>OZ023214.1:36089310-36104310 GCA_963995525.1 Escarpia spicata | reverse complement strand
TCAGCATAAAGTTGTTTTCTCTTGCAGATGTGCCGATACTCGTAGCAAGCGACAAGTTACCGGTCGACCTGTTGATTGCATTTCCAGTTTTATTACACGCGTTCGCGATCAATATATCAATTTAGAATTGAATAGAACGAAGGTAGCGTGTTGAATATACGTCATGATTGATCGGTTTCACAGAACCGATCGTTTCAAAGATCAGCAGTCAAGATAGATATCGCTATGATATGGCAGGCCTACTAATAGCAGCATGGCAAATCACATAAGACCTGTGGTTGACACGTGTGAAGATATTCGTATAGCTTTGAATGTTGCTAATACTAATCACGTCGCATGAACAGGTACTGAACACTTGATTAATTGTGTTATGCGGAAAACATACAATAAGATGGGTTCTAGACATTTATTTTGCAGTTGATTTGCGGGAGAGGATGCACACGGAACAAATCAGCAGGGGGGAACTGCACGGGCTACGCCATACGTTAGTTTTTTAACATGTACAACGATTTTGTTCCGGTGCAAATAAATAGGAAACTTACGGGGAAGGTAGATTTTGGGTATGGATATGCTCTTCCTATTTGTACGATTTTGTTGGTTATCGGACATAGAACAAGTTGGAGTCGTGTACAATCGATATCCACAAATCCTTTTTTTACTGAAAATACACATAAATTAACTTCAATTTGTCGTAACTCTGACGCAAATATGTAGGCACCTTACGGGGAAAATGGACTTTGCTTTAAAGCAATTCTTTGTAAGCTAATAGACATTCGAGATGTACTATATAGAAACGTGATAATTTCCCGTAAGTATTTTCTCTGTCACTTATTTCTTGCGTTTTTATGCACAATTTGGCTGTTATCTGTGCAAGAAAGCTGATAAATAATTGTGTTTACACGAATCATTTTGAGCTTGCTGCCACGTGGAAGATTAGTTATGCAGCCTGAGTATAATGAATATGTACGCACGCGCAGTGAAACGCACATAGACTGGTGACGTCACACACAGTCACCTGTCAGATTTCGAGGTGAGTTGTTTCAAGCAATGGCTTTTTAAATCAGCAATTCGTAGACATATGTATATTGACAGCTACTTTTAACAATGCAGGAAGCTTGTGCCTTGTTTATTTATCCTGTTTCTAATGCCGTCCACTGGGTAACTTTTCAATTAAATATAATTATAACTTCTGTCCCATCAATCCAACTGCCAATAAAGGAAAACATACAGTGCACTCTGGATAAGGTCGAACCTCCAGGGACCCATGACAATACTGATAAGTGGAACTTCTGATAAATAGAAATAATCCTATTGGGACCTACGCCCAGGACCAAGGAAAAATATTGACTTAACTTAGCGAAAATCAACTTATGCGAATTCGAGTTATCTGGAGTGCTCTGTATATGACCAATGCGTGCAGGTAGTTATATAGAAGCAAATACAAAATTGGCCAAAGTAATATATTGGTATTCTAGTCTGACTGAATCAACATAACAAAGCTCTCTTGTATTTCTTTTCCATTTAGCCATATGTACACTTGGTGATAAGTTCCATAATCTAATATCGAAACTGAATTAATCTGCACAGTGTTGAGTTAGTTAACTCATATTTAGGCTCAGTTTCCAAAATTCAACTTTGTTTATTTGCAGGAACATTTTGACCATCAACAGTTTAAAAATAGCCGAGCTGATGGAAAGAGGAAATTGAAGAACTCTACTCAACAGTGCCATTATTTGGACAATGGGTCACCTGACATAAGATGATGCCTGACTATGTTCTGCCCCATTCTGCTCTGTGCGACATCTACTGGGAAGTTATACATCACTTCATGTTTCAAATGGATGTGTGCATCTGATAGCTTTGTGTATCAAAATGCACAATAGTTCTTGCATCACACAGGAGTGAAGAAGATGTCTGACTTTGTTCTGCCACATTATTTCCGTGTGGCGTCTGCTGGGAATATGTACATCACTACATGTTTCAAATGGATTTGTGCAAACGATCGATTTGTGCATCCAAATGCACAACATCCCGTCATCATGTTGCAAAACAGGAGTACATAATAAAATGTATGCTGTCTTGCTTTCTTATGCTCATCATGTTTGGATTGTGTTCTACAGCATATTCGTCAAAATTTTTTGAAACAAGTTTGGGTTAAGCGAACTATGCTGGAAGTAGTGTATAAAATGGTATCGACAAAGTTGCTGTTACAATAATTTTGACAATTCATAAAATATAAATGTTCCACAACATTATAAATGTTTTAGGGATCTTCTTGAGTTTAATATACCAATGATGACTGAAAAACAGTGTTTTTAAATATGGGTTACTTATAAAGATTTGTAATTTTATAACTATTGCCATCATACAATGACCATTTTATTTGTTGTCATCGAAACGGAAGTTCGACAGAAATAAATAAAATATATTTTACTCTAAATGATGGGCAGAACAAATTGCACTCCCAGTACAAAATAAAGCGTATTTAGCTGAGGCAAGACCCTTGCTGTGTAAATTGATGCAATATTATTTTCATGGTCATTAGTCATTAATTAAACATAGTTATAGTGAAACAAAGGCATATAATTACATGAAATAATAATACTAACAGGATTAATGAATAATTTAGTACATTCCAAAGATGTTAAAATTCTTAAAGAATTGCTTTAAAGTAACAAGTAAGTTCGTATATATAGCGCGTGTGTCCAGTCCTTAGGACTGCTCATTGCGCTTTACACTTGACTTCCTGGCAGACCTGTTCAATCGCACACATCTAGACTTGTCTGGGAATCGTTCTGCCACGCTGCAATTATTGCGCGAATTCTTTTCGTACACAAATATCCACCATTGTCTACTGCAAAGTACTCATTCTTACATCTTGTGAACTGGAGCAACCCATGAACGAACTTGTGAACTGGAGCAACCCATGAACGAACTTGTGAACTGGAGCAACCCATGAACGAACTTGTGAACTGGAGCAACCCATGAACGAACTTGCCCAAGATTCTTATACGCACTTCGTACGATTTCGAGAACGCTGGGCCGAAGACGCAGACTGATTGTTTTCGCACTGAAATATCTGGTGACGACAGTACATGGTGACTACAGCGATACGGACGGTTAGTGTCGAACGAATAACGAAATGAACGGCGACATTAACTATTATTGATTTCGAATCTATGTTCCACAAACCACAACAACTCTCTGGTTCTCACTTCAAACGCGTGAAAGTATTGAACTGTACTTAACGGAAGCCTGTGCAGTTCAATAGTTTAATCTCCTGCAATGCCGTAAGTCATGCAGAAACTGACACGTTTGTTCACTCTACCTCCCACTGTGACAATCACACTCCATTGTAGCATGCAGAGTCTCTCTAGCGATGGGACATGTACCATGTCCATGTCTACGGACTGAAGAGCTAAACCGCCGTATAGTCATTCCAAACTGGGTCTTCGTGGACGTTAGTCTCACCAATTGTTTATGGAGATTTGTATTATAAATGGTAAGGCCTGTATGTGTATGCGCGCGCGCGCGCGTGCGTGCGTGCGTGCGTGCGTGCGTGCGTGCGTGTGTGTGTGTGTGCGGGCGGGCGTGCTTGCATGCGTGTGTGTGCGTGTGTATCAGATGACGAGGTTTGCGCGTCCCGTGTTACTTATCTCAAATTTTAAGACTATGATTTCTTGCGCCACTGAACTCAGATACCCGAAGATGTAGGCGCTACGGAAGTGTATTTGTTGTTGTTAATGATATTGTTACTATCGTTACTAGCGTACACCCAAGATGCATCGAGCAACACACCATGCAAGGACATGTGGCATACGGCGTTACAGTAGGTTGATTTTTAACTCGGGAAGTGCTACCGAGAATTGTAACGGTTCAACAAAACACGTTTCGCACATCTTTAAAATAAGATTGCCACGTCAAATGTTCAACAACGAAACCTTGCATAACAAATCTATACTTACTGTGCTTAATATATAAATCAACAAATAAAATTCGTTGGTATACTAGTGGAATTAACTGACAATCACATCAAACCGTCTTTACTTGACGGTCGTCGAATATATTGTTGAATTCAAAATAACAAGTCATTTGACGCGTAATTATTGACGCTTCCTTGTTTATATCTTGCAACATTTTATGTTTACTAAATGCGTTCTTCTATGTTTAGTTAATGATCAGTTTAAAGCGAAGGTGTACAAGTTGGACATTTTGTAATAAACGTTTTTATTACTAGAGTGGCTGTGTTGAATGTATATTTACAGCTATGTTTCGTTTAATGAGCTCGATGCGTTGTTCGCAAGATGATTGATGCCTGTGACGTTGGAAGGTTTCTACACTTCTGACTGCAAACAGAACCAGGATACAATTGATTCAGCGAACTAATAATTACCACCCTTGGCTCATTTACAGTAACGGAACAATCAACCTCGCTTTAAGAGTAAAGGTATGTGAGAATCTTGTAACAAAGATCGTGATCAGCAGCTGACATTTGGGTGGATAGGGCCTATTTAATCCCTAAATAAACAACAGATTGAGATGAAACACACCGGGATATCGATGCGTCAGGTATGTAGCAATTGTGTCAGTTTAATTTCAGTGACAGAGAAAACGTAACGAATCGACATGCCGCCATGACACGCCACCGATTACTGGCTTGACGCCGCGCTTCGTTATTTACCGTTTTTAGCGAACATATCCAATTAAGCCGCGTTCTCTTAGTCGCTAATCACAGCCGACGATCAGTCGAATCTCGCCGTTTGTTCCTTGGCGACTAATGCCGAGGCGCACCACTGCGCACGCGCCGGGGCCAAGCGACGTCGCTGATTGGTTTACGCGTTAAACAAATGACGGCAGTAATTGACAGCGATAATGATATTATCGCGTATCGGCGGCCACCAGATTGCGTCTTCGCGTCCCTCCCACACGCTGACTGAGCCCGCAGATAATGAGAGAATGAGAGCCTGTTGGTCAGACCTCTTCGTCATCCTGACGGTGACAGATTTGTTCTGTGTCGCCGCCTCGTGTCGACACCTTCACGGCGACGTTGCCTACGCGGGAGCCGCCGCGGTGGAGGAGGAAAGTTAAGGAAGGACACATGGGTGTTTGTCGGCAGTGTTGCACGAACGCAGGGAGAGGGGGAACGAAGGGGGTTCGTTACGGGAAGCTGACGTCATTCCTCTACCAGTGACTGGGTGACTTGTTGGCTGCCGAGAAAGCTTATTCATTGTTGGAATGCGAAGATAGGATTGTGCCAAAAGTATTGGTGTTCTGGGTGTTGGGAAACTATATGCATTTATACGATTCGTTTTGTGCAACTGATCGTTACCGGCGCGTTGAGAAACTCTTGGTTCTTTGGCTGCGACTTTGTACTGGATCACGACACTTGCAGGACTTTTGAAACGGTTCAAGCGCTGAAACACGGCAATCGCGTGAACATTTACACCAACTTCTGGAAATCAGATGCATTTATAGGAACAGGAACACGCTAGCAACCAATCATGCCGCGTTCGTTTCTCATCAAGAAGACCGACAAGAGGTCCTCGGAGCACGGCTGCCGTCACAGTTCCAAGACCGCTTGTCTTCTGCCGGTCACCATCGAGTCTGTCTCCGGTGGCACGCCGCTGGGCAACGACATCCCTCTTGCAGTCCGTATATCTACAGGTATGTTGCAGTTTGTTCCGCATGTTTACTGCTTGTACCTTTAGCTTGCTCAGTTACTGGTGAACAGTTTAATTCTCGTCCGTGTCATACATTCGCCAACTAAGGAACAGTCCCGCGTTTTTTTGCGACTGCCTCATACGTTAACAGGTAAACATGTGTATCGTGTAGATATGCGGTGGTTGAATCGATGAGAATGACTTCACGTCTTTGATGCTTGCTGGGCAGTTGCATAGTTGACAACGAGATTCTGTTCAAAAGGTGAACGGAGTTTGTCTTGCTAATGGGACGTAGGCCCTACTAATTGGTATCTCTGGAATGAAAACTTTAGTATAACACATTTGGTCATGGTTCGGGATGCACTGTTCTGTGTCGTTTTCTGGCATAATTATTTAAGGAAAGCCTATTTTGTTGCATAAGGCTGGTTTTGTAATGAACAAAATTGAAATTGATGAACGATTACCAAATGCAACGTTGGTAGAACTAATTAAGCCCTTGCTATGTTAACTGACCACAAATCTCCTGTAATATTCTGGTTAAGAAAACACAAATCTCGCGCGCTCAAATGAATAAAATTAACTTCCTTTGATAGTTCATACAATATATTCTTCCTTACAAAGCCCAATTTCATACACTAATTAATGGTGACTTCGTTCGTCTCAACCGTCGCTAACATCTCCCGTCCGTCCCGTCACTCGAAGGTAAACCATATGCATACAGCGTAATCAAACTCGCTCTATTGGCTTTCGGTGAATGACAATTCTTGGTCAGCGTACGCCAGAATACAGCCAATTGGCACTTTGACATAAAACGATGTGTCGACTGGTCCAAACGGCTAATGGATTTGAATAATGTGAAATGTCAACATATCACGAGGCAGCTGATTTCCGATATTCTAATTAAACTTCTCCCGTCATCTCTATAGATGATAGACGACGTGCCATATTGACAAAGCCTTTCATTCTGATGACCGTGTGTTCTTTGTGGATCCACAGATTACAGCCACGCGGTGATCACACCACCCCGTTACTGCAGCAGTCCGTCCGTGGTGACCAATGACCGGTCCATCAGTGACGTGGACAGCGAACCGGCCAGTCCCGGGTACGACGACTCCATCAATGCCGGCGACGCTCTGGTGAGGGGTTACGTCGGAGTCTGTCTTTCCAGGTCCGTCACGACCGTACAGTGGTGTATTCAATACACACACGCGCATGCACGTAGTCATGCATAGGAACGTGCGCCACGAACACGCAACGCACGCAAGGCAAACAAGCATGCATGCACACACTCGCACGCACGCACGTATACACACACACACGCACGCACATGTGCGCATGCGTGCTTACATAGATGCATACATACACGGACACAAACGTGCGCGCACAAGCACGCGGTCACGTACACTCACACGTACGCGCGCACACATACACACGTACACACGCGTGTGTGCACGCATGCGTGCGCGCGCGAAGCGGAGAAAGTGGTATTATCATTAATGCACGAATAATCAGTCGTCTGCATATTGACCTGCAGTTAAACACGTCGCACAAATCTAGGCACATGACTTAGAGTTAGTAAATACAAATGTGCATGCACCTGCAAGCATTCACACATCTATTCAGTTGCGTTTGTGTGTTAGTGCGTAAGTTGTTTCCGAAGAATGTACGATGTGTTTTATTAGTTCATACAACACATAATTGGACTGTTTTACTCAAAACAGTTTGAAATATTTATACTCTGTAATAATATAGCGTTATTTGTAACGTCTCCCTCCCCGTGTTTCTTATAGAACGGCGTCACCGTCGGCTATACCTACGACTCTTTCTTCGTCACGGATGGCCGATCTCGGCGGACGGATACACAGGACGGCGTGATGCGGCGGGCGCGCTACTCATGCAGTGAATGCGGAAAACACTACGCGACGTCATCAAATCTCTCCCGACACAAACAGACGCACCGCAGCCTGGACAGCAACCTGGCTCGAAGGTCTGCTTTAAGGAGTTTACGAACTGTTTTCGTCTACCTGCCGGGGGCAAGAAGTTCGCGTCTTGTTTTAGCTATGGTTATCGTTTATGCAGTATTTCTTGTATTTTTATTGTGATATTTTCCTTATTGAACTGTTTACCGCTGTCAACTTTTGGTGTTTTCCTAATTTGTCTGCTTTCGCAAATGCCATACCAGGTTTCCTTTAAAGAATGTTGTTCTTGTACTAATTCCCTCATTCACATGGTATAATTCACCGACAAGTCTAGCGTACGACAGTTATGTTTAATCTTCATCTTAATGGTTCCGTTTATTGTCTGCGTACTCAAAATAATATGCCGTTATGTCGAACGGTTTGTGTGACATATTAGATTGCTTGTGTGCCTACCTTTCTAGAAGTCAGCGTAATAACATTTCAACTATACCGCAAGAACATTTATTGCAGGAAACCAAATCTCTCCCGTTTTCCAACATATCTCTACACTTGATAATGCAATTAATAATAATAATAATACAAGTATTTATATGGCTCCCGATCAATCGAAATTGCTCTCGGGCCTTTACATACATCCTTACTAGTATTTGACATAAAAAGAAATGCTAACAAAATAAACATGTAAAACATTATTGTTGTCTGTCCACAGGTGCGGCCAGTGCGGCAAGGCGTACGTGAGCATGCCGGCGCTGGCAATGCACGTGCTCACGCACGAACTGCGACACGTGTGTCCGGTATGCAGCAAGGCGTTTTCGCGGCCATGGCTGCTGCAGGGACACCTCCGCTCCCACAGCGGGGAGAAGCCGTACGGATGCGCGCACTGCGGTCGAGCCTTCGCAGACCGCTCGAACCTCCGCGCGCACATGCAGACGCACTCGGCAGCGAAGCACTTCCGGTGCGAGCGCTGCAGCAAGACGTTCGCGCTCAAGTCGTACCTCAACAAACACTATGAGTCGGCGTGCTTACGGGACGACGGACAATTCCGGTTGACGGTGTGAGAACTGCGCGCGGGGACAGCGACAGCTGTCCTTCTGGAAGACAGCGCGACGTGGTCGTTGCTTGAATAAAATTAATACAATTACTTCCTCGGGAAACTTCTCTGTCCCGGTGAACGAGGTGTTTGCACGACAAAGTCCCGCCCATTCGAGTGGACAATGCAGAGTGTGTGTTTGCCAGAAGATCCGATAGACAAGGCGATGGGTGGTTGTATGAACACTGACCAATCTGTTCTGGGACACATGGCGATAACCCAGAGGACGACGTGTTTGCATAACTATGGCCACTTCGGGGAGGGATGACGAACCTGCACGACAATGTGCATTCATCGAGACATTGATGGGGTTGACAAACGTCCACGTAAAAATCTTCTAGCAAGAATAAGCAACTAAACAACACTTATTCACCAAGAACGACGGCCCAAGAGGAGGCTGACCTACGATAATACAGCTGTCAGTTGACTACGTGCAGGTTGTCAGTAGATGTCTGTTAGAAGTTAACATGAGACAATTGGTTAGACTGCGTTTCTTCAGGGCGAACGTACAAATCGTCTAGGTGCTGCTGATTTTCCTGATGTTAATCATGATTTTGACTATTACTAATATTATCATTAATGCGTCTATTATTGTGGGATGTGCAATAGCTATGTCAGTAGACGGAGTTCACTATTTAATTTATTGTATGTTTCTAAGGTGGTTATATTCTAACGAAGCTCTGTTGGTTCGCACTCATTCTGGTGGTCCGAGGAACAGTAGCAACGCTTGATTGCTATACAGACGTTGTTGTCGAATATGAATGTAATATGACAATACCAGACATAGCAGCACACGTGCGTTTATTGATTTTATTGTTTTTATGTGTGACGTCACCGTGTGTTTTATGACAGACCAGTTTAGTTTTTTGTTAAGGAGTCTAATTGTACAGTTTTGTTTTATAAACGAACGCCTGTTTATTTGTTTCGTGATGACATGGCGTACAGTTCTCGCCACGTCAACTCTTTTACTGGGTTATTAGAATCTTTACATTAATTGCTATTTGTATCTAAATGTTCATTTTAAGAACAAGAGATAGTAGCGGTATTGCTACATATAGATTTGGTCAGCATTTGAATTTGTTATAAGATACGAATAATAAAATAACGCGATTTTCGTTACGTGGAGTGTGATTGTTGTTGCTAACATAACGAAATGAAATTCATCCTATGTAAGCAAAGTGTTCCTTTTTCTGAGTACATGATCTGGGCAGAAACAAAAGGCAATATTGGGGGCATACACACATAAAACAATCTAATCATTTGCAACTATAATCAACAAGACCACACACGTAGTTTACACATACTTTATTTTGGATATTCCAGTTAAATTTCACAGTTCCCGACGGCTGACATTGAAACACGCCCCCGATGCTTGACCAATACGTGCCTGGCTTTTCTTTGACAATGACACTGCGGTCACGCATCGAATGCCCCTGTTTTCTTGACAAGTTTATGAATATACCAGCTCATATGTTAGTTTCTCGTATTCCCTTCGATTCAGCGTTACAATTGTAATCAGGTCACGGGCGACCGCCGATCGACGTACGTACTTTCATCGTAATACGTACTTGGATTGTGGTACAGGCGTGCTACGTTTCCTGTGTAAACGTGTCTGTGCTTGTTAAATTTATTTGTAATCAGGAATTTCATTGGCCAAAACCACTTGATAATCAACCAGTGATTCATCGGACGTTGCTCCCTAGAAATACGCTCGGAAAGAACTATGTGCCATATGTAAGTATCGGTGAGAAGTGTTCATCGGTTTTGAATAGGTTTATACAATTGGTAACCACACTAGGCCTACTCGGGATGATAGGCATGTTCTATTGACACATTTCTGTAGTACATTAATTTGCCTCAGTTTGGTGAGAGTTTTATCTAAATTATATTGCATATTTCTAAGATAATGATCATGAAAGTTCACCCCCTCCAGTATTCACCAGCCGTACTTGGGTTGAGCACAATTAGAGTTGACTCCCTAAAAATCTGGGATCAGAGTTGACCTGCAAAAATGTTTTTATTAAATTGTATTAGGTTAATTACTTATCTCATGGAATGAGTGGAACAAACTATTACCTAACTTAACTGATTACTTAACTTAAGTTTTAACAAAGTGAAATACTCACTCGTAGGGGGATTTCTTTGGCATTATTTGAGAATAGATCTATCAACAGTGTAACAACAAAAATAAAACAGTGTATATAAATAAAACTAGAATCTATCAAAAGTGAGCAGTAATAATTAATGCGATATGTTGGATTCCCAGGCCCACAACTTAAATGGAAGTACGATCGTACGTCAATCGAAGTACGCACCAATCTGATCTTTGCAGGAGCAGTTTGGTTTCAGTGATTTAAAAAATATGCAATGCAATACCTACAATTGTTGGTGCAAATGAAACCTAAGACAAACATGTCAACAAAAAGCTATATTTGAGATCACGCCAGTGATCAACTAATTCTATTTTGCGAGATTTATTTGGCTCTGCCAAACTTCACCAACCTTTTTACTAGTCCTATGGGAAGCCTAAGAACTCCAAACATATCATATCCGGTTTCTAAATATAGCCAACTATTGCCTCAGATTTTCTTCCTTCCTGACGTATCACAGAACCCGTAACACACTACGTTTGGCACATTTTTTTTATTTCTTATGTACGCCAAACGTAGTACGTCCGTACTTCAATCCAAGTGCATACTACGATGTACGACCGTCGATCTGCGGTCGGTCCGCGACCCGGTAACAGCTGCTCCGTACAGTGCAACACTCTGCCATAATATTTTAGTATTAATACAGCGACAAAACAGATTCAGCGACGCAACCTAGAATAATATTCTCAGTTTGACGACTGGTTAATTTAGTAGGCATTGCTGAAGTGAAGCTTCCTATCAGAATGGCGCTGTCCGTGCAAGACTATTCTAGTAAACGGCCGTCATTATATTATTGATTGTAGGTCCTGAGAGGCTTAGTTTTCATTAACTCTTAGATGCACAGGCCAAAAAGATGCGTTTTGATACAGAGTTTATCCAAGAACATGTTTACTCTACAATATATCGGGAGAAAAGAGAGAAAAGGCACATATGTAGACTATGGTACTTCTGTTGCGCACAACTTAACATGTATAGTTGGTACTTAGCGGTATACACACACACACACACACACACACACACACACACACACACACACACACACACACACACACACACACACACACACACACACACACACACACACACACACACACACACACACACACACACACACACACACACACACACACACACACATACACACACACACACACACACACACACACATGCATGCACGTGTCAGTGTTGAAAGCATCTGCTCTGTACGAAAACAACATCCGGTCTGTTTGGGCGACAAGATTATTGACGTGGAACCTCTCTCGTTTAAAATTCCTGGAAAAAAGAAGTGTGTGACTTGACGAAAATGCTACTGGTGGTTGGTGACAAAAGAGTGTTCAGGCTTCATTAAAGCCAAATCGCAACTTTGTATACAATATGAAATTGTTTAGTTGACATTTAGTATTGGTTTCATTAATAGGACACCATGGATGTTATAGATTTCTACGCACGTTCGTGATGATGATAATAATAATATATTTCCCCGTATTTACGGTTGTAGACGTTTGTGAAACAGTCCATACGTAATTAGTACGCGTAGCCTAACATTAAATATGCTCCTAATTTTTAATGTAAATAAAATGGCAACACTCGTACGCACAGTTAATGAATGTTGCACTTTGTTTACCGATTGTGAAACCTATTTAGTGTATTCGCCAGATAATATGACGTAGGTCTAGATGTGCTACACTATCATAAAGATTACGCTGAGCAAGTCTTTCTATTTTCTTTCAGTTTGTGTTGCATTGTGACATTGTTCTGAACATTCCGAGCATATTTGGTATCAAGAAGCTGCCTTTTAGCAAACTTTAATAAACGTTACATGTTTGTTCGCTATTTCGTAACACGGTGTAATTAGAAATCAGTGTACGTGTGTTTGGTACAAGATTCGACGCACAATATGGCGGAATTAGTGTCATACTTAGGCATACTGCGCATATCCAATATTGTCCAGTCGCAACGTCATCGACATATTCAACGGTAGAATAAGCCTTGACCGACAGATGGTAAACTATCAAATAGGTTGAAGTGGAATGTCGCGAGAGCGTATATGATGCATGGTCTTAAAATGGGTGTGCTGACAGTGGAAGATCACAACAATAGCGTCAGTGAGAGTGTGCGAACAAACTGTATCAAGAGACGTGTATAAACATAGATGGTGAACAGAAAGAGGGTCTTTAACACGAGGGAAGATATTGGAATGCAAGTTGTCATAGTGGGGAAAAAACGAGAAGCCGCGTGTTGCGGGCACGGCATTTGATGCAGTTGGAAGTGGGCCGACTACTAAACGGAGCAGAGGTTGACACAGCCAGGCCAAGCATATTTAAAGGGAAACGAAAGGCAAGTATGTGGACTGTTACACCTAAAAGAGTTAATACGATCTAACCATCTGCAACTACAACCAACAATATCACGCCTGTGGTTTACTCAGAAGTTATTTTCAAAGTGGGAGATCCTAGTGAAATCTCACAGTTCCCATATTGAGACACGTCCCCAAAGCTTGAACAGTAAACGATCCTGACGCTGCGGTGACGCTTCGAATGCCCCCGTTTCTTCGACATGCATGTATACATGAATATATCAGCTCATACGTTGGTTTCTCGTATTCCTTTCGATTCAGAGTTACAATTGTAACAACTATTATAATTACACACAGTGCATCATGCAGACGTAACATGTTTAGTTGTTACAGCACCAAAACAAATTCGGCGACGCAATCTAGAGTAATATTCTCAGGTTTGCGACTTTGGTGAAGAGTAGGCATTGGTGACGTCAGGCTTTCTATCACAATGGCGCTATCCGTGCAAATTAAATATGTGTCTTCAACAAGTTATTCCAGTAAAGTGCTGGCACAATATTTTTTTATTGTAGTTGCTAATGATTAATCTTTATTAACTCTTTTACAGGCTTAAGCTAAAGAATATTCCTTTTGTTACGCTTTAAGAAGGGAATACTACGATAACATGGATGGTATAAAGGCGGAGGAGGATGGAACACGGGGGGAGACATGGTGGTAATAAGCACTGGAACAGTACAGCAGTCAAGGGGGTGATGCAGCACACAGACTAAACTGCTGCAGCACACATACTATTTTGCCTCAGCGATTTCTAAGCGAAACTACGAGTAAGAGTATAACCTTTGTAAACGTATATGCGGTCTCGTTACTTTACACTGGCATAGGAACGTGGTGGATTTTTGGGGCCCAAGGCTCTCCAACAAAACCTTAATTTGCACCCCCTTGAGGTTAGCCAAATACACCTTGAGGATCTCCAAAAACATCGATTAGCATGCCATACCCCTCGAGGTTCGCCAAAACACCTATATTGACGCTCACCGAAGACTTTGAGTTGCACCGTTCCTTGAGGCTCGCAAAGACCACCCACTTTGAAATTCTCCAAAAACCTCAAATTCCCCTTTGAAGCTGACCAAAAAACCCATATCGAAATTTGTTTTAAATTTATACCCGTCTCCACTGAGACTGACCAAAACCCTCAAATGTCCACCTACATTCCCTTGATATCGGGGGGGGGGGTAATCCTATCTCCAGTCCCCACCTAGATTATCGGGGGGCTCAGCATCCCCAGCCCACCCCCCCCGGTTTCGATGCCTATGTTTTAGGAATTCCCACCATCAATGTTTGTCTTTTTGCCACTCATTGTGCATTTTCTCCATGTTAGGCATTCAATCGTTTGGTGTCTGTCCTGTGAAAACATATCACTCGGGTCATTAAATCGTACTTGCGCATGAACAGATGCACTGACTTTAATTTAGCCATTACAACACTAATGAGGATAATACCCTTCTTTGACCATCTGGTGTTCCATAAACCGTGTGGAGATTCGGATGCCAAAATCAGATAATCCCAAAGCAAATGTCGTGTTCAGATTCGTCTTAGTCTCTTCGTAAATCAACTATATCCTATTGTTAACGTTGCCAAACAATACTTTTTCATTAAGGAGAACAAAAACCCAGTGGAAAACCTTCATCAATCAACTTCCAAATGGCCGGCGTTGCCCTCGTTTCGCACGCACACATTTCGAAAATATGCATGCACCGCGTAACAGTAATGCGCTCGTAATTTCTATTTCTTGCAAATGTGGCGTCTAAGTCGCGGTGGTATCTTAACCCGCGGTCCATATAGGGCCAATGCATTGATTTACGAGTTGTTTTTTGTCAGCCGTATT
>OZ023214.1:36019310-36084310 GCA_963995525.1 Escarpia spicata | reverse complement strand
TAATCTGGCTCCTAACTCAGTTAATTGTGTATCGGATGAGTCTACCAAACCTAGGTAGGTCCTATAAAAATTGTAATTGTAAAATAAGAAATTGAAATGAGATGAGCCAAAATTGAACTGAAGGGAGACATCTTCAACTTTCATTTTGTGAACTAAGAATGACCACATATCTATTTGGTAAGTGAAGTTTTCCTGCTGCGAGAGATCCGACGAGTTGGAGTCCGTCCACGCACGACTGGTTGGCTGAGAATTCTCACTTACAAACTTTGTTAGATCCTATTAACATGCCGTATTTAATTATGTCTTGCACCTATATATTTCCGTTGTTTACGTATTTTTTGTTTTGTCCAGCATAATTTATTACTATTGCTCGTGCTCATATCTTCCCAGATTGCACGAAGTTCAACCAGTGCGGCGACTGCGGCTTCCGTGGATGTCTGGGTGTGCCTGAGTTCATCAAGTACAAGGTGGGAGACTACGGCAAAGTGAGTGGTCGCGACAACATCAAGGCAGAGATCTTCAAGAACGGCCCTGTCAGGCATGTCCATTCTAATATACTACAGCTGTGTGTGTGTGTGTGTGTGTGTGTGTGTGTGTGTGTGTGTGTGTGTGTGTGTGTGTGTGTGTGTGTGTGTGTGTGTGTGTGTGTGTGTGTGTGTGTGTGTGTGTGTGTGTGTGTGTGTGTGTGTGTGTGTGTGTGTGTGTGTGTGTGTGTGTGTGTGTGTGTGTGTGTGTGTGTGTGTGTGTGTGTGTGTGTGTGTGTGTGTGTGTGTGTGTGTGTGTGTGTGTGTGTGTGTGTGTGTGTGTGTGTGTGTGTGTGTGTCTCTCTCTCTCTCTCTCTCTCTCTCTCGGTGCGTGTGCGTGTGCGTTTGCGTGTGCGTGTGCGTGTGCGTGTGCGTGTGTGTGTGTGTGTTTGTGTGTCTGTATTTATGTATGTATGTGTGTATGCGTCTGTATGCGTGTATGTATGTATGTGTGTATGCGTGTATGTATGTATGTATGTGTGTATGTAGGTATGTCTGCCTATCTGTCTGTATGTCTGTCAGCGATTGATTGAGAGACAGACAGACAGACAGACAGACAGACAGACAGACAGACAGACAGACAGACAGTCTGTAAGTCTGTATGTCTGTCTGTCTGTCAATCAATCGCTGACACCGTCAACGTTAATCAAGTTGCATTGCCTCCCCGTTATAGTGAAGGTTATTAGTCCAGAAGTCCTATACATTATAGGTCAAAACACAATGGAACCTAACGGTTCAATACAAAAAGCAGATTTGCACCACGGATCCCTGAAAATATCTCGAATAACATATTAAATATCCTCAAGAATCCTGTTTGAGGTAACCGCAGTTCGAGACGCCAGAAACATGACTTTTTATAATTTCGTAACTATGGCTAGAAGGCAGATGTCGTTCATGGTGAGGTTTTCAAACCAAGCTTGATCCAACCAACAGTATTCCAGTTTTTTGAAGAATTGTCCTTGTCAGCCTTTTACCTTAGGGAAACGAACGAATAAGTTGTAAGACGACTTAACACACGACTGTGTTGGTTTCAGCTGCGGGATCATGGTGAGCATGGCGCTACTGAACTACAAGGGAGGTGTCATTGCCGACTATCAGCCCAAGCTCATGGTGAGTGGCACAGGATGTTGATGGTTACGAGCCCTTCTGTTTCATGTCGAGCCTCTCTAGGTCAGCACGTCCTTTGTGCTCGTTGCGCCCAGGGGGAAGCTCACGTTGTTCAGCTATTGTGTTGTGTTGAGTGAAAACGTGTAATGGCACATACATAGTAGTCAGTTCCAATGGCGTGTAGGAGCATTATCAGAACGGGGCAGATTTTTTTCTGAGAGGAACGGTCCAAGTGGAACCAACTATGGACAAATTGCAAGAATCTTCAAATAAGACACTCGCGCACGCGTGCACGCGCGCACGCGCGCACGCACACTTGCATATACACATATGTATTAGGCACCAGTGTAGGTATGAATCCCATCAAGTTAAGCCGAGGAGGGACGAAAGGAACTTCCGCCCAGGTTCAAGTATAGTCACCTGCGCGGTTTTTGCTGTATTTTGATATTTCGCTGGATGTAATATTATATACGTCTTTAGTCAGATATATTGGTCACTGGGAGCAAAGGACGTCTACAAACTTGCAAAAATCCATAATATTTCAACTTATCAGACGAAATTGTAAGCAACCGTTCACACTAATCAGCACAGGAACGTTATTGAACAGCCCGTTGTGTTTACACAGCTAGTGCGTTGCGTATTTTCATACAGTGAAGATTTTGAACACGATGCAGCAGAAACCGTGTGCTTCCGTTTGGCGCCTGAAGTGATATCGCCTTACGAATATTGTAAATATTTAACTAAAACAATGTATTTGATGCTTTGTTTGCATGCTATTGATTAAATACGTGGTTTTGATTAATAAAATCGATACGTTGCAGAATAATTTCTAAATTGTTGGTGAAAACTGCATATTATGGTTGCGTACAACAAAAACAAAGTGGTCCAGTTCCCTTTCACTACATACGAGCTTCCATGTTACTGTTGGTTCTTGATCTTGATTGACACGTTGCATATGCCAATACTGGCTTGATTGCAACGGAATGGGGAATGCGCTCAATATTTATTTGTGGCCGATCCGGCACAGGAAGGTGGTAACCGAATCCGCCGTCACAGTGCTTTCTTCCAGCTGGTTCCAGCCAATCACAGTCTGTACGAAATAGGAGTGTCTATATTGTTCGGTCCTACCGTTCGGCACCTTAATGGTCTACTTTTGTTGGTAGCAGACATATATACTATGTTGTCAGCCACACCGTCCTTGTATTTCTTAGCACTTATTTGTCTCTTGTTTTTTCTGGCTCAAGGAAGTGATCAGAAGTCATAGCAGGTACCAACCCCTCAACCACGTTGTACATGAAGATCAGGCGGAGCTGTCTTCTGCGTTCTTGTAGGCGGAGGAGATTTAGTTTTTGCAGTATGGCGGTGACACATCCAGAGTCTCTGGAGTGGAAATATTGGGTATGAAGCATGCTGCTCGGTTCGATGCCCGCTCTAGGCGGTCAATGTCATTCTTATAGAGGGTTTCTCAGATTTCAGCACTGTATTTTAGAACTGCTCTGACAAGGAAACCTACCATAGAGTTTGCTTTCTTAGTGATGTTGCAGATGTGGATCTTCCTGTAGGATAAGGTGGTCCTGGTAGGTCTGGACCTCACTGTAAAGCAGGCAGTCGTCTGCATACAGTCGCACCTGTGATTTCACTGCCAAGGGTAAGTAATTGATGCGCCAGAGGGATAGAATCGGCGCAAGCACTGTCCCTTGTGGGACTCCAGATTCTACAGTTCCCTCATTAGATGACTCGCCCTCTAGCACTACTCTCATGGTCCTATTGGTGAGACAACTGGTCAGCCAGACATGTGTAGTGTCCTTGATACCGTACTTTCCAAGCGTATATAGGAGCTTCTTATGTGGGACGGTATCAAAGGCCTTACTGAAGTCAAGTATGGCAACGTCCACTTGCGTGCCCTTGTCGTATAGAGTAAAACAATCGTTTAAGGTAGTGAGTAGCTGGCTTTCGCACGAAAACCCTGATCGGAATCTTTGGTTCAATGACCTGGTTCTTTTCTAGGTGATTCAGGATATGTCGGCATATAATGTGCTCGAAGAGCTTGCAGCACACGGAAGTCAACGAAGCAGGTCTATAGTTGGATGCCTGGTGTTTATCACCTATTTTGAAGACACTGGAAATGTTTGCTGATAGCCAATCCGTTGGTAGAATGCCTTAGTCCTGGGACTTCTGGAAGATATCTATCAAGGCTGGAGATATGGCATCTGCACAGTTTTTAGAACTGCATTGGGTATGGTATCGGGGCCACAGGTTTTTGCAGGGTTTACACTTCGAAGAAGTTTGGCTACACCGGCCACAGTGACGTTGATATTTTCTATTCACTGACATGGATGGTCATCCATGGGTGGTAGTGGTGACCCATCTTCAGGTGTGAATACTGACTGGAAGTGCTTCAGTAGTATCCTGGCTTTGGACTTGCTGTCACTAAACAAGGTTGCCTTCTCTTTATGAGTGGGGATACACCGATCTTGTCTTGCCGCTTAGTCTTGATATATTGCCAAAAGGGTTTGCTGTTTTATAGGCCTTCCTCAATCACGCTATTGCTGAGCTCCCATTCCGCTCACTGTATGCTGTGCTTGCAGTCTCTTTGAAAGTGTCTGTAGTTGTCCAAGTTCCGGTGTTTCGTGGCTTGGCTCGATCATGTCGTGGTCCGAAATGGCCGGCACTGAGACAGAGTTCTTCACTAGGATAGGGTTGGTGGTAAATATCAGGTCCGGTGAAGTGTCCAGTCTTTTAGTGTCCCTGTGCATTTGGGTGAAACTAGCGGCAGTCGTGGTGTCGATGACGCTTGCTGTATGGCTCAATCCTTAGCAGAGGGATGAACGGTAGCTGTGTCCCAGTCAATATCTGGGCAGTTGAAGTCCCCTGCTAGTATTGCGTGTTTCAATCCCGGTCTGTCTGACAGCTTAGTTAAGGTCTTGTCTAGTTCTTGTGCATCCTTGTTCTTAAGATGGAGCATGTAGAAGGAGCCAATAGTTAATTTTTTACATTTATGTAACTTTTTCCTGGCCCATATCATTTCGCAGTCAGACTACAAGCTTGATGTCACCACTGAGATGAGTTCATTCCGGACGAGGAGAAAAACCTCTCCTCCAAGGGTGCCACGATCCTTTCTGCACGTTGTGTAGTTCGTTGGGAAAACTTCTCTGGACTTAGTGCCGCAAACGACTTCTGGCTTGAAGAAGTTCAGAGGTGTTTAATCAAATTCAGCTTTCTTGTTCCTAATACTTCGATAGTTCGCTATAAGAATTCTGAATCTTCTTCTCTGGCAGGTTGCACACTGCTGAACGATTGGATCTGGAAGATTTCCTCCTCTCTGGTTGGCTTCTGTCTCTTGACTGTTGCTGTGATGGGGAGCCTGGAGTTGCTCCTGTTGCCAGACGAGTGGGGGCGGGCTGGGCTGCTTGTTTTCAGTGGACTAAATGACGAAGCAAAAGGCTTCTGAAAATGAATGTCACATTTAATACTATCGCGTTTGTGGCATAACCACTGTACATTGGATCGTTCAATCGTTGCAAAGTCATTGGAATCAAGGTTGTAGTCAAATCCCTTCTTCGATGCTTATATAACTGATATGAATGGTTGATCTTCATAATGCTGACAACTCATGCTTCAGATCGATCACATCATTTCCGTGGCGGGTTGGGGAGTTGACGGCAACGGAACAGAGTATTGGATCGGACGCAACTCGTGGGGACAACCGTGGGTGAGTTTTCCAAAGCATGGGAACGTTTTAGCATGACGTTCTGTGCAAAATGAGGAGTAGATATTAATGGTGTTATTTTCAAATATTAATTTCCACACTTTCTTTTATAGTTGTACATTCCTTTTCACAAGCTTAGTAAAGCAGTGCGTCATAAACTCGATAAATAAGATTGTCTGCAAGCATCCCGAGGTCGACTCCCTGTCCCTATCGCGATCACGCAGTTCGATTGTTCAACAACGTAACTGAGCGCGTGGCGCGATCGGAAAGGGAGTCGACGTCGGGATGCTTGCATACATTGTGTACGCTCACAGTGTATGCTCTCTCATTAAACACGCATAGCAATATTAATGTTCGTTTTTATTTAGGGAGAGGAAGGCTGGTTCCGTATTGTGACGAGCGCATACAAAGGCGGCAGCAGCTATAGCCTTGGCATTGAGACCCAATGCGTCTACGCCGACCCCTTTGTCTGAGTCGGACTTCGTCTTCATCTTCCATATACTATGTAACCTCATCGTGGAGGCCTCAGTGGGAAGATTGTTCAAGTATACAATGCTTCTTGTAAACATTACACTTTAAATGATTCTGTCCTGGTACAAAGTTGTATAAAACTAAAGGGGTGTGTACGCCTGGAGAAACGAGTTACTGGAGAAAGATATTTACTTAGATTCATAGATACCGTATTATTAACCATATTGTACATAAATATTAATCTAGAATTTAAACGACGTTGTTTAAGTGTGATAAACTCAAATTCGTGACTTTGAAGAAAGACACCGACTGCATCTATCCCGATCACTATCTCTTCCTCTCCGTAGTATCATCTGTAACAATGATTACATTTAACATTACTATTGCATTACTGTTTTTTCATCCATGGCTCCAGTTACGTGCATAGGTTGATCAGCATAGTATTCAAGAATTTGTAGGTTGTTGCCTGTTGACTCCGGGTTTAACGTTTGGACTTGTGTGTAACCGAATCTTGGACTTAGCTTAAATTGTTTTGTCGACGTATATCAATAAAATTAACTGTCTCTACCAAATTGCGTACGTTCCTTATATATGTAAACAAAAATAACTATTTGTAGCAGATATGATATCGGTGTGTAGTTATTCGCAACTCTAATAATATAATGTTCAGATACGCATTAAAAATGTGATGTATTTGTGGCGAATGCGTCAGCTGCCCAGATGACGATTAAACACAGATGTTCGCTTTGCAAAATAGTTCTTTGCGTTCAGATCGTGGCCCCTGCCAGATCCAAGTAACTGCAACATTTTGTAAACATTATGCCACTAACCAACGCAAGTGTGATGTGTGCATTTTTGCAGCAGCTTTAAAGAGAAACCTATCTACTTCTCGCCCAGAATTCATGACGCCAACTTCCCTCTTTCAGTTTTTCCAAGTCCTGTGGCGATGGGCGAGTGTAAGATGGTAATGGGAGCTGCTAGTCACGGACCTGCACAGAGACGGTCGAGGCAGTGTGGTTGCTTTCTTCTCACCGAGGCAAGGGCAGAGTTCAATTCAATTCAGTTCAGTTAGCACACCACAGCTGACTGAACATATAAAATCGCGGTCGAGTCAGTGGGCCAGGAGCTCCAACGTTACAACATTGACATTGCCGCCCTTAGCGACACTCGCTTGGCTGATACAGGGAGAAGCTGGATCAGGCTACACGTTTATCTGGTCTGAGAAGGCTGTGGACGAGGCTAGAGAAGCTGGAGTAGGCTTTGCCATATGTACCACTCTCGTCAGGATGCTGGAATCCATCCCCATAGGTATAAATTACTCTCTCGTGGTAATGAGATTATCACTGCAGTGAAAGACCCACCTGACACTCATCAACGCTTACACCCCAACCATGATCTACCTTCAGGAACAAAAATAGCTCTTCTGCCAGAAACTGCATAGTGCAGTGTGCTCTGTTCAACGAGATGACAAGCTTCTGCTGCTCGGCAACTCCAATGCCCATGTGGGCAGGGACTCAGAGTCCTGGCCAGAAATCACCGGACTTCACGGGTTTGGACAGGAGAATTCAAACAGCCAGTTGCTTCACACATTCTGTGCCGAACATGGTCTGACCATCATTAACACCCTGATCCAGCTACCAGAGACACACAAAGTCATCTGGATGCACCCCCGCTTTAAGCACTGGCACCTGACCGACTACGTGATCACGAGGCGCCGAGCCATCCACGACGTGCACATCACGAGAGTGATGAGAAGAGCTGACTGTTGGACAGACCATCAGCTGCTAAGGAGTCAGTTTTCCTTCCGCGTGGCTGTCACACACAGACGCCAGAAATGTGACACCAAGAGGAAACTAGATGTAAAAAGGCATACCGACTCAAAAACAAGGGAACCTCTCTTGAAAGCTTGGGCTAGTTTTCGGGACATCACTAACAACTCGGCACAAGTCACACTTGGATACCCGAAAAAAGCACCAAGATTGGTTCAACTAGAACAATGCCGGGATTGCCAGCCCCCCTGAGACAGAAGCAGGACACTTTCATAAGCTGGCTCAGTGAAAAGCAGTTGTCCTCCAAGCACTTGAAACACCTCCTTAGCAAAGTTCAGACTGAGCTCCGGAGGATGAAGGACCAGTGGTGGGAAGCGAAGGCTGCAGAGCTGTAACAATACGCTGACGAACATAACACCAATATGTTCTTTGTCGGACTGACGACTGTGTATTGCCTCTCTTCTAACGCCATGACACCTGTTTGCTCCTCCGATAGCACACTCCTGACTGAGAAAAGCGATATTGTGCAGCAATGGACCGATCCTTTTAGTCAGCTGCTGAACAGACATTCTCAGATTTATCAGCAGGCAATTCAGGACCTCTTCCAGCGCCCAGTTATTATTATTTTTAGATGACCCTCCGACCCTGGAAGAAACCCAGAGAGCCATCAAGCAGTCATGGAAAGCACCAGACCCAGATAAAGTCCCCCCTGAAGTTTTCAAAGAGGGAGGTGAAACCATCGTCACTAAACTTACCGGGCTAATGCAGCTATTTTGGGAGGAAGTTTCTGTTCCACAGGACTTCAAGAATGCCAACATCATCCACCTTTACAAAAACAAAGGCGACAAGGTTTCTGCGATAACCACAGGGGCATCTCACCACTGAACATAGCAGGGAAGATCATGGCCCACGTCATTCTAAACCGCATCACACGCCACTTACTTGATGATGTCGTCTCGGGGAGCTAGTGCTGTTTCAGAAGAAATCAGGGGACGGCAGATCCAAGTGAAATGTCGCGAGCAGAGCCAGAGCATCTACCTATTCGATCTGATCCTGACCATGGCATTTGACACCGTCAGTCGCGAGGGCCTGTGGACCATTTTGTCAAAGCTTGGGTGTCCACCAAAGATTATCAGCATCATCGGGTCCCGACGGCACGATGGCTCGGGTGATGGAAAATGGTTCCGTGTCAGACCCCTTCCCAGTTTCAAATGGGGTTACACAAGGTTGCGTCCTCGCACCCATTCTGTTCAACCTACTGTTTGCTAAATGCTGTTCGCAGCACTGTCCAAGACTGATGCTGGAATCACCATCCACTACCGATACGATGATTGCTTCTTTGATCCGAGGCGCCTGAAGGCCAGTACCGAAGTCCTCGAGGCAATCATGAGGGATTTTCTCTTTGCGGACGACTGCGGCCTAACTGCATTCAGCGAACCAGACCTGCAAGACTTTGCCAACTGCCTCGCAGAAGCTGCAAGAGCCTTAGACTTGACCATCAGCCTTCGAAAAACGGAAATGATGCTTCAACCTTCACCCGGCCTCCCTCCGAGCCATCCATTGAAATCGAGGGCACCAAGCTGAACAGTGTCAACAGCTTTACTTACCTCGGGAGTTGCCTGACTTCAACCTGCAGCATGGACAGAGAGGTGTCTAATCTGCTCGCCAAGGCTAGCGCCTACTTTGGTAGACTGTGGAAACGCGTATGGAACGTATGCGGCATCACGTTGAACACAAAGCTGGCAGTCTGTAGAGCTGTTGTCCTGATCTCCTTGCTGTACGGCTTTGAGACATCTGAAAGTGCTTGATCAGTTCTTCCTCCGCTGCCTCCGCATGACCATTGGCATCTCTTGGAAAGACCGAATCTCCAACACTGAAGTGCTCCGTCGTTCCAAAACATCCAGCATCGAGGCACTCATCATAAAGGCCCAGCTTCGATGGGTTGGTCATGTGGTCCGAATGAACGACTCGCGACTGCCAAAGATGATCTTCTCTGAGCTGGCATCTGGCACAAGAAACACAGGCGGCCCATGCATGTTTGAAGGCATCGCTGGGGACCTGCGGCATCCCCCTCCTAGGCTGGGAGTCAGCTGCATCACACCGCAGCTCCTGGCGCCTGGCTGTACACAAGGGCGTCCGTGCCTTTGGGGAGAAGCGCCTGCAGGACCTGGACCAGAAGCGCCAAGCCCGCAAACAGAGAAGACCAGACCCTGATTCTGCAGTAGCCTGCCCCAAGTCCGGCCGTGTCTGCGCGTCCGACGTTGGGCTGCGCTCCCACCTCCGGCGTCACTGATGTCTTCCATGGTGTACTTGCAATACTAGAGTGAATAATAAAGAACTGTACTGTTCCGTTTTCCTGTGGATAGACCACAAACGATAAGGCAGATCTAGTCATCGATGTTTGCGAAACCGAGCCACACTAGACGTAAACCATGTACTATATGTTGTCTGCTCCATCACGGTGTTACATTTTTCTCGTGCTTTCAGTACCGCTGGCCGTTGGAGTTGTATCCAGCTAGTTCTAAACTCATTTTGTTGTCATTGTTAGAAGAATAGGGATATCCATACGGCATAACGGCATGCCCACTCACTAAACATGTACCGCACGCACACCGTCGCCATCTGCCGGAATTGTGTAAAACTGTTGTGTGTAGTCTACAGAAAGAACACAACTAAATAAGCCATATTCAGCAAAAAATGGCGCGGGCCATGAAATCCGTTAGTCCCCCCCCATAACTATTGTATTAACTCTTCTAGGAGCATAGAATCCACACCATTTTCTTTAGAGTATAATAATGTGAAATTGGGTAATAGGTGCCGCAATTAGCCATGTTATCAGCGTATCATCTCTGGTATATCTCACTCTGTTGTAGCCGTACATATATTTGCGACTGAGACAACATGACGACAGCGACATTTTTCTTCTAGATCTGTCACATAGATAATACATCTGAGCTAACCGACACGACGTTCTTAATCAGTTGATACGATAAAAATGGAGAACGGAAGATCCTAGACGTCGATCGAGTCATGTGGGAAGCAGAACACTAACATTTCCACAGCGCTTAAATGCTCGAGAACCCGAGGTCATAATACCAACATGCCAGAATCGGTCGAAGAAGGAAGCGCAACAGCCATCACCAAAGCGAGGGACTGCCGATGATTTAGAGTAGAAAAGCAATTTGGGATAAAGGTTTTTTTCTGGAAGGTGACTAGTTTCACGATTTTTTGCAGCAGCTAGAGAAAAAACACTCTTGCCCAGGTTCCGCTTAGTTTTATTAACCAAAAGTTGTGAGATAGAGATAGAGCTGTCCGGGCATATTTGTACGTCTGCTTCGATCGGTTGTAGAAATGCTTAGCATTGTTGTCAAAATAGTTACGTTGCGTTGCTTGCAAGAGGTCTGTCGTAGGCCAGACAGGAGAAGATTGGTCACTTGGCTGGAGTGACTCTACACTATGAAGTAGTGTTGGTTGGATCAGTATCATCTCTCCCAGCCTCCAATCAGGTATTCTGTTGCAAAACGTAAAGGCACATGCAACCATATGAACACAACAGTTCTATGTCTTATTCATGTGTATTTAATTTCTGTCAAACATATTAAACACGTTACAGACAAGGAACCGTGCCTTAGCAGCAATAATTTTCACCGCTTTCCTTCCATGTAAAAGACAAAAAACAGCATTTACTCGTGGCTCTAAAGAAGTCTCCATCTAATACGGCGGCTACGAAACAGACAGACCGTCGGGTGACAATATGACGTCGAGTGCACATTTAAATGTCCATGTAATGTATCCAGCATATCACAAACGCCATATGAATCATGCAAGAGATAGAAGCACTTGTGCACAAATTCTATATAAAAATAGTGTTGTATAAACAACTACCCACTTGAAAACTACAACAATTACATAACATATTTCACGTTCTCGTTCGCACACAGATTCTGTAAACATGATTTTCATTATAATCGCAACCACGCCTCGATTTTATTTAACACTGTTTGTACACATCTACAAAAACATTGCAAATGCACAGCCTCATAAATTATGGAATGTTTCCTCAATGGGTTTACAACGAGACATGTGGAGTTAAACTATTTGAAGACATTATGCAGAAATATTGACCGATTGTTTATTTCCAGGTGGAAAATGCATACACAAAGAACTACAATACATAAACATTTAAACATGGAATTGGGGGAAGATAGAAGTGTTCATTGGTAACAACATGGAAATATATCTTTAGAAAGCAACCTCATACATTTTTTTTAGTTACGTTTGTATATATATATATACATGTACGTATATTCACCATTTCGATTTTACGTGTGTGCATGTAATTATTAATAATAATTATATATATATATAATAATATATCATCAAACTTTTTTCAAATACATTTTAAACTTCATGTATTTAATTGCCGCAGCTTCATTATTGTCACAAAAGTTTAAACTCATACAAAAACTTCGAAATTGAATGATTTCACCCAATATAAACTGGTTATCTAGTAGATCAAATTAGACCAAAAATGTTTGGTATAAACATGCTTTCAAAATTTGGGTTTCATATTAACCATTGTAGCATTTCAAACATGAATCACAGAGTATTATTCTAGCCTATCACAATGGAATTACGCAGCAGTGCGGTTCACTAGCGCCACATCTCATGCACTAAACATTGTGCAACAGTGTCAACGTCATGGATGACGTTGGTCCCTTCTCACGGCACGATGACGTCAGCGAATCCACACTCCTCCTCAATGGCCAGGTTATAGCCCATCTTGGACTTGCTCGTCACAATCTGGAACCATCCGCTCTCTCCCTGCAATAAAACGTAGTTCGTCAAGCATGTAATATCAATAATCTGCAACAAGTTTGGGATATTGGCCCGTCCTTATATATTAGTGGAAACAGTGAAGTCATGCTGACGGTGACACCACCTGGAGTTCAAACAATACTGACAAATTGTGTTAATGTATTGACTTGGTGGCGCACACGGTAGTCAAAAAATGTCAATAGCGACTTTACTTGACAATTTTTACACACGTAAATTGCATACCACGTGTCGGGTGGGTATCTTTCTACGGATGTTTGGATGATCTAAGGAAATACAGACAGAGACATTCTAATAATAAATTTAATACTACTGTTTGGATTATGGTTATAATTTGTATATCTCTGCATGTTGACAAGTCAAATGTTGTCAATTGTTGGTTACGTCATTTTATAATATTGCTGTACTGTCAGAGAGACATTTGCTTTCGTATTGTTATTACAAACGTTTTCTTACATTCAATTTATATCTATTACAATATTCTAATGTTCTATTAATGGTCACTCGGATATGACACTACCAGGTATCTACTACAAAGCTGTTCTGATTCCTCTGATAGCTTTTCATTGAACATGTAAAGACAGCGGAAATAAAACTCTGTCGTGATTACACTAATAATCATAAGTCGTTTTACTTGTTTACAAGAGCACGTAACAGATTCTGAAGACTCTTTTCCGCCCAATTATAATTCTAACAGGCTCAGAAACCAGTGCCAACCATAAAGGGTGTCTGGCAATATTGATCCTTTCACTGATATTTTTGATAAATAAATATAACGTGTGTATAATGTAGGTTTTCTGAAAATTCCTGGAGTCGTAATTATATCTAGAAAACCACTATTTCTGAGATAACCATATCGGTTGACTTGTATGCTTATAGTGAATGGTTTGCAACTTGTGTTTTCTTACCCAAGGTTCACCCCACGAGTTACGTCCAATCCAATATTCCTCTCCAGAGTCACTGACTCCCCAGCCAGCGACAGAGATTATGTGATTAATCTGAAACAAACAACAACTGATTAACAAACAACACAGATTACATGATTAATCCGAAACAAAAAAACAAGTGATTTTTGCATGTGGAACATTGTGCCCGCTTTTTACATTCTGTTTCAGGGCAAGTTGACGGCTGATGAAAATCAAGAATTTTCAACTTAGTAACATTTCAATAAGCAATCACAATCTGAGATATGTTAGCTACACCCACAAACTGTTATATAATATAATTTCTTTAAAATAGCACCAGATGTGATTGTCAGAGAGCATGTTTTTATGTGAAGTAACTGACAAAATCATGCAAAGTTATGTGTTGTTTCAATGGTTTGTGGGTGTGACTAATGGTTTGTGGGTGTGACCAATGGTTTGTGGGTGTGACTAATGGTTTGTGGGTGTGACTAATGTATCCAGGAGAGTTTATTGTGTCTCTCGACGTCCACCCGACAACTGATGGACCCAGAACATCGCGGTTTGTCTACGTCAAAATCAAAATTATGCGCCAAGCTTTGCCAACCATGTTGATAATGGTTATATATTTGAATTACATTACTGTTGCTGCATGACATCTCATTCCTTCATACGGTTGTCACTTTTAAATGTTTTTGTAAAAACGAAAAACATATGAGGCCTGCATTTCAACAAAGTATACAATGGAATGATTGAAGGCTAAACATGTCAGCATCCATTTTTTGATGGCCTGACAGACTTCTGGCAACGGTCACGTGATGGATAGGTCAATTATTCACGTACCGATGGCGAGGCCTGGTACTCTGAGTAGATTCCACCTTGGTATTTTTCAAGCCTGGGGGTTGCCATAATACCACAGCTAGAACCGAAAACATAGAACAACCGTTAACAAATATTCCAAGCTGACACATGAAACGAAATATAATGTTGCATAAACCACAGACACAAACCAAGTAAGACTAAGCAAGAGAACAGAGTAAGGGGTCGTCTCATCAGTTTGCAACGTCCAAAAAACATAATAATGTTACACAAGTGTGGGTGGAGGTTTGGTTGTCACCAAGTGTTGTGGAGGAAATAAATCACTACAGTGGCAACACCTATTGAGTAGAGTTAGAATCAGATCAAAACGAGACATGGTGACAATGGAAACAGTGGTGACAGGGTAATGACATGGCAGCTATGTCGTGTCCATTGAATCTGATGGCTGTTGGCTGTGGTTTTGTAAGCCATCTTTTTGACGATACACTATTACGGCTGAGACATTCAGCCTTTCTAATACTCTGTGTCGCACTCTTAATGTGGTTGATGAACTTCCGGTTTCCAGTTTGGACGTCCCTTGAGTTTGTTGTTCTTTTATAGAAATAAAGTTGTGCAGCTGTATACATTCATAGACACTTTAACACTTATAATTTAATCATTAATTTATAAGATCACAACGTTTTTGAAAATAACATTTCTGTATGTTATTTTCTGCATCTTTATTCACCAAGTTGATGTAGGTATATACAGTGTATATAGGTGCTTATATCTTCATATTGAACAACTCAAAACTGACAGGTAATGGTAATTCAACTGAACCTTTGTAAGTATCATTACAACATTGGTAGTTTTCTTTACAACAAAACTGGTCCATTTTTTTTTTAAACGAATTAGAGTGAGGAATCAGGAGACAGACAACTTCTCTGCAGACAGAATCCCAGAAACAAAGGACAAATGCTTTTTAATATAAGGGTTCACGAATGCATGTATTTCAGTATTTTGTTACTGTTTGTTGAGGAAAACAAACTGGAAATTCTGCCCAAATCGCAAAATTGATGGAACACGATCTAGACAGCTATGTTTGTCTTTTGTGTAGAATAGGCCAATACCCAGATCACTGTGGTGAGTGACACATGCCGTTTGACTGGTACTCATTTGCACCTACCTGATTGGTCCATTCTTATAGATTTCTGCCATCATCCTGGCTCGGCCTGAGACACTGCCGTAGTCACCAACCATGTAGCGAGTGTAGTTGCCAATCTTGTAGCAGCCTCCTCCCGATGAGCAGCTTCCACACTGGTTGAACTGGTTGCACGCTGTATGACAGAAATTGTATACCCTATAAATAAAACCAACTGAGAGAATATGAACGTAATAATTTATGTAGCAAAATTTGTATGACAACATCGAGAACTATGGATGATATGTGGTTTGTAATAAAAAAGTTGGCAATATTATGCACTATTAGCTAGACATTTATTTAGATTGACCATGAAAATAACAGTACAGTTAATACATGGTAATTAAGAATACAAGCTGATTGATCTATGGAGACCTGTGCTAAGACCTAAAAGATCTGTAAAAATGATAGAAACACCATAGAACGACCACCAAAAGAGAATATTTTGGGTTTTGCTGGAAATTGTTTTAAAACATGCATTACTTTAAGCATGATGATATTATCCATGTCATTACTTAAACACTTGTATTTAAATACCGCACAACTGTCATTTAAAATGTGTGAAATAAAGTTGTTATTTAAATTTTTTATTAATGTAAATTTTATTCTCCAACACTTCCCAAATGCTTACTCTGGTCTTTAGCCTGGTAGTTGTTGCACGTTTCGTCAGGGATTCCTTGTTTGTGTGCGTACGCGTAGACGCCAATGTGACCACCTCCCTCACAGGAGCCAGCATTGCCGCAGTCGATGACATTCTGTACAGAGAGGTAGGTGGAGGGCCAGGCTCCCTTGCGCTTGATGTTGATTCTGTCAGCCATGGCACTGGTGGAGCCCATGGCCCAGCAGGAGCCACAGTCTGTCAACAGCAAGTAGTACATTTTACTTGTTGTTCATTACTACTAGTTTATACTCAACCATTACATGCAAACAATGAACATCGATTATAACTATTACAGGGGCTGTGATCACCACACAAACAAACACAAAAACAGCTGCAAATAACTATCAATGTTTTCTCAAATACATCACCAAGTGGTAGATACTAGATATGTGGTCCTAGAAAGCGAAAGAACATAGAAAAAGGCAGATCATGCACCTCTGTGCATCTGTCGTATATATCCCTCCTGCATTATGGTCCTGTTTTGGCTGCAGTTTCTTGGTGCTGCCTGCTGACTTTCTTACGTCATAGCCAAAGAGACATATCCAAACTATTGACAGGATAACAGGTCACACTATGTATCAATCTATTTTTTGTGGCTTTATAAAATTTCCATACACATTTCCTGACAACTTTGATAGCAAAACAGTATCTCGCAGTCTCACTACCTCAGCAGCAATGGTTCTGCCATGCCCATTTAAATAGTACAACAGTATCTCACAGTCTCATTACCTCAGCAGCAATGGTTCTGCCATGCCCATTTAAATAGTACAACAGTATCTCGCAGTCTCATTACCTCAGCAGCAATGGTTCTGCCATGCCCATTTAAATAGTACAACAGTATCTCGCAGTCTCACTACCTCAGCAGCAATGGTTCTGCCATGCCCATTTAAATAGTACAACAGTATCTCGCAGTCTCACTACCTCAGCAGCAATGGTTCTGCCATGCCCATTTAAATAGTACAACAGTATCTCGCAGTCTCACTACCTCAGCAGCAATGGTTCTGCCATGCCCATTTAAATAGTACAACAGTATCTCGCAGTCTCATTACCTCAGCAGCAATGGTTCTGCCATGCCCGTTTAAATTGTACAACAGTATCTCGCAGTCTCATTACCTCAGCAGCAATGGTTCTGCCATGCCCATTTAAATAGTACAACAGTATCTCGCAGTCTCATTACCTCAGCAGCAATGGTTCTGCCATGCCCATTTAAATAGTACAACAGTATCTTGCAGTCTCATTACCTCAGCAGCAATGGTTCTGCCATGCCCATTTAAATAGCACAACAGTATATTGCAGTCTCACTATCTCAGCAGCAATGGTTCTGCCATGCCCGTTTAAATAGTACAACAGTATCTCGCAGTCTCACTATCTCAGCAGCAATGGTTCTGCCATGCCCGTTTAAACCATTAATCACAATCTCTACATCATGCCAATATAATTTCTTTACATATTTAATACGTTACTGTATAGTAACATATCACACCTGTAATGAGACTTAATGACTTACATTGCGGTATATGCTGATTTCTTGTAGTACTTGCATAATTCACCCCACCAATGTTCCTCCAGTCCCAAGCTTTTGGGAGATCACTGGCTTTGAGAAATTCATGGGGGCGTGGATACGTCCTAGAAATAAAGGCAACAGACCATTAGTATATATAAAAGTGAAAAATTACTCTAACATTGAGGTAGGTCTCAGTTTGAGGAGATATAGAATTGGTGCAACCTTTTCACGAAAGGAAGTGTTTGACACCCCTTCCCTGAGCAGTCACCCAGTGTAATCTAACACCAAGAAGCAAGAAAAGGGTACGTCTACTAAGACAGTGACAATTAATACCATTGCCATGGCATTGGCTAATCCTAATGTAAATTGAGTCATACCTTTCAAGATGAAGTTATGTCTTCTTTTTCCAGTCAACCAACCAACTTCAACATTTTGAAGAACATTGTTGGTATTTGCAGGGGATGCGCATCGGAATAGGTAGACAAGAGATAGGTAGGAGAAGATAGTCTGCAGTTGAAGAAGTGGATTTGTGGGGGGTTGGACAGATGAAGAGAATAATTTAATATGGATAGGGGCAGGGGGGTTAGTGCTGGTTTTGCTTACTGGGAACTGAAGTGGGTGGTAACCCTAACCTTGAGGCAGCCAGGGCTGGGTGCTGACAATAATGCCTCTGGAAGTCCATTCCAATGGTCCTGGGAAAGAATGACAATTTCCTGGTTCCATGGTCACTGGAATGTCTTGCTGTGGTGATGCCTATGTCGTCTGGTTGGTGATGCGCGGTTTAGGCTGGAGATGTTTACGAGGCCATTTGAGATCTTGAATAACATTATGAGGCGGGCAATCTTCCTCCTTGTTTCTAATGTTTGTCATTACGGTCTCGTCAGCATGGTGTTGACCTGGCTGCACGTCTCTGCACTGCTTCAATCTTGCTGATGTTCTTTTTGGTGTAGGGATCCCAGACCGTGCTTGCAAATTCTACTGATGGTCTGATGAGTGCCTTGTAAGCCCGCTCATTGATGGATAAAGATCCAATCTTCAAGTTCCGCATGAGAAAGTCAAGGGTTCTGTTTGTTTTTGAGAATATGTTGATTATATGCTGTTCCCACCTAAGACCAGAGCTGATGGTGACACCTAAATACTTGACAGATGTTACGTGTTGGAGGACATGGCTGTGATGCATATACTGATACTGCTTTGGGTGACGACTCCGAGTGATGGACAGTACGCTACACTTCAGGGGACAGAACTGCATGGCCCACTTGGATTCCCAAGTGGCCATCATAGCAAGGTCAGACTGAAGTGTGGCAGCGTCATCCTGCAATCTGACAGTCAGATATGACACAGTGTTATCTGTGTTATATGCGAACACCCTCACGGTAGAACTCAGTCCCTTCAGAAGGTCATTGATGTAGAATAAGAACAAAGCTGGTCCCAACACCGAGCCTTGCGGGAATCCGGATTTTACACTAATGTAGCTAGCTCGATCTCTCTCTGTGATGACTACTTGGGTTCTGTTTGACAGAAAAGTTCGAATCCAGGCGTTCACTTTACATTGCACACCGTAATGTTGAAGTTTGTCAAAAGCCTTGCCCTTGCCAAGGCCTTGCCGGCCTTGGAAAAATCCATAATATGTCAGATAACAAAACAGAAACACAAAGAAAATATATGTCTTGCCGGTTTTCGATCAGTTTACATATAACGCTGAATATCAGTTCAGGTAATATTAATGTTAAGCAATTACAAAGTTATTACAAATAGAATAGTTCAATCAGACGTACCTCACTTCTTTCACTCCTTTGTCGAAAGAACTGTCGTAGCAACCTTTTCCTACGTAGCTGCCACGGACTAAAACGACTAGGCAACAGACGAAAACAGTTAACATCGGTACCATATTTGTGAGGTATTTCACCACTGAGATCGATGTAAGAGTTTTAGAAACACCCGCTGAGATAGCTGTACGATCTGGGCAAAAGAAAGCAACTTCCCCGTCTAAACCACCCACATTGTAAACTTATCGAATCACATGATGCTGGGTCACATGATTCAAACAATCGCAGCGTACGAATCCGATAGAGGGCGAAGTGATCGCGCTGTTGCGGTTTTGTGGTGTTACCACTTGGCGTCACCACTTATAACTGTAGACCCCTGATTCAAAGTCATAAGTGGTGATTTCTTTATTAGTATTACAAGCTTACGCCTATTCGTGAAAGAACAAACTAAGCACAGCAGTTATTTACGCTTTAGGTTCACCCAAATCCCCAAACTACAACACATTCGGGCTTACCAAAATACTAAAACTGCACCCCCTCCAGGCTCCACAAAACCTACAACCGCACGGCCTTAATTAAGGCTCAACAACTATGTTACATATTTGTCATCTTAATTAAGCTCGTTCCTGTTAGCCATTTAATTTCGCGCCAATTATACGGTACAAATATAGGGACTAATACAATATTTCAGGTAAGGAAAACGTTAATTTAGCCACAGTGGGGCCCTCCGAAGTGCGGTATGTGTGTATGTACACAGTTACGTTGTATGTATACGGTACCGTCGTCACCGAGAAAGCGAACACGTCACGATCGTACAACGTTCGGACGAAGGACGGTGCATGCGGTCTACCGACGCAACAGTCGACATCTCAATGGGTAATTCCTGCCGCTGTCCGCCTGCTTCTATGGATGTTTGGAGCGTAGCGTGTTCTGCCCCGGACAAGTGAATTTACATCACACCAGATAAATCAAAGAACTAACGGAAAAGCGGACATCCCCAATATTGCTTGTTGGTTATAATACTACTAATATTATTGCGGGGATTAAGTAGCCTTGTGCTGCCCATAATTTATATTGCAAACCATCCCTTTCAGACAGCAACGCTTAACATGATTAACTATAATTGACAAACATAAATGTTTTATTACACAGGTGCAGTGCCACACTAATAATATACAGGAGTGTTTGTGGACTTTCGCCACTGCATGCGCGTAAAATTGTGTAGTTTCTTTACACACTAAACGTATTATTAGCATAAATTCTTTGACGGAACATGTCCCGTTAACAAGCCTACCATTCACCATGGTAAAATGTTACATTCTTCGTGGTATTCACCATGGTAAAACGCAGTATTCATCACGGTAAAATGTGGTATTTTCTATGGTTAATCATCGCCAAATTTCAAGAAGCAGGGGATTCGGACGACATGGGTAAAATAGAGTGAACGGTCGATAACGTAAACGTATACCCACATGACATGACCCCATGTTGTTATGGTATGATAACAAGAGTATTGACCCACTCGAAAATAGATAAAACCGTGTACTCTGAATAGACAAGGTCAGCACTCAGCAGGTTCGACTGAAGTGTTTGGTAATTTACATCAATCATGTCTTTCCACTGTTCTCAAGTGTCACTCACCCAAGGACGGTCCCAAGAGTTGCGACCGACCCAGTATTAAATTCCAGACTCGCTCATACTCCAGCCCACCACAGAGATGATGTGGTTGATCTGAAACCATCAACAGGATTTGTCATGACAACACAATTTAAAAAAATGTAAATACATGTAGAAGGTGCCATATGTGGGACCATCCTGTTCAAAGGCACATAGTCCATTTAAAATCATACATGTATTAATAAGAATCATAAATATATTTATTTATTTATTTATTTTATTTATTTTATTTATTTTATTTATTTTATTTATTTTATTTATTTATTGATATATTTTTTATTTAATAATCTTAATAGCTACATGCCATGTATTTAGGATTGTAACGCGCCTCTGAATGGTAGTAACTGCCAGATTTATGGCGCAGAGAAATGCAGTAAATTATTATTATTATTATTATATATTTGCAATAATCAACACAAGTTAAATGTAGTTGTTAATTGAAAAAGGTCAAATGATTAGTTTATAATTACATCACAGAAGTCATCGACAGCAACCATTCACATAAAGTGGACTCGTGGATTTAACTGAAGTCACGAGCTACATATTAATAATATGCACATGACACAGTCGAACATGCAATGACAAGTATGCTATATTCGCTCTCCCACTCGGAGGAGTTTTAATTAGAATCGGTTTTCAGTGATGCCATGTCAAGTAACACAGTCGTTGCGATAACCTAACTGAAATCGTTGTATATTAACTTCAACACCTGTCTAAAATGAAAACGTTTAAAAGGCGATATATACAAAATAATATTTGATCAAATCAGTTACTCGATATTTATCTAATAATAATTTAATATGACATAAACTCTGACATTGTTTGAGTCTGGACTGTTTCTTGTATACATGCAAAGTATTATGCAAAGTAAAAATATCTTCCCACATCAAAACAAAGTCAAATTTCACCGGCATATACACGCACGCACGCACGCACGCACGCACGCACGCACGCACACACGCACACATACACACATGACGATAACATGTGCTAGCGATTCCAAGACAAAATTGTGCAGCGTATATAATTTAAAGTTCAATTATACATTGTAGCTGTGACTGTATAACCATGCTTCCATACATAACTTAAGTGCATATATATATATATATATATATATATATATATATATATATATATATATATATATATATATCCTTGCTGACTGTCTTTCAACGCCTAAATAAAGATGTTGTTATTTGGTCTCTCTCCTGACAGGATTGGGTCGGCGTATGCACACGACGACTCGATGCCGACATTGTATCTGCTCCCACGCTTGTTCTTGTTCGTGACAATTCTGAACCAACCCTCCTCATCCTGGAATAAACCAAACACCACCAATATCACTAACTAATGAAACACATCCTACAACATCTCCAGAAAGACATATTGAAAGTGAAGTTCACGTCAGTGTTATATTTGAAATTACAATTTTGCAAAACTATTGTAACAATTCATCTTTAAAATATTACAAAATATGCAAGCACAGGTACCTAATGTTTCTACATATTTAATTAGAACATAGAGAACCGGTCAATAATCATTATATCTTAAGAAAACAATAGTGGTGGATTATTACAATATTTAATATTATCTTGAATAATGTGAAGCAAACTGTTTTATGTACAACTGAATAGTTTTGGTTACTTTTAATCTTGGAAGGTGCTTATACTTTAGCATTTCAACAGCTTGATGTATTTTATTGTGTTAAAAATGTACACGTGCTATGAATCTGATAATTTATAATCATATTATGTTCAGTGAAATATATTCAGAGTTAAACTAAAATGAAATATGATAACGTTTGTTTGGGAGGTGCGGACTAATCCCATGGAAAAATTACCCCCCCCCCCCCCCGTTCAAATCCCTGCATAGTGATCAATAGTTACGTTTAGCTGTTCAGTGAAGTTTGCATAGACTTAAACTTATACATAATTTATTATGATACATGTTTTGGAGGTTTGGATTAATCCCACTGTTACAAACCACCCCCGAAAACGAACCCCCCTCCGGTCGGATCCCTCGTACCCACCTCCGTTTTCCCGCTAAACCAGCTGCACAGCAATCAGTAATTACGTTTAGCTGTTCAATGAAATTGGCACATAATTAAAACAACCTGCAGATACGATCATGTTTTGGAGGGTGGAATTTCAGCATTATCCCAGAGAATTACTTCACTCCTAGGCTTGGTCCCAGCAGTCTTGTGCAAGCAGAAGCCTGAACTTGCAGAAGCAATCGCCATGTACAAAGGTGATGCGTCATCTCCGAGTGTGCTACCAAAAGAGTTGCATCGATGGAAGCAGCGCTATCGCCGCAAAGAGCCAAAGGACTGCCCAAACAGCTGTGCAAAGGCAATCAAGGAATGCCTGCGAGAATCATCTATGTGTTGTTGTAATTGGCCTGTACAATCCCCATAACGTCATGCGTATGCGAAAGAAGTGGCAGCACTCTACGACGCCTGAAAACCTTCATGAGGGCCAGTATGGGCCAAGAACGTCTCTCCTCGCTTGCGCTGAGGCACATCCACTATGATTGATGTCAATCAAACGGTGATTATTTTGCAGACGGTTTCCAAAGGAAACACTTTCAAGTGAATCAATCTAAATGTGCCAAGACCATTGCTGCACATTAATTGTGATATCAATATTGATTTCAATCAAAGGCAATTATTATAGAGTAGTAAAGGAGACCGCGCTGGCCCCCGACTCGTGCCGAGATCAAAGGAGATCAAAGGCACCGCGGGTCACAAAGATCAACAAAGGTCAAGCAAGTTGACCCGGCACGATTGAAAAATCTACTTATAAAAAATGAAATATCTTAAGTGGGTTTGACAGCTTACTTATAAAAAACGTATGATTGATGAGTGTGGCAGGATGATTGATGAGTGTGGCGAGACAGTACGTAGCCGAGACAGACAGTACGTAGCGCCCCCTGGTGGGGCGAGATAGTACCATTTCACTCCTGCCCTCCCTAGCAACGCGGTTATACACTAAAGCGGTTACCTAGCAACGCGGCTATACACCTCCCTAGCGCCCTGACACGACACACGAGACGAGGCTATGACTGAGATGTGGTGTCACGAGATCTGGTAGCCATTAGTCGACAGTATAATGGAGTCTCCTATACAGTTCGGCGGTTCGGCATCGTATCTATCGAATTTCTACCCTTGTCGAGTCAAGGCGTACGGTCTAAGTTTCAAATCCGTCGAGCACGCTTATCAGTTTAGAAAAGCAATGTTTAATGAAGACACGAAAAGCGCGGTGTACATCAAAGAGGCGCGGACGGCCTATATAGCGAAACGTCGAAGTTACAGAATCGTGAAGAAGAGAACGAGCGTCGAATGGAACGCGGTTAGAGTTGGGTGCATGAAGTCGCTGTTGACGAGTAAATTCAGAGGTTCAAAAAAGTTGAACGACCTCCTATTGGCTACCGGGGAAGTCGAATTGGTGGAGGACGTACCGTCGGCCGAAGGCTTCTGGGGTATCGGTAAAGACGGTAAAGTAGGTCAAAATATGCTTGGTAAATTATTGATGGAGGTGCGTATAGAATAAACGAATAATAAGTCATCGTTCGTTTCGTATACGCCAGTCGTCGATATGAGCGGGACATGGAAGCACCCTTTTACGTGTATAGTAGCCGGCCCTACGGGGTGTGGTAAGACTACTTTCGTTACTCGCCTGCTACAGTTTGCTTCTTCTATGATCGAGCCGCCTCCGGAGAAGTTTCTATGGTGTTACGGCCAATGGCAAAGCGCCTACACTTCTATGTCAGCCGATATAGAATTCGTAGACGGTTTACCGGATCCGAAGCTTCTAGACGGCAAAAAGAGGACCCTTCTAGTACTCGATGACCTTATGGAGGAAACCGATAGCCGGGTCACGACCTTGTTCACTAAAAAAAGCCATCATTGCAACGCGTCCATCGTACAGCTTGTGCAGAATATATTTCCGAAAGGGAAAGAAAACCGTACAATCAGCTTGAACGCTCAATATATGGTGTTATTCAAGAACCCACGCGACACTGGTCAAGTAGGTCACCTGGCGAAGCAGATGTACCCGGGTCGAGTTAAATTTATGATGGAATCCTTCGAAAACGCCACGTCAGCACCTTACGGGTATCTGCTAGTAGATCTAAAACAGGAAACAGCTGAAAATATGCGCTTGCGCACTTGTATCTTCCCCGATGATCGTCTTCAGTACGTCTACGTGATGAGAACATAAAAGAGGTGAGCGTCACGTGTGGGCCTTCACTCGTCAGGATGACGCTGAAGCGTATCAAGAAGCACGTCCTCATGCTAGAGCTCTTGAATAAACATAAACATCTTAAGGTGAGCAAGGCTATCATCAGAAACGCGGAATCTGACTTCATTTGTAGTCTGTGTGACTGCGCGTACAACATATTGAACGGGAATGTAAAATTGACGGCGGCGCATAAAAAAACACTGATAAAATACAAGAAACATCTGCGAAGTTTAGTGAATAAAAAGACGGGTCTTAGGAAGAAACGGCAAATCTTGCAAACGGGGTCGGGCGCCTTTCTGGCGGCGCTGCTAGCACCGTTGGCGAGCACCGTCCTACTGCCGCTGCTCAGACAGGTGATCGGCTGATGCAGTACGCTAAAAAGATGGCATTGGTAGACCCGCGGTTGGTGGAGAGCCTCCTGCCGTTGATCGACCAGCCGCCGAGCACGATCCGTTCGCGTGCGATGAGCAGCCTGGACAGCGACATGAAGGACGTGCTAGATCGATCGGAATTATCCGAACGAGCGAAGGTGGCGTCGTACAATCGACTGTTGAGTCGCTACAATTCGAGCGAGGCGATTCGAGCGGCGCAGCCGGTACGCGTGTCCGTGGTGCCGACCGAGGGACCGCCTCCTCAACCGACGGGTGGCCAGGCGCCGCTGCAGGGTATAGAGCGCGAGATCGTGGAAAGCGTACCGAAAACGTTGAGAGGGAAAGCCCTCCTCCTGATCGAGAAAATGAAGACCGACCCGTTGTGTCGATGGAACGATCGCGGCGAGTTCGTGTACGCCGGTCGCCCTATCGCGGGGAGTAACATGGTCGACCTCGTGAACGATCTTATGCGGACGAGGAAGAAGGGGGTGCCGCCGGTCGGCTGGGAAGCGTTCGGGGATGGTATGAGACGACTGAACGTGCCCATGGAACTCGTCGGTAACCCCCGGCATCGAGCGTACATACAGCAGCAGCAGCAGCCGAAACGATCGAAGAAGGAGGAGGAGGCGGAGGAGACCCCCGGTAGGGGCCGGTATCATCGTCGTCGACGTACCTGGGATCTACCGGCCAAGTGGGAGGAGGAGTCATATTAAAGAGCTTGAAACGTCGACGTCCGACCCATTCACCACAATGGACCTACGAAGGACGGTAGTCGGCGTCGTCGTCTTCGTCATCGGCGCGGCGGCCTTGGTGTATATATTATTCGTCGTAAACCGATCGTCGTCGTGGTCATGGTGTCCCGGCGGCCTCGTGGTGATGGCACGCAACGAAAGCGGCGTGCTCGACAACGAGACGACGACACCCGCCTGAAGCGCGCCTATTTCAACCCGAAGCAGGCGGGGAGTTACGGCGGTGTCGACGCCTTGCATCGGGCGGTGGCGTCGACGGTAGGCAAACCGGCCGTGAAGCAGTGGCTAGCGGCACAGGATGCTTACACGCTACACAAACCGGTGAAACGACGTTTCAAGCGACGTTGCGTTATCGTAGGAGGTCGACACCAGCAGTGGCAAGCCGATCTCGTCGACGTCGCTAAACTGAAAAAGCACAACGACGGTGTAACGTTCCTATTGACGGTCATCGACGTCTTCTCGAAGGTGGCGTGGTGCGTCCCGTTGAAGAGTAAAGCCGGTCCGGCGCTCGTTACGGCCTTCGAGCACCTGCTACAACGGCGGCGTGTGCCGAACGCGCTGCAGACCGATAAGGGGACGGAGTTTCTCAACAGACCCCTTCAGAAACTTTTGAAGGACTACGGCATCCACCATTTCGTAACGCATAACGAGGAAACTAAAGCGAGTGTCGTCGAACGTTTCAACCGAACCTTAAAGACGCGTATGTGGAGGTACTTTACGAAGTATCAGACACTGCGCTACGTAGAGGCGTTACAGAACTTTGTGCGATCGTACAACAACACCTATCACCGAAGCATCGGTAGGACGCCGGCGAGCGTCAACGCCGCGAATCAGGAGAGCGTGTGGCAACGGTTGTACGGCGATCGAGGTCGAGGAGGTAGTAAGCCGAAACTACGAGAGGGAGACCGCGTACGCGTCAGTAAGGCGAAGGCCCCTTTCAAGAAAGGGTACATGCCTAACTGGTGCGAGGAGCTCTTCACCATCGTAGAAACGCACCCGTCCGACCCGCCCGTTTACCGCCTGAAAGACGACGCCGGGACGGTGCTCGACGGCACCTTCTACGAGCCGGAGCTGCAACGAGTAGTCGTTCCGAAGGATAAACTGTATCGTGTGGAGGTCGTTCTACAACGGCGTCGTCGTCGGGGTGTTGAGGAGGCGCTCGTTAAATGGAGCGGCTATCCAGCCTCCTTCAACAGCTGGATCGCCGCCAAGACCCTCGTCGACTATAAAGGGTAGGGTACCGTAACATCGGCCGGTAGTTGTTATGTGGACACGACGCTCGATGTGCTGGCGCTTACTACGTGACGTTGCCGCCGACGACTACCCTACAGCGTGCAGCGTTAACCGACGGTGGTGGTGCTACTATGCCCGACGACGCGGTTACGGCTGGTCAAGTCGACTGCGAGCGCGACGTGCTCGCGGACTACGTCGACGCTACCGAGTCTACGACCCACTCCGACCGCGAACACGTTCCATGGCATTTCTGCGGGAACGAATGTCCTAAAGCCGAGATCATCTTCCTGTGTCAGATCGTCGTCCTGTACACGGTTATCGTCGTCAGTATATACAATCTAACGCGGGGTCAGGGCGACTCCAACCTGTGGACGGCCCTGTTGAGTAGCTGTCTCGGTTACCTACTCCCGAGTCCGTCTATGAAGCGGAGAGGGGATGGCGGCGACTAACTTTTACCTAACCCTACCGAGCAACGCGTCTACGAAGGCGCACCCCGAAAACACGTTGACTCACTACACTACGAAACTACCGCGACGCATCGACCTATCGGGAGAGTGGGAATGCGGTCTGGTGACGCTACAGTATCCGCATACGTGGTACAACGTGAGAAAGAAGGACGCGTACTTCTACCTGTCTTGTGTGACGGGCGATTACGGAATGTACCGCTCCGCCGACGGTCTTTTGATTTACCGGCAATGCACCATCCCGCACGGATTTTACAATAGCGCTTACGAGTTGAGGGATAAAATCAACGAGGCGCTGTTGAAACAGACTACCGACCTCGTCAAGGTCCGACTGGAGTACTGCCCCGTCTCCCACCGGATGACGTTGCGTCTATCACCGGGTGTCGAATTTAATATACCCCATTGGAGCCGTCTGAGGGCCATACTGGGCTTCGAATCGGGCGTCCTCACGAGCCCTCTCGTCAATGACGATACCACCCCCGTCGCGTATACCTACGAGCACAAGGGTCGGCGTACGGTGGATATGAACGGGGGAGTCGACACCTTGTACGTATATACGGACCTCGTGGAACCGCGCATCGTCGGTGATGTATTCGCCCCGCTCCTTCGATCCGTACCCATCTACGGGATGAACGGGGGGATTATTTCGGAGGTCTTCGACCGCGTCCAATACGTACCGCTCCTGCGGCGAGAATTCGACTCGGTCGAGATAGATATAAGAGACGACATCGGTCAACCCATACCATTCGAGCAGGGGAAACTCGTGGCGACGCTTCACATCAGACGCTGTAAATCTAAACTGTTTTGAAACGGCGGAGGAGGAAAATGACAAGAACCGCCGGTCGCACCAACGTGTACGAGGACTACTACGTTCGACAGGTCGGTGGTCAGCTACCGTTCTTCGTCGGCGGCCAGGGGCAGCGGGGACACGGCTTGGGTAATCTGTTCGGGAGCCTGTTTCGAAGCGCCATGCCGCTTATCAAGAGAGGCGCCATGGCGTTGGGGAAACGTGCGCTCAAGACAGGCGTGCGCGTGGCGCGGGACGTCGTCGCCGGCGGGAACCTGAAACAGTCGATGAAACGACGCGCGAAGGAGGCCGGCGCCGACCTTCTCGACGGGTTGTTGAACGCACCGCCGCCGAAAAAGCGACGCCGACCACCGGGTAAAGCGGTAACGGCGACCCCGCGTAAGAAGAAACAACAACGCCGTCGCCGTCAAAAAGAACCGCACGATATATTCAGTAGCTAGGACGGATAAAGCCACCGGTCGAAGCGGCGGCGTGCAGTCGGAGCGAACGGCGGCGAACGGGACAGACGTCGACAGCAGCAGCAGCAGCTAGAATGGCGTTCGTGCATCCGCAGTCGTGCGAGGGTTTGAAGAGCGAACTGGACCTATTCACGCCGCCGCTAACGCAGACGAGCGTCGAGAGCGGGCAGTGGATCGATCACCAGCCGCTGACGACGCTCGACGCCGGCGGCCCCATCGAGTTCCTCATCCCGGGCTCGGGCGACGAGTATACGGACCTGTCGAGCGTTAGACTGTACGTACGCGTGAAAATAACCCAAGGGGACGGTGCCGATATCGCGCACGACGCTAACGTGGCGCCGTCCAACAATTTCCTGCATTCCCTGTTCAGTCAAATCGACGTGTCGCTGAACGGCACGTTCGTGACGCCGTCGACCAATACGTATCCGTACCGGGCCTACCTCGAAACCCTGCTGAGTTACGGGAGCGATGCGAAAAAGACGCAGCTCACGAGCGGTCTGTGGTTCAAGGATACGGCCGGCTTCATGGATGCGACCGCGGGGGCTAACGGCGGGTACACCTCGCGGCGTCACTATACGCGGGACGGTCACGAGGTGGAGCTGATGGGCCGCCTGCACGTCGACGTGTTCATGCAAGACCGGTACCTGCTGAGCGGCGTCGACATAAAGCTTCGAGCGGTGCGCGCGAAGGACGCCTTCACGCTTATGGGAGTGGCGGGGGACTGGAAAGCCGTCATACTGGAGACCTACCTACAAGTGCGAAAAGCTAAAGTGAACCCGGACGTCCAGCTCGGACACATCAAGGCGTTGATGATCGGCACGGCCAAGTACCCGCTACGGCGGGTCGACTGCAAGTCGTTCTCGATAGCGCAGGGGACGATGTCGCATACGCACGAGAACGTCTACCTGGGCACGATCCCGCGACGCGTGTTCCTGATGTTCGTCGACAACGACGCCTATAACGGGGACTACACTAAAAACCCGTACAACGCGAAGCACTACAACATAAACTTTCTCGCTCTCTACGTCGACGGACGTCAGGTGCCGAGCAAGCCGTTGCAGCCGGACTTCCCGAACGGTCATTACATCCGCAGCTACGCGAACCTCTTCGCGGCGACGGGAAAAGCGTACGAGGACGAGGGGTTCGATGTGACGCGCCACGACTACGGTAACGGCTACGCCATCTTCGGCTTCGACCTATCGCCCGACTGCTGCGATGGCCCGCATTTCAACGTCGTGCGTAAGGGCGCCCTTCGTTTCGAGGTCCACTTCGCGGCGGTTCTCCCGCGCACGGTGAACGTCATCGTGTACGGCGAGTTCGAGGCGGTGCTCGAGATCGACAAAAGCCGGAACGTCCTGTACGATCGCTAACATGGACACTTTTCAGCTGCTACGTCGCCTACGCCTCGACCCGTTCACTAGACGCGTGGTTGTCGGCGTCGTGGCCAAAGACGCGCTACCGAAACGACGGCTCACCGATCTACCGGCGGCTTTCGTATGCAATACCGACGACGGCGGCGAACCGGGCGAACATTGGGTGGTCGTCTACGTGGACGTCGACGGGCGAGGCGACTACTTCGACTCGTACGGTCTGCCACCGCAGCACGACGACTTCCGCGCCTTCCTGCGCCGCAACTGCGACGCGCGCTGGACGTACAACGACAAGCGACTGCAGAGCGTGGTCTCTAACGTATGCGGACAATATTGCGTCGCCTACCTGCTCTTACGATGCCGCGGTCTACCGCTAAAGGGGTTCCAGTACCTGTTCGGCGCCGATCGGGTGACTAACGACTGTCTCGTATTCGACTGGCTAAATCCGCATTAGACTCTTATTAACTACTAGTATCGCTTTCAAGCTTGTTACCGCTACTACTACGAATAAAAGACGATGAAACGTATTGTAGGTGTTGCATTTGTTTTATTTCGTACCAGGACCCTACCTACCTACCTACCTACCCTACCCCTAGAGACCCGGCCGCCGCCTACCCCTTAGAGGGGTAGGTAGTCCTTTAGGCCCTGTCCTCGCCTTAGAGGCGCCCCTTAGAGGGGTAGTTCCCCCGCCTCGCCTACTACTACACGAGAATGGGCGCCGTGGTGATGCCGTCCTCGAGGACGCGACGCTTAGCGTAGAAATAGCTCAACGCCGCGCGCTCCTGAATGTACGTCAGCACGGACGATTCGCGCACCTGGAAGCCGCGGTTCGTGCCGCCGCGGCTCCGTCGATCGCGCAGCACGGCGAGGAAGACGTCCTTGTCGATGTCGTTCTAACGCTTATTCAACCCCTTAGTGCTGTACTTGTCGCCGTCCCGACCGAAACAGTAGTACGTTTTACTACAGAGCGCGACGATTCCGCGCCCGGACCACTCCTCCTTGAAGAGCCCCGGCGTTCGCCTGTCGTACAGGCGTCGTCGAGCGCAACAGGGCGGCGGCGTGTCCCACGCTCGCCCGGCGAGTCGGCACTGCGCGTACGCGTCCGCGTGAACGTCGCAGCATTCGGCCGGGAACCAGTCGCCGCGATGGCGAAAGTAATGCTCGCGTTTAGCCTCCTCCACCAGGTCGTCGACGTTCCGCCCCGCGAGGGCTATGTACGCCGAGTCCGTATCCATGGCGCAGTACTGGAAGAGGGGTCTCGGGATGTAGAAGGCGATAAAATCGTAGTAAAACTCGAGCATCCGTAGCTTCGCGTACTGATAGACGAAGTAGCCTATCTGGTTTGGTAGTTTGTAGCGGACGATTCGCTTGTTCAGCGCCACCTCGTAGACGCTGCCGGGTACGACGACGTCGAGCTGTCGGAAGCGGCGGTCGTTGACGAGCGTCGAGGCGCCGGTCGTCGTGCAGTATTTCGTGTCCCTGTGGAGATCGACGCGCGTAATAGTCTTCCCGTAAGAGCTGTTGCCCATTAGCTTAAAGGTGTCGGCGATGATGGTTTTGTCGGGGTCGGTGTCGCCCTCGCGTCGCGCCGCCGAGACCGTGTCGCCGAAGCGGCGGAAGCAGGCGACCGGGACGTACTCGACGATCTGGTACACGCGGTCGACGACGAGGCCGTGCTCCAGATACCACCGTAGTAGGGGCGTCGCGAGTAGAATCTTGCTGCCGAAAAAGCTACCCACGAGCGTCCGTTGAGGTCGCTTCAGGAGGTCGTGAGCTTCGGCGTAGCGACGCATGAACGGGCTGAGATCGTCGCGGCCGATGTTGGCGTTCTTGAACACCGGTTGCATCTCGGCGAAGACATCGCGCAGCGCGTCCGGGACGGCGATGTCGCACTCTACCAGCCCGAAGAGGGTACCGTCGCGTACGCCCTTCAGGATCGTCGACGTCGTAACGACGGCGCCGGGGGTCGTCCAGCGACTCTCCTCGGGCGGCGCCGGCGGTCGCAGTTCGCGCCATTGGCACTCCCACATCTCGACGACGGTGACGAACCGGCGAAGGTAGGTGGTGACGGCGTTCGTCTCGGCGTAGAGGCGACTCATCGACCGCCCGTTAACGTCGTTCATTTCGCGCCCCGTACACGGGCAGCCGTGAAAGAAACACCCCTGGAACTGGTACGCCGTTCGCGTCTCGCGACACCAGCCGTCGACCCGGTACTTGCCGACGCGGTGTTCGCGCCCGTTGAGCATGTGTCCTATGCGCACCCCCGTCCTTTCGGCCTCCCACGTTAGCCACTGCACGGCCATACGGCCGTAGCGGTGTACGCGTTGCGGCCGAAAGCCGGTCTCCGCCCGCCGGCGCGTATACCACCCCGTCGGCATATCTTGGGTGATCGCCCATAGGTAGAGCCCGTTTGCGTCAAAGCCCACGATCGAGCGACACGGGTGGCCGCCGTGTAGAACGGTTACGTCGGCCTCGTGATAGCGCGCGAAGATGATCGAGGGACCGCCGACGATCTGCGTCTGTATGAGCCGGTGCAGGTCCTTGTTCGATTCGTTGAAGAGTGTGAAGTGAATCGATAACGGGAGATCGTTGAACAGGTAGAGGAGCGTTAGACCCGGGACGCTGATGCCGTCCTTAAACATATCGATGCGGTGCTGCTGGTAGAAGGTGAACTGCTTGTCGACGGCCTCCAAAAATGGGACCACATCTCGGTTATTGTACCACACGAGGAAGTCCCTTAGCGTGGTCATCCCTTCGGCGCGCCATACCGCCGCGCAACCCTCGTACGCCTCGGCGGAGATCCCTTCGCATTTCAGGTGGCTGTAGAACGCCTCGCGCGGCGGTAGTTTGTCGTCGTCTAGTTTCCCCAACGAGTCGACGTACTCGTAGGGGAAGTAGCCCTTCGTTACGCTGCAGCCGTAAGCCTTCAGAAACTTATCGTAGCTGAAACCCGGGGCCAGGTAGTTAGTGATGTCCAGGAACTTGAGCGTCTCCGTCGACAGGCACATGAAATTGTTCTGCCGTTTAATCGCGAACGCCGTCGAGGTAGGCTGACCGACGATCAGGAAGAGGGGCGTGAGATACTTTTTGACTACGTTCAAATCGTACTTGCCCGAGTTGAAGCCGAGGACGGGGAGTTGGCGTAGATGCGTCCACAGGCGGGTGGCGAGTGCGGTGTACGGGGTCTTGTTGTCGGTGTCGCCGGCGGCGACTCGCCATTTGGCGTCGAGCGTCTCGATCGCTTCGAAGACTCGGTCGTACGACGGTCGCAGAGCCGCGCACGCCGCTTCGCTCACGGCCTCTAGGGCGACGATCAGGCGCCGCGCGAGATCGTTCGAATCGCCGGTCGTAACGAAGCATTGCGCCGCCTCGTGACCGGGGACGTTCGAGGCGATACTCACGCTGAGTAGCTCGTGTCGGGCTATCCACCGGCACTTAGGGCTATCCGCCGGCAGGTCGCTATCGTCGAAGTAGCATTCAAAGTCAAATGTCGCTCTGTACGGGTAGTAGCGGAGGTGGTCGGGTACGCAGATGCCCTCGTCGTCCAGCTGCTGAAACACGGACGGTGTCGGGCGGTAGACACCGCCGGGAAAGACGTGGCGAACGGCACCCTCACATGTCGCTTCGTGCCGCCGTAGCGTAGAGGGCTTTCGCCACAACGAGTCACCGCACTTACTGCACAGGTACGATCGCGTATACCGCGAGACGTTGGGTATATACGAGTAGTGAGTGTCGTATAGATTGACGTTCATGGTAGTGGGGTATCGGTAGAGGGAACGACGGACCAATTCGGCTGTCGATCCGCCGTCGGTCGTCGTCGGATCTATCAGTCGATACACGACGACGTTGGTTTCGAAGCACGTCTCCACCCGGTCGAGCTCGTTCAGCGACACGCCGGCGAAGGTGTAGGGACTCACCACCCCGTCGTTGTAGTCGGCGTAGAGCCGTAAGGCGGGGGTCGTCAAACGGCTGGTGTTTACCATGGCGGTCGGGGCGGACAGTAGTCTTCTTCGGTGTAGGGCCAGGCACCGGAAGAGGCATAAATTATCGGTGTACGGCTTACCTCGACGGTCTTTCGCGAGCGCGATGATCGATCTGTTCGCGTACAGGTAGGCGGGTAGTTGAGCGTTCAGACACCCGATCGGGTGGTGGATGATGGCATTGAGGAAATAGGTAACATTTGTTACCAATTCGACGACCCACCCCGAGTCAGGCCGTTGCATTATCGCGTATTGCAGAACGTCGGGTTGTCGGACGGTCTCGAGGAAGCGGTCGAACGAGGCGGCGTCGGTAACTAGCATCGGGGCTTCGAGGAAGCGTCCGCAACAATTACAGGATGTATGATAATACCGGAAACGACCCGTCTCTTTGTGTCTTAACACAAACCCGAAACTTAAATTGATCTTGAACGCTCGAGTTTGTTCCTCAAACATTTGTCTTAGTCGCGGTTCGAGAACGGACGTGTCCACGCAATGAGTCAGCTGGTGATTGTATCTCGACTGAAGAGGGCCCCGGAATATCGACGTTCGTATACTCGACCAGTGCTCTTGCACTGTACGCCGTAGACCGGCCGACCACCCCTCATCGTCCGCGTCATCATCATCATCGGGTTGTGGCGGTGGTGGTGGTGGCGGTGGTGGTGGTGGTGGTGGTGGTGGTGGTACTACCTTTTTTTTCGTACCGCAGGTTTTCGAAACTCTCATATGATTCAACAGAGAATGTCGATGAAGAAAATATTTACCGCATTTCGGGCAGGCGATATCGTCATCTCGATTTCCGTTAACGCAATTCTTTAAATGTCTTACTAGGACCCTACGCCCGTTATACGTCTGATCACAATTCGGACATCGGTACTCCCGTGGTTTACTACTACACGTATGTCCCACCAAACTAACGACGTCTCGATTGCATACGGGACAACGAGTAGGCATGTTTGTTGCAGCCGGAGCGACCAATAACAAACACGTTATTAGTTGAAAAGAAGCTCTACACGCCTCTATATACGGGTGGGTGGGGTGGTGGTGGTGATGATGACTGTTACCGCCGCCGCCGCCGCCGTCGCTAGGACTACTACTACTACTATTGATTACCGGGGTTGACCCTACGGCGATCTTTGCCCTAGTTACGGTGAGGCGAACGGTGGAGCTAAAAATAAAGGGTCGCCTTCTACTATGTGTGTGTGTTGTGTTGCAGCCTTTATCACAGGCGAGTGTAAGTATAGGGCGAAACGGTGGAGCTAAAAATAAAGGGTCGCCTTCTACTATGTGTGTGTTGTGTTGCAGCCTTTATCACAGGCGAGTGTAAGTATAGGACGGGAGTGGTGATTTTCGTAATAGTAAACAACAAGAGTGTTTATACGTTTCAACGTTTTATTAAGCGTCGTACAACAAGCAAAACGTGCTTTATTAAGCACCGCATATTCGAATAAGCAGGCATATTTTCTATTAAAACGTTCTCCACAAACGTGTGTTATTAAGCGATATTCAGCACAAGTGTGCTTTATTCTTCTTTTTCGGTTATATAAAATAAAGTTCTTGATCTAAGGTTGTATTAAGCAATTCTCGCCATTAAAGTTCATTTTTTAAGCACTGTTCAGATATCAGCTCTTCCCAGTAGGTAGGCCGTTACCGCCGACTCCAGTCTCACGTAATCGGAGCGGCTGTGGAGCCAGTCGGTCTCAAGGAACCACGCGGTTACCCGGTGTACGAGACGAACTTCGGCTTGACGATCCGCGTGAAGCTCGTATCGGTCGTGAACGTTCAGGATCATACGCGTCAAACACGGTATTAACGATCGATCCGAGTAGTCGGTCAATACGGATTGGAAGAAGCGAGTGCATATACTGAACACATCCGTGAACAGTCGCCGATAGTGGCGGCTAGGGCGCCCGGCTCTATACCCTTGTACATGTACAAAGGGGCACCCTTCGTTGGACTCGCATTCACCGCAGTAACGGCGTGCACGATCGAGTATGCTTTCCCCGATCACCTCGGCGAAATTACTCATCAGCCCCCTCATCAAATCCGCATCCTGAGGTGGCGCGAAGCACGCTCGGGGCGGCCTGGACGATGGTAACTCGAGAAACGGTGACGCCGAGCCGGACGATCCCTGTTGTGCGTTCGAGTCTCCCGATGATATTAGCACGGTCGATGCCGCCTCATCATCCGCCGGTCTGTCGATCGGGAGCGGGTATAGGCTCGTATACGTAGGCGGCGGCGGTTCGCCACGAGTTTCCCCTGCTAGACTGGTATCGGTTGACCGAGGCGGCGGCGATGCTGTCGAGCTCGAATACGACGGCGGTGAGTCGCAAGCGACTAGCAGCGGTGGTTGATAGGTAGGCTCGACCAAGGGTGTCCACGGAGTGGTGGCGGCCTCGAGCAGGGCGAGAGATATCATCGGCGTGTCCGACGGTAGCAGATCGGCGGCGGCGGTGGGTAGGGCGCTCAAAGCATCGATGATTATAGAGTCGAGGGCCCGCGCCCGTGCCTCTTCGACGTCCTACAGTACACAAAAACGAATCGTTAGCGGTTAATATACTCATCGTCGTCGTCGTCGTCATCATCATCATCGTCGCTTTTCTTAGACGCCACACTCCGAACGGTGTACGTCGGCGGGGCCCCCGACCCCCACGTTGTCTTTCGTACGACGAGCTCCTCGATAACCGTGCCGACGATCTGTAGGACGGTGTCGCGCAGTGTGTCGGGGTTCATCGAGGCGAGATAGTCGGCCTTGTAGGGGACGAGGTTGGTCATCGCGTCGTCGAATAGACTGATCCATACCTCGGCCGACCCCTCCGCATCTTCCCTCACCATCATCCGAACCGCGAAATAATGTCTCACCTCGCGCTGTACCCCGTGGGAGGCGCATACCTGAATGCTGTTCGACGATCTAAACACCTTACGACGGCATTGGGTACACCCCTCGTACGTGCACCGGGTTCTCCATGAGATAGCGGCCACCTTTACGTTGGGCGCTATCGAGTAGAGACCGTCGCCCGCCTGTAGAAGCTCGCTTACACTCACCGAAGGTGGAAGGACGAGTAGCGGGGGTGGCGACGACGCACTGCTAGGCTCGGAGCTCGGCGGCGGCGGCGACGTCGCCACTGCTACGGGCGCGCAGATACCGGCAACGATGGTCGACGGTCGGGCTACGGGCGCGCCCCGGCTGCTGCTGCTGCCGGCGACGGCGGGTGGTGTCGATCGGGCTCCGGATGCGTTGATACCGACGGGCGACGTCTGATCTGCTGCGGTGGCCGCCTTCCCCTTCGCCTTCGCCTTCTTCGTTCGTTTGATAGGTGGTGGTGAACCCGTCGTCGACATGACTGCTGCGGCTGAGGAAGTTCGTAAACGTTAAAACAGTCAAAACCGAGTGAATACATAGACGCTCTTAGCCTAACTACTTATAAGCGGACGGTGAATAGCGCGCGTGCGCGTAAACACGTATACCACACAACAGCCGAGTCTGCCAAGGTTATTGAAACTAGAAAAAACCGCTCGGTTATGAAGTGCACAAACGGCGTATTGCTTTTATAGAGTCTTATTTTTAAATATATGTTTACCATAAGATTCTCTAGTCCTTACAGCTCCTTATAGATCGTTTATTTTATGCTTTTAAGCTTTTATTAAAATGTTTAACATTACGCAACCCGGCCTACGTGACGAGGCCTACGTGCCGCGTGTCAGGTGGTGTTATAGAACCTTCTAGAAGTTCTACAGTAAACAACATTCCGTTACAAGGCGTTTATGGAACTACACGGTCTTTTCGACTAGTCTAAACCATGGCATATTCACGGACGGTACGTAACTACCCATATACCTTTTTAACATTCACGCTTTCTTTTTAATATTTAAGCGATATTTACAAAACTACAGTTCCTTCGATACCGTGGGTCTATTTTATTATTTAAACTGTAGACCCTTTTTTTAATCACTGTAGTATATTTAATTATTATTATTATTTAAGACTTTGTTTTCTTACAGGACAAACGCGCTATCACCACCAATTTAAACTGTAGACCTTTTTTAATCACTGTAATATTATAGTTTATTATTGTTTTCTTACAGGCCAAATGCGCTATGCCGTTTCCACGGCACAGGGACCGGAAGAATAACCCTGATGAGGCGCCTCGGTGGTTTGACGATGGGTACGGCGCTAGGCGGACTCAATCGACCACCGTTAGCCGCTGGGGCTCGGGGTTGCCTAGAGGCGCGCCGCTACGACAGGAGGCACCTCCTACGACCGGCCGCTGGGGATCGGCGGGGTTGCCTAGGGGCGCGCCGCTACGACAGGAGGCACCTCCTACGTCACCGCCAGAGGCGGCCGTCGACCCGGACACGCAACTACCGCCGCCGACGTTATATCGCCGCCCCGCGGTACCGGCCGCTCGCACGTGCGTTGTGACTGGTGTACGACGCCCCAGTGCCTCGCTGATGGAGCGCCTCGAGGAGCGCCTCGACGCCTGGCTGGTGGAGGGTCGCGCCGGCTTCGGACCTGATCCGGACCCCCCTCGACCTCCCTATAACAGTACTGGTAGTGGTGGTGGACCACCCAGTGCTTACGGCGTACGCTGGGGATAGTAGAATATAATAATAATATTGCTCACCGCACTCCTCGTTGTCTTTATGTTCACACCGTTATTATCCGTTTGAACTCTATATTCCAACTAGTTGTTCTGAACCCTCTATAAAGACAAGCTTACATCTACCTACTAGGTTACGGTATGAATAATACAGTAGCATTATTCTCCAATGCAGCCCAGTCAGCCAGCATCGTTCAATGGACTTTGGACGCAGTTACGGTATGAATAATACAGTAGCATTATTCTCCAAAGCAGCTCAGTCAGCCAGCATCGTTCAATGGACTTTGGACGCCTGTTACCGATTACGCTTGGTGTCAACAACAACAACAAGCGTCATACCGGGTGAAGGTTTGTAAAAAAGAATGGCGCGAAAGAATAGCATAGCCGCTAGCTAAGGGATTCGTTCAAAGGTCTTGTTATAATATACAAAGTGCTAGAACCGTTACCTAGAGGGCGCTACTAATATCGTTATATAAGTTCGGTGAAATATACCACCGCTAGGGTAAATAACCGCTATATAACCTTCTTTCGTACTAGTATAACCATCTCCGAACCTTCTAGACGAATATCCTTCTAGTACAAGACACCAGGAGGCGCTAGGGGGTAGTGAAATGGTACTATCTCGCAACACCAGGGCGCCAATATACCACCGCTAGGGTAAATAACCGCTATATAACCTTCTTTCGTACTAGCATAACCATCTCCGAACCTTCTAGACGAATATCCTTCTAGTACAAGACACCAGGAGGCGCTAGGGGGTAGTGAAATGGTACTATCTCGCTACACCAGAGGGCGCTACGTACTGTCTGTCTCGGCTACGTACTGTCTCGCCACACTCATCAATCATCCTGCCACACTCATCAATCATACGTTTTTTATAAGTAAGCTGTCAAACCCACTTAAGATATTTCATTTTTTATAAGTAGATTTTTCAATCGTGCCGGGTCAACTTGCTTGACCTTTGTTGATCTTTGTGACCCGCGGTGCCTTTGATCTCCTTTGATCTCGGCACGAGTCGGGGGCCAGCGCGGTCTCCTTTACTACTTTATAGGTATATTTTAGTTTAAATGAACAAATATTTTGGCTAAAAAAGTGACCCGGACCGCCACTGCATATAGAACTAGTCAGTTACGAGTAAAATGTCACAAACGTATACTTAAAACTTATGAAATGATAAAACTTCGCTTATATTAAGTTAATTCAGCTGTAAGAAGATCCTCATTCGGTCCTCATTCGGTCCTCTTCGGTATAAATAGGACTGAAGAGCTTGGTATCATTCATAAACAAGAAAATATAAGAGCTTTTTATAATATCAAGTAAATCATTTGTGAATATAACAATAAAAGAAGGGGGCCAATCACTGATCCTTGTGGCATACCCCACTGATTACCTCCTGCCAATTTACTCTTACTCGTTGTCTTCTGTAGGCTGGCAGAGCTGTAACCCAGTTAAGCATGTTCCCTTTTATGCCACAGCTCTGAAGTTTCTCAATGAGTCGAATATGTGGAACCTAGTCGAAAGCTTTAAAAAAATCACAATATATTATGTCTATGTATCCTTCATTATCCAGTGTTTCAGTCCATGAATCGAGTACTTTCAATACTGTAGAACGGCCCTTAATGAATCCAAATTGCTTATCGATCAGCAGGTCATTTTCTTCATATATTCAGTGATGGTGTCTCTGATTTTTCCTTCCAAAAGTTTCCCAACTGCATTAAACTGACTGGTCGGTAGTTCTGTGCTTGGATTTTACTTCGTTTCTTATCAATCGCAAATATGTTAGCTTGTTTCCAGTCTGTGGATAGTTTGTCTGTTGTGAGTGATGTGTTAAATATGATTGATTATAGAGTGCTGACGCTCTTTGCTAATTCGTTTAAAACGCGAGAATGGAGGCCATTAGGTCCAGATGATTTTAATGTCTTTAGGTTTGATGCCACTATCGATGGGTTGATATTGCAATACTCCACTGTGTTATAACTCTTATAGGTTCCTCCGGGATGTCTCCTTCTGGTTCTCTCGTAAATACCGAGGATAAGTAATTGGTCAACGCCTATGCTTTTTTCCAAGTCCGAATTTGTGGTGTCATCTTTGTCTTCGTTTTCTATGAAATTGGGTATTCCAGTTGTTGTCTTCATTTTGGCCTGGGCGTACTGCCAGAATTTCTTAGGATTATGTTTTATTTGATTAATAATATCCTTTTCATACAGTTTCTCTGCCTTTCTTGTCAGTCTCCTGACCTGATTGCACAATCGGCATTATGTTATGTAAGTTTAACATGTATGCTATTACTTTCACGTGACAATAACACGATTGCTTTAACGTTGATGCCTCGTCTTTAAGGTCAATGTTTCAGTGGCAAACTTGAACGTCACAAAATTAATAGCGGGTCTGTCCTCCATCTGCGTTAATCACTGCAGTGCATCGGCGCCTCATTGATGAAATAAGGTGGGTATGGAACCTGTGTGGAATCTCAGGCTTGTGCTTCGTGTGCTTTTCCAGTTGGGTGTACCAGCAGCTCTCCAAACGTCTGCCTTATGTAAGCATGGCTGTTACGTAAGACCCTCAATGAAAGTGATGTTATTGTATAGTCTACATGTCCTAGTTTCATGTTAATCGACATTGAGCAAAATCAATCCATAGCCTTTCTTCCTATGCACATTTTCTTTTTTGTGGCTATTAAAATGACCATTTGGCTGACCAAATGAGTGATAAGTCGGAAAAATTGTAACATTGTTTTCTTACATCCTTATAAAGGTTTGGTAGGGTGCTTTACACGGTTTCAAAAAATATGACTGCTACAAAAATTGGCAAAGTTATGGAGCTACTATTGAACATGGTAGGGATCAAAAAGTGAAAATTAAGAAAACGGCTGTTGAAGTTTTACATTATATATGCAAATGGATTGCATGGAAATATTACATGCACAACATTCAAATGTGGCACACAGTATGTAATATGTATGTTATGTTGCAATGATACACTGGAAGTACAAATGTGCTGCTACAAAGACTTATCAAGTTGTGCCAGATTATGTCTTCATGTATAAAACTAAGAGGACATATTATTTGAGAGCAAATGATAGACTCACTGTTTGACACAGTTTAAAACCTACAGGCAACTGTCTAGTGGCTTAATGCTGTCTGTTGACACAAGCTACTGCCAGTGACCAATTACACATTAGTCACAGTTTCCATCAAATAATAGCAGGCAGAGAATCTTAGCTCCACAGCTGGGTGTAATACACAACCAGAGCCACCACTGATTCATGGTCAAGTAGATTAGCTCAATGCACCAACTAAGACAATACACAACACTGTGAGTGACAGTGTCCAGAGTGAAGCCTAAGCAGTGTCATCATTGCTGAATAGATCAATTAAACCTGCCAAGTGGATGACATTCTGCCCAAGTGTTCATTAATCCTTAGTGATTGTTCAGAACACCAGACTGACCACATACCTAAACAAAGCGAATGTAATAGGTGAAGAACAGACAGTGTTCGAATAGGGGTATTGGTTGAATTGTATTTGTCTCGACGCAAAAGGCTTTATTGTGCCTTCATCGATTATAAGAAAGCATTTGATTTAGTAGACCGGTCCTCCCTGTGGTCTAAGATAATTTCATGCGGTATTAATGGTATTGTGTTGAAGGTTGTATACAACATATACACAAATGCTAAATCATGTATAAATCAGGGCCAGGCTGTGTCAGCCTTCTTCTCATGTGATGTATAGCAAGTATGGCAAGGAGAAAACTTGTGTCCTTTGTTATTTGCTATTTACCTTAATCATTTTGAACACTGTTAGTCACAATTATAACGGACTTGACATGGCAGCTGGTTTAATTTATAACAACCTTAGTGATGATGATGTAGAAAATGTATGTTCTACTATATGCTGATGACACTAGAATTATCCAATCAAATACAGATTTCTTGCTTGTGTATAGCGGAACTATGTCAACTCTTCTCATGGTCGACATTTGGTTGTTTCATTTCAACTATATTGTGAATCTGTAATTATTATTCTATATTGATACAATTGATTTATACAGTACCATGTCTACACAAGGCATGGCAAGCGTAAACAGAACAGTAGAATGCATTTGATATCAAATTTCACTCTACAGTTGTCCAGAATATTAAGTTTCTATGTTTGTCACCTACAGGTGACAGAATATTAATTTTCTGTGTTTGTCACTTACAGGTTTCTACAGACAATACATCTTTAACCAATAGACACCACAGTCACACCATTTTATAATAATTAAATGAACATCAAAATAAACACAACTCTCAATTATAGAAAATCAATGTTTTGAAGATAAAAAGTGTTAGGCAACTGTTCAGTCTAACAGGGGTCAAGTGTGTCTACTCTGCCTGGGAGCTGTGACCAATTAAAGATTAGTCAAGGTCTCAATGGAACAGTAGCACTAGGCTGCAGAAATTAGTCTTGGTGTTGACTTTGTGGCACAATAAACAAAATCTACTGTTGGGGGTGGTCTCAAGGGCAAAACCACATCACTAGATAATGTAAAAGGTTTGCACTTTGGGGGCCCCTTAGGTGCCCTTAGAATGATTCAATCAAATACAGATTTCTTGTATATAGTGGCAGCCCCCTAAGATACATCTATGCAAAATTAGAAAAAAGTTGCTGAACAGGTTTTGAAAAAAATAGACCAAATGTTACATTTTTACCAGTTTTGGGGTCCTTGGAGGCCCCATGAAGCCCTTAAAATGATTCAATCAAATACAGATTTATTGTGCATAGTGGCAGTGCCCTAAGATATGTCTACGCAAAATTAGAGAAAAAGTTGCTGAACGGTTTCTGAGATACGGTAGCTAACGGCGGACGGCGGACGCAGAGTGATGGCAATAGTCCCTTGGACCTTCGGCCAAAGGACTAAAACACAATGACTCTATTAAACAACTATTAACATGCTAACTTTGGATTTTTGTAAGTGCATCTCCGAAGTCCACTCGCCTCTTTCTGTGTTCACTGGCTTCCCCAGACCAAGAAGATCACGGGAAGGTTGTCTCTGTTGATGGCTGATCACCTCTCTCTGAACTCTATTGCTTCATTGATTTTCCTTTCCCAGAAGTTATTTTTTCTGCGAGCACTGTTGCATCTTTGGCCATGAGAGGTGACCAGCCATCAACAGAGACACCCGGCACAACCTTCCCGCGATCTTCTTGGAACTGCTGTCATGTGATGACCACCAACGAAGTCACATGATGACCGAGAGTTAGCAGTCCAACGCTGACAAGGGCTTCGTGAGGACACCGAAAGCTGTGTAAGAGACATGAAGGATTTAGGAAAGTAACTTCATACTTCCAATTATGAACATAACTGAATCCGGTAACATCATACATGCTGATAAAGAAAAAGTTCTTATATAGTGCAGTAGCCAGTCATTAGGACTGCTCAAAGCATTTTATACTTCACTCCCTGGCAGACCTATTCAATATCAAACACCATCTTGACTTCTCTGGAAATCATTCAGTCATGCTGCTATTAATACACAAATACTATTTGTGCACAAATACCTACCACTGTCTATAGCCAGCTAATTTTTTCCACAATGTCTATGCTGTTGTTTTAACACAGCTTGCATGCAGTATTCTAAATGGAGCCTTTCTGTGTAAAGGTGTATTATGTTTAGTCTGCTCTCATAATGGGATGGAAATATAAAAAGCAACAACGACTCTGTTAAACAACTATTAATATGCTAACTTTGGATCTTTGTAAGTGCATCGCCGAGGTCCACTCGCCTCTTTCTGTGTTCACTGGCTTCCTCAGCCCACTGGCCTCTGATCTACCAATCAGTGATGTATTTCAGAAAACAACACCAAACACAACTTCTCTCCTATCTGGCAGAATTGAGTGATATTCAATTTATCAGATGGCGCCAATAAAAACGGTTGGTTTGTTATTCCATAGGTGGTGGGAAGCTAGCTAGTAATTGATTCCTTAATAGTGGATATGATCTTAGAGAGGGAGGACCAAGTTTAACCCACTAATTTGCTGTGGTTCCATCCGTAGTGGCGCAATAATGTTATCCAAATGCTTTCCTAAAGACACCACAGATTTTGCATCAGAATCACACAATAGACCTGTAGGGGACCAAGTCTGTAGACAGGGGTTGGACAGGAGAACAGTAGGCATCAAAGAAACAATCTGGTTAAAAAAAATTAACAATCTACATGTGTCATACTTGCATAATCTTTCTGGAACTCCTTGTCTGGTGGCACCACCTGGTGGAGAAGTGTCTCGATAGAACTGAGTGATGCGACGGCCGCCGGCAACCAACAGTTTCCTGGACACAAACAAGTATCTCAAGTCAATCATTCAACAGGTGCTTCACTTAGGGATCATCTCAGAATGTTGGTTTCCAATAACAGACAACATTACTTTAATCTGGCCTCAGCCCCCCTAACCCCATCCTCAGATGAAAGACAGAGAAAGACAGGGAAGAGATTAAGGGAAGGAAGGAGAGAGAGGGGTGGAGTCAGAGATAAAAGAGAGGAGAGAGGTGGAAAGAGGTTTAGGAGAGGAGAGCGACAGAGACCCAGAAAGAGGAAATAAAAGGAGTGGAAGGACAAATAAGGATGGAGTGAAGTAAAAAGAAGGAAGACAACAAGAAAGAATATAGAGAGAGAATTGAAAGGAGTCGTAGAAATGAGAGCGGGATATGGGAGGTTAAGAACACAAAGATAGTGTGTGGTGTATGTATGTAATGTATACAGATACTACTGACCACTCTGACAGCCTTGATGGAGTAAGCATGGCCTCGTAGCAGACCGTTGTCCAGCTCCTCCTCCATCTGACCACCGGCTGCCTGCAAACAGTGTCACCAAGTGTCACCAAGTGTCACCAAGTGTCACCAAGCCATTTAAGAACTAGTGGTGTGACAATTAGTGGCTGTTGCATGTGATGTCACTCATCATCCATACATACATCCCAACCCAACTTATGTGTATTACCTCCATCACACTTCACCTTAGCAAATATGCTTACACGCCACGCGCATGCGCATACATATAAGGCGGCATATATATGCTAAGTAAATATTTATCATATATTGTTCTTACTTTTAAATGTTGCCCTTTGTTTTTGTTGCAAAGGAAAATTATTTTGTTGGAAAACACAGCAAAATATCTTACACCAACTTAACTAGTTTGTTGGACGTGGATTCTAGGCAAATTGTGACGTACTGGATCTGTCAATACAATGACCTGTCATTGTATCACAACAATCAATTTGACGTTGTCATAGTATTGATTGTAAATTAAACTATCAATAGTTATCATCAATAGTACACTGAACTGTCAATACTCACGGTAGTTTGAAAAATAAACCAGCAGGTCTACTTGTGTTACTATAATACTGTTTGTAAACATGCAAATGTATTGGGTAATTTAATAATCAACTATGTAGCCACCATTCAGTTATGGTTTAGGGATACCACCACAATAATAAAAAATACCACAATAGTATTCCAAGACTACTACAGCTATCACAATATTATTATACTAGTACAGTCCCCCTACTAACAACACATTAGTGAATTTGTAATTTGTTCTCCAAAACCAGTTCTTTAGTGGCACCAGCGAAACGGTTACATGTGAAAGAGTATTGCAGAGGTGACTTACATCAATAGAGCAACCCAGCAGGGAGCCCCTCTCGCAAGCCTTGAGCATGATGGGAAACATGGTACTGGATAACTCATCACGGAAGTTGAAGTTCTTGACCACGCCACCTGTGAAGTCTGTCATGGCTTCACTGGTGAGACCTCCAGACAGGGTCTCATAGCACCCGGTCATCCTGCAAGGTTTAGCACAGTAAGCAATAAATCCGTGAGTCAACCAAACCAATCAAACAATCAATCAATCTCTTAGCCAGCCAGCCAGCCAGTAAACCAAGCAATCAATCAATCAGTTAACCATTCAGCCACCAACCAACCAATCAACAACTGACCAACCAACCAACCAACCAGTCCATCAACCAACCAACCAGTCCATCAACCAAGTTATTCAGCCAGTTGCCAGTCAGCCAAACAATTAATCCTTCACTCATTACATAAATACATAAAAGCAAATACATTAATTGATTAACTTATCAATAAATTAATTAACCAAAAAATATATCAATAAATAAATCATCTGATACTTCATTCCAGATTGTCCATGTACACATGATACACTGGTCCATTACACAAACAAAAACTACATTGATATACCATTATATTCACACAGTACTCTAGTGGTTGGATTATAGTGAAACCTTGACTTTGAAGACAGACCTCCCATTTTGAACGAACGATCGACCCACGTGGAAATAACTAATATATGCTCTGGTTACAGCCAACCAATGATGATGGTGAAACAAAATTGACTGAAATGTAACATACAATCAGCATATCAACCCAATTATAAGTGAGCACTTGAACTGACTTGGTGTATGCAGAACTCGTTTGGCTGTCGCGAGTGCATGTAGATTACAGAGCTATCGGTGTCCTCACGACGCCGTCATCAGCGTTAGACTGCTAAAACTCGGTCGTCATGTGACTTCGTTGGTGATCGTCACATGGCAGCAGGTCCAAGAAGATCACGGGAAGGTTGTCTCTGTTGATGACGGGTCACCTCTCTCTGAACTCTATTGCTTCACTGATTTTCCTTTGCCAGAAGATGTTTTCTCTGCGAGCATTGTTGAATCTTTGGCCATGAGAGGTGACTAGCCATCAACAGAGACACCCGGCACAACCTTCCCGCGATCTTCTTGGAACTGCTGTCATGTGATGACCACCAACGAAGTAGTCCCACGCTGACAAGGGCGTCGTGAGGACACCGAAAGCTCCGTAAGAGACATCAATGATTTGGAAAGGTAACTTCATACTTCTAATTATGAACATAACTGAATCCGGTAACAACATACATGCTGATAAAGGCAAAGTTCTTATATAGTGTAGTAGCCAGTCATTAGGACTGCTCAAAGCATTTTACACTTTTCTGGCAGACCTATTCAAACAAATACCATCTTGACTTCTCTGGGAACCATTCAGCCATGCTGCTATTAATGCACAAATACTATTTGTGCACAAATATCCACCACTGTCTATAACCAGGTACTCATTCATTCAACTGAGTGAACTGGAGCAACGCAGATTGAACGAACATGTCCAAGGTTTGAGAAGGCAGGAAAGGATTCAAACCTGGGTTCTCTCAAATGAGAATTTGATGCTCTAGCCACTGAGCTCCATAAAGTTTCGATACGTGGCAGTATAGTCGTCAAATTTGTTTTGCAAAAATACGTTTGTCCAGTGGTGCCACATATTGTTCAAGCACATTTTAACAAATAAAATGCATCAAAATTTGTTTAACATTTCTGAGACCACCCCTTAGTTAAATCAATTGCTAATTTTTTCCACAATGTCTATGCTGTTGTTTTAACACAGCTTGCATGCAGTATTCTAAATGGAGCCTTTCTGTGTAAAGGTGTATTATGTTTAGTCTGCTCTCATAATGGGATGGAAATATAAAAAGCAACAACGACTCTGTTAAACAACTATTAATATGCTAACTTTGGATCTTTGTAAGTGCATCGCCGAGGTCCACTCGCCTCTTTCTGTGTTCACTGGCTTCCTCAGCCCACTGGCCTCTGATCTACCAATCAGTGATGTATTTCAGAAAACAACACCAAACACAACTTCTCTCCTATCTGGCAGAATTGAGTGATATTCAATTTATCAGATGGCGCCAATAAAAACGGTTGGTTTGTTATTCCATAGGTGGTGGGAAGCTAGCTAGTAATTGATTCCTTAATAGTGGATATGATCTTAGAGAGGGAGGACCAAGTTTAATAATCCACTAATTTGCTGTGGTTCCATCCGTAGTGGTGCAATAGGTTTCTTTAAAAAAATGTTATCCCAATGCTTTCCTAAACACGCCACAGATTTTGCACCAGAATCACACAATAGACCTGTAGGGGGACCAAATTTGTAGACAGGGGTTGGACAGGAGAACAGTGGGCATGAAAGAAACAATCTGGTTAAGAAAAATCAAAGACATCATGAGTCTACCATGATCTTCTGAAGAGCATTTGAAATATCACAAACTATACGGTGACTGAAACAAGTAAAACTATTACTAATTATAAAGCCACTGCTAGTGATTACTTTACACATCTACAAGTGTGTAATCTTTCTGGAATTCCTGGTTTGGTGGCACCACCTGGTGGAGAAGTGTCTCAATAGAACTGAGCGATGTGACAGCTGCCAGCAGCCAACAGTTTCCTGGACACAAACAAGTATCTCAAGTCAATCATTCAACAGGTGCTTCACTTAGGGATCATCTCAGAATGTTGATGTCCAATAACAGACAAAAATACTTTCATCTGGCCTCAGCCCCCCTTACCCCGTCCCCAGATGAAAGTTTGTAAATACTGATATGATGACATCAATATATTAGGAGTATTAGTCTGAAACGTGATATCCGATGCTAGATGAAACTGCCCTTGAAACTCCCTCCCCAAAACAAAAGTAATTTTGTCTTACATCGGCCATCGACGTTCTAAGATAATCCCTTATGAGGTCATAGTGTAAACATTTGTCTATGATAATATGAGTGGTTTATTTGAAAAAGTTTCCTTTATTAGAGATAGCGAGTCCATGTCAATTGATACATTTAACCCTTGCGTGGAATCTTTGTTGTGGTCAATGTAGCAATTAATTATAACATGATATATGAATTGTTCAAACACCATTATTTCAGTAAAAAGTAGCAGGTTGTCAAGTTCAACTAATCGTTTAAATTGATTTATATAATTATAAATCCTTTACACATACGCATAAATGCACATATATATGTTGTTTTTTCAGTGCATACCATTGTAGCGTACTAAATGTTTCAAATAAATAAGGGATATACATAATAAAGTGTCAGTTTTGTAAGAATTCAAACCTAGAATGCCCTGGATGATATCAAAACGACTTGCTCCTTTAACAAACAACAATGGATCTGAACAGATCTCCTGAAAATAGAAGTTTAAATGTTACCAGAAAATCATCAATTGATTTATGGTTATTTGATAGATTATTACTTGGGTAACATAAGAAAGCTATGCATATGTTATTAACATAAATAACCACAACATTATAATTTATAACTAAATTACAATATTCCAATATTTACCCACATATCTAGTACCAGACCTGGGGCCGAGTACATTTTCATGAGTACAAGTACAAGTATGAGTACTGTGAAGATGGATGAGTATGAGTACGAGTACATTGCGAAAAGCTGAGTACGAGTACAAGTACAAGTACATAAAAAAAATATAACTATTAAATAATAAAATATTTTAAAATTATTAATTAATCTAATTTATATAACTCAGCAAAAGTGAATATGCAATGGCAGTTGATCAATTAATTTTTTATAAGGAAAACTAAAAAACCTCTATTTCATCAACAATGAAATTCACTTCATTGGCATTCATTTCAGTGGCATCCTATGATCTTATCATCTATTTGCCATTGCCCGAATGAACATGAGTTGTTCACAAGTTGAATCTTTCAGGCTGCACCGTTCAGGGCAGAATACTTTCTCGGCTATGCTAAATACCCTTTCAACTGGGGCTGATGAGGCTGGAATGCTGAGATGGTGGGGGACCAACTGATCCACAGTTGGAAAACTCAGAACTGTAGTGGGTCTCTGTGGTGATGTGTACATGGCTGATTGATGTATTCGTTCACCTCTACAATCAGCAATCTGCTGATGTTATAAGTTTGCAATTTATATTTTCTGATCGTAGACTACTAGTTGTAAAGAGGGTTAGCACATGTCCAGATAACAGGTTCAGCATCCCCTTTGGACTTTTTAGCCAGGCTACTGGCACGGGATTATACTAGTGTAGGAGGCAGTCTGACTTGAGCCACCTTACTTCTACAGAGGAAGACTGGCAGTTCTTGTTCTTACCAGTTAGCACTGTCAGCCACTGTCAAGTGACATGGTCTCCAGACTACATCAAAGGCATTTCCTTTCTAATTGGTGAGTTAACTGCTAATTGGCTTTTTATGGACATTCTGGTGGCCTAATTAAACAAACAGGTTTATGGCCTGAACTGATAGCCTACAAATATTGTTTGCTTAACAGGGTGTTTCTGCTTGGGAAAAGATGCTGCCTGTAGCCATGTTTATGTAATATAGCCATGTTTATCAGAGATTGAGGATGTACCATGTGTAGGGATGGTAAGGTGGTATTCTATCAGAAATAACAAAATAATTACAAAATAGTTGAACATTAAAATATTTCAGGAAAGTGTTTTATAACCAAATATATTAATTTTCCCCAGTACATATTGAGAAAGTACTCAGATGTACTTGTAATGTACTCGTAAAATCTGAGTACAATGAGTATAAGTACGAGTACGAGTCCATGACCCACAAGTTTTATGAGTATGAGTACTTCAAAAATGTACTCGAGTACACGAGTACCGAGTACTTCGGCCCCAGGTCTGATATCTACACAAAGATACAGTGCATTCCACATAACTCGAACTCGGTTCAATCAATTTTTGCTAAAGTTTACCATTTTTCCTCAGTCCCGACTGTCTTTGTATCTCATATGGTACAAATCTGCATCAGTTGATTTCTCTTAAGTTGATGTTTCAGATAAGTACATTCATGTTTCTTTTATTCTGTTAATTCGAATTTCATTAAACTCTACTACTAAACATTGACATTCCTTCGGCCAACACATATATAAAATTATATTTCCATATTGGTAGTTATTTTGTAAGATTAGTTACTCTTTCACATCTACTTTTACTGCACTGCATTATTTGTGCGTATTTTAGTGTGGATCAGAACAAAACAGACTTTGTGCAAAGACAACAACATACAAAACAAAACTACATAGATCCTGATAAGTGGAACTATGGATAAGTAGAAATATTTCCATGGGTCCCTGCAGGTTCGACTTGTCCAGAGTGCACTGTATTTTAGCATTTATCTCGCATTTGACGTTTCCATTCCACCGGCCACAGTGACAGACGGTTTCTCCTGGAAGTAAATGGATTCATCACAGGCCGGGAAGCTAGGATCTTTCCAAAGGCACCCCTCTTCCAAACACCTCTGTTTGATCTTCTCATAGGGTTCCTCAACGTCCCTGTCTCCTTGACCCTTTGACCTCTGCTTTGACCACGTTTGTTTCGACTTTGATTTGGATCCATGCCGAAAAAGTTCCGAAAATCGTCACCAATCGAGTGCTGTGCAACCTGCTCTGTTTTGGCAACAGGTGAAGCCACTGAATCTGTGACTTCGCCGACTAGGGAGTTTTCAGACGACTGTCCTGTCGGGAAATCAAAGTACGTTGCTGGATGAGTTTGTATGTGAGTGCGTGAAACAAGATGAGATATCAAGGTTGGCAGTACTAACATGAATGTTTCAGAAAATGTATAAAACAAACAGTATATTGCTGATTTGTTTGTTTTACTTCAGTGATTCCACACAGCTCGTGTTAGTGCATATAGTTCACACAGAAGGACTGTCTAAAGTATTTTGATTATTAACTTAATCAATACAGTGGAACCATACTAAACTGGAAACCTTGGCATTAATTCATCATTTCCTGGGATGCTAAGATACCTAGTTATTTGAATGATTTATTTACACGGAAAACTGGTTAGTGTGGCCACAAACACTCACACACGCATACACAAGTGCACACATTGGGGACCAAAGTGTTCTGATCAATGAGGCTCCAAGGTAACCTAACATTTAATATCTGACAGAAGAGAAGACAGACTAATGTGGTTTTCACATATTTTTCAATTATAAACACACAGTTACTTGTTTTCTTCACCTCTTGGTTGTGATGTATTTGGCAGTTTTGCTGTCGGATTTTACACTTCTTGAGCCACTGCTCGAACTCGTAGAACTCGTGACATCATCATCGGTTGCCATGGTTTCACGCAATCCAGTCTTGCTCCACCTTTTCCTCATTGGTCTCTCCCCCGTGACCTTTCTATTTTCCTTATCTCCGTTCGTCGATGTGACGACCTTTGCACTTTCACTCCGTGCTGACAAATGTCTCTCAGCGACATCATCGTTGATGTCACAAGTGTCGCCGCTTGCAAATTGGTATCCCCGTTTGTATCCGATGTCAGAGAGGGGTGTATGTCTTCCTTCCTCCTTCTCTGATCTTGGCATTCCTGCTTCTGGCAAAATGGCTGTCTTATGGTCAATCACAGTATATGTTCTGACTGTGTATGCCCCAACCCTTCGGCTGTAAACACCGTGGGTGCTGTCCAAGAACTGGGTGCGTTTGGAATCCTTCAGCAAGCTAGCTGGGGAGAGGTGACCCCTCAGTACAGATCGACGTGTTTCGTATCTACGGTGCGATTGGCTGTTGTCTGTAAAAAATTCTGAAAAAAAATAATATATATGAAATGAAACAAATATGTATTTATCAGTAAGAATACTATATCAAATCAATAACTGAATTGCAGTATTAAGTACATGTTTCTCTAAATTTATATTTCTTGAGTAAGACCTTTGTTCCAAATTCAAGAAAATTGCCTTAGTCATACACATATGTTTTAATGTTTAAAAGAAAAATTTTCCAGAAATGAAATTATGACGTAAGCCAAGAAACTATATTCATATTAAAAATTACTAACTTAATATTTGTTTTTAAATTGAGCAAGGATCAATATCAAGACCAGCTGACAAACAGGGAAACAAGAGGAGAACAACAACAACAAAGTAACAATAAACATGTTTCTGATTTACACATTATGGTCTGCTAAAAATGAAAAGATTAGCATATTGCCAACATATCATTAAAAAAACTAATTTGGAAAATTTTACCAGGATAATCATCTTTTAAGTAGGGTGACTTCCATCGTTCCAGACTACGACTCTGAAACAAAAATAAACGTAAAATTATTATTTTCAAAGAATGATAGTTTTGTTGCATTAGTACTTCTGCAAAATATAATGTTATTCCACGTTAACGTCAAGTGAAAATAATTCAAGTCATTCTTGTCAATTGTCTTAGTGTACATGATATTGTTACTAGTTCACTACAAATTCTGGTCCTTTTAATATTTTGAATTAATCGTATTTACATGTCTATGTGTATATTACAACTGCTACGTTCGGATGCGAAACCTGGACTCTTAATAAGAACATTATTAAACGTATTAATGCATTTGAAAACAAGTGTTACAGAAAATTATTACGAGTTTCGTGGTCTGAACACTGAACTTTGTAAAGAAACAGAAACTAAGTTATTTCGGCCATGTGAAACGGCATCAATCTCTAGAGAGACTAATAATGGAAGGAAGAGTGGAAGGCAAAAGCAGAGCAAACCCTAGCAGACAATAAGAGAAGGACATAGATGAATGGATGGGAGCAGACGTCTGGCGAGTTGGGAAACTGGCAAATGAAAGAGCTGTCTATAGACAATCCATTAAGGCTGCAACGTCCAGAAATGGATAAGCAAACTCAACTAACCAACATGTCTGTTCAGCACTTTTCCCGGGATTGATAGTAACATTATTCCTCTATAGTATATTCTTGCATTCTCTGATATCTCCTTTCTTGGGGAGCTTGACTACGAGTCCCTTTATCCATTCCCCTGGAACTCTTTCGTCTTCCCAGACTTTCTATACGAGGCAGTGCAGAATTTCCGTGGATATGTTAATATCTGCCTTTATCTCCTCTGCTGGTATTTAATCCGGCCCTGCTGCTTTTCCGTTCTTCAGTTTCTTGATAGCGTTCTTGATTTCTGTTCTGCTAGGTTTATCACAGTTTACGGGTAGAACTGTCTATGCTAGGGGGATGACCTGGGGATCTTCTTGAGTGTGTCGGTTTAATAGTTCTGTGAAGTGCTCCACTCATCTCTTTAGTTGGTTGTCAACCGTGGTGAGGGCTTTTCCTTGCTTGTCTTTAGTTGGTTTATCCCTTGGTTGATACGTGCCTGCCAACTTCTTTGTTGTGTTATATTCCCTATATATCTTTCATGTTTCTTCTTTTTGCTGCTGCCTCCTCTGCCTGTGTTGAAAGGTTGTCCTTCAGGTTGTCCACCATGCTTCTCTTGTCTTTTCTGATGCTCTTCTGTACCTCCTTCTAAGCTTGTATGTACTGTGCTTGGGCTTCTGCTTTTGTTGCTCTAGTTTTTCTGCTGTTCAGTATCGCCTTATTTTCCTTTCGAACTTGTAGCTTGAGTAATGTGTCGGCTGTCATCCAGTCTTTGTGCTTTGTTTTCTTTCTGCCTACCGTCTCTTCACAACCACCAGTCCACATCTTCTTTGCTTGTTGCCACTACGGTTCTAGTTCAGTGTTGCTATCATATAATTCTTGTAGCTCCTGGTATCTGTTCGAGAGGCTGATCCGGTACTTTTCTGTCGTTCCCTTGTCCTTCTGTAGATCTATGTTGTAACGTGTTCTTGTGCTGCTGCCCTGTGCTGTGTGCCTCTTAAGATGAAGCTTGAGTGTTGTCACCACCAGGTTGGTGATCACAAGCAGCGTCAGCCCCTCTCTTCACTCTCACATCCTGCAGCGACCGTCTGGACTTCTGTCCAACACACACATGGTCTATTTGATTATCAGTAATATGGTTAGGTGATCCCCAGGTTGCCTTGTGAATGTCTTTATGTGGGAAGACACTTCCTCCTATGACCAGGCAGTCCATGGTACATAGATCTGCGAACTGTTCTCCATTTTCATTCATATGTCCTAATCCATGCTTGCCCATGGCATGCTCATAACCTGTGTTGTTATCTCCCATCTTTGCGTTGAAGTCGCCCATCAGAATGGTACGTCCTTCAGCCCTTGTTCTTCAAGTACATTGTGCAGTCTGTTGTAGAAGTCATCTTTCCTTTCCTCGTCCGCATCGTTTGTGGGAGTATAGCACTGTATCACGTTAATCGTTATATTCTTCTTTCTTGTCATGAATTTGGCAGTAATCATTCTGGAATTGATCGCGTCCCAGCTAACGAGTAATGCTAAGAGACAGACAGGCAAATTCCAAATTGAGTAACGTTAGGAATCATATTTAAACCGACCTCATCTGTTCCTCGTTTTTAAATATTATTTACTTACTTAGGCTTGTTTGCTTGCTGGGCATGGTCCCCATTGTTGTCGGTTTTATGTAATTTTCGCAATTTTTCTCCCGATGTACCCCATCTGCTATATTTCGCTTTCGGTGTGTCTCTGCCAGGTATTTCTCAGCCTTCCCCTTCTTTTCTTCCCTGGGGGTTCCATGTAATTGCATCGTGTGATGTTTGTTGCAGTAGGTTTTCCTGAGTGTGTGTCCTTTCCTCCTCCATTTTCTCTTCTTTATTATATTCTCTAATGCTAGTTGTTTGGTCACATAGTTTAGTTTTGGGTAAACGTAAATAAGACATTGAAATTGTAAACACAGCTGTTACAACCGACCCTAATCGCAAGTTCCTAGCACTTCGATGCGACCGGCCTGGTTTCCCTATCTGCAAGTGGGATGAAGAAGGCAAACAACTGATATAGTGATGTTCCCGCTAATAAGTAATGAGGCATGTGCCCAGTCGTTAGTACTGTTTAAAGCCCTTTACACTTTCCTCCCTGCAAGACCTGTTCCATCAACACCATTTCGACTTCTCTGGGAAGCATTCATCTAAGCTGCGTATACTGCGCGAAGACAATGCGCACACAAATAGCCACCATTGTCTACAGCTAGACACTCATTCGGAAAGCTGTGTGAACTGGAGCAACGTAGAGTGAACAAATCTGTCCGAAGATCGACATGGCAGCACATAATTCGAAACCGGGTTCTCTGTGATGCTCTAGCCACTGGGCCACTGCGCTCCACATAAATCCTTGCTTCACTGAAACGTGTATAGGCTGTCAATTACCAAATACAAAATCAATGATAGTCTGTGTTTACCATAAGTGTCGCAGTCTGCACACGCTTCCTGTTTTCTGTTCATAATGTATTGTTCATTTGTTAGAGTGCCAACAATTTACTGAAAGTGGTGATCGTCTAAACATCATTGGCACTCTATTCGTGTACCGTAAACCAGGACGTAACTCAAATATATGTCCACGTTGATAAAATATATCAAGCTCTGGAGTTAAGCTAATGTGAATTGTTTAGCTGATATATGACACGACAGTAAGCCCTTTGTCAACGGTTGACGCTGCATCCTGCCGTAGTAACGTTTAGGTTTACGACCACGCTCCCCGGCTTCAGATTCTCTTAAATTCGTTACCTGTCCGCAATTCATTGTCCTGCTCCAAAAATAGCATACTGGACGAGTTGAAAGATGGCAGCCTCCAATTACCCCCGACCCGTTGTCGTCTAATAAAGTACTATAGGATGTAACTGTAAACTGCGATCATGTATCTATTCTTCATTGGCTTAGAACATACATTCATTGACAAACGCAGGCCGAATTGAGCATAGCAGTAAATTAAAACACGACCAAGACATCGCCTACATCAGTCAAACTACAATCACAGCACACCTTTTTTACATTGCCATGTCTACTGAAACATTCTCACGAGCCAGGGGATGCCAACAAAATGTTATTATCCCTGTCGCATCGAGTTGTCGAAACGTGGATTTCACAAATAATTATGATCTTGGTGTTTTGAGGCCTGTACGCGTTGATTTGGCTTTTAATACATTCTGAGATCGTCCATCTTTTCAATACATTTATGTCCTATGAATCAACAAGCGCTATACGTACACTACATATCACTTCCCTCGACTCCATATAACTATAAATGTGTTTACATAATGTGCAATTTTAAGGTAAAACGACACAAAAAACGAAACATAATATCCGCGTGCCATACGTTTATTTTGCCGCTGACCGTACGTGGCGACCAGTAATTGGGAGATTAATTGCGAAAGTATAACTTAGTGACTACCATCAAATGCCAACGTGTCTCTGGGACCTATGCGGTAGCAACTATGATCAAACATGTAAGTAGTAGCAGACGGTTTATTGTCATGTAGCATTTGTAAAATGCCCAACGAATTTGTGGCGTTGTGGCGTAACAACTCAAATACTCTTTACAGCATCCAATACTCTTTCTCACGCTTGTCTCACCCCTAGTCTCTCAACACTGTTGTCCATGTCGCACATGTTTGCATACACTTCCTTAAAAACAGTTTAAATGGTGGCTTAACTCAGACTGCAACTGTAATTGTTATTCATTTTGTCTTGTTACTGGTCGGCGGCATTTTTCTGGAATGGCTCTTTGAAGTTTACCTGGTTCCTGGAATCACGGGACGGGGACAACAAGAGGTGCCAAGGAGTAGTATCGATTTAGCGTACTGGCGTACATTGCGTGGGATACATGCCAGGGATAGTGTAGTACACCTACCGCCCCTGGCTTGCGAGGACGAACTAAACATTTGCAGATGGACCTTAAAGCATCCCCGCGTGTATTGTTCGTGAAATGCGCACACCGCACGGTACAACCTTTCATCCGTCAGATGGTCAACGGCAACGTTGCGTGTCAGTACACAGGAAATAAATGAAAGATACGTTGCGTGAAGTTAAACCGGTGTAACGGGCCTACAGTTGTCCCGTGCCAGGAGTAGGTCGCAACAAAGGCTGTGTTAGGAGTAGGCGTAGCTTCTAGAGTGGTTTGTGCTAGTAATGCATTTAAGTTTAATATGTAAACTTTATGGTACATAGTATAAATGTAAACGTAAAAGTTCGTGCAATTCTTTTCAGGCTAGACACAATTAGTCACAGCACCCCTTCCCCGTTTTCCGATGTCAGTATCCGACCATACTACGGCCGAGTGGTGCTGAAGATCCGGCGGAAATTCTTCAACAGCACACACTGACCACCCATCTCTATATGTCAAGTTCAAATAACGGAGTCGTTCTGAAGCTCCGTTCACCCAATATGAATTTGGTTCGGCCGCCAGTCGTTTCTGCTAGCATCAAGGGGATGCAATTTGAGGTTTTTGGGCCCCCTACCTAGACTACCCTCTCTAGATCCGCCCCTGCAAGTAAACGTTTTAACAGTGCTTGCAAGTGCACAAGCGCAGTACGCAAATATCTGCTCCTAGCACGGGATCACTCTCGGCCCGTTACACTGGAAAAGAAATGAAAGATGATACACACGGAACATGGGACGTTCTCGTTCTAAAGACTGGAGAGGGAAATCATGAATTGCAATTGCTACAAAATTCATTGAATGGTTCGACCAATCAATTGGCAGTGTAGGCAAACGATCTGCTGTGCTTTTAGCGGAACGACCCTTGGGTGTTTTCGAATAAAATTCTCGTTCATTCACTTGGTGTGAACATCAGTCATACGCAAATGTACGACATTTTGGTTTATATTTATGGGATATAATGCACACAATACGAGGATAAAATTCATAACTGGTTATATATAATTTTCATGGTATTTAATTTTCCCATAATGGTTCCTATGCGAAATGGGAAATGACACTGTCTTATCGATGTCAGTAGCTATATCCATAAGAATACCTATTATGATGCAGCACATATAGTATTTCTGAAGTGGAACACGTTTTCAATATTTTATAAGCCTAATAGTGTCGTAATGACAGTGCGTGCGTACGCGTGCGTGCGTGCGGGTGCGTGCGTGCGGGTGCGTGCGTGCGTGCGTGCGTGCGTGCGTGCGTGCGTGCGTGCGTGCGTGCGTGCGTGTATGTGTTCGCATACGTGTGATTCACTCAAGTGTTGGTCGTAAGCAAGCTTTTCAACAACATTTCTTATTTTTACATATTTGATCGACCACCCATCAACAGTTGGCGACCACGGCAGCGTCATTCACGGATTCACCAGTGTGAATCAACGTCTTTCTATCACACACGTGTAATGGTTTGGGAGTGTTTTGTTGCTATTTCTCTATTCATATACCTACTATGGCGATATTGTCGCAATAGCTATGACAATATCGCAACTGTATAGCAATTGTAATAAAGCTATCGCAATAGTATCGCAATAGAGAAAGTAGCCCGGATAGTCACCCCTATATCTTCTGACAACATACTTGCTTACCTACAACCTTCGACGTGCTGATCTGACGGGCCTTAATTTCTCGGTGTCCGGGCAGATACCCTGGAACTCAATGCCGGAAGATATAAGATACACAAATAATTAAAGGAAAAAATCTCATCATGACCTATATGGTTCCGGATATATGTCACTCTACAAATTTGATATGTCATCGATCTCGAAGACCTTGCTGGCGGGGATTTGGCAGGGGTTATTCCGTCTGGCGGTGCATGTTGTCGTCTCTTCCACACTGCCTGTTGATGTGTTAGGATTGCCCATGTTCGATCGTCCCAAGCGACCGGGGAAGTGTGCGACGTCCGGAGGAGTCATACCAGCCAGCAGGTGTGGAACGTCTACACTGGTTGTGTTCGTATCGACCGTGGGGAGTGCGCGACGTCCGGACGAGTCATACCAGCCAGCAAGTGTGGAACGTCTATATTGGTTGTGTTCGTACCGACCGTGGGGAGTGCGCGACGTCCGGAGGAGTCATACCAGCCAGCAGGTGTGGAACGTCTATATTGGTTGTGTTCGTACCGACCGTGGGGAGTGCGCGACGTCCGGAGGAGTCATACCAGCCAGCAGGTGTGGAACGTCTATATTGGTTGTGTTCGTACCGACCGTGGGAAGTGCGCGACGTCCGGACGAGTCATACCAGCCAGCAAGTGTGGAACGTCTATATTGGTTGTGTTCGTACCGACCGTGGGGAGTGCGCGACGTCCGGAGGAGTCATACCAGCCAGCAGGTGTGAAACGTCTATATTGGTTGTGTTCGTACCGACCGTGGGGAGTCTGGGTTCAACCCGTTTGCATCTTTCGATCTTCCCCGTCCGAACACATTTCTATTAGGCCACTATAAGACAAATGCGAATGTGTGTTTCTTATAACTTAACTAAGATAGTGTGTGTGGTGTGTGTGTGTGTGTGCGTGCGTGTGTGTGCGCGCGCGTGTGTGTGTGTGTGTGTGTGTGGGTGGGTGAATGATTGCGAGAGCGCGTGCGCGTTTCTTCCTAGATGGTTTGCATTTCGGGCGCCAAACTTTTGGGAGAAAAGTGACGCCTTTATGTTTTCGAGATGCCTCGTTGTCTATGTGTTCTTGCCTGTTTTACGGTTCGTACCGTGCGTTAGACAGACGTCATGTGTATTTGTTGGCGAATGTCCCTCGAACACTGCCGAACAGTTGGGGACGTATTGGGTAACATCAACGCGAAACACTTTATAAATTTACGTCATAACAAACGTCATTTACGGATACTCCGGGAAACCGTCTTCTGTGTCTACGTGCATGTAGCGCCATCTGGAGGATGGGCATGTTGCTAATTTATCTAATTCGATCACCGTCCGTTGCTAGGTAGTCACGTGTAGAAGTGAATGAACTGGGACAGTCAAAATTAAACGTATTTATCCAAGTTTTGAACGACACAAAGAGAAGTGGATATCCACGAGTCCTGACGACGCCAAAACAAAGACAAAACGATACAAAACGTTTGTCATTATCCGCTAGATGGCATTAGCGGCGCTTACGGCGGCGTCCTCTGGAACCCAACATGTTCCGTCAACGAGACTGGCTTTATCAATATTTAAACCTCTGCTAGACAATTGCGGGCTTATCTAACGTAAGCGAAACAAAGCCTATTGCAGACTCCCTCAGCGTAACACAGCAGCGTCGTTGTAGTTAGTACGAATACAGCCAGCCACGTTGATCACGTACCAATTAGGATCTTGGTCACAGAAAGCGTGATCTTGATCCTGATGACGCCTCATTCATCTGTCTCGTAATTGACTGCAGTGGTCCATATTCGCACAATGAGACACGCGATAGTCGGCGGAAGATGCGGAAATCATACCCCTGCTCATCGGTGATGTGAAATGACGATCTTACAACGATGTCGTGTTGATATGTCAAGTAATATTGATTAGTCCGCGTGTTCCTAATGCAACAGACTGTTAAACCCGGGACTGTTGCAAATAAGCAAACAACTAACACTCTACGAAGATGAATTTCTAAAAAGGTTCGGTAATGCGACATAAATGTTCAAGGAATGAATGCCTGCTTAAAGTATTATTATTTCGTTTGTCATCTGTTTTTGCTCTGGGTGGCAATCTTGTTAAATATTGTATTGAACCATGTTCGCCAACTTGCGGAGGCTTAATCAATAAGCGCTGAGGTGTAGCGTCGTTTATGACGCGCCTTATTTTTGGTTGTGCCTGACATGTGCACGAGTAGGCGGGAATATTTATTGGTTTCTCGTATTTCCTTCGATTCACCGACTAACTGTTCAAGAGGTCGTTGGGGCACCAATGATGACTTCCTGGCAGCCCCCGCCATCTGTTTCGGGTTTCTGCCGCCCTCTGGGACGTGCCGAAGGTCCAGTTAGTCCACTTCGATTCAGGAGCAGTTTTTGTGCATGAACAACTATTATCATGCCATGCCGTGCACTATGCGTGACAAATTTACAACTTGCAGCGACAAAGCAAATCCGGTAATTGTTTACGCCGTAGACTCCCGGGTCTGCTGTATTGACTATGGTTATAAACATCGCACGATATGGATATTTCAAAAAACATCTCAACTGACATATTTGGCAGTGGCACAATCAGCTGAGAACATATCACTACAAATGCTACAAATGTGTTTACGCGTGCACGCATGATGGTAAACACACAAACACGCACACAGATACACACGCACACAGATACACACGCACGTACACACACACACTCTCTCTCTCTATCTCTCTCTCTCATGCGCGCGCGCGCGCACACACACATAGAGAGAGAGAGAGAGAGGAGAGAGAGAGAGAGAGAGAGAGAGAGAGAGAGAGAGAGAGAGAGAGAGAGAGAGAGGAGAGAGAGAGAGAGAGAGAGAGAGAGAGAGAGAGAGAGAGAGAGAGAGAGAGAGAGAGAGAGAGAGAGAGAGAGAGAGAGAGAGAGAGAGAGAGAGAGAGAGAGAGAGAAAGAGAGTATGACAGTAGGGGAATATATACATATATACGTATATATATATATATATATATTTATATATATATATATATATATACATATATATATAAATATATATATATATAAATATATATATATATATATATGGTGGGACGCAATGGCCGAGTGGTTAGTGTCGAATTTTTATTTTGTTGACCGGTCGACGGTTCGGTATCGAAACAGCCACATGTCGAAACTTGGGCAATTTCGTTCACCCTACGTTGCCTGCCCCTTTTAACCCGCACCGGCCAGCGTGGAAGTGTAGGCCAACAACACCAGCATGCAAAGTACAATAAAGCCAAGGCCCCCAGTCCTAAACACATCGAAAGCGTGTATGACCAGGAAGGCAGCTCTGGTCATGTAGGGCTGCGTGCAGGGGATATTAAGTATATCTGGGTCAAGAAGAACCGCCGAGAGAAGGTAAGTAGACTGAAGATAGCAACCTGTAACGTAAGAACACTACTAAAAGATGAACAAATACATGAACTGGAGGAAGAATTTAGGGAAACCAGATTGGTATGGGACGTGATAGGGGTCGGAGAAGTCCGAAGAAGAGAAGTGTGCTTCACTGCCTTACAAAGCGGCCACCTACTATACAATTCCACGGCGAACAACGGCCAAGCAGGACTAGGCTTTCTCATAAACAAGAAACGAAAAGAGAATATAATGCGGGTCAATGGCATCAGCCCCAGATGAGCAGAACTTGTTCTACGCATAACAAAACGCTACAAACCGAAGATAGTGTAAGTACGTGAACTCAGAAGAATACATAAGTAACTTCTACAAAGATTTGGATGAGATCTTAGTAAAGCCAAAACTACTACACGATAGTGATGGGAGACTTTAATGCGCAAGTACGGAAACAAACAAATACAAACTGCAACAGGCAAATTTGGTCTAAGAGTAACAAACGAAAGAGGCTACACTTTGGTAGAATGGGCAACATCAAGAAAATACAAAGTCATCAATGGGTCAGAAGGACGCGGGGAGGAGATGGAAACGTGGAAAAGCCCAAATGACGAAACGACGAACGAAATTGACTACACTCTAACAAGCAGACCAGACATTGGTCACATACGTAACTGTCATCAACCAAGTCAACATCGGAAGTAACCACAGAATGGTAATAAGCAAAATGAAACTAGGCGTAAAGGAGGAAATGAAGAAGTTTATAAACAAGAGACCAACAAGAGTAGTCACAAAAGGAACAAAAAAGATCGAATTCCAACTCGAACTGCGAAATCGATTCGAGACCCTACAATAACTAGACGACATCGACACCATGAACGAAAACATCAGTGAGATGATCCAACTAAGTGCGGCAAGTGTAGCCAAAGCAATGAACAAGCAAGTAAAGACGAGAATATCGTCACCAACACGAGACCTGATGAAAACACGATGAGCAATTGTGGAATAGTACATCAATGAGCCTGAAGAAAGCCAGAAGAACACAAGCTCTAGGCCAATACAGATTGATTACACTTCTCGATAAGCATTCTACGAAAATACAAGACCAACACATGACCATAGAACGAATAGAGGAATTCTACACCGAGCTATACGACTGTGAACAGAGTACCATAATTCACACCGACTAGAAAGAGGTACCAGAGATAACACCATGGGATGTGGAAGAAGCGCTACGAGATATAAAGAATGAGAGGCATCAGGCAAAGACCATGCAAACATTGAGGCATTAAAAGCAGGAGAAGATACCGCCTCGAAGACACTAGCTAAGCTGTATACTAAATGCTTATCAGAAAGACGAATACCCACTGCATGGAAGAACGCAAAGA
>OZ023214.1:35976561-36019110 GCA_963995525.1 Escarpia spicata | reverse complement strand
GTATGAAGCGTACTTTGGGCTGATATCCTGTAATAAGGCAGGACAGGTGCATGATTGGGGTGGGGGCAAATTGGCCTAACGAGGGGGTGGGCAAATGATTTAACAAGATTGCCATCCAGAGAATTAACTCTAGATGGCAGGTGGTTAAGGAAGCCCTTCGGCTTATCGAGAATCTGACCTTTTTATCTACATCTATCCCGCCCTACTGGGGTATGTGTCGATTTTATTTTTAAACATATTCACACTATTAGCACCCACACAATCAGCAAATAATATGTTCCATTCATTTACAGTCTTTAGAACTTTCTTATAACTAATCTACACTGCTCCTTTACTAATGTAACTTCATGTCTTCTAGTCTTTCTATCTTTCTTTACTGAGAAATATTTCTATGAATATCTTTATAACCCTTCAATATTTTAAACACTTCTCTCTGATCTCCTCTCAATCTCCTGGTCTCTAGTGTTGTTAAACCACATTCTTTTAGACGTTTTACATAACAAAAATCCCTCATTGTTGGTATAATTTTAGTCGCTCTCCTCTGGACTCTTTCTAGCATATATATGTCTTTCTTGCGGTATGGTCTCCACGCTTGTATACAATATTCTAAATGAGGCCCAACTGTAGTTTTGTACAGCGGTATTATTAGTTCTTTTTCCTTATACGTTATATTTCGCTTAATTAATCCAAGGATTTGATTTCCCCTTGAAGCTGCAATTCCGCACTGCTCTGGAATCTTCATATCAGCACTAATAGTTAACCCTAAGTCCTTTTCTTTTATAGTAGTACTTAGTACAATACCCCCATTGTATATTCTACATCTTCGTTCCCATATCCTCTGTGGAGGCATTTACATTTCCCAAAATTGAACAACATTTGCCACTTTTCAGATCATTTGATCAACCTGTCAAGATCATCTTGTAAATGCTGTCTATCTCCATCATTTTAATTTGTTCTAAACATTTATGAATCATCCGCAAATTTCAACACCTTGCTTGTTATATGATCGCCCAAATCGTTTACAGGTATATATATATATATATATATTAAGAATAATGTAGGTCCTAGACTGATCCCTGTGGTAATCCACTCAAAACGTATTTCCAGTTTGAAGCCTCCCCGTCAACAACTACCCGTTATCTTCTGTCAATCAGCCATTTTTCTATCCAGTCAATTATACCATTTCCTATGCCATGGGCCTTTTGTTTAAGCAATAATATTTGATGTGGCACTTTGTCGAAAGCTTTCTGAAAATCTACGTAAATTATATCTACTGGTGATTCCTCGTCTACCAACTGATATCTTCCAAAAAAACCATAACATATTTGTTAAACATCACCTCGGTTTTAGAAACCCATGTTGAGATGGGTTTATCTGGTTATGTTTAAAAACAAAACCCACCACGTGGTCTAATTAGTCTTTCTAATAATTTGCAAATCACCGATGTTAAACTCACTGGTCTATAGTTCTCTGACTTGTTTGTCGAACCGTTTTTTAAATGACGGTATAGTGTTTGTTTCTTTCCATACTAAAGGAACCACTCCCTCTTCTAATGACAAGTTGAAAACTGTTGCAAGCGGTATGCTAATCCAGGTGATATATTATCCTTCATAGCCCTAATTTTCTTAGCTACCATTTACGGGGTTACAATTAACTGTCCTAAATAGTCTGATTCTGCCCCCTTGAACTTAGCCTCTGGTATTGGCAGTGAACTAGTATCTTCTCTGGTAAACACCGAACTAAAATATCCATTCAGGTCTTCTGCCATTAAGAATCCCGTTGGTATTATATTTCCAGCACTATCTTCTAGAGGACCGACCTTATCCTGAACTTTCTGTTTGCTTCGAACATATGCATACAAACTCTTGCTGTCATGTTTTATATTTCAAGCTAATTTTTGTTCATAGTTGTTCACTAGAATTTCTAGTTTCAGCTGTAGCTTGGTTAAGTGCTTCTTTATCAATGTTGTAGTCTTCAGTCTTTCCAGTACATCATTTGTTTGTACTTAATTTTTTCAGTGTGTTTCTTTTTGGACCGTTTCCCTTGTTTTATAAGAGAACAAATGTATCGACGATGCACTCAATTTCACTCTTTACGATATTCCAGCATTCTGTTGCTGTCTTATTCTTCAGTGTGTTATTCCAGTCGATCTTTGCTAAGTATTTCCTCATGTCCTTATATCTTCCTTTGTGGACATTTATCCTGTACTGCTTTTCACTATTCCTTTCTGATTTTACTTTGATGGTAAAATGTATCTGGTTGTGATCACTACTCCCCAGTGGCTCACATATCTTGACATTGTCAACTAATTTATTCTGTGAAGACAAAACACATTCTCACCCCTGGTTGGTTCTAGCACATGTTGAGAATGGAAACTATCTTGTACTAAAACTAAAAACTTGTGGTCCTCACTCCCCATACTCTGTAGATATTTCCATTGTATATGCCCGTGGTTAAAATCCCCCATAATAATACAGTCCCGTTTGCTCACTTCCCTTACAGCGTTTTGTACTTTTTCATTCTCTTCTATGTTTATGTTTGGACTTCGATAAATTAACCCAACCGGTAACGTTGACTTTCCTGTAACTATGTTACACCAAACAGCTTCTTCGCAATCTGCTTCTCTTTCTAATTTCATTTCATAAGTCTGGATAGATTCGTTAGTATATAAAATAACTCCACCTCCCCTTCTTCCTATTCTATCTTTCCTAAACAGTGCATATCCTGTCAGTCCCAATTCGGCATCTGATATATCGGTGGTGGCCCATGATTCGGTTATACCTATTATGTGAGGGTCAATATCTTCTACCATGATGTTTAGTTAATTTCTTTTGTTTACTATACTCCTTGCATTTAAATTGCAAATTTATGTCCAGCTTCAGAACAGTTTTCCAGACTGTTCTTTGCTTATTTATTTGTGCTGTCTTTATCTATGCCTCCAGTTTCAGGCTTCTCTGTGAATCCCCCCTGCGAATCTAGTTTAAACAGATGCAACCTCTCCCACTGTTAACAGATCGCAGCAGGTTCTCTGAGAATACTGCTGCCCCCTTTCCACATAGATGGAGGCCATATCTCATGTACATATCTTCCCTCCCAACAAAGTACCCTCATAAATCTGTGAATCCCACCCCCTCTTTCTCACACATCTGCTCAACTAGTGCGTTGATCGCCATCCTCTGGCAGTTTCTATATGTTGGCCCTCTTCCTCCCATTACTGGGACAATTCCAGAGAGAATAATCTGTTAGACTCTTGTCTTCTTTAGTTTCGTCACTAACTGTCTGTACTTCTGTACTATCCCAGTTGTTCCCTCCTTGTCTGCATTATCTGCCCCTACGTGTACCAGTATAGTCCCTCCCTTGCCATGCCCCAATACCTTATCTACCCTTTCAGTCACATGCTCCATACTAGCCCCCTATAAACAAACAAAGACGTCCTCCCCTCAGTTAATGCCTTTTCTGTCTTTCTTAAAATAGATTTACCCATGAACACCCTCTCTTTTCTCATTGCCCCCTCAATCACTGCCTCAGAGTAGCTCATTCTCCGGTTTGCATCTGTCTGGTTGTTGTCTTTTCCCCTGCCGTCTTCTCTCCTGTCACATTCTCCTCGTTCCATTCTTTCCTGTCGCTTTTCTCTTGTCCCCGTTCCTCCTGTCATCTTCTCTTCTAGCACATTTACTCTCACTTCCTTTCGTTCCTTCAACTTTCCTCCCATCACATTTTCTTCTCTCTTCTCCCGTCCCGTTTTTCCTTCTACCTCCTTCTCTACGGTCACTTTCCCCCTGTCACCTTCACGCCTGTCATGTTTTCTGTCTTTTGCTGAAGACTCTCTCTTCTTCCATCCGTCTTCTTCTCTGTCTTCTGTTTCACAGTCTTACCAACTACCTCTGTGGTATCTACCTCTTCACCACCTGTATCGCTGTCTCGTCTCTCCTTGTTCTCTACAGTCTGACCACCTGTTGATCTATCCCCACTGACCCGTTTTCTTTTCCTCTGCCGAACAATTTTCCTCCGTTCCTCTGTCTTCTTCTAATTTTCTTGTTCCTTCCCACCTGTCACGTTCCTCTCAATCCCTTTTCTTCAGTCCCCGTGTCACAACTTTGCTCCTGCTGTGTCGCAGTATTCCCATCTCTCTCCCTGTCATCCCTCTCCGTTCCATCTATTTCCATGTTGAGTCTCACCTCCATCTCCTTCACTACATCCGTCAACTTACACACCTCCTTCATCAGACATTCCACCCTCAAACACTCCATACACCGGAAAGGGAATCAATCTTCTTTAGTCTCTGCCCTTGATTTTGGACAGCCAGACAATTGCAAAATCCACTCAGCTCTGGCAGTCGTTGCAAACTAAGTGTCGTTTTGCCCTGAGTTGCCGCTTGCAAGGTTCCATATCATAATTTATTTATATTCAAAATAGTTTTATATAGCCTTTAAAAAGACTTTTCTGTGTACTATTCACACCAGATTGTTTAGGTTATAGTTAGTTATTTCTGTTAACACAGTGACACACCGTGTCTTGCGATGACGATGTGTTCAAGTTGAAATTAGGCTTACATTCAAGGTAATCCTTACAAAGACTGTTTCCTGTGTACTAATATACACTTTATAAGTTTGTTATTTCAGGTTTTAACTACTCATCTAACTACATCGACTATCTCACTTAACCCTATTCTATTGTCGTTCACGTTACGTTAACTTCGTCAGTGACCTACTTTTAAACTACCCTAGATTACTCCCTATAGCTAACTAACTAACACAAAATCTTGCTTAATGTGTATCTACACCTACGTTATGTATGACAGGCACTCAATAATATCACTTATCTTGATCAAATATCCATGTATTCTCGCAAGTTTGCTACACCAAATTCAAACCAATTCACCACCGGAAGTTTCCCCCAAATTTCAAAAATTAAAAGGCCTATGGGGCAATGTATAATAATGTTAAACAGCCCTGTAGGAAATTACACAAAGAGTGACATGAATGCGCAATTTTACACAGAATGTTCAAGATGTGTCCCCCCACTCCCGTCAGCAAATCCTCTATGACGACATTCACAGATTTGCCGCCTCTCTAAAAGCAGCTTAAGCAAACTACATATAATATATCTCCACACCGTAAGACCAATTCGCTGATACCTAGCAGCCTATTTGACGTACTCGTGATTTTTCAACCGTTTAAATCATTTAAGGAAATCCTTAAAATAACTGCGACAACGAGCTCCGTGTCAGAACACGGTTCCGGCTACCCGTCGAAGCGATTCGTCTTTGGCGAGCTTTTGCCAGTAAGGCAGCGCGTCGGAATTTATCACCTACATGCGCGCATCGTCTGAACAGGTGGATGATTAATCAACCGACAGGGAAACGGAATCTGGCAGCCAATACTAAAAACGGACCAAACGGGCTTTGTCGCACACTCCGCGCATATCGATCAGAGCAGTCGCTGGATTTTGAAAAAAAAGGTGCTCGCTCAATTTGCAACCCTGGACCTGTGTTGCCCAGACAGACGGCGATAGCTTTTCAAAAATAATCTTATTCAGCTGTCGTTACTCAGTGCTGGACCGCAGATGACAGAAGTAGGTAGGTTTACGTAAATGTACAGGGATAAAACGACATTCTGCTATGATATAATAAATAATTATTTCATAAATCAATAACATAAATTTATTCCCAAAAATCATTCATATGACACTTGTAGCCAATAACCACCGAATTCAAGTGACGTGACATGGGTACCAAGGTATTATCTACCTTAAATGTGCATTAATATATGTTCTATTCGATAGGTGGCTCTACTGTATCGATTTATTTTCTCCGCGATATGTGGTGACGGCCAACCCATCACCCAGCCATAAGTAATTGTACACGTATTTTGGATTTATGTAACCATCCTACATCAAAAACGTTATCGCATCTTCTATTGCTCAACGCTGCGGTTCTTAACCCCTGGGTCGCGACTCAATCGTGGGTCGACAAGCCATTTTGAGTGGGTCGCCAAGAGTATCCAGTTAGAGTCCAAATGTTTCATTATTGTCCCGCTTGTTCCTCCCTGATGCATGCACGACGAATAGTTCATGTCAAATGTTTCAAAAAATTGGAAATGCATTACACGACATTTAAAGATCAGGCGACATGTGCTGTACGCCTATATTGTTCGTGTCGCCTGCATCTGGTATGGAGTAGTTTCATTCTATTTGACGCCGCCAAAATGCGTGCACAGTGCACTTGGCAAAAATGGGTGCCGTTTTCGATTCACTCCAAAACGAGGCCTTCAAAATACATTTTCACACAGACATAATTATTGCTTTATTTATATAACCAGGCCCATTATGCTATCTATCGGATTGTCTGCCTCCTTATTATCACCTATACTAAGTACATCAGCGCGCTGCATCACTAATATCCTTCAAACAATTTTGAACTCGTACGACCTTCCCGTTATCCGTCCACAAGTTTCCTTTAAATTTGCTTGTTCTTTTTCTACATAGACGAATCATTGAACGGCGCTGATTTTGTGATTTCGCTGTGTTCAAGAAGCACGTTTAAAAATGCTGTTTTCATTTATAATTTATTTATGTTATGTTTATTTTTAGTATTCTATATTTTATAATTTACCACAAGTTTGAAGGTCTGGGTTGCCATGCAAGTCTCGCAACCAGAATGCCTATCTGTGATTGTCTTCGAACCAGTCCGCATTTGTCTCCATGTCAATATTATTTTGCGTTCGACACTGGCAATCTCTTGAAGGATGAGAAAGTAGGTATGAACGGCGGGTCTGCATATATTACCTCCACAGACGAAACAGTGTCTGCAATCGCAAACAAGGAATAAAGAAATGCATAGATTTTATTCGTCGTGGGAATGGTTTCCGAGTTGAAGCGTTTTTCTCAATATCTCTGCCTTTAGGGAAGCGGTAAATTGCGCATTTAGATACGAAATTAGACAACACTCGGATTGGCCTTTGCAGCACGATCGATTGTCTTTACTTGTAAGTTCGTTAGTTTCTATTACTAAGGCAAATATGTCGTATAAAGAGAAGTGTACACGAGCCTGAAGGTACGACGCCGAACGTACCGATTGTGTATAATTTACACATTATGTGTTGTCCCATGTAATTGCAAGCTCACTATTGCTTTGCACTTAGATTGCTTTTTGCATAGATCCAGGACAGTTTGTTATTGAATGAATAATCGGGTATAGTAAGCCTTCTGCGAAACGGAGAGGAAGTATCTATTCAGATGAGATAACAAGCACGAGGGCCGTGTCCCGAAGTACTGATGGCTGCACATATGACGAGCACTCACTGTGACGTCGTTTGACAATACACTCGCTCTGATTGTTACGTTCGTGCTTTCAGCAAATGCCGACGTTGATATTTGTCAAAATGGAATTCATGTGATGGCTGCATTAGCGCCAGTGCTCTTTTTACCACTAATCGGTTGTGCCAATTTCCTCGTCACAAATGGTGCAAACCGCAAGGGAAACTAGACCTGTTAGTCGCATGTATATTACAAAAGGCAATATTGCAAAATGCATCGTTCTAGACGTAACATATATTCTTGTTCGGGGAAGTGTGCATATTGAATCTAGCGGAACAACGGGTATGTCCTGTAATAAGTTATACTATATACGCACACGCGCGCACGCACGCACATACACGTACATACGCACTCACACACACACACACACACACACACACACACACACACACACACACACACACACACACACACACACACACACACACACACACACACGTGCACGCGCGCGCGCATACACACACACATTTGTGTGTGTCTGTGTGCGAGCGTGTCTGTGCGTGTGCTGGCGTGCGTGTGCGTGTAATTTTCACCATTATCGATTCATTTATTTGCAAAATTACTCAGAAATGTGGAATTGCTCTTGGATAGTATTGTGTTCTGTCATGTCGTGCCTGGTTTGTATTACCGTCTTTGTACTTCGCACTACAACTTGATTACGTTTATTCAATTTGGCTTCTATACAGTACTGTTTGGTGCTCATATGCAATCGGGTCACCTGACGGTTCAATACAAATATAATGGGAGATACAGCATGCAGCGGTTTTTGTTTCACGCATTGCGGTTCTCCGAGAAAGGTCGACAGCAAATATAGCACGCGACTACAATTTTGCTCTCTATAGCCGAAGAATTGAGCTGCTTAAATTACTTATTGACAAGTATGAATCATGAAACTAATTCTGTATGACATGTATTAATACTGATTCACGCATATGATATATCTTACATCCTTTAATATGCTAGCCATTATACGTCAACATAATAAAAACGGTACATGTTGGGATTGTAAACATTAATTTTGTTATTTGTAATAACGCAGAATGGATTTGTTATCTTTATAAGATGTTATATGCAATGTAATAAAATGAATTTAAGCATTACATTTGCATACATAGTGCTATCCATAGTGTGCGTCACAGTATACGTTTTGACGTTTAAAGACCCGGAGACGCCTTTCGCTTTACAATCAACATGACAACACGGCATACGAAACTGCGGAGAACTCCGTCAAATATCCGTCAGATATCATGGATACTACGACCAATGCTGAAATGTTCAACCGGATAGAGAGAGTTACCAAAGTCCTTTGTTTGACTTAGCAAACGGGACTGGTCACAACGTGGCATTAAAACAGCAATAAAGTACAACATCTATCGTTCCACGGTTTGCTTCGCTAAGCCGAATCGCACAGAGTAGATCATCCGGCATCACACAGTTTACCAGCATACCAATGCAGCATCTGCGTCAAGTCTTGGAAGTATCATTGGAGGACATAGTATCGGGTATATAGTATATTTGAGGTGCAAACATGCCACATGTCAAAACAAAGCTGGCCTTCTCATGACTCCGCTAGACGGGACATTACGTGCGATGTATACACTGTCAAAGAGGACTTGGCTAAGGATAAGCGGGAAGCCAAATACTGCGCAATCACGAACATTCATAAATGTCACCATGTGGCAGCAGACAGTCCGGTTGGCAGATATCAAGGTGTTGCAGTTGATCGTTCTATTCCAGATGACGTTTGGCTATTCGCACCGGCATAACATCGGTCGAGCAGAGAACACCAAATAAGTACATACGAGACAGCCAATGATGTCGCAAGAAACCACTTATCACGCGCTGCAGATTCTGCGACCGAACCTACCAAGTGCGTGGTGTATGCAGGCATAGTGTTGGATCAGCGCTCCAATCACCAGACGTTTCCTCATCGCTGGCAACATCGCCGTTCCAATGAAGAGAGAAGACCATAAGACAATAAGACCATAAGACAATAAGACCACAAGATCATAAGATCATAAGACCATAAGACCATAACATTATAACTACAACATTTACAGACTTGTCAGTTCATAGAACGTTGCCGAGCGCTGGAAACAACTAGGAATTAGGAATCATCACCATCCATCATCATCGTCGTCTTCAGGGTCGGTGTAGTCGTTGTCGTCATCGCCGCCATCATCACCATACGATTTCATTTATGTGTACTTAGAAATACGTGTATTCAACATCTGCTATGTCTAGTACTTGGAACTATACCCGTCTCTTGGAGGATGGGAGACGGTCTTCTGGCAACATGCAATCAACATGGCCAGGGGCTGTTATTCCGTCTGGTCCCTCATACATCACCTGTCCATCCAGGTTTTGTCAAACACGAGCCGCAGGCCCCGGAAGCATCTGTCGCATTCCCAAAGACACTGCCGTCTTCCTGACATCCTGTTCAGATATTTCTTCGATATTGTTCCTCGATAAACATTCCTAGTTCATCCTCGGGCGATGCGAGAAACAAGGAAAGATCGACCGAATAGAATGTGTATCACCCGAGGGAGTATAGTAGTTGATGGCGACATTTCACAGAGTCCACGAACCGTGTGGTATACCGTGTGAGACCGTCTCGCACCACGCACGGTTTTGTTACACCCATAACGGGGATTTCAATGCTGTTCCATGTGAGCGGTTGTTAAAGTTTAAAAGAGGCGGTATGTTTTGTTAGTACTTAATATAAAGTTCGTAGGACTATATTAACTATGTTGAAGGTATACTGCCCGAAGATGGTATTTAGTAAGCGCCTGACAACATTCACAGTTTGGAAGGTACGACCCCGGAGCATGTTCAAATAGTAAACAAAACAACCCGTTTCAAAATAAGCTTTTTTTGGCAATAATGCCGAGGCGTTCTGAAGTAACTGCAATACCCTTTGATGTTCAACGATTTCCCATTTCCCACATTCAACATAGCACATTTCCTGTTGCAAAATACTACGCTGGCTAATTCAGGTAGAAAAACAGACTGCCTCGCTTTAACATTGGCAGGCCTAATAGAGAGGTTGCTACGATATGCACGTGTAGGCAGACATCCAATAAACTCACAGGGTTTAGACAGACAGATGGACAATAACACGTAGGACTATCAAGCAAAACAGAGAGAAATGATTAGGGAATGAAGAAAGGTGATGAGAAAATACCGAGTGAGCCTCAAATGACGTCGGCTCCAATAACAAGTACGTCTACGGCAATAACAAGTACGTCTACGGCAATAACAAGTACGTCTACGGGACGGGAAGACTAGTGAGAGATAAGTGCCTCTGTGTAGAGAATGTGGCTAGTGAGGATACGTAATGTGGAGCAAGGGTTAACACCTGTGTGCTCTATAAATTACTAAACGATTGAGCTGGTCAAACGAAAGATCAAGGAAACAACAATGGACAATGGTCGAATTGAGAGACGCTACAGGAGACATCATTGATTCGAGACAGCTCATCGTCGATGTCACCAGACTTGTTTGGACAAGACATTTTGAAACTGCACCAGCGACGGGGGAACTCTAAATGCTTTATAATTAAAAAACATAGAAGGAAGCGATAAACCGACAAGAACCAAATTATCTGGCCACAGGATCCTGTCACTGATACAACCATTTACTTGTGAATACAAGAGAAAATCGACAATTCAACCAAATCATGTCAAATGATAAAAAAAATCGCTCATTGCTTAAGTGCGCACACGCGGAGTTTGTGTGTGTGTATGTGTGTGGGGGGGGGGGGGGGGGTGCGAGCGTGCGAGTGTGTGTTTGTGTGTGTGAGCGCACTCAAAAGCATACACTCACACACACACGCACGCACGCACGCACTCACACATACACACACGCACGAACGCACACACAGACACACACACACTTACGCACACGCATATTTATTGAAGACGTGTTGCCATTTAAAGCCTTTGCTTGGGTATACGTGTTTGTAAGTTTAATAAATCAATATCGTCAGAAGGACACCGGTCAGTCGTGACGTCCGCGACACCCACGGCCGTCTTTTGCCACCTGAGCGATCTGGCCACCTCCGATCATTCTCCGGATGCGCGCTGCTAAATTGTACACCAGGGACAACGTATATAAATCGGTTGTCGTTTGAAACGGCAACGGTTTTAAATGGTGCTTCAAATAACACGTCTCGCAGGTGCGTGGAAGAGAATAAGGCAGACTGACTAGATACGTACTCAGCGAGATAAATAGATAGAGAGAGAGAGAGACAGAGAGGAGGGGGCGGAGGACATACGAGAGAAATATAAGGGGTAGAAGAGAAGAAGGGAAGAGAGCACATATAAGAGACAGGAGAGAGAGAGGGGATGGGAGGGGAGGGAGAGAGGGAGAGTGGGGGAAGAGGGTAAATTGTTGTTGGGAAATTTTTTATTCACGTGACGGATGGCGTACTTGTTCATGTGCACCGACTGTAGATCATTGTCATTTTCATTTGATCCGTGCAACATTGTAAATTTAACCGTTTGTGATAGCATTCATTGGAAGGAAGACAGAATAACCGTTCCATTGGTCTTGAGTAGATACTTGCCAGACCTTTTCTTCTGAACACCGCAGTGACGGTAACGAGCACGGGGTCGTTGGCCTTCCTCGCCAACAACTATAAAATGCATCGTCTCATTGCTGTAGTATAATTATGTCTTCGTCGGGTTGACGTCTCGTAACATCGGATCTACATCGCCTTTCAGAAGAGTAGATTCGGCATGATCCACCATAGTTGTAGTAGTAGTAGTAGTAGTAGTAGGTTTTTATTTGGAATTGTATAAATCATACATACAAATATAAACAATCCGTAAAACAATTGACAAAATGATATACAATTTCAGGTTGACAGCGGAGCCAATTAAGGCTGTAACCAGTTTGTTTTAATTATTCCAATATAAGATGATAATGATTACGTAAACTAGTCGCCGTCATCCCCCAAATAAATGTTAGTAACAATGATTTAATGTGTAGTGTGTTGGTTACGTTTCTATAATCAATAGAACATATATGTAAATTTAATAACATTAATATTAGATGATAAATGTTCTTGCGAAAAAAAAGCATGTGGTTCTGCCAAGCTTCAGCAATGGTATAACACCTAAGTAGAATAACATTATATCAAACACATATGTCAGACGTTTCGGGGTGGAATGAAATTAAACTAGAACACCATACCCCCTTACACCATTTGCCTTTAATGATAATATAAAACTATTTAAATTGGGTTTATTTTGTATAACAGTTAGAATTGTATTCCAGATCATCAGACCTTTACATAGCAAACTGTTCGAAGATCTTTGAGTAGAACTGATAATAGGACGTATATTACAGGTTTGTCTTGTTTTGTAAAAGTGAATGTCATAGGTAAATAAAAAAATATCCGATAATGAATGTGGCAGACTACCGTGGACATAATTATACATAAATTTTCCAACTTCAATTTTATAAATATCATGCAATTTCATTAGTTTTAAACATGTAAAGAGGGCATGTGAATGTTCCCAATAGTTTGTTTTAAGAATGGAACGAACTATTTTTTTGCATAATGAATACTTTTTCGATATGTGTTTTGTATGTGGATCCCCACAACATTATTCCGTATGTTAAGTAGGGGTAAACTAAAGTATATACAACTATTCTATGTACAACTTTTCCCAGTATTTTAGAAATTGAGGGTAACAAAGATATTGGTCTATAATTAGAAAAGTCATCAGTAGCTTTACACTTATAAACAGGTGTAATGTTTGCTATTTTTATTTCGTCAGGCACTATTCCCTCTCCTATTGATTTATTTATTAAAATAGTTATTGGTAAGGCTATTTGCTCACCAAATAATTTCATGAGACGGGGACTAAAATTGTCATATCCAGAACTGGTCTTAGGTTGGAGAGACATTATAATTTGCCTGATTTAATTTACATCGGTCGGACTCATGAAGATACTTCCTGGATTTTGTTTAGGATAATTCTGAAGATATTTCGTAAATTGCTCTTTAGGTTGAGGGATTGCATTTGCGTGGTTTGAACCAACATTAGTAAAAACATTACAGAATATATTCGAAATTTGATGAGGGTCCTTAATTAAATCGTTAATATATTTAATGTGTGACGAAATGCCTGATTTATCGTTGTTTTTCCTAATCATGATTCTAAGTAATTTCCAAGTTTTTTTAGAGTCGTTCTTAAATGTTTTAACTCATTCGCATGGTATGTTGTTTTGGCAATTTGTTTCAGTTTATTATACATACTTATATAATGTACATAACGGATATAACTAGAATGTGTCTTAGATTTGCCGATACATGTCCTATAGAGTTTGTTTGATATTACTGACGATTTTAATATACCTTTAGTCATCCATTCATTCCGGATTACGTATTTGGGACTAACTTTAGCAATTTTCTCCGGCGCGAATGTTTGAATAACATAGCTAAGTTTGTTAGTGAATTCCCTGAACGCATTATCTGTATCTAACTGGTGTAAATACGTCCAATCAATTTCGCGTAGCGTAGATGTTATATGACCAATGGATTTGTCAGACATATGTCTATGTTTGAATATTAATGGCTCATTTGAATTTTTTACAAGGCTTCTGCTTGCGAATTAAACAGAATATAGGTAGGTGATCAGATATATCACTATATAATATGCCAGAATGAACAAATGGAGTTGTATGTTGTACATATGTTACCAATAAGTGTAGCGGATGTATGGGTGATACGCGTTGGTTTGGTAATTGTTGGAAGGTGTTTGCAGCTAGGTGTAAGTATAATAAGTCGGATGAAGGTTTATATGAGTCCATTTTTAGGTAGTCCAAATTTTGATCAGTGCAAATTATGATCTGATGGTTTGAGTGGTGAATCTTATTTAGTATTGTCTCATATCTTTGAATAGATGAAGACATATTTAAATTAGGGATCGGGTATATTTCACCAACGACAGAGGTTTGACCATTAATGCTGCATTCAAAAAATACAGATTCAAATTCCCCCTCCACGAAGATATCAAGGTCTTCACGGTGATTATACTGAATATTATCACTTACATACATCGCGACACCACCTTTAGATTTAAATTTCCTATTCTTGTAAATAACATTATAATTAGGCAATTTAAAAAGATGCGCATTGTTGTCATTTAAAAAGTTTTCACATAATAAGATATAATCAATTTCAACATGTGCATCAGATAGCTGTGACAGTAATATTTTAAGTTGATCAAAGAAAGTCCTTGTATTTAGATGGAGTACTTTGTGCTGAAAACGGGTATGGCAAAAATTTGCGGGAAGAATATTATGAACACCATAGTAATCACTATTTAAATTAGCTAGGTTAAAAGGATTTACTTCAACCTCTTCGTTTTCAAACAAGTGTCTAATTCAGTGTAATTACTTAGCATTTCATCTATTGCTTCTTGAATGCAATTAGCTTACGAATCAGACAGCATACTGTTAAGTCATAATATAACGAAGACGCTTTTGTGCTGAGGTTACGTAAACTTGTACAAAATATGTTTCAACAGCCCCATTATACTCCAATACCAGGACACCAAAACCTTACCAAGCAACTGATGTTTGCACCCCACACTGAATACGTACCAACATTTTAAAGAACAGTAAGTGAAAGTTTTAAAATTATGTACCACTCTGGGACATACCAACATGTTAAAGAACAATAAATGACAACACGTTTTAAACTACTTACGCTAACATACAATTCGTATGTAATGATGACACTTAAGTCCAACATAATTATATATATATAGTTGTCTGTGTAGCAATCATTGTCAACAACGAATGAAAAGAAGATACACATGAAATGAAGTAACATCATGAATGATGAAAAGTTCATTAATGACCCCTCCTGGCCGGCTTTCCAGTAAATAAATAAAACAATATTTAAAAAACTATTCAGAAATATGAAAATAATGTGCCTGCTGGCTAATATGTTATCATACTTATAAAACAAATAATTATAGTTTTCACTTTACGAATATTGAAACAAGAATCACAATAACAAAGAAGAAAAGAGATGAATATTTTACATCGACGTCTGACATATCAGTCGTTGGATGGCTTCGAGATCGTACTTACTAACGATGCCAGAAACGAATTGCCTGATCAGCTGTTCGTTGGTGCTAGCAACGTACTGCATACGAAGCAAACTGGAGTCCACGAAGCGCGGTGTTTTGCTGCAGATAAAGAGGCATGGCACGTAGCATGGAAGGCAACGCCTGGCGACGACGGTTGACTTCTATGACAGCCCCTTACTTTTGGTGTGGTCGCTTGTCCTGTCTCTCCCCCTCTAGCGATACGTCGACACCATTGCTTGTGCCGTGTAATTATTGCCTTTCATTTGTACACTTTAACAATGCCCACTGCCACTTTGCTGCACTTGAACATATATATGTATATATATATATATATATATATATATATACAGCTGTATATATATATATATATGTTGATCAGTGCCAATTATGACCTGATGGTTTGAATGCTGAATCTTATTTAGTATTGTCTCATATCTTTGAATAGATAAAGACACATTTAAATTAGGGATCGGGTATATTTCACCAACGACAGAGACAATGCCCACTGCCACTTTGCTGCACTTGAACATATATATATATTTTCACTTTCGTAAAGTGAAAACTATAATTATTTGTTTTATAAGTATGATAACATATTAGCCAGCAGGCACATTATTTTCATATTTCTGAATAGTTTTTTAAATATTGTTTTATTTATTTACTGGAAAGCCGGCCAGGAGGGGTTTATTTTGGAAAAGTCATTAATGAACTTTTCATCATTCATGATGTTACTTCATTTCATGTGTATCTTCTTTTCATTCGTTGTTGACAATGATTGCTACACAGACAACTATATATATAATTATGTTGGACTTAAGTGTCATCATTACATACGAATTGTATGTTAGCGTAAGTAGTTTAAAAACGTGTTGTCATTTATTGTTCTTTAACATGTTGGTATGTCCCAGAGTGGTACATAATTTAAAAACTTTTACTTACTGTTCTTTAAAATGTTGGTACATATTCAGAGTGGGGTGCAAACATCAGTTGCTTGGTAAGGTTTTGGTGTCCTGGTATTGGAGTATAATGGGGCTGTTGAAACATATTTTGTACAAGTTTACGTAACCTCAGCACAAAAGCGTCTTCGTTATATTATGACTTAACAGTATGCTGTCTGATTCGTAAGCTAATTGCATCCAAGAAGCAATAGATGAAATGCTAAGTAATTATACTGAATTAGACACTTGTTTGAAAACGAAGAGGTTGAAGTAAATCCTTTTAACCTAGCTAATTTAAATAGTGATTACTATGGTGTTCATAATATTCTTCCCGCTAATTTTTGCCATACCCGTTTTCAGCACAAAGTACTCCATCTAAATACAAGGGCTTTCTTTGATCAACTTAAAATATTACTGTCACAGCTATCTGATGCACATGTTGAAATTGATTATATCTTATTATGTGAAACCTTTTTAAATGACAACAATGCGCATCTTTTTAAATTGCCTAATTATAATGTTATTTACAAGAATAGGAAATTTCAATCTAAAGGTGGTGTCGCGATGTATGTACGTGATAATATTCAGTATAATCACCGTGAAGACCTTGATATCTTCGTGGAGGGGAAATTTGAATCTGTATTTTTTGAATGCAGCATTAATGGTCAAACCTCTGTCGTTGGTGAAATATACCCGATCCCTAATTTAAATGTGTCTTTATCTATTCAAAGATATGAGACAATACTAAATAAGATTCAGCATTCAAACCATCAGGTCATAATTGGCACTGATCAACATATATATATATATATATATATATATATATACATATATATGTTCAAGTGCAGCAAAGTGGCAGTGGGCATTGTTAAAGTGTACAAATGAAAGGCAATAATTACACGGCACAAGCAATGGTGTCGACGTATCGCTAGAGGGGGAGAGACAGGACAAGCGACCACACCAAAAGTAAGGGGCTGTCATAGAAGTCAACCGTAAACAAAATATATATATACTTTTCTTGTAATCACGCAATATATATATATATATATATACATATATATATATATTATACAGTGTATATGTATATATATTGTGTAATCACACAATATATATATATATACACTATATATATATATATATATTATACAGTGTGTATATATATATATATATATATTGTGTGATTACAAGAAAAGTATATCAAACGTGCCTCCTAAATTTGCTGTTCTTATTCATACCATTTCAAATTCAATTTGCGAAAATTCAAACCAACCTATCTGCTATTAGCTCGTTTTTGCTACATTTTAACGTCGTTTTGGGGAAATGATCAAACGAATTATTAGTATATTTAATGTTAACCAAGAATTTATAAAAGTAACTCTGGAAATTGAATATCCATATGAATGCGAGAAGCGTGATTCTGTGTTGACGTAGTCGACTTTCCTTGTTCTCTCGCGAACACAACGTGACTGGCAAGTTACATTTTACCATCAAAGTAAAATCAGAGAGGAATAGTAAAAAGCAGTACAGGAGAAATTTCCACAAAGGAAGGTATAAGGACATGAGGAAATATTTAGCAAAGATAGACTGGAATAACACACTGAAGAATAAGACAGCAACCGAATGCTGGAATATCTTAAATAGTGAAATTAAGTGCATAGTCGATAAATTTGTACCTTTCAAAAAACAAGGGAAACGGTCTAAAAAGAAACACTTATCGAAAGAAGCCATTAGAAAAATTAAGTATAAACAAATGATGTGGAAGTCATATAGATGTACTGGAAATGATGAAGACTACAACATTTATAAAGAAGCACTTAATCAAGCTACAGCTGAAATTAGAAATTCAAAGAGAAGCTATGAAAAAAAATTAGCTAGTAATATAAAACATGACAGTAAGAGTTTTTATGCGTATATTCGAAGCAAACAGAAAGTTCAGGATAAGGTCGGTCCTCTAGAAGATAGTGCTGGAAATACAATATCAGAGGGATTCTTAATGGCAGAAGACCTGAAAGAGTATTTTAGTTCAGTGTTTACCAGGGAAGATATTAGTTCACTGCCAGTACCAGAGGCTAAGTTCAAGGGGGCAGATTCAGACTATTTAGGACAGTTAGTTGTAACCTCGGAAATGGTAGCTAAGAAAATAAGGGCTATGAAGGATAATAAATCACCTGGAGTGGACGGGATTCCGCCCAAACAAATTAGCGCACCGCTTGCAACAGTTTTCAATTTGTCATTAGAAGAGGGAGTGGTTCCTTTAGAATGGAAAGAGGCAAACATTATACCGTTATTTAAAAAAGGTTCGAGAAACAAGTCAGAGAACTATAGACCAGTGAGTTTAACATCAGTGATTTGCAAATTATTAGAAAGACTAATTAAAGATCACATGGTGGATTTTCTTGTTAAACATAACTTCATAAACCCATCTCAACATGGGTTTTTAAAAGCGAGGTCATGCTTAACAAATATGTTATGTTTTTTGGAAGACATCACTAGGTGGGTAGATGAGGGATCACCAGTAGATATCATCTATTTAGATTTTCAAAAAGCTTTCGACAAAGTACCACATCAAAGATTACTCCTTAAGCTAAAGGCCCATGGCATAGGAAATGGTATAATAAACTGGATAGAAAAATGGCTGAATGACAGAAGACAACGTGTAGTAGTTGATGGGGAGGCTTCAAACTGGAAATCGGTATTGAGTGGGGTACCACAGGGATCAGTACTAGGACCTATATTATTCTTAATATATATCAACGATTTGGACGATGATATAACAAGCAAGGTGTTAAAATTTGCGGATGATACAAAAGTGTTTAGAAGGATTAAAAGTGATGGAGACAGACAGCATTTACAAGATGATCTTGATAGGTTGATCAAATGGTCTGAAAAGTGGAAAATGCTGTTCAATTTTGGGAAATGTAAATGCCTCCACACAGGTCATGGGAATGAAGAGGTAAAATATAAAATGGGGGGTACTGTTCTAAGTACTACTGTAAAAGAAAAGGACTTAGGGTTAACCATTAGTGCTGATATGAAGGTTTCAGAGCAGTGCGGAATTGCAGCGTCAAAGGGAAATCAAATCCTTGGATTAATTAGGCGAAATATAGCGTATAAGAAAAAAGAATTAATAGTACCGCTGTACAAAACAATAGTGAGGCCTCATTTAGAATATTGTATACAAGCATGGAGGCCATATCGCAAAAAGGACATAGATATGCTAGAAAGAGTACAGAGGAGAGCGACTAAAATGATACCAAATCTGAGGGATCTTAGTTACGAAATACGCCTAAAAGAATGTGGTTTAACAACACTAGAGACCAGGAGATTGAGAGGAGATCACATAGAAGTGTTTAAAATATTGAATGGTTATGAAAATATTGATAGAAACATTTTTTTCTCAGTTAAGAAAGATAGAAGGACCAGAGGACATGAAGCTACATTAGTAAAGGAGCAGTGTAGATTAGATATAAGAAAGTTCTCATTCTCACAAAGGACTGTAAATGAATGGAACAGATTATCTCCTGATTGTGTTGGTGCTAGTAGCGTGAATATGTTTAAAAATAAAATCGACACACACCTTAAAAAGGCGGGATACATGTAGATAAAAAGTATTGGACTCTCGATAAGCCAAAAGGCTTCCTTGTCCAACTGCCATCCAGAGTAATTTTCTGGATGGCAATCTTGTTAAATCTTGTTAAAGTTCAGAGGGTTTAAGACTAAATGTCGGCCTGATAATTAACTTTCGCAGGTCACTAGATGTCATGACTGAAAGACAATATTCTTTGCACGATATAAACAAGACAACGCTCTTGTTTTTATTAAATCCACTGCGGATATTCACACAATACATTTTGGTACATCAAAGAATCGGATTCGAGATCCGCTATGCCGGTCGAGGAATCACTTTAACAGTTAGTAACAAAGTTTGCCAGTCTCGTTAAAAGGTTGCTGTCTGTTCCTAGTTTTTTCAATTTTTTATTAACTAATATTAAGAATATATGTTGAGGCTATGCTGCTCACCAAATTGTGTTTAGTGACCCCGGAAAAACGTTCGGTATTTGGAAGGTTCGACCTCGGAGCATGTTCAAATAGTAAACAAAACATCAAGTTTCAAAACAAGCTTTATTGGCAATATTGCATAGACGGGCCATGTTAACCGGAATACCTTTTGATGGTCAACAATTTCCCATTTTCCCACGTTTTAATACTGCCGAATCTGGCTTAGTTAACTGTAATACCCTTTGATATTCAGCGATGTCTCAACTGTGCAGATTTCTTGTTACAGACGCAGGCTAATTCCGGGTAGAGGAACATACAGCCTTCCTTTAACGCATAGTTACAAAGTTTGCCATTTTCGCTAAACTGTTACACTTTATATCGCCCACTCTCACCGGTCACCACTCGCCGCCGTTAACGCTCCTGATCTCGTTCATTTGAGTCAGTGACTTTGTTCAATTATACATGACTTTTTCAAACGCAGACACTATCTTGTTCAAAGACAGATATAAGTGCTTATCATTACTCTTCAATCAAAAATCTACAAGAAAGCGACAGCTGGAGTGATGCCATTCTTAAACCTGCATGTACGTGACTTTGAAATGGAACGAGAGCTGTCTGTGGCCGGAAAGAAGAAGATAGAAGAAAACAGAGACCTACTTCTTAACATTTCTACCCCTGACAATAAAGAGGATTGGATGTGATGATTTTTATTCAAGACCTTTTTGGTGTGATATGTGCAGAACTCACCGATATTTAAAACCCAGTCGCCAGACTGGGTCAAAATTGAGGCGTATAGCGTTTGGGTGGAATTTCTCAATAATGGGATATACCGTTTTCACGTTTTGTTGTAAAAAAAAACAATAGGTAAAATTGTCCATCCAGCCCAGGAAGCGCTTTAATGGCCGCCTATGAAAAATCTTATATTTTATGGTCTGTCCCGAGCTGACGCAGCATAATATCTCCACAAACTTGACATTTACAGCCACCGGAGGGTAGCATAGTCGAGTCGGAGAAGTAATCACCTTCCCCTAATCTTTGGATAATCAACAAGACACGATCGTTACCCAGAGAATAAACCCCATCTGGTAAGTGTACAATGAACCCTTTGGATTATTGGACTCTGAACCTTTTGGCCTATTGAGGACAACGAACCATTGGCTTATTAAGGAAAACGAATCCTGTGGCTTATTGAGGACAGTAGTATAATAGGTTCCTGTTTATATTACTGAGAACAATTAGTCATTTGGCTTATTGAGGACAATGATCCATTTGGCTTATTGAAGACAATGAATCCTTTGGCTTATTGAAAAAAAATGAATCATTTGGCTCATTTAAGATAATTAACCCTTGGCTTATTGAGGACAATGGACCCTTGGCTTATTGAGGACAATGAACCTTTTGGCTTATTAAGTACAATGAACCATTGGCTTATTAAGGAAAACGAATCCTGTGGCTTATTCAGGACAGTAGTATAATAGGTTCCTGTTTATATTACTGAGAACAATTAGTCATTTGGCTTATTGAGGACAATGATCCATTTGGCTTATTGAAGACAATGAATCCTTTGGCTTATTGAAAAAAAATGAATCATTTGGCTCATTTAAGATAATTAACCCTTGGCTTATTGAGGACAATGGACCCTTGGCTTATTGAGGACAATGAACCTTTTGGCTTATTAAGTACAATGAACCATTGGCTTATTAAGGAAAACGAATCCTGTGGCTTATTGAGGACAGTAGTATAATAGGTTCCTGTTTATATTACTGAGAACAATTAGTCATTTGGCTTATTGAGGACAATGATCCATTTGGCTTATTGAAGACAATGAATCCTTTGGCTTATTGAAAAAAAATGAATCATTTGGCTCATTTAAGATAATTAACCCTTGGCTTATTGAGGACAATGGACCCTTGGCTTATTGAGGACAATGAACCTTTTGGCTTATTAAGTACAATGAACCATTGGCTTATTAAGGAAAACGAATCCTGTGGCTTATTGAGGACAGTAGTATAATAGGTTCCTGTTTATATTACTGAGAACAATTAGTCATTTGGCTTATTGAGGACAATGATCCATTTGGCTTATTGAAGACAATGAATCCTTTGGCTTATTGAAAAAAAATGAATCATTTGGCTCATTTAAGATAATTAACCCTTGGCTTATTGAGGACAATGGACCCTTGGCTTATTGAGGACAATGAACCTTTTGGCTTATTAAGTACAATGAACCATTGGCTTATTAAGGAAAACGAATCCTGTGGCTTATTCAGGACAGTAGTATAATAGGTTCCTGTTTATATTACTGAGAACAATTAGTCATTTGGCTTATTGAGGACAATGATCCATTTGGCTTATTGAAGACAATGAATCCTTTGGCTTATTGAAAAAAAATGAATCATTTGGCTCATTTAAGATAATTAACCCTTAGCTTATTGAGGACAATGGACCCTTGGCTTATTGAGGACAATGAACCTTTTGGCTTATTAAGTACAATGAACCATTGGCTTATTAAGGAAAACGAATCCTGTGGCTTATTCAGGACAGTAGTATAATAGGTTCCTGTTTATATTACTATTACAACAATTAGTCATTTGGCGTATTCAGGACAATGAACCATTTGGCGTATTGAAGACAATGAATCCTTTGACTTATTGAGGAAAATTAATCATTTGGCTCATTGAGGACAATGAACCCTTGGCTTATTAGGGACAATGGACCCTTGGCTTATTGTATTGAGGACAATGAATCCTTTGGCTTTTTGAAAACAATGAAATCTTTGGGCTATTAAGGAAAATGGATCCTTTGGCTTATTAAGGACAATGAACCCTTCGGTTTATTGAAGAAAATGGATCCTTCGGCTTATTGAGGAAAATGAACTCTTTGGCTTATTGAGGACAATTAATCCTTTCGCTTATATAGAGACCAACTGTTTGTATTTATGTTTAGGCCGCCTTTCTGGTGTATTTTTAGCTTATTTTATTCATATGCACGTTGCAAGCATTAACACACGAATAAATAGCCTGCCCCAATCATTTATATTCCTCTATGAGAATTGATATTTTTTATATCTAAGCTACACTTTTCATTCATCAATGTTATTTCGTGTCTTCTAATGCTTCTGCCAATAAGTTATAATTATAATGTAGCACCTATATACAAACGACTAGCAGTAAAACACAAATACCCGTACAAGATCATCGACAGTATACACATGACGTCATCATCATTGTGAAGCCATATTGTCCCGTGGTTGGGCGAAGGCCTCAGCATGTCGTTTCCAAATCTGCCTGTCTTGCGCTATCCTCTGCCAGTTGGTGACCTTTCAGTACTCGTCTAGTTCGTCTCTCCACCGTCTCGCCGGTCTTCCTCTAGATCGTTTCCCATCGTAAGGTCTTGTGAAACACGATGGCCATCGGTTATCTCGTAGTCTGCTAATGTGCCCTGCCCAGGTCCACTTCTGTCTTCTATCGCATCTTCTCTCTTACCCAGATGTTTGTTTTTTCTCCCAATATGTGATGTTTAACATACTTCTTTCCATCTTTGTTTGTGCGGCTGCTAGCTTGTTCGCTGCATGGTTGGTGAGTGTCCATCTTTTCGCGCCGACCGTCATCGCTGGAAGTACGATTGAGTTGTAGACTTGTCTCTTCAAGCAGTTTCTAAAGTTACCCTTGACAATTTCAATGTGTTTGGCGAATGCTGTCCAGCCGGTCGTGCTTCTTCTTTGAATCTCCCTGCCTTGGTTTTTGTTTCTGATACTTATCGCTCTCCCAGATAGACGTAGCTTCCAACATTCTATAACTGCGTGGCGTTGATACATATTGGTGTGTCATTTTCGAGCATCATTTTTGGCTTCAAAATGTTCATCTTCAGACCTTGTTTTTCACTTTCATCAACTAGCTCCTGCAGCATGTTTTGTAGTTCTTGCGATGTAGTAGCGCACATGAGTATGAAGACACACAACATACCCACGTATAACTCACAACATGTACGGGACAGACACTTGGCTAATAGAACAATGGCATTATTTAATTAAAAAACAATCAGAGCCGATGTAACGCGGCTTATTTATGTATGTGGGGTGAGAGAAATAAACGTCTTTTTCTTCTATATCTTCTTCTTTTTTATTCTTTGTTCTTCTTATCAGATTTCATATTACTTTCGATGTCCCAAAAGTTTGATCTGCTCTGTTTGCCACGTAAATGGACTAAACAAATCTGTTTTCGCATAATGTTGCAGACTTATATGTATATTATAATGGTGATATTTAAAAAAAGAATTACTTATGATAAATGAAATTAGGTTATCAAAATATGCACACAAATTACCAGTTTTCCTGTCCCACTCACTGTGCCTAGTGACCGCTGAAAATAAGCATAATGTTTATGATACACTAGCAAAAATGCTCATCACCTGACTGGATGCCTTGGTAGATGGCAGTCGTAATAGTAATATTTACCAAATGTTAGAAACCGCACGGCATCGTTACATAAACACCATAACGCGTTCGCAGATACTCGTTGTTTATTGAAAATGACGAAGGTCGGAGAGAATGGGAGGTTCACGTCCAACGAGAGGCCTTAGTCGTTCGAGGTTCAAGCCGTGTAAAAGGAAAACGTTAACCTACCCGCGCACATACATACGCAATCTCGCTTATAAGAATATTCTTTAATACGAAATATGCATCGGTTATGACGATCAATGCGAAAACTTATCTTTTTCAATACATATACAAAGAACTGCCGCAAGAGAGACGTGACAATTTGTCTGCATATGCGTGTGCTCATTTAGCAGCCTTAAGCTGCACTCTGTCAGTTTTATAGGTTAAGGTGCATGTAAATGATAGCAGCTGCCCCTAACAGGCCTGGGAATATCAATTATGTTGTTTGAGTCGGCTCCGGTGAATATATATAATAAATAAACTAGTCTTCAAGCCCAAAATAATATGACTTTATCTTTCTCTGCCGGTGCATTTAACCTTAGCACTTCGAGTTTTTGTTTATTAAATAGGATCCAACTTCAGTTTTGTAACTATGGGGGTTTTGAGGTGTTCGTCCACACCCCATTTTACGAATACTCCTTCCGAAAACGACACCCCTTCTTGAACCCATACCCCACCCTTTTCCTGCTAAACCAACAAAATAACCATCAATCATTATTGTAAACTCTACATTGAAATCTGCAAAACATTCATCATAATAATAAGGTAACTTCTTTTGCGTCTAAATCCTCGGAACCAAGCTCAGAGGCGCCTCAATATAAAAGGGTTAGTCAATATCAGAATTGCTAAGCCATATTAAACTCGTCAACAGATGTATCGGTATGCCAGGGAACTAAGGTGGATACGCAAGTTTTTAAAGGTAAGTCTATAAATGACGGCGAAATTGTATAATATTTTCAACTGATCTAACACTAAGTGGAAGCAAATTCCAGAGGGTTGGCGGAGAACTAGATGGTCGAAGCTGGATATGCTTTTTACAGGAGTAAGCAATGAATATGTATATATACGCTGATTGTTTACATGAACGTGCCTGATAGGCAATGGTGTGGGAAACAGCCTTTAATATTGTCATGCTGCCTGTGTGTACCAGTTATAAGAAACTCTGTTTATCAGCATTTAACTTTAATCGACTCTCAGTCATCAAACGAAGATGTCATTAAGACAATTTCTGAGCTGATTTAGGGAGCAATTAGTATTAGATAAAATGCAAATCTGGGTATCATCTGACTGTGACTGTTAATAACAGAGCGTTGTGGTGTTGTGTAGAGAGTGAAAAGTAGAGGCCCAAGAACAGAACCCTGGGGAACACCACATAAAGTGGGCAGTGCAGCCGAAAAACAGTTCTAAATTGTAATGGTTTGGTATCTATCAGTTAGGTATGTAGAAAACCAGGTCAGAGCTGTGCCAGACATGCTGCACCACTGTGATAATCGTTTAATTAGAATGTTATGATCGATGGTATCAAAGGTGGCAGATAGATCAAGTAAAGTTAGCGCAGTTACTTTCTTTACCATTATCAATGTTTATGTTAATATCATTATGTACTTTTAAAAGAACCGTTTCTGTTGAATGAAATTGTTCATATGCTGATTGTAACATATTAGTTAAGACATTTATGCTAACGTCAGATCTTAGTCAGCTAGCTACACCCTTTTCTAGTATTTTAGAAAAAAGCTAAGGTTAGAAATAGGACCATAACTGTTTTGGTCTTGTTTAGGCAGGGATGACTAACATGGGCGCAGTTGAAGTTTTCGGGAAAGAAACACATGTAAAGCATACGTAAACCAATAAATAGTTATTAAAATAATGTAGAATTGTTATCACAACGTTTCTAGAAATATATTGATATAGTCTATATAATAATTATTATAAGAACAATATAATAAATAATATGAAATCATGTTCCTAAATCGTATAAATCAGTATCGTAAAATGTGTAAACAAATTTTCACTGATATTTTAAAAAGAACATTGGTATGTTCAGAAGTCATTTCTCCGTAGCAAATGTCCATTTACACAATTCAAATGTCTTATTTTAAGTGTATATTGAAGAGGTGTGTTTTCAGGGTTGTTTGAAGGTGTTGATCGTTGCAGTAGCTCTAATAGTTTTGGAAGCGCATTCCAAACCGTTGCTGTGGATACTACAAACGATCGTGCTCCCGACGAGTTTTAGCTTTGCATTCTACTAGAAGTAACTTGTCTGCTGAGCGGAGATTTTCACGGGCACACACGGTTTGACAAGGTTACACAAGTAGATCTGAGAGACACAATTAATTGTCTTGAACAAAAGCACGGATATTTTAAAAACAATCCTCTATTTCATTGCCAGCCAGTGTAGTTGTTTGAGGGTATGTGTGTTACCAGCGTTTCTTAACCTTTTTTTGGTCGTGACCCAAATTCCGGTCGCGGGACTTGTTTGGCGACCCACGCGTTAAAAAGTTAACTTATGATAAACTAAATAGTCATGAGATAAATAGACATAACAACAAATGATGAGAAATGATAACATTTCTTAAATGTCCTTGCTGAACACGGCGGCATCACCAAATCAGCGCTGCGCATTGGATTAAGTCAGTGTTCTGTAAATGTGTTTAGGTGTAAGCCAAATGTTGCCCAGTTATCTTTCTGCGGGCCAAAACTGTTAATTAGGTAATATATGAAGTACCTATTTGTGGGTGTTCGTAAGTAGTATACTTTGTGCTTCTGTAAACTAGGCCTACTACTGCCTGGTGAAAGCAGAGCTCGCAAGTCGCAAATCAAATTTCAAACGATATCCAAGGTGTTCATGATATGACTTGTTGTTGGGAATTCCGCTATCAGTCAGACTGCGCAATAAACGAACTTGCAAAGAAGCAGCGAAGTCGACAAATCGACCACTGAAGGCGCTCTGTAGGCTATCAAGGACACCAACAAACACTGGTTGGCATCTTCGATGCGCGCATCTCCTTCGATGCAAAGGTACCATTGTGAACTTGAAATGTATAAAGTTGTCGCTGAGTGACCGGTCCATCAATTCAATGGAGAAAACTCACAGAAGTAGGTCTATCATAGACCTCACTAGAACCGCTCCACGGCCCAACCAGTGAACACTGCTGTAAGATAGAACGAGACAGTGTTCTGTTGTTTTTGTCAATTTCCAATTCTTTGCCGGGTCTTGTGGGCCAGCTGGAAACCGTTCGAAGTCGGAAAGATCTTACGATTTCGACAACATTTGAAGGATATTAGCCCTACTGCCAGTACGCTAATTTACTTCACACTGGTGATAATATGCAGATGGATAATATATTGTTTCACTGATGTTGATTAATGTAATATTGGTATGTGAAAGTGAACGTTAATGGCTTCGATATAGACAGAACCGGAAACGGCGAATATTACTTGCCCATACAAGATGTATCATTGACGAAGACATTATACCAAATATAGTATACTTTTTTTATATTATATGATATTATAGCACACGACGTTGCAATTGCATACAACGTGTTTAATAAATAATAAATAATTCGTCTCACATGCATATGGTACGGGAAAGCAGGACAATAAAAAAACGTTCATAGTCGCTTGAAACTCTTGGCGAACTACTCAAAATGGCTTGGCGTCCCAATTTGCGGGTTAAGTACCATTGGTGTATACTTCCTGGAGAGAGTGATCAGTCTGGCAGCAAGGTCTTGTCGTCGCCTGAATCGGTGAAGCTATGAGTTGTTGAGGTCGTGAAGCAGATAATTGCCCATGTCCAGTTTGGAGTAATGAAAGCGTGAGTGAGTAATTCCACAACCGGCGGATTCGTTTGCATGCAAATCAGGCCAATATTTCCAACTGACAGACAGACAGACAGACAGCTCTGGATACAGCGACGATATGTTTATTCATGGGCAGGTTCTCATCAAAGATGACGCCGAGATTCCTGACGCTGTCTACTGGAGTAACCGTGATGTCGCCCACTCTGATCTGTTTGGCGTTTACATTTGATCTCTGTTGTTTGGATCCGACGACAGTGAATTATGTCTTTCCATCATTCAGCTTCAGGAAGTTCCGCGATTCGCGTTGATGTAGCTCGTCAAGGCAGGCTTCAGTTTGCTGTACTGCGTCATTAACTTTTGACTGTGTGGTGTCGACCGAGAGGTATACGTATGTGTCGTCAGCGCACTAATGATAACTGTGGCAATGCATCATATACATTGAGAACAATATCGGCCCAATGACAGAGCCTTGCGATGCATCTGATATTACATTGTCAATGTGCATACAGCAGGTTATATCCTGCACTCAAGTAGGACTGGAACCAGTCAAGTGCTACACCGCAGATTCCAAAGTAGCTGTTCATGTGGGACAGAAGAATAGGATGGTCGATAGTGTCAAAACGTGCGGATAAGTCTGTTAATACAAGAAGAGAAATCTTGCCGCTGTTCATGGCCTGTAGTAGGTCGTTGTGAACGTTTACTATTGCAGTTTCTACACTGTAGTGTGCACGACAGGCTGACTAATAGTCATCAATATGATCACTGTCGGCCCGGAATGTAAAGATCTGCTTGGCTGTCACTCGCTCCAGTATCTTACTGGGGAAACTTAGGTTTTATATAGAGGGCAACAGTTGTTTATCATAGTAGGGTCGAGGTTACACTTCTTCGACATGGGTAAAGCATCGTTTTGCTCCTATGCTCTGCTTAGAGCGATAAGGAATAAGAGATAAGATACATTTATTGCCATGTGTTGTTACTGAGAGTCAATACAATAAAAACATTGGTATGTGTTGTGATGTCGGGGCATACAAGCACATATTCATACCAATACACTCACAAGCAGCAAACCATTATATTTAAATATACTATTATTAATAAAACGATAACTAACATCATGCACAGTTAATACTTTCTTTAAAATCAGTTTTCTCTTACCCTTATTAAAATTACTTTATCACATACAATATTTCCACATAAAAAAGCGAAACTTTAAAACAGCGATATACATAATTATCAATGCAATGAAAACACATATTTTCGTAATTAGAAAACTGTTGTACTCTCTGACGTTTTGATAGGGCTTGGTCGGCTAGGGGGTAAGTTCTGTTGATAGGGCTTGGACGGCTAGGGGGTAAGTTCTGTTGATAGGGCTTGGACGGCTAGGGGGTAAGTTCTGCTGCTGAACCTGCTGGTCCTGGTTTTGATAGTGCTTGGTCGGCTAGGGGGTAAGTTCTGCTGCTGAACCTGCTGGTTCTGGTTTTGATAGTGCTTGGTCGGCTAGGGGGTAAGTTCTGTTGCTGAACCTGCTGGTCCTGATTTGTATAGTGCTTGGTCGGCTAGGGGGTAAGTTCTGCTGCTAAACCTGCTGATCCTGGTTTTGATAGTGCTTGGTCGGCTAGGGGGTAAGTGTTGTTGCTGAACCTGCTGATCCTGGTTTTGATAGTGCTTGGTCGGCTAGGAGGTAAGTTCTGTTGCTGAACCTGCTGGTCCTGGTTTTGATAGTGCTTGGTCTGCTAGGGGGTAAGTTCTGCTGCTGAACCTGCTGGTCCTGGTTTTGATAGGGCTTGGTCGGCTAGGGGGTAAGTTCTGTTGCTGAACCTTCTGGTCCTGGTTTTGATAGGGCTTGGTCGGCTAGGGGGTAAGTTCTGTTGATAGTGCTTGGTCGGCTAGGTGGTAAGTTCTGCTGCTGAACCTGCTGGTCCTGGTTTTGATAGTGCTTGGTCGGCTGGTGGGTAAGTTCTGCTGCTGAACCTGCTGGTCCTGGTTTTGATAGTGCTTGGTCGGCTAGGGGGTAAGGTCTGCTGCTGAACCTGCTGGTCCTGGTTTTGATAATGCTTGGTCGGCTGGTGGGTAAGTTCTGCTGCTGAACCTGCTGGTCCTGGTTTTTTATAGTGCTTGGTCGGCTAGGGGGTAAGTTCTGCTGTTGAACCTGTTGGTCCTGGTTTTGATAGTGCTTGGTCGGCTGGTGGGTAAGTTCTGCTGCTGAACCTGCTGGTCCTGGTTTTTATAGTGCTTGGTCGGCTAGGGGGTAAGTTCTGCTGTTGAACCTGTTGGTCCTGGTTTTGATAGTGCTTGGTCGGCTGGTGGGTAAGTTCTGCTGCTGAACCTGCTGGTCCTGGTTTTGATAGTGCTTGGTCAGCTAGGGGTTAAGTTCTGCTGCTGAACCTGCTGGTCCTGGTTTTGATAGTGCTTGGTCGGGTGGTGGGTAAGTTCTGCTGCTGAACCTGCTTGTCCTGGTTTTGATAGTGCTTGGTCGGCTAGGGGTTAAATTCTGTTGCTGAACCTGCTAGTCCTGGTTTTGATAGGGCTTGGTCGGCTAGGGGGTAAGTTCTGTTGCTGAACCTGCTGGTCCTGGTTTTGATAGTGCTTGGTCGGCTGGTGGGTAAGTTCTGTTGCTGAACCTGCCGGTCCTGGTTTTGATAGGGCTTGGTCGGCTGGTGGGTAAGTTCTGTTGCTGAACCTGCCGGTCTTGTTTTTGAAAGTGCTTGGACGGCTGGTGGGTAAGTTCTTTTGCTGAACCTGCCGGTCCTGGTTTTGATAGTGCTTGGTCGGCTAGGGGGTAAGTTCTGTTGCTGAACCTGCTGGTTCTGGTTTTGATGGACCTGAACCGCCGACGGGATGGGAGAGGATCAAATAGGTCATGGAAATGATGGGATGGGTCCTGGGAGATGAGATCGGAATGTGTAAGTAAATAAACGTTGGACAGCAGAAATAGAGGAGTTGAACATCAGATTGGAGGAAAGGAGAACGTGCAAGGGGGTGACATTGTGGATTTTGGAAGACTGGAAGACATAAAGACCACATTTCAAAGAACGAACCACCTTCAACGAAACCTAGTTACGCGCGTTCGAACTTACTCTGCCTTCCAAGCCTATATTGATTATACAAAAGTTGTCTTCCCTTTATTTTGGCCAGATGTTTCTTGTTACTACCTACACCGTTGCCCACATATAGCCTCTGATCAAACACTCAGCATGCAACAACATTACACGAATCAGCTTTTATTCAAAAACGAAAGTTTTGCCTTGGTCTGTGCACGCACACGCAAATGAAATTGCTAAAAAGAATCAGGTTGTAACCGATTCATTACGCGTTCATTTATCCCCGTTCTGGCAGGAGACATATCAATTAATCATCCGCCTAAATCATTACGTAACATGAGCTTCGGCATTACTAGTCGTAGAACGCTGCCCTTTCTCGTCTGATGTTAGTCAAACGAATATTCGTTTTAGCGGTGAGTGAAATATGATTATCCTCATCCATGTATGTGTTACAGCGGCTGTATTGATGGTTGATCTCCGACTGAAATTGTCTGTCAACGGGTGATGATGGAGTATCATTTTCATACCGGAAAAATGAAGGTATTGGCATAGGTCAGCATCGCGGTAACAGGTAGTCGTTTAAAAATATTGTGTGTGTGCGTGCGTGCGTGCGTGCGTGCGTGCGTGCGTGCGTGCGTGCGTGCGTGCGTGCGTGCGTGCGTGCGTGCGTGCGTACGTGCGTGCGTGTGTATTGTGCATTTACCGTTCTTCAGGAAGCAAAACACATGATAACAGCTTGCACGTCTATAATGTACCAATATGTAGCGTCTTCTCTCTGCAACATGCATCATTGTAGAGGTTTCGACATAAGCAATAACATGCAAATGTACATTACTGCTAGAAATTATATTTACGGCAGATGGCCACTACTGTGTGTGATGTTGCCAAAACGTTCCAATAATCCCGGTAGGGGACAGCACTGCTAGACGTAAGCACCGTTAACTAGGAGCAGGCAATGGAACTGATAATTCTCTGTTGTTACACAAATTCTTTGGAATGTTCACCCTATGCTTGTGTTAGGTCAGAAGGAAAATATGTTTAAATGTCGCCCTCGTCTGTATGCTTATATTTTAGCCGAGCGCACATTCCTTAGCTCCACAGCATTTCCATTCATCTATCAACAACTTGATATTGCCCTTTGAAATCCTTTCTTTTCGTTTTTGTGTGACCGTACTAAAATATGTTAGTTTTATAACAATATGGGTAGCAATTACTGTAGAAGGCATAGTATCAGTAGCAGTGGCAGTAGTAGCAATAGTAGTAGTAGCAATAGTAGTAGTAGCAATAGCAGCAGCAGTAGCGACTGCCGTGGTAACAAGTTCGTCACAGACAACAGCAGTTTTGTTTATGCTATTTGGCCTTACTTTGAACAAACCGTTTATCAAATGGTACGTAAATGATAAGTCATCCGTTCAGCATACGTCCAAAATGCGATACTCATGTCGGCTATTAAAATATTAAAATGTTGGTTGGTCGCAGTCAGCTGCGCCAAAGTCTCGCGACATCCATTACATTAGCCTATGACATCTCCGTTTGAACACCGAGCTTGTGCAGCGGAAGTAGGTAGTCGTGCGGGTTTGTTTGTGCGCAGAACTCAGTGTTAGCATCTACACGAAGAGTGAAGATGGTGGGAAATGTATGGTTTGTTTAGAGGGACACTAACCGACGCATGCCTGCACGCATACACACGCGCGCGTGCGCGCGTGGGCACACACACACACACATTCATACATATTTGTGCACGCGCGCGCATATATACACATTTATGCACGCGCGCGCGCGGACGCACGCACACATACACAAACAAACTTTAAGCAAAGCATTATATTAACTAACAACGGAATAATAACCATGAACGAATTTTCTTTTAGCCTGGGTTTTAAACCCATTTTGCAATATGACTACACATGCTTATGATGTAAATAGACGAGCGTCTGCCTAAATCATTGTTTAGTTATGTTTGTAACTATACCTTAGACAATGTTCGTGGAAGTCAAACCGCAGGAACAGATCGCGTGATTCCACGATTCGTATGTATTTTGAATAAAATCGAAACAGCCGATGATTGCGGATGGATGTGTTCAACATAAACGCAACATACCTTAATCAATAATCTGAACAGATACAATACTCATGTTTTTGTTACGTCGCAATCTTTTAATAACACGCCGTCGTCTAATTCTGGGAACTATCAAACGTGGCTGGCACAACATTTATGATTATTAATTATGCTATTAAGCACTGACGTTTCATATTACCGTAAACGTTTGCGTTTAGACCGGTTAATCCGCTCCGATTTGTCTTGCTAAAGGCGGATGACGTAGTCAAGTCGTACATTTCGCCTCTAAAGAGCTGCTTATCGTCAGACGTAAACTCGTAGGGCTCGCGATAAGAGATTTCCTTGTTACCAGACTTCAACTCTAATTGTTCCCATGATTTAGCTGTGAAAGTCCGCGGCATCGTTCTTCAACCGTCGCCATAACGCATACGCGAATATCGGCGTAATTGTGGCTAGACCAGCCCGCTGATGAATCGCAAATACGCTCATGATTCAAGCGTGTATGGTCGCGTCGCATTCTAGAGGAGAGTCTGCGATGGTCGTTGAAACGTCGTCTACGTGTAGGAAGCAGCGCGACTTGAACAGATCAGTTTTGTCGTCACGTCAAGTCATAAGGCCGGAATACACTGTTACGTTTCGCCCACCCAAACAAGACTAAGCCATACCAGATCAAACCGGACTTCCTCTACTGCAATGTATCCACTACACCGAACCATACGCGAAGCCGGCGTAACGCCATAATCACGTAAACTTTCCACTACGTCGATAGTAGTTGAGAGTAGATGTCGGCCTGACGTGGTCTGGTCTGATCTGGTCTGGTCTGGTCGGATGAACAGTGCCAATCCCGGCCTTTGGGTATAGGCCAACGTCCCAGGTGTATTAATAAGCATGTCATGCGTACCCAAAGCGAGATTGCTTGTTCTGTTCCCAGCAGGAAGTTCCCCATAGAGTTGTGTTTCTTCTCGTTTATGGTTTTCACTGAGGAAACAACGCCAGATCGCGTCAAACTCCAGGACGTTGGGCTTGGTTTCGCCATTTCAATAATTTATTTGTATACATTTCGTGGGCGACATAATTCAAAATGCTTTTGTATTCTCTGACATACCATACATGTGTTGCCGTTAAAATGCAAAATAAATATGCTATAACCAAATTGTTATGGGCACGTTTATCCGCTACCATTGACCGAGCGATATTACCGAAACCAATTAAGTCACGCGGTGTTATGGGTTTTAGAACAAAAACGTCTTAACATTATATTTACGCATCTTTAGTGTTATAGTTACAACAATGGTTATAAACATGAAATGCGTGTTTATTTTATGTGTGTTACATTTTATCAATATTCCAAACGGCCTCTAACAAGTACTACTTATGTCAGCTGCATATTCGCCTATATGGGCTTACTAAATAGCGCAATATTACAACAGTTTGCGTATTTGCGAGATCCTTGCCTGGCCAAATCAGGATCGCCACCGGATATTCCCGCTAAATGTAAAATAGGAGGAGAATATCTACCATTACAAATGTACTTCTGGTGGTGTCGATAATGTGGTAGTGACATTACAGTTGTATTTTGATTGTATCAGTAAGCTAGAAGCGTCATTATATTTGCATTCCTGATGGCATTGATACTAAGGCAGTGACATTGTAGTTGATGTTTTTATAGTATAAATAAGCTGGAGGTCGATACAGTTGTATTCTCAGCGATAATATGTGTACGCCATTACGGCATCGATAATATGAGTGTGCGATTGACGGTTGTATCCCTAACAGCATTGCGTTTAACATGCTATGTTCGCATTTTACAGATCTGCGTAGCCATGTAGTTAACACAGATTGAAGTATGACGAGCATTTGCGTACACGAAAGTCATAGACCAATGAACGTCAACGCATCAAAACCCAATCACGGAACCAAAACAAACCGAAAAAACATCGGATAAATTAGAAACGCGACCGGTAGACGGAATAACAGAAACGCGAATACGAAGCAAGTGCTCTCGATTGGCCAAAGAGGACGCGGAGTAGAATGTTCACAAACGCGACCGTTGGTGAGACAGTGACGGGACACAGTGGATCTTCCGCCGCCCCCACCGACTGAATCCTCCTTCCGCGTACCGCCGAGGCGTCTCAACGACGACAGCACGTCGTGATTGGCCGGGAAATCGGACGGGGCGTTTCGTCGCGTCTGAATAATTCACGTATTAATCAGATTCTTAATCTTCGCGCATTCTGCCCGAACACTTGCAGAGAGCGGCCCGCGGGCGATGTCGTTGTGTCTCAGTCGTATCGCTTGTCTTCGCGTAAGCTTCAGTGGACGTCTCTGGCTCCTTTGCATAGACAAGACAGCCGCGGAGCTAACAGAAAACGCCGGTGATTTGTAGTTCGGCGTTCGCGCGAAATTCGCAGCGCATTTACGGAAAGGTAAAGACGCGCGCTGTTAGGGTGTCAGAATTACGTACGTGATCGGGATATTTCCAGAAGGAGATGGACTTTCCCGGGGACGCCGACACCGCGCGAGGGCATTGAGCCGCGGTTCGCGTACGTACGAAGAATGTTGTCAAATAAGTTTCTCGAAGAGCGAACCGTGATTGTGTGAGAATTTCTCGGCCGACCCCACGTCTGGGAGGCGTACAGCGCACGGCGACCGCGATGGTGCGGGCGTTTCGGCATTAATTTATCATGAACTCGGCTCTCGGCCTTTGCCGCTGCCTCCACCGCCGCCGTTGTCGTCACTCCAGCCGCAGTAGCAGAAGCGGCTCCGTCGAAGTGGCTGTTTAGCTGACGGCGGCTCAGCAGCAGCAACAGAAGCGGCGGCTACGCGGCAAGAGCGTCGCGTCTGAAGGAGCCGACAAAGGTACGACGCCGCTGGCGACGTCGTCGCTTTCACACCGCGCGTGTTTTCCCGGGCGAAGATGCACCCGAGCCGCCAATGCGCCGCGGCGTTTCTCTCCCCCGTATGTCTGTCCTTCCTGCTCGCGTCGTTCCTCTCGCTCGGCGGCGGTACGCAGGAGCTGTCCGTGGAGCCGCCGGGGAGCGGCGACGGCGACTGGCGCGCGGGAGGGGAGGGACAAGCGGACGTGTTCGGTGGCAACGGGCGGGAGGAAACAGCCCCGGTCGACCTCGCTGATGAAGGCAACGAGGTTGACATCGTCGACAACTTCCTGCGCATTGTCGAGCGCTACGAACAGAACAAGGACAACTGTACGCCCGGCACGACGTTCAATCTCGGCAAGGGTGTAGTCGCCCAGTACGGCGTGCGTCGTTTTAAAGCGCAGGCGATGGTCGCCGTCAACCGAGCCAACTTTCTGACGCGCATCTGGAAGGGCGCCCGGCAGGAATTGCTCGATTCCGAGTACTTCTTCTACACGTCCGTGCGCGAGATGGTCGAAAGCGACCCCGTGCTGTTCGCCGCCGGCAACTGCTACGACTCTAAACAGTACAAAGACTACATGTTGTTCTGTCCATACGCCTACCGGATGCACGACAATCCGAACACAATCATGGTGAAGGATCTGTCCCTGGAGTATAATTATCTCGGCAATGACTCCGAGTTCTTCTATCAGGCTCGGATGAAGGCCTATGACAAGCTCGGCGGTCTATACAACAACACCGACGGTAAGTTCCCCTTTACGTCATTTATGACCGTATCACGTGCGTGTACTGGCGATACACGTGTATTCTTTGACAGGACAGTCCCGTGGCGTGCGCGCTCCGGGCATTGGCAGTCGTGTCATGCAGAAAGTTGCAGCGCGTATACACTAGTTATGTGTATTCATTAGCACAGGCAGAGTCGCTTCGTTCCTACAAGGATTATGTCTATCGAAATAGCAATGCAGTCGTGCGTTATTGTCAAGATCCGCCAGGTGAAGCGAACTTGTGTATATATTCGAGTTCAGAAATAGTATAAAACTTAATAAAAAATCTATGCAACGTACAGGTTTTCAAATTGTATTCACCCCACCGAATAACAAAAATATCAGTATTCATAAATTTCCAGAGAGAGACTCGTCAGCCTATATCTCTTCTAAGTCACTTCTCACATACAGTGTATATAAGCAGTAGAAGAATTCCTTCCATCATATTCCATACAAACGAACAAGACAAGGTAATGCAGCCTTATATGATCACAATAGTGAAAGGTCGTAGAACTGCTACCCTCGTGGCCAAAGTAGGGTAAATATGTGTCGAATGAATGTTCGAAGTGAACGATACGATGCCATAGCTCGTCACGGACGTCAACTTGAATCTGCTCTGGACATTGGTAGCCCTCCGAAGTCGACTCCGTTTAGTTGTAGGGAATTTCCCTTTTCTCGTGGGAACTCTTGATGCAGAAACCGCCCATTCGCGAGTAACAGCTCTACAGCTCACTCGGCTTCACGCACAAGCGTGTAGACTTTGTTGGTCCTCGCTCCGATCCGATACTACAATAAATGTTAACTACAATTGATAACCACACTGTAATAATCTCTCATTACAGAGAAGACCAGGTTGCATCGTCCTGTCTGTGGATCACTCTGGACTGCTGTGTTCTATCTCTCCCAAACCTCAATTAATGAACAATATACGTCGCATCTGTCATGTGATCCCTGCTGATGCTGACACCATTGTAATATCACCGCCCAATGGGTAGTACAATAATTCAACACGTATATAAATCTTCATCATAGCGATATTCCTTTACGCTGTTAAAGTATTCCATATAAATATCCACTCGTACCACAGTTCCTATTCATGTAAAGCTGCCTACCATTCTATAATTATTACATGTTAGATTCAACTTTCCTACCTGTCTACCCTAAGTATAATGTAATGTTTCCCCGGTTCTTTGAAATCTGACCATATGCCACCGCCCCAGTGCATTCACACTATTGCGTAAGCACTAGCCAGCCGTCAATAGCCGTACAGAGTAACCCCATTTGTAGTCGTTCACAGTCGCTAACAACCTATATTAAGTCCTTAACACCAAATCGTGACAGTTATATTTATTTAATTCACATCATTGATCGCTTGTCTGTCAACAGATTCAGGTGTCTGTGTGTTACTATTACATCAAGCATATGTCAATATTCAATTCAGTTGTATTATACACCTAGCCGATTTATTGTAAACAAGGCCTTATGGTAGGCACACACCAACCGACTAAGGCCGACATGAGTTGCCAGTCGGCGCAAAAAGCAGTCGGTGCTAAACGCCAATTAGTTCCGCCGACTAGCGCCGACTTCTGCCCGCATACACCAGCCCGCACACACCAACCGACTCGATCGCGCCGACCGTCGGCGCTCAGCGTGATCCTTGTGGAAAACAAATCCACAATAAATACACGTGTTTACCCCTTTGGTGTTTACTCGAGATGGCGCCGTTGTCCGATAAAGATTTGATAATGTTAGTGTTGGCTGTAGCAGCAGTTGCCGTAGCACGATGTCGTCGCCGCCGCCATCGTCGTCGACGACGAACAAAAACAAGGAATGCGTGGATGCGTCCACACATAGCGGCGCGAGAGGAGCAAGGGGCCTACATTAATTTAGTAGAAGAACTGCGCCAAAACGAACACGATTCGTACAAAAAATTTCCTCAGGATGCCACCTCGCTTATTCGATTCGCTGTTGGCCATGGTAACGCCAATAATACAATGGGAAAATGGCTTGATAATATCCTCCAGCAAAGGAACGCATAGCGTCGAGCTATGTTTTATATCACTACGCAGAACGTTATATTTAGCCATTTCAGTTAACAGTTATGTTGAAGTGATACCCAACGAATTCTTCAAAAACGTTTCCCACAGCTAGCGCCGCTTTGCGGATTTTTAAGGCTTAATATATGATATGCGCCCGGTAGCGGCGCTACCAGAAGTAGCGTTTTTCACAAGACAAAATGGCGATTCCTGTTGGAAGCGGGAAATAAAGTCAGGTGCAAATTAAGTTTATTTGTCGCGCCTGTTTTAAGAACAAGTAATAAAAAACGATGATGGTCAATGACCATAGGATAAAAAGTTATGTACCACTTTCTGAAACTTTGGTTACCCGCCAGCCCAGGTCAGTAAAATATGAAAGTAAAAAATGAAACCTTGTGGCCCGAATTGGCTTGAAAACTCAAAAAAGACGCCGGGCTTAGCCTTATAATATATCGAGGCCTATCACATGATCGCGCTATGATTTCTTATTGGCCAAGTTACCGCCGACCGTCGTGTTATGACAAAAAACCTGCACACACCAGCCGACTCGTCATCGGATATGTGCCGACTTGTCACCAGATACCTCCTTATCTAACGCCGACTACCGATTAACGCCGATCGCCGATTCAACATTTGAATCGGCGTTAGTCGGCGCTATAAGGCCGACCGTCGGCCTTAAATTTGGCACACACCAACCGACTGCCGTCGGCCGACGGTTTTTACGCCGACTAGTCGGTTGGTGTGTGCCGAAAATCGGCTGGTGTGTGCCTAGTATTAAACTACTGGTTTTCAAGGTTGCATTTCGATACCTCGAAGCCACACATTACACCGATGGAGTGAAGCGTACCTGTGTGCTAAAAGGGTAGGCGTGAGAGCAATTAAAGCAATTAATTGACTTCTCGGGTCGCCTACATTTCCCGTGTTCCGGATGAAACGCGATGCGGTGGCTTGGTGCAGAGTCTTTCCGTAACATCACCCCGAGGCGGGTTCACTGCAAAACGCCGTAAATGTCCGCTCAAATGAGTAACATCATCGTGCGTGACTATTTAACGCAAATCGCAAAGATTGCTGCCCGGAGCACTGAAGAGATTTATATTAGCCACCCGACACCTGTATTGACAATCTAGATGAGTAGTTCTTGACGTATATATACTGATGCGTCACGAGCGTTGCCCCACCTGTGGTAATCGCCTGTTGGAGCGTGCCTATGTTTCATTGCTAACTTTGAAGTAGTAAGCGCCTACTCAATCGATTGCACGCTAGGTGTACGTCGGTATGTCACTGCGCCGCAGGCTTTATTCTACGCCTGGTAATCGTTGTCTGTAATAGATATTTCCAATTGTTAGCACTCCGCCAGATGCTGTCCAGGCCATGGCCGGGTCCGCGCAGGAGTCGTTGAGCTATTGCGCCATTAACGTTTCATCGCAGACAATTAACGCGTGTTAGCACGCGATTGGTGCATCGTAGCAGACGACGTCTGTTCAAAGTCACGCTATATATGTTCATTTGTTAAAATGAGGCTGTTTGTTCCTTGGTTCCAGAAATGGTTAATTAATGTAAACATCATGAAAGGCACACGCAGTGGCAACTCCCAACTGTGGTGCAAGCGATCCAGGCAGTAACATCAACGAATTACGCATTTGACATAGACAGACGTATATAGCCACTTCGTTTACGGTTGCGTTTGGTTTTCGAAATAATTCGAAAGAATCCCTGACCTTTAAAACATGCCTGTATAGGTCTAGTGTAGTTATGGAGATATTGAAAAAAGCTTTTTTAATACTATCGGGACGAACGTGGTTGCCACAGCGATGGCGATATGTCCGAAAATCTCCAGGACTGTAAATTATAATAGTATGCCAAATGCTAAATGTTTTGAGAGAATGCTCAGTTTTTGCATGTATCACTTGTAGTCTTGATAATGCATAATTGATAATATATAATATACATGCAGGTATGCACGCACGCACATCATACTATCCAGTCCAAACGTGCACATACATACATACATACATACATACATACATACATACATGTATGCAATAATACATGCACACATAAGTATTCGAAACACATTTTTTAAACACGTCGGACATATAAACAACAATGAGAGTCAATAATATATAAACCGTTTTTGCTCCTCAAATTTCCACCCGTCCGAATTCAAATTTTCACCCGTCCGAAATTAACTCAACCTTCCAAAAATGGGTGGCTGGATCTCTAAATAAATCTATGCTTCAATTTAAGTCCAAAACACCTAGTGCCTAATTTCAAAACTGAAACTTTTTAAAAATAAAATCTGGGTCGTTTTTATCATGAATGTTATAAAGATTCACGGACACATTTTCTTAAATGTTAACTGTCCATGTGAGTTTTGTCAGGCTTGTATTCAAACGCAACGTTTACATGCGAGAATATCGACACATATTCAACGCGAGAACAGTGTTTTCAACGGTGTGAGTGTATTCAGCGTGCCACACCGGCCGACCACGAGTTCGATAACGTAACACTTACCAGTCGCCGCCGGCAACCACACGGCAGCGTGGTATGAGGTTACAACACGACCACAAGCATTAATACTGCGTGCGTTCCTCGCTGTACCTGTTACCTAATACATTATACACGTTGCCTTATATGCTATGCAAACAAATAGCCTATTTCTGGATTTCCACTTTTTCCACCGATACGAATGTCTGAAATCTTAATGTCCCGAAGATTTACGGAATGATGACGTCAAAAATACTAATAAGACACTTTCGAAATAAACTAAGACCCTCGCGAACCATCCCATATATAATAATAATCATGGCAATAATAATAATGATTGTGACGATGACGGTGATGATGGTTATTATGGTGATTATAATAATGATTGCCTTATATAGCGCCTATAACGTCTACCTCACGGGGGAAGTAATTAGCCGTCAGAGGCGATCAAAACTCATTACGCGAAAGTAATTCGACGCCGCGCAACATCACTGAGACACCGCCGAAGCGGTCTGTCTCCCGGGCCGAGTCCGTCGCACGTCGGTCAGCCAAAGTATCAAAGCCGTCTGATCCTCCGTCCGTCAACTCGCGGTCAACGGGCGCCATGGACGAGGTAATGACGCCGTCTCAAGCGGCCGGCTGACTGCTGCGATCCGGGTCTCATCGACGTGTCCGTATGCA
>OZ023214.1:35961561-35974061 GCA_963995525.1 Escarpia spicata | reverse complement strand
CACTGAAACGCGGACCGGCCCCAGAGTATCGCACTCGGGACCGGCGTCATTCGCACTACGCATGATTCCTACATAATCGCGTCTGCCGCGTTCTATCTAATTACACGCCACACTCGCGTCGCCGGACGGGAATCGCGTGTGCCGCGAGCGGTAGGTCTAGTCGTCTCTGAATGCGCACGTTATTGCGGTCAAAACGCCGTAAAACGGGTTAACCGGCGAGTTTATACAGCCATCTCGGCCAGCGTCGAGCGTCCGCAGGTGTCGCGTGAAATCGTCGCCTTCGCAAAGCTTGTCCCTGAGAGGATGTATACACTGAAATAGTCGCTGCTATTAAATATCAATGCCATTATACGAATGTGATGGTGCAATGCTTAAAGCGATTTTGTATGTTCCGTTACGTAGAATTATAATTATTCTCTTGAATGTGTGGTCGTAATAGTATTAGATTACCCCTGGTATATTGCCAACACCAATGTACGGAGGTGGGCTGAATCATTTCCACTTCGTAGTCTTCGCCAGTCTTGATTACGGGAATCAGGCTACACCAAAGAGTAATTCAAGGAATTTGCGTTTAAACCGTTATTTTCGCATGCCTCTGCAATAACTTGTATTTAATAGTTAACTATTTTGTAAACAATACATTTTTTTTCGTGGGCGCAGCATTAAAACTGCGAACAACGTTTCGGGGTTATTTAATGCAATATGGCAAAACATAAAAGTAAAGTGTAAAGTTCTTAGGTAGCGCAGTATCCAGTCCTCAGGACTGCTCAAAGCGATTTGCACTTTACTCCCTGTTCAGAGTAAACGAAATCGCCCAAAATTCGACACCGCCAAGCAGTACATACAAGCAGTACACCTTCAATATAGTTATTCTAGTGTTAGGAATATTATATTAATAAATGAGGAAGAGAAATGGTCAGTCATTTGATACATTTCTATTGAATGTTGTGTCATTAGTCAACATAGAAGGTGTACGTTGTTACAAGGCGCTTTGTTTTACATCCGATTAGCCACCTCCTGGCATGTCAATCAAGGGAGCGCTGGAGGTCGAGACTGTTTTTGTAGTTTTTGGTTCACCGCTTGTAAATTGCGGTCTGGCACCAGTGGCAAAGTTGTTTGTGGTTTACCGCACCGCTTGGCAAACAACTGTTTTGTGAAGGATTCGTCCTTGGTTATATATATAGATTATCTTAACATTAGTGAAATGTTTTTGTACATCCTGTAAGTGCTTCGATGAATACAATATTAGAAATATAAAGTAAAGTAAAATAAAGGTAACGTAAATGGTTTATCGTTTTATTACATACGCAAGCAATGCGCTTTGTCCGATACGTGCAGTTTTGATTTTATAATCACACACGTTCGATTACGTACGAGGGCACTAGTTCTTTACGTCATGACGTCATCATCGGGTTCAAAATAAAGCGTCTGGTCGCGGCAACTCTATAGTTTACGTCATCGCGTATACAATGGCAGGCAAACATTTACATGTCAATTGTTTTAAACCGAAAACGGCGATAGGAACATATTCCACAACTTTGAATTTGATAAAAATCATTACGCGAGTAACATAACTAAAACATACAATTGTCTGTAACAATTGTATTTTTATGGACCAACGCAAAGCGTCGTAATTTGCATTGTCCTATTAGTCAAACAATACAGCCTGCAACCGGTCCGCGTACCAATGATGTCAAAATTATGTTTTGTGACTCGAAAATTACTTTCCATGTATTTGCCCGCAAGTCACCGAGACCTGCTGCCATCTAGCGGCATAAGTTATCAGTCGCACATACGACCTGCCAGACGTTTATCTGGATGAGGCGCACTTTGTATTACCGAACTAGCACATTCGTATGGCTTACCTTTAAATATCGTCGTGTCGTGCCACATTGGCAAGAACTAAGAATGTGTAATAGTATTCACCTCAATTTATATACAGCTGTTGGCGCGATTACCAAACGTCCAAGAACGAATCGATAATTTGATATACCTTGCCGGCCAATATAAGTAGTGTTCTGGCAATGAATCTATGTTGTCCAGGGTTTTATGGACGTAATGACTTTTCATCAACAACTCGACCGCTCAACACCAGCCGAGTCACAAGAAGTGTAGCGCCGATGTCGCTCTACGTCACCCGAGTCACAACATGTCTAGCGCCCAGACATAGACCCAGACTATTATAGCTCACAAAACGTACTCGTAAAACAAACTCATGTCTGACTCAGTAGGTTGGTCTCGGTTAAGTGTCCTAGCTGCCAGATGGACTCTTCTATAAGGAAAAAACATAACTAACAAAGACATATTGTTGCCTTTGATAAATATTGTTTTTTTATTAATTCTACGGTAATATTATTAACAGTTGAACTTCATGTCATTTTGGTTAGTATAGTTTATAGTTTATGCGAACGCACGCGCCCACACACACACACACGAACAAGCGAACGCACATGCACACGCACGCACGCGCGCGTATACGCACAACCACATCCACACATACACGCACGCACGTACGCACGCACGCACACACACAGAGTATGGAATCCTTTCCCTGTGCATGCGCTGCCGCTTTTCCCACGTGAACCCGAACCGGCAGCCAGGTACCCGTTTAGATGGCTCAAGCGAACCGAACCAATAAAGACTGAAAGAAATTCCTCGGACTTCTAAAGCCAGCAGGCAGTAACAGAATCCGTTGTCTCGGTGAGGGGGGAGGCGAGAGCAAGGTTTGACCGGTGAGTTCCGCGAGGGAGTGCCGATGTGAGGCTATATTGAACGCCGAACCCGGCCCGGCGTATACCGGAAGGCAAATGTGCCAATCCGAGTTCTCGCGGGAGTTTCCCACTTTTTGTGGGATTCCTTAGAAAAACTGTCTCCGTCTTGCCCCCGAAGCTCCCCTGGCTCTGTCCCCTGCCACATCCCGTCATAATGAGTACACGCCAGCCTTGAATGTCCCTTACCCGACTACGTATTCCAGATTACTTTCCCCGCTTTCAAACGCAGCCATAGAACGGGAAACAACCTAAAAGATAAAGGAAGTAATGCCGCTATAGCGTCCTCGTGACATGTTTCTATACACAGATCTAAGTTTGTTAAATAATTGTGCCACGTTTTGGGGTATATACGAAACAGTAACGCAGTTGTAATTTGAGACAGATGGAAACAACACGTCGAGATGGAAGAAACTAATATTTAACATCTAGAAAACACGTAAATCCAGATTTATGGACAAATTCGTCAATATGGTACAGGTTCAATTATTTAAAATCGAGACCGATGGAAACAACGCGTCCTGGTGACAGATATATACCTACTATGCGATGTAGATTGACACAGATGGAAACTACTCGTCAATATGGCAGATACTAAATAATATAAACCGAGAAAGATGGAAACTGCCCGTCAAGATAGCAACTACTAAACAAAGTAAATAGCGACAGATGGAAACAATTCGTCAATATGGCAGATACTAAATAATGTAAACCGAGAAAGTTGGAAACAAATCGACAATATAGAGCCAATACAGAGCAACAACGGAATTAGATACCGATTTGTTGTTCGTAACATGTCGTTGACGGGCGCGTGTTTGGCCGCGTACGTGCGACACGAGATCTCAGACTAGCTCTCCGCGTAACCTACATTTAACGATCGAACCGACGCATTGATGCGGAAACAATTTGTACTATCGATGCTTCCGTGTGAACTTCGCATCACACGCTGTGCTTATCGTTCTCCTCTCGCGACACCCTGCAGCGATTCGCCCACTCCGACCTACATACCTGTAGATCCCGCCGCGGCTCGCAGCAAAGGGCGTTTCGGGTCGGGCGCCTATCATTAGCAAGCGACACAAACGTTAACGTATATACGAGAAACGGAAACACCTCGACGCTGTGCTTGAAACCGAAACCGCCATTTCTGTGTCGGAATGCAAATATACATGGTTCCGTTGAAACTATCTGCGTTATATCAACAGGGGTCAGTTTCACTAACATCCTTATGACCTCATAAACCCGATTTTCCTATTTAAAATCTATTTCGATCCTTCACAATGATTTCGTATATTGAACTTTGTCAATACCAGTTCGCAAACCCAAAAGGAAAACCTCCGTAAATATTGACCTGTCACAGCGTGCTGGCTATTAAGTCGCAGAATTTGGAACTGGAGTTTTGTATATTTTTGGATTCCACATATCATGAGCTTTAAATGCATGCCTCATATGCTGAACTATCTTCGGTGGTCTTTGACGCATTGCTTTGTAGTATTAAAGCGACGTTTTGAGAAACGAGGTTATTTTGACTACTAATGTTTTATTGTCCATTGTTGGTTCGTGAATGCATGCGTTTATATTAGTTATTGATTATTCATTAAGAATATAAACTGGACAGAGATGATACTATAAAGTGGGCATTTCTGCCAGAATCACAAAATTAATGGGACATGACCGGGACAGCTACTTTTAAATCGTGTGCAAAATATGCCTGTGCGAGTTAATGCCGGCTTCGTTGTGGCGGGTCAGAATTTAACAACGGATCCTCTGTAGTTATGGATTCACCTTACGTTGCCACTATCTCAGTGGAACGGCCCCGGGGTCTCGCACTCGAGGTATTTGCGCTGGTTCTCGCCGCACGTGCGCGGAGGCCGGAGAACCGGACGTTTGCCACGTGTTGGTCTGTTTGACTTTCTCTGGTCAGAAGGCACGCTGCCATATTTCCCCGAGAGACGAACAGCTAAAGGCATTAGCGTTAAGACAGACAGCTCCGGCGTGTGGCCGTCCGTCGGGCAGTGACTGATGCTGACCGTCGACCCGCTGTTGGCGGAGGTGTCACGGCCTGACCGTTATACAGGAGGGCATGTGTGAAGAATTCCCACCGCCTGCGAAGCGCATGCATCACCAGCACGCCGGTTAATTTACTGTGTGTTAGAGTTAGATCCCATGTGTGCACGATTCCAGGCCCGAGTCCACGATCGCCTGCACCGGTCGCGGCGCTGATGCGTCTGACCGGTTTTTGTTTGCATCGATATGCGTCGGTCACAGCGTACGTGATCGATGAGAATGACTCTGAATGCATACGTTAACCTGAAAACAATTGACAGGTTTGATGTACCTCTGTTGCATCAGCAAATGAGTAATATGTTTTTTATCTGGATCCCGGCATATGATTGGTCAAATCTCTTAGTTTTCGGATAGTTCTCACAAACGTTCGTTATATTGTCTTGTGGGGAGCGGGAGCGGTAGCGTAGTAGCTAGAATGTCGGACTCTTAATCGAGAGAACCCCTTTCTGCCGTTTCGAAGCTCAAGTCAAGAATTCAAGTTCGTTCGCTTTGCATTGCTCCAGTTCACTCAGTTGTATGAGTACCTGGCTATAGACAGTGGTGGGTATAACTTTGACTACGGATAGTCTACGCGCAGTCAATTCAGCATGGTTGAATGTTTCATAGAGAAGTCGAGATGGTGTTTGAATGAGCAGATATGCCAGGGGTGAGGTGTTAAGTGTTAAGTTTCATAGAGAAGTCGAGATGGTGTTTGAATGAGCAGATATGCCAGGGGTGAGGTGTTAAGTGTTAAGTTTCATGGAGAAGTCGAGATGGTGTTTGAATGAGCAGATATGCCAGGGGTGAGGTGTTAAGTGTTAAGTTTCATAGAGAGGTCGAGATGGTGTTTGAATGAGCAGATATGCCAGGGGTGAGGTGTTAAGTGTTAAGTTTCATAGAGAGGTCGATATGGTGTTTGACTGAGCAGGTATGCCAGGGGTGAGGTGTTAAGTGCGTTGCGCATGTCCTGTGGACTGGATAATACTGCGCTGTAAAAGAACACACTATAACCTTTTTACCGCAACACCAATGGCAGTTACTAATTAGGCCCCGAAAGTATAAACCGGTGCATTCTCGAACACAAGGGTTCACCATCTGCAACGTGATGGCAGAATGCAAGTGAAAACATAAACAAGTTTAGTCGGTGCTTGGATTAATGACGGCAGTCCGTCAATTACGTGAACACGCAACGAAATTTGATCAAATCGTCTAGCAGGTCGACCGATGCTTACGGTTTGCTAAACGTTCTGCAAGTTCCGTCCATTTATTGTGGGCGCACATGCTGTGCGCGTTTGAACAGTCTGGAAAAAATGATATTTGGACAGATTGTAATCAGCACTGCGTCGTGATTGGATGTGGCCTTCGCGGAAAAGTCCTCCGTCAAACGGACACAAAGAACACACGTTTTCGGCATCAAGTGCGGCGCCAAACATGCGGTTTGGCAAAGGCCCATTATGATTGCGGTCGCAAGTAAATATACGCAAACAAGTGCTTAATTACATTGTATTTACGTTCAAATTTATGTACATAAACATACGGCAGTACGTACGCATATATGTACATGTACACACCTGCAAACATACGTACGTACATACATACATACATACATACATACATACATACATACATACGTACAAAATACGCACATACGTACGTACATACATACATACGTGCATACGTACATACGTGCATACGTACTTACGTACATACGTACATACATACATACATACGTACATACATACGTACGTGCATACGTACATACGTATATACGTACATATGTGCATACGTCTTGGTCTGTCTCTATATTATACTCTGTCTCAGATCGTTCAATATCTCCTTCTTCCATTGTATGAGATCTGCTGAAGCACGCACTATAATGTTGCATGACTTCCGGCCAGCATTGCAGACAATTCCCAAAGCAGCTTGCCCCAGTGGTACATTGTCGCAGCGTCCATGCGGTATCATTGCACGCCAATGTGAAGTGAGTTAATTAAACACTACTAATTAACACAAAGCGAGTTCCCGTGTGGCAGGCATGACGTAGCGCCGGTTGTTTTCGCGTTATTGTAATGCACACGCGTCTGGGCAAGTGCAGACCGTTTCTGACTAAACGCACGGCGGTCGCCGGATTTCTCCATGGGTACCGGGTCGCCGTTTTGGTGCAACTGCGGGCTAGAAATGCGTCCTACATTGATTGTCTAGAACTATGCTTCACTGTAATTACAGTAGTACGGAAATCACCAACATATCTTCTTAAATATGTGTAGTTTAAAATACGTGTACCTACAGCTAAACAAAACTGGTCGTAATAATTGTGCTCGGAAATTAATCAAACGTTCATTTTAAATTATCAACAATATTTCACAATGATTTTATTGCAAGTAAAGTCAGTACCAAGCAAGATCCTATGCAAGATCATCGTGCATCGGATCGCAGGGGTTATAGATCCAACACTACGGAAGGAACAGGCTGGGTTTCGCAGAGAAGGGGATGCTCTGACCAGATTGTTACGTTTACTACATAAACCTTATAGATTTTGTTAAAACCTTTGACAGCATCCACAGAGACTGCCTCTGTCGCATTCTCAGATCATACGGAATCCCACAACGCATCGTCAACATCATGGAAGCTTCCTACACCAACTTCACCTACAATGTTGGAACCAGCAATCTTTACTTTGAGGCTAGGTGTCAGCTGTCCTTTTCAATGTTGTCATCGACTGGGTCGTGCGACGAGTGACAGAAGATGTACCAAGAGGGCTTCGCTGGATCCCCTTTTCTGTACCTGTACTTATTTTAAATATATATAACATCAGTAAGTTATATTTATACAGACATATGTATTATATATTCGTCATGATGGCCTGCACGTCAGCGATCTTGTAGGTCTTAGTGCAGGTCTCCATAGATCAATTATCATATATACTTGTAATAATGAATAAACTGTATTATTATGTACATAACTGATCTGAAATAAATGTGTATATATATATATATATATATTAGAGGATCTGGATTTTGCCGATGACCTTGCTCTCCTGTCCAACACTCACAAACACATCCAGGTGAAGACAACCCGCCTTAGCAGATTTGACCGTCAGGTTGGTTTGAGAATCAGCCAGAAAAAGACGAAAGTCATGACGCTGAATGTTAACATGCTAGCCTCAGTGTAGATGGACAACAAGGACGTTTCCAGCACTGAAACATTCACTTTCCTTTGAAGTGTCATTAGCCAAGATGGAGGAGCTGGCACAGACATCCGCAACAAACTAAACAAGGCACGGAATGCCTTCATGAGCCTACTTGCAGTTTGGCGTTCAGCACAGTACAGCATCAGGACAAAACTTAGAATTTTCCAGAGTTGCGTGCTGTCAACATTGCTATATGGGCCGGAGTGCTGGAGAATGGCAGGACATATCAAGACTGTTTACCTTCCACACGACCTGCCTCAGAAAAAACCTCAGAATTTTCTGGCCAAGAACCATATCCAACCAGGAGTTGCTTGCCCAATGCCAGCAAGACGACATGCCCACCATCATTCAAAGAAGACGCTGGAGGTGGATTGGACATTCGTATGGATGCAGACGCCATCACAAAAACTGGTGGTGGACACCAGAAGGGAAGCGAAAACGTGGGCGCCCAAAACAACATGGAGGAGAACAGTGGAGGCGGAGCTGAGGGAAATGATAATCAACAAACAAACGGCATTTGCATATACACTTGTATCCGAGCATCTGTCTTCAGCACTTATAGAACGTTTCTTCGTACGTAGCATGTCGGTATTACGTTAACATAATGATATAAATATGCCCATCGATCAAGTATTCCTCGTATTGCATTCCCAGATGAAATAAAAAAATCAATGTTTCCTCTGAAACGGCAGTTAATCGTACTAAGACCAGAAATGATGACTATGGTATTGCGGCAATAAATTACATCATGCTTCCCCATTCACTGGGGCCATGTACCCTAGTGGAAATTATGCTGCATTATACCAGTGAACGACTAGATTATTATCATAACGACTTTATTGTATGCTATATCAGTGCGGTTGCTTGGTGCTATCAGATAGAGGTCATCGTGTCTATATGGTGTACAACATGCTATATAGTTTGTGTCCACCATGCAAAACACGAGGAACGTTGTTATTGTGCTATATGAGTAAAATATGTGTAAAACAATCGCAAAGTCACCCCAACATATGCAATGCAAACTTTGCGTCTTTGTAAAAAAAAAAATTTGGTTTACGATATCAGTTGCTCATTTATTAACATGTATTGATATATCGTTCTTAATACTATAATAACTATCTTGTAGGTATGCTGCATGTAAACTTTCATTTAATAAGTCTGGTCGCAATTTGAAAGATGCGTCTGCGAAATGTTGAAATTGTAAATAAAATATTCAGTTTTGTAAACAGCTGGTATTGGCACGAATTGCTTATTGGCGCTTTGATGTTGGATCATTTCCACGCTCCTGACCAAATTGGGACAACGTACAACTGATTGTGTGAACTCGCCGTTAATAGGAACAAACAACCTGCCGATAATGGAACGTGCACTAGGACAGAAATGTACCATGGTCTGACGATGAGGACCACGTCACCGTGTATTCGATGCCATCGGTAATAATAACTCTTTCATTGCCTTAAGTGATTTCATCTTGTGCGCCATTTACTTGGAAATTTGATAACGACTTGTTTTCATCGATCTCAAATGGGCTTTTATCCCGCCGAGCAACACGTGGTCCAAATAATGTAAATCATTACGCGTCACTCAGAGATGTATAGATTCCGGTGAGTGTAGATTATCATGTACGTCAAAGGCGACGGCGACGCACAAACGTGCGCTGGGCCTGTCATCATTCTTTAACAGGTGTTTCATCACTCTCTCCTAAGAAGGTCATATTTCTTCAACAGTTGGTCATTAAGAGGCCCAATCTTGGTCACGTCATCATTCATTATGTAAGCCTTTCTCTCGCTGTGCCGGGCCCTTCAAGAAGAAGACCATGTAGTCAAGTACGCAGCGCGTTTGAACATTACCGTCTGGTCTATCCTCGTCGTTCTGTCTTCGTCGAATGACGGAGGAAGGACTGTAGCTTCGTCGTGTTTTCGGACAATACATATATCGATTGTTCATTTGATGGAAACACGGCGCGACATTGTGTCGAATTCTATCTATATGGTAATAGACGACAGTGTGGTACATATATCCAATTTATATGTTCCAGATACAGCGGAAGTTCATTATCTATAAAAAAAAATGCCAACAGAGACAATAATAGACATCATGAGACGACTCCTTCCATGCATGCATGCACGCTCCTTTCTTGCTAAACTGTTGTTCCCGTATTGTGACAAATGTAAGTTTTAAGGGAAACAAAATGAATCTTGTTGGCCTATGCATCTAAAAAGTTAATACACATTAATAATTAGTGACTGCAATCAAGAATACTATGTCAGCTGTACATTAGAAAAACCTTGTTGAAAACTCATGATTTAAATTGCACGGACAGCGCCATTGTGATAGAAAGCCTACGTCACCAATGATTACTCTTCCTAATTCGCCAGTAGCCAAACTGAGATTCTATTCTAGTTTGCGTCGCCGAATTTGTTTTGGCGCTGTAATTACTAAAAATGTTAGTCCGCGTGGTGCACTGTGTGGCATTATGACAGTAGTTACAAGTGTAACTCTAAATCGAAGAGAATTCGTGAAACCAACGTACGAACTGGCATATTCATATATTTGTCGAAGAAACAGGGGCGTTCAATGCGTCACCACAGCGTCATGGTCAAATATGTTCCAGACGTGTATTGGTCAAGCATCGGGGACATGTCTAAATATTTCAGCCGTCGGGAACTCAGGGATTTCACTAGAATCTCCCACTTTGAAAATAACGTTTGAGTAAACAACAGGCGCGATATTGTTGCTTGTAGTTACACATTATTAGACTGCACTAACTCTTTTAGGTGCATAGGTCCTTTTGTTTTCCTTTAAGGTGCATGGTGCTCCGCAAAAATTTTACGACCTTCGCACACCCCGAGATCCCTGTTCAAAAATAAAACACATTTTGCGGTGCAAAATCGACGTCTGGGTAATCGCCTCTTCAGACACCTGTCGTGCGCGCAGAAGTAAAGGTACCGTCCTGCCACAAGAGCACGTTGTTAGGGTTAAACGTACATGTCGATGTGCCTTAATGGGCTCCGTCTGCTTTTACCATTGCTGCCGAAGCACTCTTGGTGGTATCGATTTCGGCCCGCTCTGCGCCTCGGCAACCGGAAACACCGACACGTCTGGCATTCTGGAAGCTTTCACTTTAGACTTCAGGACAGTTAACGAAACCTCGACGCCATCTTGGATCCGCGTAATATTCCAGTGTGCCGCGCTTGAGCAGTTCATTAACGTGCAATAGCTCAGAAGTTTGCACTGTTTGCCCTCATTAGGTCCCGACAGAGGAAATGACACCGATCTCGTGCAGTGTTATTAAGGTAGCCAAACGCAGTGCTAGCAAGTAAGAACGGTTTGTGACAAGTAATTGATGTTTTCAATTATGCATGTTCTAATGGAACACGTGCGTATTAGTTGATGAGGTACAGCAGCGGTGAAGTTAGGTAAACGGCGCAGAGCTCGTTGCAGTAGCCTATTACTCGTTGTCTCACACGATCCTGACGACTGCAAGACGACGAGACATCTGATATGACGCGGTTCATAAGCCGAGAAAAAACGCACAATAATGACGCCACATTATGGTTAAAAGCTCCACAAACGCGCTCGTTACAGCGAGCCTCGTCATTCAGTTGCCACCCATCTTCAATGAAAGCACTATATATTGACCACCGCTGCACTCACTAAAGTCATCAATGCACATTTCCTCCCATCAACGGCCATTTATTTAGTGGGAGTATTTACAACTCGCGAGCAAATGCGAAGAAATGGAGCGATTTGCGGATTTCAGCCACTCATCCGCCGAGCTGCCGTTCTTTCGCTCGCCATATTGTTAATTAAGAGCTTCGCGGCCGGCTCACGCGCGTCTCGCGAGCGAGGCTTTTGCGTCATCAGTCGTCGCGTGGCGCTGGACAGTGCCACTACGGGTGGTGACGGAGATTTGGAAAGCGCGATTCGTGGGAGTGTGTTTGTGCGCACATTTCGCGGAATGCTCTTGTTGACCCCCAACAGGACGATGAATGAGTATTTCTGAACGACAGAAAGGTGCGTGAACTCACCGTTTGCTATGTACGGTTGATGAGTTCGCCTTTGGTTGTTACTTGGCTTAATCCGGAAGGCGTGAAGCAATCACAGACCACTGGTGGGGATGAGAACATTTACGTAAATATAAAAAGTATTAAAATCGTAGGATATTCTAATCGGAGTGGCGTCTGAGACCATAAGTAAGAAATTGGAAGTCTGTCAATACACCGATGAGAATAAAGGCCCTATTACACTGTTCGACGGCAACGGCAAACCGCGACGGCAAACGGCAAAATAAAAACCGCTCTATATTGAATTACCGATACCCTAGTACACTGCTCGACGGCAAACCGCTCGACGGCAAAACTGCTCGACGGCAAACCGGCGAGAATCGAAACAGAAGCTATTTTTCATAAAATGCCGCGGCAAATTTCTCTTTGACCAATCAGCGTTGTTGTTTTGGTATGACGCCAAAGTGCACATGTCAGATTGCACGTGTTCCA
>OZ023214.1:35951561-35956561 GCA_963995525.1 Escarpia spicata | reverse complement strand
ATCACTTGTTCCAGCAGGAGGTTTGCATGATTAGGTCCTACTAGATGATATCACTTGTTCCAGCAGGAGGTTTGCATGATTAGGTCCTACTAGATGATATCACTTGTTCCAGCAGGAGGTTTGCCAGGTGTACAACTACCAGGTGCTATTTCATAATATGGTGGTACCAGTGCTGTTATATGATACTTATTCCAGTAACATGTATGTACAATATGGTGGTACCAGTGCTATCATAGTATACTTATTCCAGTAAGAGGTATGTACGATATGATGGTGCCAGTGCTATTATAGGATACTTGTTCCAACAGGACGTTTGCACGATGATGTTTAGGTAGTATCATTTGATACTTCTTCCCGCAGGAAGTTTGTACGATGATGTGATTCTAGATTGCAATGGACAAGCCCATACACGGGCTGCTGTTATGGAATCGCAGAAGTCCGAAATCGACAGAACTTGTAAGGTTTATTAATTAGTACACGGTGTCAATGCTTCTCTAGTTGTCTACAACATTACAACATGCAGACATGATAATGATGATAATAATAATAATAAGTAAATAATAATAATAATAATGTTTATAACAATACTAACATTAATAACAAATACTAATTAATAATTAATAATACTATTAAATAATAATAAATAAATAAATAATAACAATAATAATGACATTTCTATTGCGCCAGAACCAAATCGTACGGTAATTCTGAATGGAATAAAGTAATTTACAACAGACTTCGTCGTCAATAATCACGTAGACGTCATAGACAACCTCAGGTGTTTCGAAATGATTTGCGTTCCTTTGATACAACTTATGAAAAAGAGAAGAGGTCCCTGTGCGATTCGGACGTCCATTAGTCAGTGTCAGCTTCCTGTTGAAATCGCCACTATTTTTACCAGTGGGACATGCCTTGTGGTTAATGATTGACCGACAGTTGTCATCGTATTGTCAGTGACGACGCAAGGGAGTCTTTACAGCACGGCGAGTTCTATCAGGGTTTTATTGCCAGGCACTCTCCCGTCACGAGGTTTGTTCTTGTCGACGAGGTGTCGCCTGGTAAACCCTCGGCGCGAAGCAGAGGCCGCGTCAGGAGGCTAGGGCGGAGAAGTCAACTCGTCGCGAGGACCGGCGGGTGGTACTTCGCCGGCGGGGCATTCATCTTGTCCGCGGTTACGCACGGTCCAGACCGACGCAGGTTCTCATCGGTCCTGATCTGTGCCATTAGGGATGACAGCACGCACGGTGGTCTTTAGCCGTTCGATCTGTACACATTAGAGACGGTTGCGCAAACTATTCAACAGCTTATTCTGTTTGCGTCATATTTGAGACTACTGTTCAAATGTCTGCGCTGTGCGCAATGATTCTCGTGTGTACGAAATAGCGTTGTGATTGAGGTGGAAATCGTGCTGATTTTCTTCGACGAATAATATTTATATATATGAAATAACAACGTGTGGCGTCGAGACACGTTGGTGGCCTTCGCTGAAACCAGATGATAATTTGTTTTCCTTATATAAAGTCTGGACTAGTATCATATCCAATAATCTAGGTCACACCAATCGAGTGTTCCACTCATCAATCCATCCACCCAATCCCTGCCATAGCCATAGACCAATTCACTCATCCATCGATCAACTTTTTCATCAATACAACTATCCATCATCCACCGGTTGGCGTCTTTGCGAACGAAAAATCAATCATTGGATGTTTCAACAAAATAGCAAACAAAAATGATATCCGGTAATAAAAAGCAACTCTGCAGTGTATTTTTCGACCTCTCATCGGCCATTGAACCAATATGCTTACGGCCATATCAAACGCCTGTTCCAGCAAGCCAAGCGTGCTGCACCAACACCGACAGGTCAAGTGCAAGGCTACATGCCTTCAAACTAGATCACTGCCTCAAATGTGCCGTTTAGTACACCGACGTCTTCGTCGGTTGAAGTCATCTCGTCAACTTTGTACTTATCCTACACGAGCAGCCGGAAATGGCACGCAATCAATGGAAGCCGATGGACGTTTCGTGGCGTCGTCGGTCTGTCTCTCTGTCTGGCCTCAGGCGACAGTCGATGATCAGCCAATGCAGAAATGGCTTTGAAAGTCTGTTTACCTGGCGAACCGTTCTCTGATCCAGCGAGGCACAAATTATTAACCGCTTGCCGCGTTTGCGCGCGCGATATCCTTCATTAGGTTCGAGATCTTTCTTCGCGAAGGCAGTACCGCCGCGTTAGCAAAAGGTTACGAAGTCAAATGTACAACTTTAGAAAAATAGTCACAACAATTGCGGCCGGTTTATCAACATCAGCAAGAAGCAAATTTTGTTCATGTAGTTATTACTAAATGATAGATCGGCGTGGAATTTATGGTGAGAATGTCAGCAAATGTTAGAAATGTGAATGTGTTTAAAATACCATATACCATTGAGGCACATATAGAAGTAAACTGGTCCGAACCTGGATAAGCCCAACGGTTTATTGTGCTCGAGTCTTGCGAAGCGTAATGCTTTGAACGGCAATCTAGTTAAACCTTTTTCCCAATCTATTTTACCAGTCAACCGTCCTTTCCTTGTGAGAAATAATTGGCCACGTATCCTTGAAGAAACGCAAGAATGACCCACTTCATTTGAGCAGTCTACAGGCCCCAGTGAACCGTTTTACATAATTTCCATACAAAATGTCTCGCATAATATCAAAAGGGATCATCTGCTTTTTGCCCAACGAGGTGACGTATAACGCAATAACGCATTCTTTTAGTTTCCAGACCTCGGCACATTATATTAAAAACACATTATCGATTAGCAATAGAACCTATCGTCCGCAGTAGTATACATGTTTCAAATAGCAAAATAGGTCATAGTCCATGAAGTATTTATAGTATTATATATATATATATATATATAATACGAATATGACATGTAGCTGTGTTAGAATACATGTACGTGTAGTTTATACGGTGTAACACAATAAGTTTACAATAAAAAACGGACAACCTCCTTTCTCCATTTAAACATGCGCGTAAACACTTCCACTTCCGGTTTCGGTCGACCAGACAGTCTCTCTGGAACTCCCCATCAAAGCCTACATCTATATTGCAAGGACGGCTGGTCTGGCTAGGTCAAATACCTTGCCAACTATTTTCTTGCCGGTTCAAAGGCCGTGGATTAGCCCTGGCTGCGTTTGGCAGGTGGGTGAGATTATATTTTCTAAATCGGAGCTAACCCCCGGTCATGTTTGGGAGAGCGGCTCGCCGTCGTGGCGATACGTCAGCATCGTTTTGGTGTGCATGAGAAAGAACTTGTTATACACGAACGGAACGAACCAAACGAACCGAGCACCTGATATTGGTAGCAACTTCATCCACACAAACGCTGGCGTTCTTTCGTCGTTTGTGTGTGTGTGTGTGTGTGTGTGTGTGTGTGTGTGTGTGTGTGTGTGTGTGTGTGTGTGTGTGTGTGTGTGTGTGTGTGTGTGTGTGTGTGTGTGTGTGTGTGTGTGTGTGTGTGTGTGTGTGTGTGTGTGTGTGTGTGTGTGTGTGTGTGTGTGTGTGTGTGTGTGTGTGTGTGTGTGTGTGTGTGTGTGTGTGTGTGTGTGTGTGTGTGTGTGTGTGTGTGTGTGTGTGTGTTTGTAACAGCACTTGGACACAGCGAGTGGTCTTGGAACGAGGTGACCCGTACGCCGCATGCTACGGATGGACGGCTACCAGAGTTCACATCAAAAACACTTCCGGTTCACGGATTTCGCGGATTGAAAGTCGTCGCAACATAGTGTGGCGGCATCCGGACAGACGGAAAATTAATCTTTTGCGTGTTGCGGATGATGACTAAAGAGGCCCACGCAGAATGTCGCGATCAAGCGAACACCACCTGAGCCCCACTCTGTTGCACGGGATACGTGACGTACCATCGTAGTACCAATGTCAATGATACATATGTCATTGCAACAGCGCCAACGATGATGGAATTATTAAACCGTCAACCAATACAGTGTATAGACGAACGACAGAAAAAGAAACATTCTTATCAAGCTCTTCCTGTTGGTTCTCTGTCAAATTCAGGTCTTGTACTGTTGAGCAGCTATTTCCGTTCTTGACCTCCACGCCTTCCTATAAACCAACGCCCCTCTCAGTCCAACTGTCATCTTTCTACCATCTGTCTTTATGTAGCATTCCAATCTCACGTGTGGTGGTCTACCCATTTCCCCGCAGTCATGATGTTTCTCCGCCTCTGGTCTCTTTCGTAGTCTGATTGTATCCATTCTTCTCAAATGGCTTGTACAGATTATGTAATAGTGTCCCAATGACCGCTGAACATGATTATGTTTCATTCCATTGCGGTCGTGTCGTCATTAACTACGAGAGGCATTCGTTCACGTTATGATTAAATACACTACGCACATAATTCTGACACAGCCAGGTATACAACTAATTGAGGATGTCGGCATACAATGAAGGCTATTTCCAGGAAGTGAACAGCATGACCACTAGACCCTAGGTTCTCTCATCTGAGTCTTCGCTAAATCCAATGCGCCATAATAACATTAGACTTCTTCAATCACGATGTAGGTTGCGTTCACCAGTCTGGTGACAATTGCACTTGAGCTTATGAATAACACACTTGGCGTTTTGCTGGATAACTAAACATCGGCAATGTTAATCTGACACTTACCACACGCTGTTCTAGGAATACCTTAAATTGTCTGCTTCGATTTCGCTAACGTAAACAGCTTGCATTTGACACCGCTAGCGAGTATTCCAAAGCCATGTTTCCCAGCAGATAGCGCAGTTAATTTCCGTTTGCCTTCAATAAATTATTTATTTCAGTCAGATGGTGCGACTTAATTACAATTAATTCCATGTAATTACTGACTGTGAGACACATTACGACATTCAATCACTCACACGGCTCTCTGTGGCGCTTGTTATCGCGCAATCACGTCTGATCGCCTCGTACAACCGGCAACAGGTCGCCTCTACCCCCCCCCCCCCCTCCCTCTTTCTCTC
>OZ023214.1:35916685-35951361 GCA_963995525.1 Escarpia spicata | reverse complement strand
CTTGTTGTTGTTGTTGGTTGTTTTGTTGGGGGGGCCCTAATCCTCCGGCTCGGGGGGGGGGCCCTCCCTCCCTCCCTCCCCCCTCCCTCCTCCCTCCCTCCCTCCCTCCCTCCCTCCCTCCTCTCCCTCTCCCTCCCTCTCTCTCTCTCTCTCTCCCTCTCTCTCTCTCTTAATCTCTCTATGTGTGTGTGTGTGTGCGCGTGTGTGTGTGCGTGTGTGTGCGTGCGTGTGTGTGTAGTGTGTGTGTGTGTGTGTGTGTGTGTGTGTGTGTGTGTGTGTGTGTGTGTGTGTGTGTGTGTGTGTGTGTGTGTGTGTGTGTGTGTGTGTGTGTGTGTGTGTGTGTGTGTGTGTGTGTGTGTGTTGTGTGTGTGTGTGTGTGTGTGTGTGTGTTTGTTACGAGATTGTACTTTGCCATTACAATGCTGCGACATGTGTATTTGTGTGTGTGCGTCTGTGTGTGCGTGTGGATGTGCGTGTTCGCGCCCTTGCGCTTATGCATGCACGTGCGTGTTTGATCACGATTGTGCTTTGTTTTGTCTACAGCCGAGACGTATTTAGATGCACAAGCGAACACACACACGCGCAGCCTTTGGAGGTGACATTCAAATTTCTCATTAATATTTCATTGTTAGTCTCTACCTCAAGTCATGTGTTAAATTCGGCATACAAAACGCGTCGCTAGTCTCACACAGTTGACGTTTTTTTCAATATCGTATACTTAACGTTTGGCGAAAATCTCTTCTCCGCTGAAAGACATTATTTTTTCCTGATTACTAAATTACTGTTACAGCCACAGCTGTTGCTGTTATACGCTGCAATGCTTTTAACGCAGTCTCTCATATTGTATCGACCGACAAAAAATGGTTGCTAAAGCTGACGTCATGTAACAGGTGGTCCTATTTTCTACCCATCATGGAATAATAATCGGCACGACGTCGCGTGACGTCACGTAAACGATATTCGTATTTCTTGTTGATCTTCGAGTAGTCGTCGTTACCATGGTTTCGAAAGTCTTCCAACGGATTGTCTATTGTATCGATCGACAAGTAGACGTCGTCGCGATAAGCTCCGATATCCTCCAACAAATTTTCCCATTTCCTGCTAAATGCAAAACCATTCAGCGTGGTGTCGTTATGTAGGCATTTTATTGCTATTGTCACACACGTGGCATCGGTATATCATGATGATAATTAAAGACTTCGTTCGGACCCGTCGTAGAGCATCCCCTCTGTTTCCTCAATGAAAGACAACCGAATTCACCTCGCGCCGTATGGATGTCGTGATTTCATCAACTGCGGCCACGTTGTGGTATCATTCAACCGTGCTCCGCCGCTAATTGCACTGAGCTCCCGCATTTTGCTCGGGAATAAAACGTCGGCGAGCGAGCGTCGTCTCGCTAATTGACCGGCGGCTGCAATGCAGGGCTCCTCCTGGCGGCTAATAGCGTAATAGTACAATGTGGCGACGTGCGGCGCAAAAATGAGACTCCTTGAGAACGTTAATTAAACACTGTGCGCCAGGGAATGCTAGTCTTCTCTCCTCAGGGCAAGACGGGTTGTCTGCGATTGACGACGGTTCGACGTTAGCGACGGACTGCGCTGTGAAGCTATGGCAGTGTCGCCAGAGGGCAGCACTGGTCCCTACTGCGCTCGCGTTTAAACACTCCCCGTTTTGACGAGATTTAAAAATATTTATTAAAATGGTAAGGGGCACTCGTTGTTTTAATAAGAGAAGTAGCCAATAAAATATAGTAATTTATTTTGCCTTATATCTGATAATCATAATTTCTGTTAAAAGCGCAGTTTTGAAACTAAAACTGTCGCGTTTACTGCGATTCGATCGACATGAGTAATGTTTCTAAAAAGATTGTTGATGTACTTCTTTGTGTGTTTGTGTGTGTGTGCGTGAGTGCGTGTGTGTGTCTGTGTGCGTATGTGTGTGTGTGGGCGTGTGTGTGCGTGTGCGTGCGTGTGTGCGTGTGTGCGTGTGTGCGTGTGTGCGTGTATGCGTGTGTGTGCGTGCGTGCGTGTGGGGGGTGTATGCGCGTGGGTGTATGGGTTGTTGTGTATGTGCGCATATGCGTATATTCATATGTGCATATGTGCGTGTGCACGTGTGTGTACAAGTGAACACACGATGCAGGAAAGGACAGTCATAATAATTATGTATGCGGTTTAGCAGGTGCAAGCATTCCCACGCATCTATTGCTACCTAGTGTTGTCTCAAGCAACTCTCTTCCAATCCATTCAATTCAATCAATTTAATTTTTACAATTATTCGTCATTCATATTCAAATTGAAATCGAATTGAAATCTACACTCCTTGTCAGAATGCGATATATTCATTGATTAGAACTCTAACTAACTCTTCTAACACGTATCATACAGATCTATGGCGGGCAGATGTATGAAGGTAACTAAATAACACAAGTACTGCTGGTTGAGAAAATCTTTACATTTGTCACTTGTCGCTTCAATCGATAGTCACGAAATCGTGGCTCCAAAATTTACATAAGTAAGTATCGTATATGTTTGATTATGACATTGAATACGATACTTAATTTGCCGTTACGAAATACGTGACGCAGTTACGAAATACGTGACGCACTGGTCTTTATTTATTCGCAGCTCTCACTCATTATCGCATTTTGTTGACGTCATAAGTTCTCCGATTCATCAGTAGGCAGACATCGTGTTGTATGAGTTGACAGACAAACGCCGCACGGTATCCAGCTGTTGTACCAAATGCTTACTTTACCAAGCACCACTGTCAAAATGTCGAATATTGCTGATTCTGCAAAATTCCAGAATTCCGCAGCGTTATATTTGCGCTGTAAACACAGCAGCGTGGAGAAAGACGAGATAAAACGACATAACAGACTAAATGTTTTTCAGGCAAAACTAATTACTTAGTGTTGTGAAGATGTGACTGAAAATATAAAAGACTTACCATATTGAATTACCTTTGCAGTTAGTTCAAACGCAACGTTAATGGTGACATTTGCTTGATAGAAACACGCCACCAGCAATTTCCACAGCAGTAGGACGGGAATGTAAACAAATATGATTTTCATCACGCACATCATGACGGTCATCAATGTCGGTGATGCAAACACATCGGCAGTGTTGTGTTGACCTGACATACTTGGACGCCTTGTTTCGCTTCCGTCTCGCCGCTACACGCTGCCGCGTTAACGGACCTTGAAATCGCGTTATTGATACAGCCGCGCAAGTAATACAGCAAATAAACAGCATCAGGCAAGCGCGACGTGTTAACGTCGATTCTTGTAAAGTAAGCGCGACTGAGGATCGCGTTACCTCCCCTGGAGAACCGCAGCTGTTATTACAGCAGACCGAACGCCGTGGCGAGGTGAACGTGTCCCAACCTCGTTTGGTGCACCGTCCGTGTCGGTTTGAGGTGCTGACGTGGTTACAGAAACGGGCGACACGGTTGTAGAAACGAAAGACACGGTTGTAGAAACGAACGGCAAAGTTGTAGAATCGAACGGCGAGTCGTTTCCAGAAAAAAGCAATACGGTCGTCAAATTGACCGACGCGGCGGTCAAAAAGCAATCGCAATAACTACCGATGTATCGATACGTGTCAGTTTTTGTCTCTTTTGCAAGCGATAGATCAAAACTAACACGTGAAACTAATGGCAATGGTTGATAAGTACAGACACATTGACAGTTATTGCGAGTCGCTTGCATCATGTTGTACAATTTAAAAAAATGGTATGCTTCTGTACGACAAAGTGCAATCGATTCGTTTGAGACACTACTGCAGCCATCACGAGCGGTTGATAGGCGACACGTGTCGACCTTCACACGAGGCTGCTGAGCGATAGTTTGCACACACGCAGCTTACAATTTGCGTCTCTATCGATTTACCTCCCATTTGCACTTTTGGGCGATTAAAGTACCGGTTTTCGATTAAACATTTCACACAATCAATGACCCTAAGCTTCTTCAAAAACCCTTGTCAAAAATCAGGTATTTTTAAATATGGTCCCTCCTAGCAAAACTACTACTGTCTAATGCTACAAATTATCGCCAGTTGGCAGCACTAGCGAAACGCATACGAAAACCCGGTAATTTCGTTATCTGAAATGCCAAGGTTTGCTATAAAAAATCGCACTCTACGCATTTGTACTACTTTACCCGTCCTGCGTTCATAATGGCAGACAGCTTAAGACGCAGTCGGTATCTACTGAGCAATGGGCAGATATTATTAGGTGATGCGGAGACTTGGTGACGTGATGACAACGACCTGTTAAATAGTATCGATCCTGAGGTACAGACCGGTTTGCATACGAGGTTTATAATGGCACGAATGGCCTTTTGCTGCGCACTATATTGCATTGCGCAGACACTAGAGTCGAGATAGAGGAACAATGTATTGTTCAACGGTCTATTTCAAGACATCAGCAAAAACATACTTCCAGGAAATCGGTGTTACACGGTGCCTGGTGCATCGGTCTAGTTAAAGTCTGGCACAAATAGAAGAGAGAATTCAACACATATGTTGGGTTGGCTTCCACCAGTAACACGGAAAACGTCGCTGTGCCCGTCTGCGGCAATAGCTGGTGATGTTCTCAACATTCTACATAACGTCCAAACAATGTCGCTACCAATGTTTCAACCAATATCTCAGCCAATGTATCAACCAATGTTTCAATCAATGTCTCAATCAATCTCTTGCTCTCCGCATGTTCTGATTATAATGATATAAACTCTCCAGAAAATAAGTCCTATCAATTGGGAATGACGACTATAACAACCGATTGTTTGTCACAGGTAGTAAGGTGACAACCAAAAGAAATAGATAGAGAATCATGTTTGCTTATAACTGGTGGAAGACACATTAATATGATTTTTTTTTCTTCAAATATATCATGCACGGTGACGGAAACAATGTTCATTCATTACAATGAATGAAACCCAAAGAAACCAAGTCAGTGTTGTATACTATTTTGCAGTACTGGCCGTTTTCTATAAGGCCTCATCTCACAAGTGTCTTGTGTTGGCGTACGCATCAACAGTGGTAAATAAAAAACATTAAAAATTACCGCGCTCGAAGATTTCGATATCTAAGCATGGCTGGTTTACGTCGATCTACGTTGCATCCATCTCGAGAGGTTTGTCGATGCTGCACAGAACATATTTATGCTATGGAAACGCCTTCTTTATCGATTGCAATAACCGTTCTTCAAAGCGGGCCTGGAACAAAACATGTTGACAAACGTTGACAATGGACGTCCATAGCTCGTTTATTTACTATTCTTAGGATGGCACCCGACGAGGCATTAATGTTTTGATTCGTGTCGGTCTGCATTTGTCAACGATTTCCCGTTCCGCGACAGCAGGAACCTCGCAGCAACGTCATATGACATCCGGACGTCAGGCGGTGTACTGACGTGATTATCAAACAAAGCATAGAGGATTGACGTAGAATAAAATATTATGCGGATAACGACGACTAAGAGTGTTGTTTAAACGATCACATCTATTTGTATACATGTATTATGGCCCAGTAAATATAAGAACGAGCATTTATGAGAGTCAAAATGTGAAGGTCTGTTTGATGGTATATCACGAACAAATGCTTATATTGGTCAGACTAATAGCAAACGCACACACCATACATACGGATACACGTCCGCCTGCACATTCCTACACACGTACGCTGGCATGCACGCACACACACGGACACACGCGCACTCGTGCTCACGCGCAGACGCACATTTGCACACTCGCAAACTTGCACACTCGTACACTCGGCGATATGCAATGTACATTATTGTCACACAATAAGCACACGCCACACGCTTAATGCTACCACAACTGAACGAGCACCAGGGTATGGCATTCTTCTCAAGCGTACGTATTCTGCATCAAGAATGTCACGTTTATTGCGCGTGATGGCAACATAATCGTAAATTATCTAGTTTGGAATTAATGCACAGTCCAGACCACCTGATATAGGTCATTTGCTGATTGTTCAAGATTGCTTTGGCTGATATTGGTAGTTGCTTCCGCGTGTGTGTCTTTCTTCTGTCGTATATATTTCTGTTGATGTTCATAAAGACAATGGCGGATGATTTTGTGCGTAAGAATAGCCTTCGCGCATTAATTGCAGCGCAGCTTAATGCTTTCCAGAGAAGTAGAGATGGTGTTCGATTGAATAAATCTGCCAGGGAGTGACGTGTAATGCGCAGTCTTTAGAACTGGATACCGTGGTATATTAAAAAATTAAGAATATTAGTTTAATATTCCTTTTCGGAATTTCCTAAGATAAATAAATACATTTGCACAACCGTATGTGTTATACTCGATATACTGTTCGATGAACTGCGAAATTAATCTATGTTGAGACAGCGACAAATCTAAGAGCCGAGGCAGTTATAACTTCGCGTAATGGATACACCTTTAAAAACGTTTTGTAGAGAACAAAACCGCGGCTGGCAATAACTTCTCATGTATCTATGAAGCACCGGTACATTCATGTGAGATTCTGTGGCATCATCCAGGTCATTCGGTGGTCAACCACCAGATGTTATGCTCGTCGAAGTACCAGATTGTGACCATTAGCTGGGTGATTTATGGCATTGCATTGTAAACGAGCGCTTGATGAATTACCGTAAACCGTAGTGGCCAGGCAAGGAGAGACGGTGCTTACACTGAAGAGGCTGTTATGGTTCCTGGCAGAGTGTGTGCTATGCAGTGGTTAGCGAACAGACTCACGATGTCAGTTCATCGTAGTGGGTCCCTGGTGAAGACCATAATGTACGGATGTGTCACTGATGTCTTGGACCTGGCAATTGGTACGTGACGTTCGGACGTTACAATTATGTATTGCTATTGGGGACTTAGTGTTTACGCATGACGCACGGTCGTTACATTGGTGTAATAGTCTTGGGGACTTAGTGTTTGCACGTGACCTACGGGCGTTGATGCCTTGGTATTGAAGGGTTTTGTATTTGCCTGTGATGTACGAACGTGTCATTTTGATATTTTGGTATTGGGGCCGCAGTGTTTTGTGTTTATATACGGACATTTCATTAGTGTCCTTCTCTTTTGGACCTTAGAGTTGACGCCAAGTAAATGACATTTCCAGGCCGAGTGGCTTGAGTTGCGTTGTTCACATGCTGGGTATATTAAGACAAACGCATTAATGATCCGAAGTCAGGAGCTTGCAATTCGCAAAGCAAATTGTTCGAACAAACAATGCGTTTCGGTGGGAGAGTCTGGGGCAAAGTGAACCACCGGTGCAAAGTGAAACGTGCTTTGTTTAGAGCAGGAAGTGGATACACCAACGCGTGCGGTGGCACACCAGTTGTCCACTGAACCTGCATTGGTTGAATTGGCAGCCGCTACTTCTAAACACGTTCGTGAAATATATTTAGGCAAGCAAGATATTAAGGTTCACTTTGCCCCAGTCTCCCCTACTTCGTTTTGTTCTAGCCAATTTCTCCTTCAACGATATTGCTCGATATGTCCTCTTATTGCATACACGCAGGGCTGTAAGTTTCAATATCCTAGTACGACATTGCATGACCTCTTCCTACAATACTGATAATATGACATATAAAAACAAGAGTGCTGCAAGCAGACTAGTTACTTCTGCATTGCCTATCTTGTGCATCTATGAAGAAACCAATTGGAAGACATAATGCATACATTGACTTTGTGTAAAAGAAATATAGCGGAAGCCAATAAACAAAATTTTTGTGACAACGAAAGATCTCATCGAAACGCATCGGGATTGCAAATTATCCTGCTAAATACGAAGTCAATATGCAAAGCGGGGCGCGATTCGCGTAAACACGACGCATTCCGCAGCATTTAAATCACCCGGATCAGTTTGGCGCTCCTGATAAGCTTATCTGGATCTTGCTTAATTTGACTAAATACAAATTCGCGTGATTTTCGTCCATTCCATAAATAACGCTCCGACAACTGGCGACGACCTCTGTGAAATGTCGCGCCGTTGGGGGCAAACTCGGCTCACCGTCACGGGAGAACAATTGTCCAGAGGAACAAATGATGTCCGTGCCTGGAACTGAATCCCTGACAGCGGCGCCCGAGCGCGGCCGGGTCGGATTTGATGCGACCTGGACGCCGGGTCCTTGCTGACTGATTACGAGGCGGTCACTGGAGTATCGCTTGGCCACTCTTCACGAGGTCTCTCGGACAGCGATGGCAGATTACAAATCGAAGGCGGCATCTCGTCATTATCCGCTTCTCAAATAAGCCGCGTCCCTCGTGGGCCGTGATGCAGTGACGATGACGACGGCGAAACTGGCCTAATACAACTCGTCCCTATTACCTGCATAACGAGCGCCCTCTAAACAGTGGACTACATATCAATAATGCACACGTGTGCTTGTAAAACGAGTAGACGTTGTGTGTTCCTGCGTTGCGATTTTCGAAATATTTCACGTGTTTACATATAATAAATGCGCAGACCCCTAGGTACACTGCTTGGACGACAGGGCATAAATTGTCAGCTTCTCAGTACATTATATTAGATTGTATGTTGTGGAAACTAATAATTGTCAAGTTTGCCGATGATCATTTTAAAAGAGTTAATTCGATTGTTTACGAATTTCACCTGTGACTCATATAGTAATAGTGTTAACGTTTTAATTGATACGATAACTGTCTAAAAACAAACAAATGGTGTAATAAACTGAACTTATCCCAGTAGATTCAGATCCCCAAAACGCATATAAGATTTAATGTTTATAACTGTACTTAACTGAGAGATATGTTCGAGATTCGAATACTCATATGCTTTTTGATCTTCAATCCGGTATTACTCATTTTATCTACGACATTTTCCTTATTACACTGCATGCGATTCAAACATGCGCCCTGATAGTTTCATACCGTGTTCACGTCGCACTCCCGTAGGCCGGCGCCCGACCCCAATCTGCGCCCTGCTATTCATCACGCTATTCAATAATTCGAGTTTTTTCGCCTTCATTACAATCTTAATTCGGCGCTTATCAGGTGCTGTCTATCTGTCACCTCATGAGCGATAGCCGTGCCTGCCGATCGACCGCCAATAAACAAGATTCCTTCGCTGATTGCCGAACGCAGTATTTATTGCCGTTCTGGTCTTTCCTCAGACAACCACATCTATCGGTCCATTGTTTTGACGGCGGCGGAAGCTATTTTCTTCGGCTGAATTTTATCTGGGTTATTTCTCGCGGCGCGAGTCTTCGGCCACGTCCGCGTTATGACCGCCATGGGAATACGTTGTCCGATAGCAATAGGAAAACATTTAGCAGCGCGTGATCAGCGAGATATCGACGCAAATCGCGATTGCCTGTTTATGACGTGTACATTTGATACCAGGAAGGAACCGCGATCGAGGCTTTGCGTGTAGTATCGCCTTTCGACGACGGATCTAGTACAATAGGCAGGAAACAGTCGGACGTGATCGGATCATGTTTCCACTTCCACCACTTCCGCTTCCGCCGGATATCACAACTTGGGGATAGATCGGTATTTTATATCCGCTGTTGTTGTAAACGATCGAACTGTTTGTAATTCGGAAACGGCGTAATACCGTGAGGGACTTCTACGTCATCAAACGTACGTTTATTATGTTGACACTAGAAATACCCGAAATACATTGCGCGTGCACGCGCAAACCAATCGTTTGAATTGTTTAGGTGTTTAGGTGTTAATCGTACTGAAATTATGTCTTTCTATGGATCTACTCCGGAACGGACACTATCATGCGGCGCCACCTAGGAACCTTATGTCGTCGTAGCTTCTCGACCAACAGTGTGGAAACACAAACTACAGAGGGCTGACTTTGCTTGTCCGCAGAGGTCATGTGGTCTCTTACAGTAAACATTGTAGCCGTCTGGCGACTAATAATGCTATATATTGTGTCCTCTATTTGCATACGTTCAAGGATAAATAATAAATATCAAATGCATATTTACGCCCGACAATAAGTAGTGATTAGCTTCAGTTTGCCAAGTCCTGTATAGTTTTATTCGACCCGAATTAAGTGCTACACAAAGACATGTTCAATTTACCTATACATGTAATCATCTGACAAAAACTTGAATGGTTGTCCCGATGCCCGTTCGCGTGAATTAATTAAAACATAATCTAGAGTATGGCCATTTATCATCGTGTGACTTACTGGCCTAACTGGCCTGCAATTCAGTGAGATGCTGAACATGGATGTCAAGACATTTCTGAAATGGCTAAGCGGTACGTTCATCTGCAACTCTAGGAAATCTTAATTTAGCGCGTGTTGGGAAAGTTTTTAGAGGTTGACCACGAAACCACACACGTAGGGTTCCCACGGCTTACTTATATGGATTGCAAATGACTGTTACGTTCGGCTCCTCTGTGTCTATAAAATGCCGCTACCGGTCTATACCAGTATTTACATGTGTTGTTGCCAAATCTAAATTCATTTCGTACGTTCTCTATGCTTCCGGGTGTGTTTATCGCAGTTTTTGTATTGGTAAACAAGGCATTTTCAGCTATAAGGTATCTTGCGATCTGGCGCTTTTAAGTCTTTTTGCAGGAAAGCTTAAGTGATGTGTGCGTGAGTGTGTGTGTGTGTTTGTGTGCGCGTGTGTGTGCGTGCGTGCGTGCGCGTGTGTGCGTGTGCGCATGTGTGTAGGCGTGTCGGCGTGTCGGCGTGTCGGCGTGTCGGCGTGTCAGTATGTGTGAGTGCGTGTTTAGACCTGCGAACAAAGATAGACCAATGTTTTAGACATGATCAAAAATTAAGCCGGGCTGTTTGTTCCTGTTGTTTAATATAAATGTATGCTACTCATTTCAAATGTAGGGTCTAATGTTTGTAATATTAGAGTATATACGCTGAATGTTCTGTTAGCGAATTTGCGTTTAATAAACCTGAAGCAGTGTTCGCAATTTGAATGTTGCCTCCGCGAATTGTTCAACTTGTGATCCTAAATTTTCAATTAGTAAACAACCATTATTGGCACTTATTCCGTCCCTACACACACATGCTTTTGAAGTTGTTCTGACCACAAATACGGACGAAGTATAACAGACTAGCCGCACTGCTTGCTAATAATGATAATGCACTCGTGGAGGATTTCGGGTATAACGGATCAGATCACCTCGGCTTAGGTTAGTATACTTTGTTGTTGAAGTCTAGGCCACCTGTGATACGCCGTATGATGAAGGGGTCAGCACACTGTCAGGTTTCCCATTGGCGACCATGTTAATGTTTTGTGTGATTATAAGAAAACGTGACCTATAAAGTTTCTTAAACTTCTCACCTGCTGTTATTATCATCTCATTGACATGCTGGTCGAGTTTAGTCAAAATCTCATATCTCTAGCTCTTGCAAAATGCCTGTATGTATGACACCCGTCAATATTTACAACTGGATGCAGGCAGTAATCCAGCTAAAGTGTCAACTAGCCAAATTGCTGCCAGATACCCTTCCGCTTAGTAAAATCAGCTAAAAAGACACCATTTTACTGTCAACAGCTTCAACAATCACATCTAGAAATCTGACTACTCAAGTGCACTTATGTCAGAGCAAGTGAATATTATAAAAAGTCATTTCTCAAAAATATACTGCACTTTGTTTCGTCTGTAATCAAGCAGGAAGTCCAACAGTGTGCTGACCCCAAATAGGTATGGCAATTTTGGAGAAAATGTTGAAAACAACACACTTTATAAGCACCAATGTTACAAGCACTCTGCAATTATATTTTTTGTAATCCCTCCAGGTGTTTGTGTTTTATGCACATTTCAAAGGTGCCACCAAACTTGGCAAGGCACCATAAAAATCAGCACTTCGCCGTTGGACAATTTGTAATCCAGCACAATGTTCTCAGGCGGCACTATGAACTCCTAATAAAGTTTTCCAGAAAGTCAAATATGTGTTTTATAAGAAAATTCAATACAGCCAGTTGTTACGTTACATTCAAATTTGTATTTATTTTTTGACCTTGTGCCCTATTTACAAAGGTAAACATCAACACAAAGTCACCTTAGGGTGTGAATTCCTCAAAGGCCTGACGTCTTAAGCATTTCAATTACATAATATTACACAGCCTAATTAGCAGACATTCAGAAAACAATGCCACTTGCTTGATTGGCCAGAAGGTCCAGTCAGTAGACAGATCTGATAACAGGCTCCGGCTATGGCTGACTCCAGCTAATCACTGTCCTCAGACTTCATTAGGGTCAATTACAACATCTTCACGTGTGTTTAGTCAGCTGAAGTAAACAAAAAACGATTGATGAATCACCCTGCTGCAATGTTATTGGTTCATTTTCATACGTATTCTCAAATTGAGGCTTAACTACTGGCATACGCACCCCACCCCCCTTATAAGACATGTGTTCCGTCGCTGTGATTTGGACTTGCCGACTGGTGAGAAGTCTGTAATATCCAAAAACGGTTTGTTCCATTCAACTGCAGTTTTGCCATACACGTATTTTCAGTAATTGTTTCAAGATATTTGAAGTAAAATGCGTCCTCCGTGATTGTGCAATGACTATAGCGTGTTTCCCTTGCTAGGGACTTTAATTGGGGTCAGCACACTGTCAGGTTTCCCATTGGCGACCATGTTAATGTTTTGTGTGATTATAAGAAAACGTGACCTATAAAGTTTCTTAAACTTCTCACCTGCTGTTATTATCATCTCATTGACATGCTGGTCGAGTTTAGTCAAAATCTCATATCTCTAGCTCTTGCAAAATGCCTGTATGTATGACACCCGTCAATATTTACAACTGGATGCAGGCAGTAATCCAGCTAAAGTGTCAACTAGCCAAATTGCTGCCAGATACCCTTCCGCTTAGTAAAATCAGCTAAAAAGACACCATTTTACTGTCAACAGCTTCAACAATCACATCTAGAAATCTGACTACTCAAGTGCACTTATGTCAGAGCAAGTGAATATTATAAAAAGTCATTTCTCAAAAATATACTGCACTTTGTTTCGTCTGTAATCAAGCAGGAAGTCCAACAGTGTGCTGACCCCTGAATTGAAGCAGGCGAGGTTACAATATCGCCATTAAGCCAGGACCGACGGTGTTGAATTCATATCGGTCGCGAATACTCGTAATGGGTTTCGGTCGGCCACGACCATCGCGAACGAAATTAATATCGCACGCGGGTGTGTCCGATCACCGTGACAAACTACGTGGATAATGCGTATTCCGTTGCCTCAACGTGGGCGATATACGTCCATGACGCAGCGTGCACGCCCATCATGCGCGCTTACACGAATTCAAGGACAAGTTCAGTACAATGAACGAAGACTAATCTTACAGAAACATTGTTAACCTCTTTTAAATGACTACTTAAGGGACAATGTGGGCACGATTTTGGTTAAGTGTGTGTGTGTGTGTGTGTGTGCGTGCGTGCGTGCGTGTGTGTGTGCGAGTGCGTGTGTGTGTGTGTGTGTGTGTGTGTGTGTGTGTGTGTGTGTGTGTGTGTGTGTGTGTGTGTGTGTGTGTGTGTGTGTGTGTGTGTGTGTGTGTGTGTGTGTGTGTGTGTGTGTGTGTGTGTGTGTGTTTGTTTGTTTGTGTATGCGCGCGTGTGTGTCGGTGCGTGTGTGTGTGTGCGTACGTGCATGCGTACGTGCGGCGCTTGTGTTTTGTGAAAACCAGCCAACGTCGAAGAACAATTCCATGAACATGCACTTAGCCTCTAACATTTCGTGACGACAACATTCAAATTGCGAACGCTGTTTCGAGCAAATTTAACGCAATTTAACAATCGATATACCTTTAGTATATTGATCCTAGTGTTAAGAACATAATATTAATAAACATGCAGGAACATATCTGGTTACAACAGAGAACGACGTGTCATTGTGCGTCACAACATTGTATCTACTGCGTAAAGACGTGACTGTTTTGTGCCTGATTTGGTTTGTATCGGTACTGTATCAAACGTGCGCCAATCCCTACCGGAAAGGGATCGTCAGTCGTCAGGCAAGAATTCATTTGCAGATCAGAAACAGAATGTGGCGTGAATTCCAGAAAGACCCACTCATCGTTGTGGGCAGGCGAGCAACGCAAAACGTGAACCTCTCAACCGACGTGAGCGTAAAGTCGATCTCATTTTGACACTGACAAAATACGAATATAGATAGTCGTATTCTTCAATATTACAGCTACATCAAAACAATGAGTGATGTTGCTGCTGCGATTCCTACTGACATTACTAATAAAACTGTCCGTGCTGTCATTGTCAGCAGCTACTGCTATTGTAGATATGTTATTGCTACTACCTGTATAACTGCTACGGTTTATTATGACCTATGCGACTTATACGACTGATTGTACTTATATACGACTTTTATGACTGATTCGATTAATACGACTGATTCGAATTATACTTCTCCTACTACTGCTTACTCCTATAGTTGTTACTGCTACTACTGATACTCTGATACTATCGATCGTGTGTACGAAACATTTCCAATATCACAGCGAAACACATTAGCTAATATGACTAAGGCAATTTGTGCGCTACAACGGCTGGTTGGTATGACAAATACGACTGTTAACATAATAGTCGATGCTACAATGATGTCTCTATTCCAGTTGCTAACGTGACGCGTGTTGCTATAGTAACTGGTCGCTATTTGTGACTATAATAATTAGTGCGACTATTCGGTATGCCTGTGACGATTGGTAGAAAAAGCAATTCACTATTGCCGGACCCTATAGAGACTAGTTACTGTGGCATGACGATTGATGTACAATGGCGACTCGTTGCTACACGTATGACGATTTGTGCACTAAGCCTGTCGACTGATGCCAGAAATTGATGTAGCTAAGTGTCCTACAACAGAATCTAGATTGCGACGGTTTCTGGGCACTGTATATGATATTTCCACAGTCATTTCTTTATTCATCTACTCATTTCATGTGCAAATATTTATATTAATATAAATATATATATTTGTGTGTGTGTGTGTGTGTGTGTTTGTGTGTGTGTGTTTGTGTTTGTGTGTGTGCGTGCACACACACGCACACACACACACACACACACACACACACACACACACACACACACACACACACACACACACACACACACACACACACACACACACACACACATACACACACACACACACGCACACACTCGCACACAAACACACACGCACGCACGCACACATACACACATACACACATACACACATACACACATACACACACGCACGCACAGCATCTACAACTCGTCTCTCATTCTCTCCACACCTCCGTCGTCCCCGCTGCCGGTGAATCTCTGATTGGTGCCACTTGGTATTCATTGCACGTAATCGCTGAGGAACCGCTTTAATAAAATCAATAAGACGCCTCGAAATCCATATGAAGCGCTTGACTGGGTCGCGTTTAACTGCTGCCTCCCGGCGGCTCGGCCGGGAATCCGGATCACTGACGCGTGATCTCCTGCCCTCTGGCGGCGTATCCTGGTGCATATCAGGAGCGATAATAGGAGAGATGGCGACACGCAGTTGTAGAAATTAAAGGCGGTTCGAAGACGGATAATCTTACATGGTCAATGCGTGAAGGCGGTCTTGATCGAGATTCGAACGGATAAATGTCGGGCTGTGGTTGCATACACGCGTGTACGGATCAGTGTACATGTCTAATGTAGTAGGGAGTACACCATAACTCGTGCACGTCTCGCAACACGTGCCGCCATTCGTTGTGCCGCGCATGCATGGGTGCGTGCGCGTAGGGATAGTCGAATGATCAGATTGTACTGTACACGTGCGCTGGACAAATGAGTACCTCACTTCTGTTCACCTTTTCCACCTCACCATCGTAATTTGTTCACTGTTTCACAACGTTTGTAAATGTTGTAGTAATTTGTTACTAGTTATTGAATGATGGAAATAAACCAATACATTTATTTATTTACTTACTTACCATGTCTGGCCCCAACTGTTTTTCGTTGCAACAAAATCACAGGGCAAAATTGTTCAACAAAAACTGTACACGAGAAAATTTGACAGAAGACACGCCGCCCTAGGGATACATGAAGCATCGTTGATGGGCAAAGCTTGAATGAAATCTCGAGTACGTTTTTTGACTGTGACGTCAGTTTCTGGATCCGCCAATTACGTCAAACACGGCACCTTTTGAAGTCTCTCATATGACAACCAAAGACCGTATATCAATACAAGACGGTGCAGCGCTCGCTATCTACACTGTTCAAGGAAAGTACGTAAGCAGTTCGTCTGCCATTCTGGAGTTGCGCCAAGCCAGACCATACGCGTGCCAAATATGCAGTTCTTTGCATTATCATTGCTCAACATTTTTTACGATAACCTCAACATTTTAATATTATAAGAAGTGGTACAGCCTGGTGATTATTCTGATGAAACACGACGAAGTTCAGTTGGCTCAATAAATAATTGCAACGTTTCTACGTAATTTGTTTGCAAATTTAATTATTTTGAATTGTGATAGGTAAAAAATTTCAAAGATTACTTTAATATCTTTCATTTTATATGACGTATCACATCTTGGTGACTATTCCGATGAAATGAGATGACTGAACAAATACGCTAACATCGCGAAGGAGGTTCCGGTCTGAGAGTAAGTTCCCGTCTAAGAGTAAGTTCCCATTCCGTTTTGCGTACACACTGTACATGTCAAAAGTTAGCGCCTATTTTTGGCCAACATAAACACGGTGTTTGCCGAAACTATGCGTGACCCAATTATATTATAGTTTACGTTAACGATACAGTTACTTTTGTAATTGTTAGTATACATAACAAACCCTCATAATTAGCATAACTTGTAATTATTTGCCAACAAATGTGTTTTATTTGGATGTCATTGTCTCAGAGCGTTGTGTATCTTACGACTTCGTCACACAGAGCTGCAGTTTTCAGCGCTTTTTATACGCACAGCGGGTTTTGTTGTAAACATAAATGACACATATCTCTGTCAGTTTGGCATGTATGAAGCACCGTAGGGGGAAACTGACATTGTGTGTGTAATCTAGCAGGCACATTGGGGGTGGTTCGTAGATTTATATTTTAAAATATTCGTCGGGGGTGGGCATCCTGTGGGTAACAATTTATAAATGACACATATCTCTATCAATTTGGCATGTATGAAGCACCATAGGGGGAAGTAGGTCAGTGGAGAAACGGTCGCTACAGCAAGCAAACAATTATTAATTATATAACTCACGAGCGTCGAGAAAGGGTCAAAGGTGATCGGTCATCTAAGGTCACGTTGCTCACCGCGATGTAACTCAGTCGCCACATACTTCTGGCACGGGTTCAAAGTTGATAGGTCAGCTGAGGTCACGTTGTTCACCGCGGGTCGTATTTGACCTACTGCGCTTGCGCGAGCATGCGCAATACACAAAACGGAACCGGAACTTACTCTCAGACCGGAACCTCCTTCCAGACCGGTACACCGGTCCCGCAGCGCATGCGCTTGCCTCCCGAATGGCGGACAAAAACCTTCAGTGTAGACTGCCATTTTCTCGCTCAGTGACGCCTCCTATCCAAATAGAGGCTCCTTGATCACAACCATAAACTATAACGAGCCCTCCGGTACGGTACACTTGACGCGTACCTCGGAAGTTGACCTGATTAGAACTCTATCGTACAGCTGCGTGCGTTCTGACGCCGACACAGCCACACATTCATAACTGCCACGTACAGACAATTAATTCCGATAATAATTAATTAGTAATTGGATAATGTTCAGCATTCACACGATCTAGTCTGGCACCCGGTGATTAGCGAAAACGATCCCATAAGCCTTAGGTGGCGCGTTAGTTTCCTGTTGATCGATTTCACCTGTTTGTCAATGTTTCCCTGTGGTACAACAAGAACCCGCCTTGTGATTAATGATGTCATGCTGTAGCAACATTACGTTAGTGACATGAAATATTATAGTTATTACAATGGAACCACACGGAAATAATTCTGGACTGGTGACATTCGGATTTTGTTCAATTGTTCCTTATGTCCGATGTTCCGGAATTTAGCGGCAGTTTAAGTCATTTTAAGCGAGTGTTTCATATGTCAGGGATTCTTACTGCAAGAATATATTGCACTTGTATTTGCTTCGATAAATTGCGATAAATTGTATGAATCAGTAGCCATGGCGCTGGGATAACACTGAACAAGTCAACCGGAACTAAATCACACAGAACGTGGGTCCGATTCAATCACCACCTGAGCTACCTGGCGATTATCAATGATATGGGAAATTATATAAAAAACGACAAACACGCCGATCATTTGCCGGCACATGTTTAAAACCAGGCATGGTCTTAGTTTCAACTGATCTTACCATATCACCCGATAACCCGGGTAGACACCTTCGCGTTCACTCTCTAACGTTCATCTTGTCAATTTTTGGATGTCGTTTACAATTCCATGTTCAACGCGAATCCGACTGTTTGGATTTGGCTGCCAGTCGGAGAAGACACGATGACCACCACTCTACTGTTGACGACTCTGTCCAGCTACTTGACAATGGTAACGTTTTGTCCAGCGACGTAAGTGGCGCGAGCGTGCATCTATGAATAGCCGAGGTTTCCTGCGAGCGAATGAGAGGCAGCGGCGAAAATTGGCGGCGTCAGTGTGCATCTTAATAAAACACGGGAATGCACTCAGTCGAGATTGAGACGGGCTCCAGACGTGCGGAACCTGTCCATTTGAGGCAGCCCAATTGCGTTGACGAGAGACATGACTATGATCATTCAAGAACAGGTCGAGTTATGCCATGTCTTGCTGCACGGTGGCGCGGCGGAGTAGCGCAATGGCGAGTCCTCGTGAGCGTCAACATCGGCGCAGCGTCTGCGGAAGAATTGCTATGTTACTAAATTGTTCATGGTTGGTGAATTGGTGAAACAATAACGGTGACCTCAAAACGAGGAGATTGCGTTCACCCAAAGATATGCCTATGAAAAGATTTGGCAGCGTATTCACTGGTCAGTGATGAAAGTATCCATTTGCATCAAAATAGGACTCAGTTTATTTGAGCCATAGACTGCGATGAACACCTTGTCCTAATGTTAAAGCATAATGTCTGACCAATGTTTGACCGATAGCCTGGCGTATCCTGACTAAACATTTTGAACTATTGGCCAGATCAGATCGGCTATTTGCGGGTCATATCCGCGCGGTGTAGCGCATTCGTTCGCTTACATTTGTGGAGGTTCGTTGTTCAAAGTGTACGATTCTACGGTCTAGCAATACAAGAATGTGTTTCGTTCGTATATTGTATTTTTGAAAAGCACGTTGACAAAGCGTTTTGGTGTAAGAAACAGGAAGCATTGAACTTATGTTGATCAAACATGCGAAAGCGATAGTTCGTGACTCGCAAGTAAACAGTTCGTGTCCGCCATACACTTGTAGATTTAATTACGTAAGGTGGCGCTTCAAAGACAGTCTACTACAATGATAGAGCCTTCATCTTCATATTGCTGCACTTCTAATTACACACATGACCCTAGCAACTGTGATGATAACACATTTAATTATTATGATTCGTGTGGAAATGGTGGCGATATGTAGTTACATGGGAGACTGAAGCCCGAGGAAATGTATAATAACATCACAAATGCAGACGTGATGTAAGAACGTATTGCAATACAGATTAAGCAATTACGAATAAAATATATATGACAATATATATATATATATATGATTATAATAATTTATACAGGAAACACAAAACAAAAAATGCAAACAAGTGATGTCTTCGATAAAACATAGATCACAAACAAGTCATTATATTATGACAAAAGTTTGCGTTTTCTTCGATAATCACTATTCCCGTGAAGTCAAGAACTGTCCATTTTTGCACACTAAAATCTCGCCACTTACGTTACTTTCGGTAATGATTTTAGCGAGAATCACAGAAATAATTACGGAAGAAATTCAAAAGGGGAATTTATTTGAATTGTGTTCGCCAACTATGTTCGCGGCAAACGGAAGAAAGCAAGGTTGACGGTTGAATGAGTGTGGACAAATTGTGGGTCAGGACTTTTAAAATGACCGTAACAAATAATTGTCATGGGAAAAAGTGGTTAGACCCATTTACAAACCACCGCAATAACAAACGACTTCCAAATAATTGTTGAAAGAATACGAATACGAAGACATTTATTTCAGCAAAACCCATCAACAATCGGAACATACAAAATATATATAAAAAATGTACAGCTTTTAAAAGAAAATAACTTAGAAATGTAAATAGGTACAATAAAAATTAAATAACGTAATACGTTTTTTTAAAGGTAATAATTATATTAGCTATAAAATTATACTAAGAAAGAGATCTACCTGGTGTCGGCAAATCTTTGTGTGGAATGTACATCTCGTTGTACGATCAGTTGGGGCAAAGCGATCCCCAGGGCAAAGTGAAATCAACGCTTAAAATCTTGATTTTCTTCTTAAATTTCACAGACCTGTTGAGACGTAATCGCGGCCAATTAGTTCAATGCATAAACACGTGGGCTACTAGTGTGTCAATACAGGGATAGATGTCTCCACTTCCTAGTCTAAACTAAGCATGTTTCATTTCCCCCTGCCTCCCCTAGATACCTCGGTTCTTTGATACAACTTGTCGGGACGATCGGATACGATTTGTCTTGACTTAGCTCCTGACATCTGAGTAGACAGTTGGATACGTGCCTCCCGGGAATGGCATTATTGCATGTGCAACTAGCATAGGAAGCGTCGCTTGACGATTAATGCACGCAACCCAATTTCGCACCATGGAGTTCACTGGCCCTTTCAGAGGACGTGCAGTGTCATTGATTTCTGGTATAGCGATGCAATGTCGTCATACCATATGTATTTACTGGATGTGCTTAATGTGATAAGAACTCAACATTCAACATAATTGACACAAACTCAGTTTTTTGCGGTTGTAAGCGTGATTAATGGTAATCAGTTATCACTTTATATGGTAATCAGTTATCACTTTATATTATTTAAAGTAAAAAGGTAGGTTCTTATATCGCGCGGTGTCCTATCCTTAGGCGCGCTCAGAGCGCAGACCTGTTCAAGCGAACTACATGTGGACTTCTGTGGGAAGCATTCAGCCGCGCTGCAGTTATTGCGTGATGAATATTATATCACAAATATCCACCTCTGTGAATTAACTTACTCAATGCACGAAACGACAGCATGAGGTCTTGGCCCCGGAAACTCTCGACCGCAATCCACGTAATTATTTAGCAGTAACTTATACATAATAATTATGCAAATGTGTTAGATTTAAAACCTAAAATGCCTTTCAACATTCAAGCGAGTGAATAAGAAATGAGGAAAGGTTAACGCCACTTGGAGAGTGTGCTCATATCGTCATAATGTGAGCTCAGGCGTCGCTTTGTTGACACCAGATTTCCCGTTACTCGATAGCGGGAACCGTATACCCTGTACAACGAAGGACACGTGATGTAGCATACGTAAATGTAACACAACACGTTTTCTGACAGGCGGACTAGAACGGCGCAAATACGTTGGCCGTGTCCGGCGTACCAAGCGAACAACATCACGTGATCGATTAACGTCTGAGAGCTTTTCCATTTCCATTTCCAAGTCTTTGCGTAGCGTCGCTACAACGGTGATTTTGTGACGGGGAGTCAAATGTATATTCGAAAGAAAGCAACCTGAAAATGCAAACGATTAACAGTTGTTACCGCTGCGGTTGTTGCCATTGCTGCGTTTGCTGTTGTTGCTCGGCAGTGGCCGCCGCCGCTACGAACTGCTACGGATTTAACGCATAGTTCGCTTAAAAGGACACAATGCTATCACCCGCTTGCTTCGGGTTAATTTGAATCCACTTTATGCACTGAAGACACGTGTCGCCTTCCGATATTCTGCGCTTCGTCATTTGCGTAGACAAAAACTTGCCGCTGCACGTACACATTCCTCGCTGATTGGCTCAGGTGAAATACTTATAGGACAAACTATGAATATACGTTTCTCCGTAGTCTATTCCTTATCCACCGTCCTTGCATTATAGATTTTGTACAAGACGGTAGAACGTTACCAATGTGGTATTATCAGTGATGATGACGCAAATCTGCACTTTGTATACCGTTTCTGAGTTTGCTACGGTGGGCGGCGTGGTATGCACGGCACGCAAGCGGTCCCAGCAGATGATCCGTGCATGCAGGCATCTCTCAAATCGCCAGCATACATGCATCGACGTTAATTCGATTGCGAAGATAAAATAATTTAATATCGAACCGCCGTTGTGCGAGCCGGCAGGAAATTGTCGCCGACTTTGTCAGTACGTTAATGTGGCGCAGCGCCAGTGGTCGGCCAGGCGTGACTAACCTGCTCATCGCTGGCCGCGTCACGTCAAGAGGGCAACGGACCACCGTCAGTCGCGGAGCTGTTCTCACTCCGGTGATTCCGTACAAACGAGCGCGATCGGTCCGTGGAGAGCGTGTAGAATTACGATTATCCTCTGCTGTCTGTCGAGAGATGTGTCGTTGTCAGTGATTCTGTTCGTGGTGTGGTTTTTGGCCATTGATCAGGAGGATTTGTTATTAGTTGAAATGTATTTTATTAATTAGGTAAGTGTAAGTTTGTATGGGAGAGAACTCTCGCTCTCTCTGTCTCTGTCTCTGTCTCTTCCTCCTTCCCTCCTTAACCTTCTCTCTCTCTCTCTCTCTCTCTCTCTCTCTCTCTCTCTCTCTCTCTCTCTCTCTCTCTCTCTCTCTCTCTCTCTCTCTCACTCTCTCTCGCTCTATCGGATTCTCATTATCTCCCTCCCTCCCCGCCCGCCCACCCGTCCGTCCGCCCGTCCGTCCGTCCCTCAGTCCATCCCTCTCTCCTTCCCTCTCCCTCGCTCTCCCTTTCTCCCTCTCTCCATTCTTCCCTTTCTCTCTCCCTCCCTCGCTTCCTCTGCTCCTCCCCCTTTCGTTTTCAAACACACACTCTATGTCTCCCCTCTCTCTTCTGTCTCCTCTCACCTCTGTCTGTCTGTCTCTCTCTCTCTCTCTTCTCCAGTCGATGTCGATGTTTTTGAAAGGTCTGACTGCAAGGCATAAGCCGTATTCCGATGGATATTTAATTTTATATGCTTCGTAACTTATTTATTATGCTTCATATATATATTTTTTTTTTTTTGGCAACTAACATAGTCATATCCATTCGTGTCCTCGTTATTGCCAGACGAAAATATCAGTAACACATTTTGAGGAAACACGTGCTGCCGTTTGCGCTGAACGGCTGCGCAAAAAACCGAGGAGACGACGGAAGAGAAACTCGGGCGATTTCTTAGTAATCAAATACCTTAACAACGTAGGCCGGCGTAATGGTAATTAGACGTGTTCTTGTCAGAGCATGTGAGTGCACGCCGCACGAGAGAGGTGTTCAACATCCCCCAGGGCTGCCCACCGTGGTCGAACCTGTAAAAAATGCGGACATCTTCCCGACTCCTCTGGCACGTGTGATCCAACAAGGATGGTGGAACGTAAACACGTTAGAGTAAGACGTTACGTTCGCCGTTCCCACGATTTCGCAGGCTCGAGGTTTGGACTAACAACCCCCGGTCGTATTTGAAAAACATGGGCCCATTTTGCAAGCAGAAGGTTATTGACGTCTGAAACAAATCACACATTATGGAGGGGTAACAGACAACCCTCGACCCCTCCCTCGACCAGGGACGTTTCACACACCTACGAGGTAACATAGTGGCATCACAAAACGACAGGTTCTTTGTAACAGCATAATATATGCAACTCATCTGACAGTAACCTCGGTTATACTGACCCCGATCTAGGGCTGAGTCGTTTGCGGAACATAATAATCATATCACAAAACAGGTAGTTACGCGACCGGTATCGACACGTGGGCGTAACACGTCCGTGGCGCCCCAGTCCTTTCCCACGGGGAGGCTGACATTGAATAGGCCTACACAACTCTTCGATAGTCCGCAGGAGCGGCTCCTTTGATGGGAATAGGTTTGGTATGGAAAAAACGCCGCCCTCTCGCTAAGCCAAAAGCTTGCGTTGGCATCTGCGGCTAGTTGTGCTGGATGGCAAACTTGCGCAATCGCGTTAAATCGTAATGAAACGAAGATGTAGGCGCAGCCGATAATAACTGCGATGGTCGAGACATGATGACAACTGTTATTAAGATTTATCATTTCTATTCCTAGTAAGCTAATGTACAATAAATGATCAGCGCCTAATTTAGGACTGTGGTCGCCCTGGGCAGTGATTGGCCGGGTATAGTATCACATTACATCTCATTCTTCCCTACCTTCTACAGTAGGGACGTCACTGCAAAATACGAATTCTTCCCATTTATAACACCAATTTGCATCATTTGTGGAGTGCCCATAAAAATTATAAATCCTGCACTGTAAATGTATGTAGGTAAAGGTGATCTCCGGACAGAATGTCGAAGGACACATTGATCGCTGCAGTTGTCCGCTCCTTGACCGAAGGAGCTCCTTAGACTGAGACATAGCTGCTAGAAAATAAATTACTTCTATTCTCTCGAGATGCACGTGGCGCTAAGGAACTCATTTGCCGTTAATAAACTCACCCCCGTGTAGTTGCGGTGTTGGACCGATTACTCGGCCGAATCATTCGGCGTTGTACCGTGTCAGCTTGCACGACACCTTGACCTATACGCGGCTAGTTCGCTAACCGTGCTACGCTGGTCGGCATCAATGTAAACACATCGGTTCACTAGATGCACGCAGCGTCACGTTGTGTTATTGTTGTAGCCGATCAAGTGTTGATACGTGAACATCGCCGCTGCCGAATCGGTAGGCGGCTATTGGCAGGTGTATCCAGGAGGCGGTAGACTCCACGAGTATAACACGAGAACGTATTATACTACTTTCATCCCATGACATTAATCCGTGTTCAACGTCAAAACAAGACCGTCGTTGTTGAAATTATAACTGTTCTTTATATATGCAAGTAGCCTGTTGGATATGTGTCAGTTTGACTGTTCAAATACACTGGACTACAAGTTGTGTTGCTTTGAACGCATCCGTCCTAGTTTTGTAGATGTATATTCTAACTGGACGTACATGTGTTTTCGCAAACAGTTTTGGGTGACATAGCTAAGAATCCATGTTATCATTATTATTAACCGTGGAACTTCCATTGTTTTTATTCTTCAACAGCGCCATGTTGATTGTAGGTCTCGCATTATTATGCATTCAGTCTACCCACTGGTTTTCCGCAAATGTATCTACATTTATAACAGGCATACACGACATGATGTCTAGGCATAACCATCCTTTGCACCGTAACGACAACACGTAATCCGTACGAGCATGCGATTCGACGCAGTCAGGTCATTTACAAAAGAACTGGTGACGTTCTGTTCTCAAAAGGCCTTGACCTTTCATCACCGCGGAAAGTCACGTGATCGCTGCGAACGGTTTTCGAACAAACGAGATTTCATTCGATACGAGATTTAACACGTAGCTTTTTTACAACGTTGTGCACAGGCGACGGTTTGTACCTAAACCTAATTGTAAGCTGATCCAACGTGCTTTGAGGGTAGACTCGTGAGCGTGTTTTGTTACGTCGTCCGTTGGGGGATTAATTGCATGTCTTGCATGTAAAAGAAAACTATATTGTGGCTTCTCTCCACTCTGATGGCGTATTGATCGCGGGAGGCGCGCGTAAGAAAACTGTTAGCATGGTTATTCCTGCAGGTTATAAATCCGACGTGCTGCAGTCGCTGTTGCGTTAAACAAAAACCGAACATCGCTCACAGCATTTTGTCACATGACACACGCACGCACGCACGCACACACGCACGCACGCACACACACACACACACGTATGCACTTATGCATATACATACTCATATGCACGTACATATATATGCACATACGTACACACATACACACGTATACACGTACTTATGTACACACGTACCCATGCACACATGTGTACTGATACACACAGGCATTCACGAACATAAATGCATCGGTTTGCAAATGCCGTACGTCTTTCGTGGACACGGCCCCCATACGTGATCCCGCAGCAATATTTCACAACGTATTTACGCCGTATCAAAAAGATCATTTTTTTAAAGAAATCTTTTGCGAACTTGTTTTTCAGACGATGGGCATCTCAAAGTTCAAACAACCACTTGTCTAGACGTTGCAAGGAACTGTGAATATATTTTGCATGAGACTAATCCGTTGCATCCATATGTCACTGTCAACTAACCGTGGTCCCGCTGTGCCTAGATGGACGGCGACAAGATCGGGCGCGAGGCGACTGAGTGAAGATGTTCGCCTTCCTCCCTCGAGGCTCAGCGTATCGTCGTGGCTTTATAATACTTGCGAAATGTCGCGTCTTCGATGCATCACTTTCACCAGAAACGTGTCCGAAGCTTGATTGCTTGACACGTAGCCGAATAATGTGGTAGTGACCACAATTTGGCCGCATACTAGCAAGATAATTCACGATGGTGTCAGGATGGGGTGGATGGGGTGAACATGGCCGTCAGGAAGGCGAAACGCGTGGCGCCAATGTGCTGCTACGCGTTGAAGAGCGAGCGCTTTCACTTTCACACTTTCAGTTTCGTTTTGTTCGTTGCAGGCATCGCGATGTATCGCTACAATGACACGGCGCACTGGGTACCGGTGAAGGAGAACAGCATCGACATCTACTACGAGGACGGGCACTGGGGCATGCCGTACTTCGACTGCAAGGGCGGAGATATCTGGATGATGACCTACACCGTGCCTTTCTTTGGATATTCCAATGGCAGCTACTACTTCCGGTAGGTGGCGCCATCTATTGAATCCCCGTCTAAAGGTACGATTCCATACGCAGACGGCATGCGGCACGAATGTAGTGTCCAGTGAAAATTAATATAATTAGGTCCGTAAGTACATAGGCGGATCGAATCGTATCCGCACAGGAATCGGATAAGAAATTCCCAAGCGTGACGTCACTCAGAGGTACTCCCCATTTCGCATGTCGCATCCGTACTCGTCTCCATACTTGTGGAATGCTAGCTTTGTGTTCACTTCCCTCCCGCAACCAACCATACAGTTTCCCGCACGCGGGTGTCTCCCCCTCTCCCGTGGGGGGTGGCCTCCAAGTGCCCCCGCATCGCGCGTCGCTTCCTATTATCGATCCATGTTTTTTCAGTTTGGAAACTAATGGAAATAGCTTCGCCCGGTTATATATAGCGCGCCGACAGCCGACGGGGGATTAGCAAGGTGACGCATGGAAATTGTCGCCGAAGCCGACGAAGAGATTGCATTAAACTGAGCGCGACGGCCTTGCGCCCGCTGCAGGGCGAAGGATTGCCGTCGAGCGATATCCTCGGACGGTCTTAACGCGAGAAAAACCCGGAGATAAGCGGTGCAGGGCCGCCGGGTAGAACGACGGCAAACCTTCTGGCGGTCGCACCATTAGGAGACGAGCCAGATCGATATGCAAGTAGCGGCGCGCCCTGCTAGGGCCTTGTAATTCGGATCGCATAAGGTCTTCGCTTATTCGGCACATCTTCGCTGACTGTACAAGTGCTTATACGAATGATAAAGATCGAGTGGATCTTCCCGTCAGGCGCCAAGTGGCCGTCCATATTAACGACACTGGCATTTATGGCGGCCATTTTGCTTCAAGGTCAGTCGCGTTGTTGAAGATTTGCCGCCGCCCGGATAACGAGGTCTTTGCCCTCGCGATTACATGTCGCGCTGTTTTCGTTAAATATTCATAACCACAACGAAGTTCATACATTAGATGTTGTCAAATAGAAAAATGTGTCAGCTATAGGAAAGTAACCCATGTCAACGCCGCAGGTTCCATGATTTCTAGAAAAACCAGACAGAGACTGCAACAGGAACGTGTGTAGGTGAGGGAGACGTTTGTCCGATCGCACTTCAGGGGAGCAGGTGTAATTTGATGATTGTGACAACATTCTCTGCACAATCGGACCAGCAGAGACACTAGACCATACGCCAACTGCATCTGATCATACCAACTGTCTCAATGTCAAAGTTGGACGTGTTCCAAAGAATGAAATAATGTGCAGCTTTCCCTGAAATTCCGAATCCCCCTTTTCTAAATCCTGGGGATAAGCCTCTCAACGGATCATCATTGAGTCCAGTCAACCACACCACGGGTGTGATATAGAGTTAAATATGGAAACCTCGGCTGCTACTGATATCGTAGAACGACCGGAGGAGATTGGCTCGCGTTCACACAATACAACAAACGGAAGCGGCAGGGTTATCTTGTAATCTTCACCAAACGGAGACTGCGGGCAAGCGCTATACGCGATTATGCGTCACACCGTCTCGCCGGCGTATTGGTAACCGTGTTTCTCATTACGACGTCGTTTTTCACTTTCAGCGACTCGTCTTTCTGAAATAAAACGAGAAATCGAACCCGATTATGCGGAACGACACTTGTGGCGCGCTAATGTCTGTCCCTCGAAGCCGAACGCGAGCCACTTCGCCCGGGCTTGCTGGCATGATGCTTTCTGGCAGTAATTGACCCGTCGAACCGCTTCGCTGACTCGCGACGAGTGCAGATGAACATACGATCGCGACACGGCCGCTTCGACGTGAAGTGTTTCCTTCTGATAATGTAATTGCTGTATAAATATCAACGTGATAATAGCTGTTATTTCTGATGCCATAATCCCGTCGAGTCTTGCCTGCGGTGTTACTCCAGGCACGCGCCACGGACCGCGCGCTTGAAAGATGCGGGCGGTTCTGTATTATCTGCATTGTTTATTGCTATGACGCAAACATCACCAGAAATGCATGCCCTTTCGGAAAAATAACTATCTCGCAACCCGGCACAATTGCCTCCAGTCGGTTGAAAGTGCATCTCTTTATTCTTTATCTGCGATGTTCTGACATTATAAAAAGCCGACGCAACTGTCAGCCGATAAGTTTAAATCGGTTGTTGTTTTTGGTCTCCGTGAATACCGTTAACGTTATTTACTGATTACAAGTGCATCAATGTAATTTCACGCATCCGTCTTTTGTGCAAATTGTTATCTTTTTGTTGTGGTTGTCAGAATTGTTTATATTTTTCGTTAAACTATAAATTAAAGCAGCGCACTCTATCGGATACTCGGCGTCCAGAATAAACTTATCTGCGATTAAGTATCACTATTGTAATTGTTAATTACAAATATAAATGTAACATCCAGGTCCGTAGCCAGCTTTTCACAATGGGGGTTCACATTTTACAAATTCAGACTAAAGGGGACGCCACAATGCAGAGGGCCCTACACGTTCAGGTTGGAGGCTCGTAATGCAGAACTTTTATATTTCTAACTGGAAGAAAATTGAAGTGGGTGTGAGATTGGTGGACCACGTAGTTTCGTCTTACATTCTTTCATCTTATATACAAACACCACATTAGCATCCCCAGCAGGCCCATAACGAGGTCGTTTTGGGGGTGCGTGCGACTCGTATGTGGTATGTAGAGATTGGTCCCATTTTGTTGCCTGATTAAGCCTAATTTACACCCAATTGTATTCATGAAAGCAAACACGCAGGGATATTATGTTGTTAATATAACTGAATTATTTACTCCAAACCCTGTAATTGTTTTGAATATGTTCATATCAATATAATAAACGAGGCACTGATGAATTGTGGTGTATCCAAGTTATTTTTCAGAATAAACAGTTAAAATGTTACATTTACAATCTGGTTTTCACTCAGTTAATACTTTATAATTATCTGATCTAATATGCAAAATTCCATAATTTATCATAAACATAATTAATTAGTAAATTAACAATCCTTTATAAAACCCTGTAAAGAGACGATTGGAAAAATTATTGTCCTCTTGTGGAATTTGATTTAAATTCTAGGTGTCAAACAGTACCATACCATGTAGACCACAATGACTCCAGGAAACTGTATTTTACAACGATACGGAACACAAAATGGACATATAAATAAAGGCCCTTCACACCTTCTTGCCTTATCAGCGATAAGGCTCCCCTTTCTGAGATCTACAAACATGCAACTAACAACCGCAGTATTTCGGCAACCGTACAGCCACACAATTTCTTGTCAGCACGCGCATTTTTAAATAGGTGAAGCTAAACGTTATTGTGTATTGATTAAATACAATTACTCATCGAAATTCGCATTCCAGCGCAATAGTTGAATGTTGTGATTTGTGTTAAGTCAGATGGGTTTGTCTACCGGATTTGCAGCTTATAAGAAATACACTCGCTACACATCTTAAATTGTTGATTATTGAGAATAGCCTCTTTAACTCTCGGTAGTTACCTTATTCAGCATACTAAAAATAAAAAGCCGCACCTCTCGTTTACTTTTAAAAGATTTTTGATCATAAATCATTAATTATTTTATTTGGCTTAATTTGCTCATAATTGTTAAATCATCGTCACCCCGTTCATTCACCAGTATTTGTCTGTATCTGTAACCTCTGAGTGACTACAATGAAGACTCACTATTTTACGTTTGGTGTAAAACTGGCTTCTTGTGTAATTGTTACCCCATGCGTTTATATAACAGGATACCCTGGCATAGTGTGAAGTCCTTCGATCTGCATGGCTAATTGGATGCAATGGTCCTTTGAAACACATTCCTCTAGTGACTGCCCTTTTCACACATGGCATTAAAGACAGACCCCTCAGCCATACATTCAATGATGATCCCTTAATAGATAATGGTTCTCCTGTACAAATCAGGCTTCCTTGACATTCCTTGTAATGCTTGAACAATGTCCAGCAGCTTTTAGGAGGGTTAACGCTTTTGAGAAACATGGAATACAATTAGTGGTTCACATTTTAAAGATGTAATTTTGAGGGGGTTCACATTTTGGAGAAAAGGGGGTTCACGTGAACCCCGTGAACCCCCCCTGGCTACGGGCCTGAACATACTAGCAACGTGGACATTACAAATCGCCATCTAATTGGCAAACAGTGTATACCTTAAATACCGATTCGTACAGCTAGAACATTAAACCTGTTGACGATGAAAATAAGCAAAACAACATACAGTAGGCACACATGAAAACAAAATTGTGTTCAATCCATTCTACATTCTAATATGACACCATGGTGGTTATTAGGAAACACTGCACGAACTAAAGATAATCTCCACATTTCTAATTAAATCATAACGTCGGTTTTCTTTGGCAGAATAAAAGATGCCTGGCATAAAGCGGCTGATGAACGTTATTGGATAGCTCGAAAAAAAAAATTCGAATTTGCCACGATTCGTAATAAAACCGGCTGAATTCGTGTGTGGCCTGCCCAAGTCAGTTGACGCGTTATCTTGCCAGAATTTCAATACGAAATTAATTTCGTTGGCACATTAAGGAACTGTTCGGCTGTTTGGGAATACCAATGGCGCCGTTAAATATCACTGGCCGTTATGTCGACTCTAGGTTGATGTAATTTGGTACTTTCGTATTTTTTATCGCATAAAGAATTGTACGGGTAGTTAATTAAAAGTGTATAGGTAATAGGTATGTTCGTTTTTAATGTAAATAATGTTATATAGTACAAAATATGTGTGTATGTATGTTTGTGTGCATACAGTTGACAGGTAAATGTGTTTTGATGAACTATAGTAATTTTATATAATTTGACTGTTTATGTTATCCGATCTAATGTCGTCATCTAAAGTGACATACCTGCATCGATCGTATCCCGTGCGTTTGTTGAAAATCTCCTTAACATCAAAGGTACGACCTATCTGTTCGTTGACCTCAATATTAAAGGGTGTCATTCGAATTTATAATTGCGCGGCGGATAGAGGTAGATACGTAGTGTAATAATTACTCATAACTCATTACTCGTAATATTTACATTTGAAGCAAATCCATATTAGAACGGTATTCCTCCGAAGTGGATTTGTAAGCGTGCGTTCAACAGAAGGGACGCATATACGAGTAGGCTTGTACTAACGGCTCACTGAACAGGTAGGATTAGGGTTAGGGTTAGGGCTAGGGTTGCATAGTTACATAAATAGCCGTAATTAAATGCAGTTATTAAATTAAATTGTCATCTTTTCTGCCGGCACGACATGTAGTCATACGCATTTGTACAGATCCGAAATGTAAACACCCAGTTTCTCGCGTATTCCTGCAGAAATACAAAAACTCCAAACATCCATATTGTATACAGGACATCCGTTTGACGTGGCACATGTGCTGTGTTCGTTTTCACCGAGTTAAGCTACGGTATCGCCGGTAAGCTCCAGTTCGTTCAATCGTACGTCAAACCCGTCAACTGTCTACGTAAACACGCGCGGCATCTGGCAACTTGGCACACCTTCGGGATAACAAACACCTCGCAGGCCAAGCCGCGGCTGGGTCAAGATTTGCTCGATGGACATTACCTTTGGCAGATGCAATCTGAACGATTCGTCTTAAACGACCCTTAGCGCATGTTTAACGAGAGAGGCAGCACGCGGAACGCGCCACTAAGTGGCCGCGACGTCTCAAGACGGCCGTGTCTTGTCGAGAAAAACTGGCCTCGAGTCTTGTGCTGCTGTGTCGAACCTTGGGCAAGTACGTTCACTTCACGTTGCTCCACTCAGCTGTATGATTGAGTAATTGCAGTGTGGCTGAATGCTTCCCAGAAAAGTCGAGATGATGTTCGATTGAACAGATGTGCCCGGGAGAAAAGTATCGAGCTCTTTGAGCAATCCTAAGGACTGGATACTGCGCTATCTATATAAGAAATTACCTTAACTTTTGCCTGTTTTATCCTTTTGGTTCCGTGTTCCACACTTGGCCAACGACCGCACGTATGATCCGTTCGCCATTAGGTCTACACAAAGAGTCCGTGTGAAAAGGAAGACTGGGTGTGATGTGTGAATTGTTTTGCATGGGATAAGTTGGTACAGTTAATGATGTACAAGTTCCAATTATGGACGTATCCCAACGCTTAGCGTACAGCTGATTCATTTAACCGATCTTACACATAGCCGTATCTCAGTGTATTGTAAAAGTTTGAAAACGTGAGAAATTGCCTAAAAACTAACCTTATTCGTATCCATAATTCAGTGAGTTTTAGAATTTTTAAAAACGTGAAGATTTTCTCTAATAACTGATATTATACGTAGCCGTAACTCAGTGTATGCTAAAAGTTTGCCCATTGAGCTGTGAGTGTGCTCATTGGCCTACAACCATGGTATTACCTGAGTGACTTTCCTCGAGCAGGGCTATTGGCACGTTTCTAGAATCGTCATTTACTGTAAAATTATTAGTGTTTACCTCTCTTGTTAAGTCAGAGCTGTTCTTAGATGTCTAGATATGAATGTGGCACCAAACATCCCATAAGTATCGTATTCACTAATGGATATCATGTTAACTGTACATACGTATACGTATGTTGGGTTCACACCAACGGAAAACGAGTACAAAGTAAGTTCTTACATTGCGAAGACTACTCATACACAAATATCCACTTCTGTGTATAGCCAGGTACTCATATACACGGCTGGGTGAACTGGAGTAATGTGGAGTGAAATGACATGCCCAAATTTCGAAACGGCAGCAGGGTGATTCGAATCCGAAACTTTAACCATTACGCCACCGCCTCTCACATCATGTCCATGGATACGTCACCGGTTCTCTGATCTGGTTCTCCGACGTGGCCACACATAATGTTGGCAATGTTCGGCATCAGAGCCGCGGGTAACGAGTTGGCATTTGGCCGAGCGTGTTCTACATAAACACAAGTGGCCATCTGATAACGGGGGCCCTTGGGGTTCAATCAACGCCTCACATCGAATGCCGCTTAACTATCCGAGCATGTCCCACGTTATGTCAGCCGAAGGACATCGCGATAAAGACACAAATCCACAGTTTTAGCTGTGCTCTAACAGTTTCCGTCTGTCCGTCATGGTTACTTCGAATACGTATCGTCTCCCTCGGTGCTTGGTATAAACAAATGTGTCAATCAGAATACGGTATTCGAGTAATATTATATGATAATTCTGGTTGTATGCGTTGTCGGGTTGTTTTGATGTTTACCGTTGGAAAGTAGTGAAAGGTTGATTGCGGTCGTTGACACGAAACCCATCTGGCGGGCATTGCGACCTCGAACGGCGAATGTCAACCCTCTCTTGGTTACGGATATTAATGCAGCTGTTATTTGTATTTTGTTTGTATTGAAGTCTGAACTGTTTCTTGGAAGTGTCTCGCCTAATGCAATGTTTGGTCTGGGCCGAGGTAGTGCAGTTGGCTGCCGGCGTCGTTTAATTGAAAAGCTAAATCACCTGAACGCATCAGCTGCAGCGTCGAATATAGTCAGCCACCAAGACCTTGTAGTCGGTGCCGGGACCATTTGCTCGCAGTAGACCGCTCCTTCAAATGACGGGGGAAGATCTGTGTAAAAGAACCAGAATGGAACGCATGAGGATGAAGCGATAGACAGGAGGACGGTAGTGAAGAGAGAAACAGCGAACGAAAGAAAGATAGATAGATAGAAAGGAGGAAATAAATAGTACGGAATGTTGGATAAGATGGCCGACTCATTAACAAGAGAGAGAGAGAGAGAGAGAGAGAGAGAGAGAGAGAGAGAGAGAGAGAGAGAGAGAGAGAGAGAGAGAGAGAGAGAGAGAGAAGAGAGAGAGAGAGAGAAGAGAGAGAGAGAGAGAGAGAGAGAGAGAGAGAGAGAGAGAGAGAGAGAGAGAGAGAGAGAGAGAGAGAGAGAGAGAGAGAGAGAGAGAGAGA
>OZ023214.1:35912064-35916485 GCA_963995525.1 Escarpia spicata | reverse complement strand
ACGGAATGTTGGATAAGATGGCCGACTCATTAACAATGAGAGAGAGAGGAGAGAGAGAGAGAGAGAGAGAGAGAGAGAGAGAGAGAGAGAGAGAGAGAGAGAGAGAGAGAGAGAGAGAGAGAGAGAGAGAGAGAGAGAGAGAGAGAGAGAGAGAGAGAGAGAGAGGAGAGAGAGAGAGAGAGAGAGAGAGAGAGAGAGAGAGAGAGAGAGAGAGAGAGAGAGAGAGAGAGAGAGAGAGAGAGAGAGAGAGAGAGAGAGAGAGAGAGAGAGAGAGAGAGAGAGAGAGAGAGAGAGAGAGAGAGAGAGAGAGAGAGAGAGAGAGAGAGAGAGAGAGAGAGAGGAGAGAGAGAGAGAGAGAGAGAGAGAGAGGAGAGAGAGAGAGAGAGAGAGAGAGAGAGAGAGGAGAGAGAGAGAGAGAGAGAGAGAGAGAGAGAGAGAGAGAGAATGTCTGCGTGTTTGCGTGCGTTCTTTCGCGTACATACATCACCGATATTGTTCACAACACACGCTCGTCCTTCACCCGGAAGCCGTAGCGGACGTGCTGCAGCTGGTCCATCCGCGATCCGGACCGGGGCCCACGGACGCAGGCCGAAGCTCTTAACCTCCGGGCCGGCGCTCTTATCGAGCTCTGCAGGTGCAACGTGACGCGCTGCTGATAGAGACTAACTTATTGGATAACGTGCACTTTACTTATTAATCACATCGAATGATAGGTTAGATGCGGAAACAGCACCGAGACGGCGGACATCTGCCGGCTCCTTTGGGAGGCTGGCTAAATGATGTATGGTCATAAAAAGAAGCCGACTACACCGTTCGAGCAGCTACCGTCTCCGTGCGCGCTGAACCAGACACGGGAGTGCGGTAGATATGAAGACAAACTGCGGAAAGAGAAAGGACGTGGGAGTGCGGCTACGTCGCAGACGATGTCGTCCACTGTAAAAATAGTTCATAGTTTTTCATTTATTGATTAATAATAATGTTCTCAATACTACAATAACTATTCAAAAGGTATACTGTCCACCAAATCGTGGTAAGTCCCTAACAACGTTCGCAATTTGGAGATACGCCCCCGGGGCATGTTCAAATGGTAAACAAACATTTAATTTCAAAAACAAGCTTTATTGGCAATACGGCGGAGGCGGGCTGAGTTCATCGCAGTGCCCTTTGATGTTCAACAATTTCTCATTCCACAATAAGGTCGTCCTTGTCAAGTTGGATTTCTGTGTTTTCGCAAGAAGTTGCCAACATGGCTGATGTTCTATGTTATTTAGCACTAATGTTTAAAAATAAAACGGAACTCGAGTGTTTTGGTTTTCAAAACCGTACACTTGAACTCAGATTAACTTAAACGGAACTCAATGGTACTCTCTAGTGACATGTGATATACACCGTGCAAGTAGTTTCACTGTGGGAACATCGAGGAGCATACGATATACGGTCAATCAGGAATTTGACATCGGTTCTTATTGCAACATAACATACGAAACTGTATTGGCGACATCGACCATAGATAACATCCCTCAACCGACAGAAACGTGTGGCAGAGAGGTACACCCCCTTGCAAAGCTGAACCTTGCCTCCTCAAGGCTAGCTCTGTGCGAATGCCTCGGGGCATATTTCCGTAGATCGTGCAACAGTGAAGTCCTGGGGTCCAACTCACCGACATATGTCAACCGTTTTGTCAGTCAATTCAATGTTCCGATTATAGGAAGCATCGCTCATGCGCTGAGTAGGGAATGCATCAGCTAGACCGGGGTCGAGGGAATGCATCAGCTAGACCGGGGTCGAGGGAATGCATCAGCTAGACCGGGGTCGAGGGAATGCATCAGCTAGACCGGGGTCGAGGGAATGCATCAGCTAGACCGGGGTCGAGGGAATGCATCAGCTAGACCGGGGTCGACGTTGATGAGCTATGTAGAATTCGTGTTTAGTTAGGATTCATTCGATATCGCGTTTTCGTCTTCGAAATCGGAATTTTTAGGGGAAGACCTAACGAGCGTTGCAAACAAAAAACTGTGTCAACGGATTCACGATTTTTTAAATGCTTGTTACAAGGAGGCAAATCTGATCACGTAGTTGGTATTCCGCCGGGAACAGTGTGGTATAAAATAATTATGTTTTCCATTCAATCAATCAACCAACCAATCAATCCAAAAAACAATCAACCAATCAATCCGTAGTTTGGTTTCCAAAATAAAGAACAATATGAATTTTTTATTATTCCAATTGCAGCACGATTTACAACATGTAAATGTAAGAATAAATTATTCCAATTGCAGCGCAATTTATAGCATGTAAATGTAAGAATAAATTATTACAACTGCAGCGCAATTTACAACATGTAAATGTAAGAATAAATTACTCCAATTGCAGCACAATTTACAACATGTAAATGTTAGAATAAATTATTCCAATTGCAGCACAATTTACAACATGTAAATGTAAGAATAAATTATTCCAATTGCAGCACAATTTACAACATGTAAATGTAAGAATAAATTATTCCAATTGCAGCACAATTTATAACATGTAAATGTAAGAATAACTAAATAATAGTGTCTCGGAAAGGGGAAGAACAGAATTATAATATTTATATCTTATCACAAATTCGTAGTTGACGTGTACACTGGTTACAACATGAGCGAACTCTTTGATTGTTGGACCAAATAGGCAGAAGAGAGACCTAATTTATAATCGTCTTTATCCATCTGTACATAACGAAGTTAAAGTCGCACAATAGGTGAAGAGAAAACATATATAATTAATGGTGTAATATTGTTTACCTGCCAATATCGATGCACAGGACGTCCACTCTGGGGCTTTAATTATCCGTTGTTCATGGGTTTATTTGATCACGATGTCATTTAGTTATGTGTTTACAAATACTCACTCGTTCACAACTTTGTCTATAAAGTATTAATAAAGTTACGCTGTTAGTTCTTCATTTATTAATATATATATTTATATATTGTTCGTAATACTAGAATAAATATGTTGAAGGTTTACTGCCAAGTAAATTGCGCTTAATAAGCCCGAACTAGCGTTCTCAGTTTGAATGACGCGCCCGCAAAATGTTCACATTGCAACTAAAACATTCAATTAGTAAACAACCGCTGTTGGCACTTATTACTTATTGGCACTAATTACTTTGAGGTTGGCTCGTTCCCACACTTCTGCCCCAATTGGGGCTAAGTACAACATTCTGCGAGCTTCCTGCTAATAATTACGTAACGGAACATAAAACCTCCATGTGAGCTTAGCCCATAATAGATGTGGATAGAACTAATTTCGCTTGTGAACGAACAAACAAACAAACATTTGATTTAAAGAAGCTTCAGGTGTTTACTCACTTGGTATACTGAAAGGAAGAAAACCTCATAAAAATCGCTTTCAAGAAAGACTTTAAAGGACACAGACAACGAGGAAGGCCACGGAAGAGGTGGAGTGACCAAGTTAGACAGGACACTGGACTCCCGCTTTTAACAGCAGAGCGGTGTGCTGTAGACAGGATGAAATTGAGGTGTGTGCCACCCAGGAGGATAGCGAGGGATAACACTGGCGTAGGCATTTAAGTCAAATAAGTCACGTGAATAAATACACCATCAAAGAATTATCCTCCGAAAGACGTGGTCCTGCACCCTATCGGTCGAGAAGACAACCACCCGTGTCGATACCACGTGATATCTGTTTCGACGTAACCGACGTATAGTTGGCAGGAGTTTCCCCGCCATGTATCCTGCAGCTACGACGTTAATATTCGGCGTCTTCTAGGAAGCAGTCGACTACCTGCCAAGCGGTCATGTTGACTCGGCACGATCATTCCCTCGAAGGTTCCTAAAAGCACGTGATTAATTGGGGCTCAGCTCACGTTGCGTTAAGTAAGTTAGTTTGGTGTGAACTCGACGTTTGAGCCACGTCTAAGTAAAGAGTGTTTTCGTATTCGCCGGTGTTGGTTAAGACTAAAACGTCATCGTCCACTCTGGTGGGCTGGACATGTCTGTAAGATGGAAAACAGGTTCAAATACACCCATGTATTCTTTGTGGAGCGGAACTGCGGAACCGAATAGAGAACCATGTGCACGCCATATGTTCGCCTCAAATATGTTCTAAAACGAGATATAAAATAATGTAATATCTCACGTGAAACACGGACTACTGATGCCGTGGACAAACCAAGCTGGGGACCGTGGCGTGGTTCACTCTGACAGTGATTTTGGGATTGATCAAGTTTGACAAAAACCAGTAGATGGTATTGTCTCTCGAGACAGACGTTAAGAGACGCCGCTAATACACGGAGTCGGAGAGTTAACCCCCTTCACACAACAAGAAGTATTTGTACTCCTAATAAAAAATATCTAGTTAACATATTGCCATCCACAATTGGGTATATGGTATAAAATACCAAGTGTTCCTAAAATTAG
>OZ023214.1:35874564-35907064 GCA_963995525.1 Escarpia spicata | reverse complement strand
TACACTATCCTACATTACACTACTCTACACTACACTACACTACCCTACACTACACTACACTACACTACACTACCCTACCCTGCCATACACTACACTACACTACACTACACTACACTACACTACACTACACTAGACTACCCTACACAACACTACATTACACTACCCTACATTACACTACACTACACTACCCTACATTACACTACACTACATTACACTATATTACACTAGACTACCCTACACTACACTACCCTACACCACACTACACTACACTACACTACACTACACTACACTACACCACACCACCCTACCCTACCCTACCCTACCCTACCCTACCCTACCCTACACTACACTACACTACACTACACTACACTACACTACACTACACTACACTACACTACACTACACTACCCTACCCTGCCATACACTACACTACACTACACTACCCTACCCTACCATACACTACACTACACTATCTTACATTACACTACACTACACTAGACTAAACTACCCTACACTACACTACACTACCCTAAATTACACTACACTATACTACCCTACACTACACTACACTAGACTACCCTACACTAGACTACCCGACACTACACTACACTGCCCTACCCTACCCTACACCACACTACACTACACTACACTAGACTATCCTACACTACACTACACTAGACTACCCGACACTACACTACCCTACCCTACCCTACCTTACCCTACACCACACTACACTACACTACACTACACTACACTACACTACACTACACTACACTACACTACACTACACTACACTACACTACACTACACTACCCTACACTACACTACACTACACTACACTACACTACACTACACTACACCACACCACACCACACCACACCACACCACACCACACCACACCACACCACACTACACTACACTACACTACACTACCCTACACTACACTACACTACACTACACTACATTACACTACACTACACTACACTACACTACACTACACTACACTACACTACACTACATTACACTACACTTTAGTCTAGATTTGTTTGTACTGGCCAGAGTCGGAACATCTGTATTATTTCGCGTTGACCATCTATCGAAACAACGACCCGTTTGGCGATCATCACAACCAGTGCAATGTAATTACTCAATCTCTCCAAAGTGCTATCTGATGTTATTATTTGACAGAACTAGTGTGATAAAACAAGAAACTATTGATCGTATTCACAAAATCTGCATTCATCATCAATTGGAACACCATTAATCACATTCAGAAAATCAACATTCATTTGTCGTGAAAGATCGTATTCTATGGACGATGTATAATCCATAGTGCTTTGCATTCCTTAAAATGACCAGAACGGACGAATCACACCTATCTGTTCCTATGTCATAAATCGCCCGCAAAGATCGATAATGTAAGAGGTCACAAACCATAATACAACTTCCGGTATGGCAAACCTTACACGTGTTGTCTCTAAAATGCTTTCACTCCAACCCTGAACGACGGACACGTATAATCCGTCAGATCGCAAACGAACCTGTATGCTTTTCTACGTCCGGTGGTTTGTTGCGCATGCTCAAAGGTAGCTAGCGCTGTAAACATAGATGTATTGAATGATTCTCGCAACTATATCTAGGGCTAATAAAAGAGTGGTTTGTTCTCAGAGTTTTCTTTATCTAGAGTTAGTGAGTTCACGATATGTTACACATTTACCCCATGTGTTGGATCGTTTACTTTACCTGGCAAATACATAAGGCAGAAGGGACCGACGGCGTATAGTGTCTCTTCCGAAAGGCACAGACAGCATGGGGTGGACAAAATCGCACCCAAGTTTCGACCAGACATGTTCTAAACGCCCAAACCACTAGGAATGGCTCTGACGCCGTCACATTTCAGAATATCCGTAGCTCGTACGGGTAAACCCACAGAGATAGCACGCATGTGAATCGCTCCATTACCAGGCCAGTCAGTACCAGTACAATTAAGCAACAAGGTCACAGACGGATCAATCCTTGGTTAGCCAAACGAGGTCCAGAGCGGGACCTTGGGAGATGGGAGGTTTCTAAAAAATAGCGACATCGCAGAAAGAAATGTTTCGGCAATTAAACGACTTTAATAATATAACTCTTTTTGTGTCTCCAGATGAATAGATTGTTCACACTCGATTACACATTTGTAAAACATTGCTGTGCTCACTTCTCTTTATTTTGACCACTAAATTACAGTTTTAGCAACAGATAATAACAATTTGAAGATGGTGATCACGGATTGGACTACATTGCCCCCTAGCAGCTGTACGCGGTGATCTACCGACCGGTAACGAATCGCATTTTTCGGCAAAACAAAAAACAGGCCCTTGGGTGACGTTCTTGATGAGCCAATCAGCCTCTACAAAGGCTCCACTGTAGCGATAGGATCCGATACGACTGCGCTGCTTTCAGACGTGCACACGCAGTCGGGTTGTTACTAATTTTTTTTCAGATGTCAATGTTAATTCAAATTTCCCCCCCAAAAAACAATGCTAACATTAACAAGTGCGGGCGTACGTGCGTGCGTGTGGCTGTGCGCGTCTTACAGTTCCTTCAATGTAAAATAAAAAAAATTTTTACCGAGTTTCTACGATGGAGTGGACGATGTGTTACGCTTAACGTTCTTTCGTTTCAGAGGTACAAGTGGTATTGACATCGACCTGCAGAAAGTTGACATCAACCAATGTCCACTTCCAAAAGGAAGCACCGAACTCAACGTCTTCAAGGATTCACACAAGTGCAAGACAGAAACGACGAAGGTATATAACTACATTCTATGCCATTGCCATGGCATGGGTTCATTTTAACATGTGTCCGTTCGGCAGCCATTTGTAAATTGGGGACGGTTCATTATTTGTTTTCTCCATAGATTGTGTAGTTATGAACGTGATCTATCGAATCAGACGTCATCAGAGTGGCACTGTATTGTTATACTAACATGCTGGGACTTTTCGCCAAATCCGATCTTTTTTCGAGATAATCAACACTAGCATAAGTTATCTTCCTCAACGTGTGTGCGTCAGACCGAAGTCACTGGATGTTGAATGTTGTGTTCTACACGGTAGATACGCAGAAGGGACTATTCTAGCTACGCACAAACAAGTAGGGCTGAGGCTAGGGTTAGAGTTAACGTTATGGTTAGGATCATGGTCAAGGTTAGGATTAGAGTAACATAAAATGCCACCAATAAGTGCAGTTAAATTAAACTACATATTTTTAGCCGACACAAAATGCATTCATACGCATATGTAGAACACAGCATTCAACATCCATTCTCTCACGGTTCATGCTAACACAAGTCCATTACATAGCTAGCTAATTGTACCAATCAACATTGCGAGTGTCAGAGCTACGACCGAGATACCCCGGTTTACGTCAGTGCTATATCGCGGACTTGGTCCCGCCAAGAAACTCCCCACCTGCAGGAGCCGGAACCGCATCGCACCGTGGCATCGCGCCTCTACTGCGTGCTGTCGAGTCTAATCAAGGACGCACTGGTCTGATCCCCCATTGTGCTTCACCACTTCCAGTCGTACCCCCGGTTGTCACTCACATCGATTTCGTTCAATGTTCGAAAACATTTAACAAGATTGTTGTCCAAAGCAACACGCTCCAGATGGTAGATGGACAAGAAACCGGTGCTTGAACGCGAGCCACACACGTTTTCTCTGTTTTGCTCTGTGCTGCAGCCCGAGGACGTCCTGGATGATTGCACTCCAGGATGTTCCTGTCTCAATTTGTGTAAGTGCTCATGAGCTTAACGAGGCAGGCAAGTGTATAAACACTTTGAAAATATGCATTTTATATTCAACTTACTTGCATCTACCCACAGAGCAAACCAAGGGCGTCGTTTAACATCATTGCAGTGTTTTGATCTTAAATTAATTAAATTAATTAATTAAATTACCATGTCGACACATGGAGAGTTGAACACCACTCAGTTATCCCAGGCAGGAGAAACGCCCTCTAGAAAGACGTAGCATATCGGAAACACGTAATTGAAATAACTATAAATGACTACCGTTGTTTTAATACATCGCCGATTGGTATATGAGAGGCCAGTGGCTGAGGATGCAGAAAGAAGCGTGTGGATCTGGGAGGAGACGGCGTTTCAATGCTACAAAGTTAGCGTATTAATATCGAGATCCTGTTGATCGGGATATTAAGATTCGGGAACGCGTCAACGCCTGTGTACATGTCAAGACACATCACGGGTACGTCAGTTATGAAATTGTTTCACTTGACATTCCCCGACTATATGCCAACCGTTTCCACGATAAGTCCCACGCGTTTCTAGAAGGTTTCGTAAGAACTGCCAATATTTTCACCATGCCAAACATACGAGACCCATAAACAAGCACTGTAGGTGGTCCGTATCTTGTGTTGTTCTTAATTAACGAAGCCGGACAGACATCTTACTTAATTATACGAAGGAATACTCGCAATACCGAAAGTCGACGGCGACAGATCGCTAACTTCCTAGTTAACGAGATTGCGCCAATACCTTTCACAACGAAAACCAACGCACTGATGTATCCACACCAGCATACGTCGATTGAAAAGCCAGCGTGATATAGACGCATGCTACTCATATCTTGCTCTGGTAGAAGGCGTATGAGTTTGAGGCAGGGAACGGGTCATCTATTTAATGATAACATGTTTGAAACCGTTAAATGTTCGTGAAACTACAGCAATGGGCAAATCCAGTGTTGGAGCCGACCAGTGGGCTATTCAAACACCCCCAAAGCTGCGTCGCATCCGTACAGTTGATCTCGTGGCACCTATTCCATCTGGTAATGCCACTCCAGAGTTCGCGAACAGTTCTCAACGCGCGACGAGGGAGATTAAAACGAGATAAACGACGTAATAGACATTTTAATTTAGCCTACGAAAGCACAACCACAGATATATAGAACAAGCCGTAGCCTGAGTTGCGTTGTTGCCCTTTCGCATCTTTCAGAACCATTGTTAATTATGACGTCACCTCGGGCAGATCTCCGAAGCAACGTAGCTAGAATATCGGGAAGGGTGAACCAAAGATGTGATCAAGTTTAGTCATCTGTTAGTTTCCCATGGTAATATGTACATCGGCGCACATATTTCATATAGGACAAACAAATGTAATATTTATCAAATGCAATGGACCCTTGCAATAGCGCAAAAGGTTATATTGAAAATTGTATTTTAAATGGTGTTACCTGTGTTCAACAACAGGGCCTACATTGCTTGTTGATTTTTGTTCTACCCGTAAGATGCACGTTATGGATTATATTAGCTGCACACACAACAAGTAGGGTTAGGGTAAGCATTAGAGTCAATGTTAGGGTCACGGTCAATATTAGGGTCACATAAAAGGTCGCCAATAAGAACAGTTAGTTAAAAAAAATTCAGCCTACACAATATGTATTCATGTGCATATGTAGAATACAACAGTTAACACCCAATCTCTCATGATCGATGCTAATATAACTGCATAATATAGGCATCTAGCTGCACTGATCAACATTGCGAGGGTTGGGGCTACATCTGAGATTCTCTGGATTACGTCAGTCTTATATCTCGGCCTCGATCCCGCCGAGAAATTCCCCAGCTGCAGGAACCGGTACTGCATCGCACCGTCGCATCGTGCCTCTACTCCGTGCTGTTGATTCCAATCAAGGACGCACTGGTCTGAGCCCCCATTGTGCCGCGCCGCTTCCAGTCGTACACACTACATGACGTTGGTTGAATTTTGTGTACTAATATAAACAAGCGAATAAATAATTATAAAATAAAATCCTTTGTGACCGTAATGGAATTCGGCTCAATTACCGAAATTACCCAGACTATAGAAACAATACACATAAAAGTTACACTTAAACTTAACCATATTGTTCTAAACGCGTACAGTGATATATACTATCTTCAAGCTAACATTACATTAAGACTAAACCTCAATATTGGCCATGCCTGGTTTGCAATACGTGAATTCCGGTCGTAGACGCCTATACTTCTGGCACGGTCGTACTTCCGGCGCGTGACAACGATTCTCGACCCGGTACTGGTGTGCACGGACATTACTGGTGATTAGTCAGAGTCTTAGGTACACATATTTCTCGCACAGCATTTACACGGAATGCACACACACACACACACACACACACACACACACACACACACACACACACACACACACACACACACACACACACACACACACACACACACACACACACACACACACACACACACGGTGTGGGACGCGTTATAAGGCGGCACTGTGCCTGTGAAACACCGGACTGTTAATTGAGGGGACGTTTGTTTAATTAGACCTATACACAACAGGCGTATCGAAGCTTGTCGTTTACTCCAGTTTAGCTGCGTCTTTCGGAAGACACTAAACAGCTGTTGGTCCTCCTCTCAACCTGATGTCTACGACACGGGAAGTAGAAGATATTATTGGGAAATTGAACAAACCTGGCACGAACCCATTAACTCTAGAGAAGGAAAACTCTGAACATAACTTATGTTGGCACAAAGCGGGGCTATTTTTGGAATTAAATGTCATACAAGCACGCATACACGCACACACGCACACACGCACACACGCACACACGCACACACGCACACACGCACGCACGCAGACGAACATAGTCGCAATAATTCTGTACTTTTCTGTATGTCTGGCGATGTTGGAACTGGAAGTGTGTATATTAGTAAACCAGTAATGGTCATGATGACTTTGTATTATCTTCCACTGATACGCTGAAATGGTGTTGGAAAATATCGAACTCCTCTTAACGGTGTTATCTTCTTGCCTTAAATATGAGAATCAACCTGTTTGAGTCGTAAAATTAATCTGGTGTTGTCGTCGCATTTATACTAAAGAATAGTCACATTAGTGATGCATCTAGGAGTTCGTAAAGGGGACAGGGGGCAGGGGAGAACGAAAGGGAGTCCAAAACGTCCCTTTAGTTTTTTAACATGTAATGGCGCAAGAGATTACAGGAAATATTTAAAAATATTTTCAAAGAAGGTGATATCCCAATACCGTCTCCGCTATATACGCCATTGCCTCATAATCATTTTACGTTGACAACAGTAGTGAACTGTGTGTTTCCGCTGTCGTAATACAATCACACGTAATTAGTTTAATATTTATTAAAAAGCTACTAAATGGCATTTGAAAGTCGTCGCTAGGAAGCCAGTATTGTATTGTATGCAATTCTCTCAACGCAAGTGTGTGTGCCTGGCAGCGTCTTGCAAGATATCCCCGGGGGAGAAACTAATATTTTTTTCACCAGCGGGGATACGCTAATCTGTTGTGCCTGCGGACACAAACTAAGGATCGCATGACAACATGCCATTAATCGTGCCTGACACCTACCGGTACAATTACATAACGTTTTCTGTTTTTACCAAACCAATGACGGTGACATTCAGAACAAACACGTCACTGCTGTGTCTTGGGACAATTCAGCTATTTATAACAAGCCTTAATCTAAATATGATTATGTTTAATCGCAACGCACATCACAGCTGAACATTAAATATGCATGTCGGACTAACTCGTTTACCCGAAGCGACGTACTTTTTTGGATTACGTGCGATCTCTGGGAAACATCAGGTGAGAGCTGTCAATTTAAGTGGCTTCGGGAAAAGAAGTGGTCGATCGTCTTACACTATAACCGGCGCCGTTTGTCGGATAGTTACGAGAACCGGAAATAACCACATGCAACAGCATTCTAAAATCACACGCAGGATAGTTTATAGCGTAAAAGAGTTGTCAGCAACAGTTGTGTGTTGAGGGGGAGGTGCATTTAAAACCATGACCCTCGTTTGGCAACTGCTTTAGTAACTGTCCCGAATACCTCGAAGCGCCATTACATTTTAGGATGGAAAACTAATTGGTGACTATAAGATAATTAACTTCCACATACGTGGAAAGTGTCGAAGATTTAAACGTTTCTAGATCTACATTGACGTTGGGTAAATGCAATTAATGTGATTTTTATGACGAACACACATTTCCAACAAACGTCATCCAACTCATAAATGGTGCGTAATCCTAAGTGGAAATATATTACGTCAGGTGTTATTTTCATCAAGATAATGAGTTCATTAGGTAAATCCGTCATTAAACAAGATCCATTTTAAGGGGTGTTTTCATAATGCAAAAATCCGGCGCCGTATCACCGATAAGTCTACGTCAATGACACACCGGCGAAAGTGTATCGGTGGCTCGCCCTGGTGTTGACAGTTTTGTAATACAAGTTCACCGCGTAGGAACGAAACCGGATTTAAAGAAATTAAAAAGAATTACGAAATGGAGCTGCTGTTGTATCTGATTTGCTCACATCACTGTAATTAAATACGAATGCTCTCAATGTTACTCTCAATATATTTAAGCCGTTTTCATAAAAATCAGAATTTTGTGTGTGATATAGATCCATAGTGTAACTTCCTAACGTTTATACATTTCATGTTATGCAAACATCTTGTTAGACAAGTTGGTTTAGTGAAATACTTGCAATTTTCGTCCGAAAAAACAACATCCCGCGAAAACAATGCTATCAACATAAAGTGTCCGGGCGGTTGTTAACCAACTAAAGACAGCCATTGACGTAACTGCATTGGTAGTTATGATCATTCTCGTAAGTAATACACATGTGGCGCTGCATCTAGCGGTTAGATCTCGCGAGATTCAGGGACGCATCATGGAGACTGACAGCTAATGACCAGCTGACTGTACACTTGTTGCCACGCGTACTCTACACGGTGAAACTGTTAGCGCGGTACGTGCGATGTCGCGAACAAACGCGAACACCTACAGGAACAAAAATAACGTCGGCGGACGCCATCAACCCGACTCCCTAGCTGTCAGACGCTCGGCGCGGTGGGAATGGCGGTGAGCAGACGACATCCAGTCGCGTCTAGAACTCGCGGGCCTTCGGAAATGGCGCGAACACGCTGTCGGATTTTCGCACTCCCACACGTCCGCTAATCGCAAGGGCTTGTTCTGCTAAAAGGTTTTAATTTGAGAATATCGTATATTAAGTGGTTAAGCAAGTGTGCGCCGGACGTTAGAGACGGCGATAGTCAGGGCTGACACGAGCTGTTTATTTACTAAGTGTTCAGATCAGTCGCCGGACACCACAGGGCGTATGTCAAGTAATACGTAACGCAATATGCAGCCTTCCCGACGTAATGTGTTTGTTACCAGGATGCGTGGAGTATGCATATGTATAGGCACATAGTTTACAGCTTCTTCAATGCATATGTATATATATATCTCCCTAGTGTCATTGTGAGCCTAGTAGTATGCTGGTTGTACGAGGAATAGGGCATATACAATCATCATTTAACATTATTGACTGATTTGTTTAATTTATGAAATGCCGCATTAAAAAAAACCAACAGGACCAACATATCGTTTAATTAATGAATACCACTCATTCTGTGGAAACTATTTACGCTATAATACAATCCTTTTGGGTGTTGTTCTTTTTAAAACCACGGCTCTCATTTCAAGAAGAAGACAACAACAAGACATGTTTACGTCAAGTAAATAAACCACATTGATGGAACCGCATAATTGCATAAGACACTAAGTTATGAACATCTAGAAACAAACTGGCACGGACTATAAACAGATAACGTCATTTTTGTTTGTATTTATAACATATTAGATTATATATGTTTCAGTATGTTGATAATGTTTGAAATACAAGTAAGTAACTAGCCACTGCAGCACGTCGCTTTTGAACTTTAGTTCCAGTTAGAAAGTCGACTTGACGTAGCGGTATTCGGAGAGTGGCTGATTAGGAACATAGGCGCACCTGATGGCAATATAGTGCAGACAGACTAGTCACTAAATGGAATTAGTCGAGCTCTGGAGACCAGTAAGAACTAAAGCAATTGCGTCCGCAACAGAGGCGACGATGACACGGAAGGAAATCATGTCTTTTGTCTAGTTGTGTTTACGTATTTTCCATCATTGCAAAACGATTTTACGTTGAGTTTACGAATTATGATACATTTGGAGAAATTTGTGGCAGTTAAAATTATAATTGTCCAGCAATTGTTATAATATTCGTGAACACAAGAAGACATGTCTATCTTCTTTTTATATTACGAAAATGTGATATGTTAGACTGTTTTTATTCTACGTTATTTTGTTTGTGTCTTAAGCAGATACCATCATTAGAGAATGCTGCATTTATTTTGAAATGAGAGCATTTACTGTTTGAAACGTTACAACCTAACGTTTGACTATCAAGTTTCATTATCCGCTGAATCGCGTGTGTGATTGTATTATTTCATCGTAGACGGCATTACAGACCTTGTCCGCGTAGCGTCTTTTATCGCCAGTCAGTTTCGGTTTCTCTAGGTTTCGTTGCGGTCACGTGCCTGAAGCCACAAGACCGTATATATCATCAATCATTATAATACTTTGGTCAAAAACCGCAAAAACCGCAAAAACAATATGCTGGTATAGTATGTTATTTTTATTTATTTATTAAAATACTTATGGATCAATTGGATGTCAAAGTAAGAATGCATTTTTGTATTTACATAAATAATGATCGGGCCCAAATTATGTCACCCAGCTGCACACGAAACTATCGCCAAGGATATGTTTAGTCGGTATCTTAACAATTAAAAACACCCTGATAAATGTTATTGCCAAGGTTTTGAGGATACCTAAAGACACTGCGTGCGTGCTTGTGCGTACGTATATGTGTGCGGAAACTGGCAGGCATACCAATGTTTTTCTGATCTTTTTGGCCAGGCCGTATGTCATTGTTTTTTCTTTTAACCGTGCCCTCTGCAGGCCGGAAAGACCGATTGTCTTATTGGTTCGGCACGTCTATGCATGGTTTAAACCCCATCATGTTTCACGTTTCAGTGCGTCCCGGTTCCTGGCCTCGGCTTCCGACGCGGCTCGTACAAATGCGAATGCAAGGACGGGTACTACTTCCCTCCCAACGCGTCCAACGCTCACGGCCGAGACTACTACAATGGCTCCCGCATAGAGGCAGAGTACGAGCGAAAACTACGGGTAGGTGGCGCTTTTGCTAGCGTTCTTTTGTCTCTGGCGGTATTTTATTAAATACTTCAAAATAAATCATGACGTAAGTTTGAGTAGGGCTTACATGACATCTGACTGTAACGGAGTTAGCTTGTATGTGCGTGCGTGTGTGCGTGTGTGCGTGTGTGCGTGTGTGCGTGTGTGCGTGTGTGCGTGTGTGCGTGTGTGCGTGTTTGCATGTGTGCGTGTGTGCGTGTGTGCGTGTGTGCGTGTGTGCGTGTGTCCGTGTATGCGTGTGCGTATATATATATATATACACATACACACGCACTATAAATATAAATTATTATTATTATTATATATGTGCGTGCGCGTGTGCGTGTGCGAGTGAGTGAGCGCGTGCGCGCGCGTGTAGGTTAAGCTTGTCCACGTTTTATACACCGGGCGCCAAACATTCAGATGTTCATCTACGACTGCTCAAAAGAGAAGAAACGCCGTTTTATACAATTTCCGGCTAGTTAAAGTTTTTTTTGGGTTTTATTGTTCGTAATCGAGTTCAGACCGACGTTAGTCAATTGTTCACAACGTTACGTGTTTTCTATTATTGTTCCCCATGTCATGTCAACTGTCCGCATATCAGTTTACACAACTTATATGCCCTTAGCCAATCATGTGTCCGGTACGAATATTTCGGGAGGTGGCCTTCCACGTTTGTGTGTATGTTATGCAATCCGCGGATGGACACTTTTGCTAGTAGATCAGAGTTCTTATATAGCGCAGTAAGCCAGTCCTCAGGACTGCTCAAAACGCTTTACACTTTACTCCCTCGACTTCTCTGGAAGCATTCAGCCACGCTGCAATTAATGCGCGAAGACTATTCGTACACAGACAGCCACCACTGTACAGGTACTCATTTATACAGTTGAGTGAACTAAAGCAACCTAGAGTAAACGAACTTGCCCAAGGTTCGGCACCGCCGCACAGGATTCGAACCTGGTTTCTCTCAGTCTAGACTCTGAAGCTCTTACCGCTGCGCTACTGCGCTACTGGTACACTGTTATCCTGCGAAATATGTTTTATCGCAGACTGCAATACGATTGCAAGACTTACTTACAAGTCCTTGGAACAACTGCTCTTTCACGAGACAGCAATGACGTCATTGTAAGACTTTCTGTCCTTGGAACAACTGCTCTTTAACGAGACAGCAATGACGTCATTGTAAGACTTACTGTCCTTGGAGCAACTGCTCTTTAGTGAGACAGCAATGACGTCATTGTAAGACTTACTGTCCTTGGAGCAACTGCTCTTTAATGAGACAGCAGTGACGTCAGTGTTGTTTTAGGACTTAGGTCAAATAACCAGCGTTACCAAGCTTACGGCAGGCGATGTTCGAGGAATTAAAATAATACGATTTTCATAATAATCAGACATATGCGGAATGTTTCTAGTGAATAGCTGAATACACCTTGTATAAACACTCTGGATATCCCGTAATTAAATTAAAATGTGAACTATTTGGTGACAATAGTGGAGACAATAGAGTGAATTCCGTGACGTGATATCGCGCAAGCAATGCAAGTTCTAATACGATATGCGCTGCGCGAGAAGAGGGAAGTATAATTCTATTAAGTGGACACGTTGATATGGTTGTGTTTGGTGGACTTGGGGAATGGTTCTGTTTGGCAGACTCGGGGCGTGATGCTATTTGGTGGACTCGTGGACGTGGTTCTGTTTGGTGGACTTCGGACATTGTTCTATTTGGCGGACTGTGGACATGGTTCTAGTTTGTGGATGTGGAACGTGTTTTTTGTTGACTCGGGCATGATTCTGTTTGGAAGATTTGGAATATGATTCTATTTTGTGGACACAACGAAATATTTATATTATAAGTATAGTGCCACTTTGTCAACATCGTAAGTTGTAAATTACTGCTCACTTGTTATCACTCGTAAGTGAATCCACAGAGGTCAACAACCTACTAAGCACTGAATTATATATGCAAATATTCACAATCAATAATCATCACACACTGAGAGTCTGCAACGAGTTTCACACGTAAATGTCCACACGGGCCGCGTTTAAATAACTTTGTTATTGCGGGTACGTTTAGTTACTGTACGCCTGGATATGTCCAGAAGCTTAGACGGGATAACAACGCACTCTGGTGTATATGCCAAACTGGAGCGCCCTCTATTAGAATAAACAAAATTGCAAAGACTGACTATACCTTAATCCCACAACAGAACCATTTCCTCATGAGAAACACTGCATTTCAACGAAGGGCCAATCAGCGCGAAGTAAGACATAAGCATAAGAAAGTGGATATGTCATCCCGGTGCAATTTCCGAAAATGCTCTTTAAATAATGACACACCAATAACCAATACGTCACCTGGACACTCACTGCCACATAGTCCCGCATGTCTCTCGCATTGTGGGCGTTTATTATTGCGGCTATCACAATTTCGTCGCAGTAAAACGCATCTAAATTACGCGCCGGGCGAGTTTCATTAGATGTCGGTGACGCACCGTCGGCGGAGACGTTTCCGTAAATGCTCCCGCTTGCTGGACGGCCTAATTTGACGCTTTGTGTGACGCTTCCGTCAGGCGTCGAGTGATTGTCGGACGTCTGGCCGTGGTCAGTGAATGATCGTCATCATCATCATTATCTTCCTGGGGCTGATGCATCCCATCGCGTCTGGTCAGATGCGGACCGCACGGCTCCTTTCTCGCACGCCACGGGCGCATCTTTTCCATTTCCTGCCCGTTTCTTCCGCGTCTATATTCCTGATTAGTTGCCCAGGAAGGCGGCCTGGGGAGGAAACCCATTCATCACGTCTGCTTGACCAGTTCGTCTGTGCGCCCCATCTTCCTATTCAGATCGTCTCACCGTCCCATTTTCTGACCGGTTCGTCTTTCCGCTCAACTTTAATGAATGAGATCGTCTTTTCACCAGATAGTCCTAACTCTCGTCCCAACTTCCTGGTCAAAGGGTATTTCCATTCCATCTTCCACCAGATCATCTCTCCGTCCCATCTTACTGAACAGAACATCTCTCAGTCCCATCTTACTGAACATATCATCTCTCCGTCCCATCTTACTGAACAGATCATCTCTCCGTCCCATCTTACTGAACAGAACATCTCTCTGTCCCATCTTCCTAACAAAACAGTCCATCCGTTCCATCTTCCTGACCACATCGTCACTCCGTCCCATCTTCCTAACAAGATCGTCTTTCCGTCCCATCTTCCTGACCAAATCATGGCCCCGTCCCATCTTCCTGACAAGATCGTCTCGCCGTCCCACCTTCCTGACTAGATCGTCTCTCCTTCCCATCTTCCCAATAAGATCCTTTCTCTGTCCTATCTTTCTGACCAGATTGTCACCCCGTTTCATCTTCCTGGCCAGATCGTTCCTTCTTCCTAACCAGAGCGTCTCTGCATCCCTTCTTCCTAACCAGATCGTCTCTTCTTCCTATCTTCCTGACCAGATCGTTTATTCATTCCATCTTCCTGACTAAAGCATGTCTCCATCCCATATTCATGACCAGATCGTCTCTTCGTCCCATTCTCCCGTTACGTACAAGAAACCAACATATTGCGAACCAACAACATTTTCGACTTTAAAACACGGGTTATCTGTACCATTTCCTGGCTGGTTAAGGGTTTCTGGTGCACTATCCATCGTCACACTTTGATCTAGTTCCACCATTGATTGCGGTTCTCCGAACACCTCTCCGCGGCCGGCTGTCACCGCCGACTGCCGGTGGGTACACGTGGATTCCGCTAACTAGATTGTGCGCGAATTTCCATCGGTCCCGTCCCTGAACGAGCAGCAACAGACGCAGACCTTTAGGAAGGTGTCGTACCGACGCCATCGTAGAGTCGTCGGCAATTCGTCCTGAACTAGCTCAGCGCCCGAACGTGTTTCATTGCTACAACGTTTCATACCCAAGAATTCGTACTTTGACTCCGTGAATAAGTAATAAGTGACTTCCACGATTGTCCTGAATATGGACAAATCTTAATAGCGAACTCATAAAGCGATCGTTCTCTTAACTGAACCGGAGGAGATACGTTGTTTGTATGCTGTTTTCAAAGCGGATATTACAGACACACTGCCTAAATATCAATCACCGTATAGTTAAATTGCACGTACTAGTGTCAGTGACAACACGGTTCCGTTTGGTTATGTAACATAATTGCGATGAATGTTGAATTGTTCTAAAGTCGCTCTTGCTTTGGTCCCGAACTCTCTGATGGTAGTCGCTGCGATATCGTCGCCGCAACAAGGCGATGCCGTACCAAACTATATCGTTGTTCCAAGTGATAAAACTCTCTCAGACGTTCCTATGTTTTTTGTTTTATGGAACAAGGAAAATGATTTTTAAGTGGTATTAGTCTTGGGTGGTCCTCCTTATAAGCCCTTTTTCTAGAGGATCTCTTCTGTTGCGGTATTTGTTTCCTTTCGATAGTTGCAAGTACGTTCAAGAAATTGTATTGTGACCGAAATGTTTAAGTTCTATTTACCATTCACCCACTTCAGAACGAATTCATCATCAACCAGATGTGACCGAAATGTTTAAGTTCTATTCACCATTCACCCACTTCAGAACGATTTCATCATCAATCAGATGTGACCGAAATTGTTAAGTTCTATTCACCATTCACTCACTTCAGAACGATTTCATCATCAACCAGATGTGACCGAAATGTTTAAGTTCTATTCACCATTCACCCACTTCAGAACGATTTCATCATCAACCAGATGTGACCGAAATGTTTAAGTTCTATTCACCATTCACCCACTTCAGAACGATTTCATCATCAACCTGATGTGATCGAAATGTTTAAGTTCTATTCACCATTCACCCACTTCAGAACGATTTCATCATCAACCAGATGTGACCGAAATGTTTAAGTTCTATTCACCATTCACCCACTTCAGAACGATTTCATCATCAACCAGATGTGACCGAAATGTTTAAGTTCTATTCACCATTCACCCACTTCAGAACGATTTCATCATCAACCAGATGTGACCGAAATTGTTAAGTTCTATTCACCATTCACCCACTTCAGAACGATTAGCAATGGACTAACCGGGAAGCGGAAGAAGCTGTAAAGATAAATACGTGTGAAATGACTATGGACGTAGATGTCAAGTAGATGTCAAGTAGATGTCAAGTATTTGCTCAGCAGAAAACAATGACGAGCAGCAAACATTTGGTCATGATTCGGGAATGGACGGTCGTTGACCTCGGAGGCCGACAGGAGGCGAACAAAAGATGCCTAATCGGTGCTCTCGACGCATTCGGACCTCACTCGGACTGATCGACCCATTCATCGCGACACTTCACTCTGGACGGTTCAGTCAGTTTAAGCGGCATGTACTATCTGGTGGAGGCCATGACTCTTGGTCGATTTTATGGCGCTAATATAACGAGAAGCGGTTAGGATTGGCAAAACTAACGACTGCTTTATTGCCGGTATACCAGCGAGCTTCCGCACAGTTAAAGACCCTACTAATGGACTACATCAACGGTCCGGATCCTCCGCGTCGAGTGGTCCCAATCTCCCGGTACGCTGCTCCGTCCATGGACATCGTTTCGGGTTGATCGTGACAGGATAATGAAGTGAGCATCTATGGATGAGTCTGGGTCGACTAAGTAGAGCACACATTTGAATGATATGCATCAGGAACGAGATGAATGCTGGAAGATTTCCATTTGTATATGAGCGTAATTATAAAAACAATTGAAAGAATTAATTAATCTTGGTCAAGGGGAGAGAGGAGAGAGATAAAGATATATATATATATATATATATATATATATATATATATATATATATATATATATATATATATATATATAGAATGGGATGGAGAGTGAGAGGAAGAGAGAGCAGAGGGAGATGGCGAGGAAGAGGGTGATGAGAAAGGGAATGGAGGAGAGCGAGAATAGAGGAGAGAGAGAGAGTGGAGTAGAGGGAGTGGAAATGGAGAAGGAGAGAGGAGCGAGAATGAAAGGAGACTATGCAGGAGAGAGAGAGAGAAGGGGGAAGAAGAGAGAGAAAGAGAGAGGGAGAGAGAGAGAGGGGGGGGGGAAGGGAGGGAGAGAGAGAGAGAGAGAGACGGACGGACGGACGGACGGACGGACGGACGGACGGAGGGAGGGAGGGAGGGAGGGAGGGAGGGAGGGAGGGAGGGAGGGAGGGAGGGAGGGAGGGAGGGAGGGAGGGAGGGAGGGAGGGGGGAGGGAGAGAGAGAGATTTAACAAGATTTAACAAGATTGCCACCCAGAGAATTAACTATAGGTGGCAGGTGGACAAGGAAGCCCTTTGGCTTATCGAGAGTCCGACCCTTTTATCTATGTGTATCCCGCCCGTCTGAGGTATGTGTCGATTTTATTTTAAAACATATTCACGCTACTAGCACCCACACAATCAGCAGGTAATTTGTTCCATTCATTTACAATCCTTTGTGAAAATGAAAATTTTCTTATATCCAATCTACTCTGCTCCTTTGCTAATGCAAGATCATGTTCTCTAGTCCTTCTATCTTTCTTAACTGAGAAAAAGAGAGAGAGAGAGAGAGAGAGAGAGAGAGAGAGAGAGAGAGAGAGAGAGAGAGAGAGAGAGAGAGAGAGAGAGAGAGAGAGAGAGAGAGAGAGAGAGAGAGAGAGAGAGAGAGAGAGAGAGAGAGAGAGAGAGAGAGAGAGAGAGAGAGAGAGAGAGAGAGAGAGAGAGAGAGAGAGAGAGAGAGAGAGAGAGAGAGAGAGAGAGAGAATAAGACATAAAAGTTATAGCTTAACACGAAAGAAGGAATACAAAACGTACCTTGACAAATCGTTTGAACTCAGAACAGGTGACGAATTGAACAATACGATGTTTCATAACAACACGATGTTATGCTTCGTTAATATTTCACGCGCAACCAAATTAATTGCAACGATGACTTGCAAAATAAAACATTCCCTGCATAACAGCGTGCTTTTAGAACAAACGAGTATCTCAAGCAGAAAATGGACTGATTATTGCTCCAAGTGTTTTTGTGCGAGATTTACAACTCATCTAACAAGGTAAAACCGCAATTAATCGCAATGATGAACAGCAGCTACAAATTACTCGCAGTCATGCCTTTGTTCGTGCGATAGGTCGTAAACCACCCACTAAGATTAGGTCTTCTGTGGTATACGATATATGTCGGCACCATGATATACAGCTGAACACCGACGTTGATTGGCCGCAATACCCCTTTCTAAATCACCTGCAAGTTGCGCTTCTACGTGCTCGAACACTTTGGGTCTTTTTCCGCATTAAACCTTGCGCGATGTCCGTGTGATGGAACTATTCACTTAGACACTCGCACATTTGTGCCGGACACCGAGCAGGCTGCAGTTTGACACCATTTACCCGTCAGCTGTACATGTTGTGCGCAATTGAGCAACGCCATGGGTTCGCGAGGTGGTGCTATTTTATGTTTTACTTTCAGGTCGAAGTTTCGCTATGCTAAAGTGAAATAGTTTAAAAAGAAGGCTCAGTTGTGTTGACGTGTATATACTGTATGATGATAGGCCTATCGTGCTATATCAAGTTATATCAATTACTTAGAAATAGTAAAGTATGGAACGATGTTAGGGTCATAATTCTACAATGCTACATTGTCGAATTGTGACTTTCGATTATCCATTTACGCTGTCATTGTCGAATTGTGACTTTCGGTTATCCATTTACGCTGTCATTGTGCAAGATTGTTTTCAAACAATTCATTAGAATGCCGTTTGATCAAATATGTTTGGTCGAAAACGTTTGGTCAAATACTTTTGGTCAAATAAAACCGAACTACACCAACTTGCTAATACTAAACTATCCCTTACTTTTTTGGAATATAATAGTAATTTCGAATTTAAATTAGGAATGTGGTGGTTCGCGACTAGCATATGGTTCTGTGATTAAGCAAGGTAAAACAATATGAAAGTGACACATTTTTCCGAAGCAATCCGGAGGCGCTCGGGACCAACTGCGATCGCGGACAGGGCGAGCCGCCGCCCCACTCCCGCGTACGCTGGCTCGGTCCGAGTTATGGGCGACGTCCCAGAATTCCCGAGGACGTATATATATATATATATATATATATATATATATATATATATATATATATATATATATATATATTAGACTTGTTACGCGGTCTGTCAATCTACGTGAATCATTGCACTCAAATAAACCATTGTCATAAGGGACAAACATTAATTTTTTATTGTTTAATTATCGAGACGTATTGCTGAAGGACATACTACAACTTGGGTTACGATCTATCGATCAATATATAGACATTGTGGACGAGAGGTATACGCAATTGTAAGCGTAGATGTGTCTGATCAAAAACTTTCATTTTGTTCATATCCAGTGTGTATTTTTACCTGGTAGAGACTTTCGTCTAACGTCTCACGCTGACTTCTTCAGTAGCGATGACGCTGAATCACATCATCTTAGACGTGAGGCAGTTCGTAATTGCCCTCGTCTCTGTTGATGAGTCTTCTGGTCTTCCTGATGATCCAGATGGCTTCCTTGATATGCCGGATTCTTCGGTTGGGTTCCTTGTTTACAATTTTCGCTCGATGTACTCTCTCTGAGACCCCCTCCACGTACTTGGATGACTACTTGGCTCCTGTTGTTTCTATCCTTTGTCTTTTCTTTTGGTCTTTTTGTTTTCGTTTTTGTAATTTCTTTCACAAACTCTTGTGAATTTTCTGAGTGGTGTTCTGTTTTTCCAACAAGTGGACGTAGTATGTCGGCCAGTTCCCCGGTTACTCATTACGCTATTGTAAACAAGGTAAGTAAAGGTAAGTTCTTATATAGCGCAGTATCCAGTCCTCGGGACTGTTCAACGGGCTTTACACTTTACTCCCTGGCAGACCTGTTCAATCGAACACCATCTCGACTTCTATTGTCGGTGTGTAGTAGTCGATAGTTGTTCTGAGTGGTACATCCTACATGTGGATTTTTGGTGATACATACATCCGTGGTACTTTTTCTAGCGTGGGATACAAGTACCAGCACTGATCCTTGGTGATCTTCAATTCCTTCTCCAGTGAATTTACCATTCTGGTGAGTTATGCCTTGTATTTCCTGATAGGATCCTTCTTTAACTTCTCATACGTCGCTTGGTCACGTAGCATTTCTTTCATTTTTTTCCTGGTATTCTTTCGTTTGTTGCCTCACGTGTACCCCGACGTCATTCAGCGTCATCGGTACTGAAGAAGTCGGCGTGAGACGTTAGACGAAAGCCTCTATTAGGTAAAAATACACTTTGGATATGAAAAATGGAAGTTTATGATCTGAAAAAGAACTCTCCTGAAGAATGTTCACTAATCGTAGATGTGTCTATTTGTTATTTTAATAATTTGAGCAGACTTTTTTGTGCAAACGCGGAATGTTTGGAGCCCGAAATGCAAACAGTTTAGGATGAATTTTTTTTATACCCCATACATACATACGGCACACACACACGCACATAAGCTCATATGCACACACGCACTCACGCACTCACGCACTCACGCACTCACGCACACACACACGCACAAACGCACACGTATATATACACACACACACATATACACACACACACGCACAGGCAACACACACACGCAACCACGCACACTCACACACGCGCGCACACGCACACGCACACACACGCACACACACGCACACACACACGCACACACACGCACACACACACGCACACGCATGCACACACACGCACACACACGCACGCACGCACACGCACACACACGCACACACACACACGCACGCACGCACACGCACACACTCGCACGCACGCACACACACACACACACACACACACACACACACGCCCACGCACACGCACACGCACACGCACGCGCACGCGCACGCACGCGCACGCGCACACGCACTCACACGCACACGCACACGCACACGCACACGCACACGCACACGCACTCACACGCACACGCACGAACGCACACGCACACACACGCACACGCACGCGCGCGCACACAAACTCGATCATAGCTAGACATGTAAATACACGATGCGATGTTCTGAGTGGAAGAGTAAGGGTGGAACCATTTGTTGACAGGGCGAGACGAGTTTGTACGATACGTCATACACGTGCCAGCAGTGCGCGCCCGGCTGTGACACGTGCATTGACGACAGGCCATGTATCCTCACGCTCAACTGGATCCAACGCAGCATCGTCCTCGCTGTCGCCTGCATCATCGTCGGCTTCATTCCCCTCCTCGTCCTCTTCACCGTAAGATACCGCAATGTCAAGGTAGGTACACGACGCCGTAGTAGTAGTAGTAGTAGTAGTAGTAGTAGTAGTAGTAGTAGTAGTAGTAGTAGTAGTAGTAGTAGTAGTAGTAGTAATATTAGTAGTAGTAGTAGTAGTAGTATGCTCAAGTATGCTCAAGGACGTAAAATCACTGAGGTCAGATTGCAACGTTTGACCTATCGGGAGACCGTGGGTCAGTTCCCACGCACTGGTGATGCCATCTGCATTTTGTTTATTGAATTGATTTGCAATTTGCGATTCTTATAATAAGATCCCATTCGAAAATGGCTCGTTATATCTCAGTATACACCCGTCTTGCCAAACTGCTTTGGTCAACAAATCTGAACATACAAGAAGTTAGTGTGGGCGATAATAGGGTCATTTACCGGTAAAAGATGAATCGCGGTGTCATTGCACAACAGGAATGGTGTAGATATAGAAACGTGTGTGCGTGAGAGACGGCATATGCGCTACTAGGTAAACATTAACGAGCTGGCGTTAACGCACGCTGCGAGTGTGTGATTTCTCCACAACTCCAAATACGTATCAGTAAGACATTGAATACGTGTTTAAACATTTTCCGGGTCACTGTTTTCCCGTAATCACGGGAAATAGAATAGTGTATGCCAGCGTGTAAACATATAGTGATCTGACCCCACCTAGCGTCCAATCTCGTAGCGTGCGTGAACCCCGCAGCTGTTCTCTGGCAGCTGTCTAGGCGGCCCACATCCACATGTTCATCTCACCTGAAGTTGCCGGGATCAAGTTCCAACATAGTTGTCGCGATAGGAGTGAGGCGTACAAATCAAATTACGCTTCGGGGTGGGCTTCGCGTATATAAAAATAGTCGGATTATCGATAAGCTAACGGCTCTCTCGTCCACTCGCTGTCTGGTAGTGTTGGTTTAGATGTAAATCTTGCGAAGTCTTTTGGATTCGGGTTTCTTATACCGGAAGCAGGAACGTTTGTGATGAGCTTCAAAGGTCACCCATTACTTGGACGGGCGACATAAAATGAGTTCGAATAAAGAAGTATTCGGTAATTGATGCAGAGGGACGAGGCGTTCTTGTCAGACGTGTACAGAATTTTCGCTCTAGCGGTTTTATAGATACTTTGAGAGGATGAAAGAAAGTCACAGCAGTTCGTATATTATTGTCCATGTTTGTCGATGATTACTTACCATGATGTATTCGACTACGTTACCGATACGCTGCCAACGCAACACCCTTCAGCAGCAACAGACGCAGCAATGACAACAAAGGCGACACAAGCAGTTACGCGCAAAAACAGCAGCAACAACAAATATCAACAAAGGCAGCTGCGCCCAGCAACAGCAACTAAAAGATAACAAAAGCAGCAGCGCGCAACACTAGTAGCAGCAGCAGCAGCAGCAGCATCAGCAGCAGCAACAGCAGCAGCAACAGCAACAGGAGCAACAGCAGCATCAACAGCAACAGCAGCAACAACACTAGCCGCAGCAGCATCAACAACAGCAGCACCAACAGCAGCAGCAAAGTTAGCAAACAACGCAACAGCAGCCGCACCAGCAGTAGAAAACAAAAACAAAAAAAACAATGCGATGGGAAATATCTTGAGAAATCGATATTGACCGACATTGACAAGCGTTGCGTTACGAGCACGACGCCCGTTTACTTAAGCCGCTTTTACATCGTCTGCACTTACATTAGCCTAACAATGTACATTTCCTTGCGTCATTACGGTATCGGCTTCCTGCAACGTCCAAACATCGCGGTTTTGGGTCGACGAATAAATGCCTCATTTAATCATAACCTTTCTTTAGACAAATCGGCTACGACCTGCGGAGCGTTTGATGTTTAGACGTCACTACAGCGGCACTGTTTCATACACATCGTTGCCTGCTCTCGTCCTTCGACAAGCTTCTTGCGCGTCTGCCAAACCGGGGCCCGACTGGTTACATCGGCTTTCAGCGAACGCATAAACATACATCTGATCCGCGTCGAGCCCTGGTGCGGGACATGTGTTTTGGGGTATCCGACCGGCCGGAATCGCCAGCCAAATGTGCTATCCCGTCTCCGATATGGTGTAGCCTATTAGCGGCCAACAGCCGGATGGTCAGTTGGGCATACCTGTTTGACTGCCCCAGCCTGTGGTTTCATGTGACCCCATTATAAACTTTCCCGCGCTGAAGAATCGCGTGTTTATGTGCGTTGTAGTTATGGGGCACTGATTGCAGTCGTGTTAGGTTGGTGTACATAAAGTGTATATTGCACTATAAAGGATGCCTACGCATGCCGCGAGGCGTGTTGAAATACATATTTAATGATTGATGTTTACATATCATGTCATCCGAAATGGAACTAATGTTGTTCCATCTCAGTGGTGGCCTGGCCACTGCGTGGTCACTCCTTCGAGTCGCCGCTTCCTGTATGTCGCAGCTGGTGTTCGAACTGCGGTTTTGCAATGGTTTGTGCGTAAAGTCAATTAGTTACGTCCGTCGTTTCGTGAGATCTCTACTTGCGGTCGTCCCATTTGGATTCTCTCTGTTTCAACGTTCCTTCTTGTTGGCGTTCCTCATTTCCTTTTGCATTTTAGTGGCCAAGGTTAATGTTACTTTCGTGTTGTTTTCCCATATCTTCTATAAGTGGGTGGGTGATCGGTGTTGTTTGTCCGTCTCTTCTATAAGTAGGTGGGAATCATCAATCTTCATTCTGACATTGACGACTTTTGATATTGGTGGCGCGTTTGCATATATATCTTCATTTGAAAGTGACACTGGGCGGTATATCTTTAGTATGCATCGTAGGCTTCGCATTTCAGACACATTCAATTTATTCTCAACAATTCGTGTCATCCTCCATATGTTGGCTCCACATAGTAACATTTTTGGCTTTTTTAATGCGAGGTTGTATGTTCCATTATGCGCGATCAGCCAGGCTGGTAATAATTACGACGTTCTCTTAATCAGTTGTAATAGGTCTATTTTTGACAGGGAAACAGCTAATGTCAACGGTACTTTCGGGTTTGGGCGCGAGCTTCCGTCATAAAAGTCAACAAAAGATGTTTACAAATTTTACAATTTGAATATTTTGTCTTGTCTACAACTTGAACATTTCGCTGGCGCAACTTTCAAATTACGGACACTAATTCAGGCTAATTAAATGGCGGGCAGAATACGTTCATTATATTTATTCTAGTATTAAGAATATTATATTAAAAATGAGGAACAAACAGCCTAGGTCTAAGAGTACGTCGTAGGCATCTCCTATGAGAAACGTTCACATTATGTTCAATAGTTCGTGACTGTCTGCGCCGTCTTCATGTAGTAGCACGGACGTAACAATGCTCTGTGTGGTTATATGTCTTGACAGGATGAACCAAATGTGTTGCTTTGTGATTAAAATTGCAGCACCACCGGGGACAACATACACACACCAATATAGGAGGGGCTCGTTCGCCAGCTTTGCGTGCCTGGACGTGATATTTCAAGTCGTTTTGCTAAGGGCGTGAACTGAACGTAAAGCATCCGGAATGAAAGCCTACACACTGCCGTACATGGTCGCATGTTCCACCAGTGTTAGCGTAATTTCAATTTGGCCGTAAATCGTCCTGAAGGCAATATCACTTTCGATGTCAATAATATGGACAGCATCGAGGATTCGTTGCAGACGAGTCCGTGTGCGTTAATTGTTATTGTCCGGTCGTTTATCTCAATAACAGTCTTCACCCGCGTCCCGCCACTTTATCACTAGTAAATATTTCAATTTCATCGTGATGTTTGATATACATCAATTCACTAATGCAACGTATTCGTCGGCAGCGGTAATTACTTTGCATATGATTTGTAGTAGTGGGCCGTTAATAACGAATCTCACATAACGCACGACGGTTGAATGAAAGTCACAGAGGGGTCGGAACAGGAGAGTTTTTTAAGTTTATAGATGTGCTTTGAGTTGAAGCCACCGAGGTGAAACTGCGTTATCTTGGAGTAGATCCATGAACATCTTCAAAAGGACTCCCTCCACCCCACTGCGTTGCTCCCAAAAGAGTAACAACTCAACGCCCACTGTATTTTATATACACGACTTTCCATCGTATGATGAGTATTGCCATTCACGTGTCTTACACATGCTATACATATTAAATAAAACAAACCAAGGACCCACGATATGCAAATGTTATATTATATAAAAAGTTAATTTATTTTATCTGGCGGTCTGGCGATTGCAAAGGTATAAAGCAAAAGTTCGTAAAGGAATTTAACTTTTTTCTTTATGCCAACGTATTCTGCCGTGAAGCTCATGCAAAACATGATTAAAAAGACAGAGCGGTATGATAGTACGTTATATCGATTAAGCCAGTGATTAATAGGAACCACAGTCATGTTTATATTTCCGGTGCTTGGCGCACCAAAAACATTGTTTGCTCGTCTATGGCTTAATCGTACTGGCCAGTGAGTTACTGTTGCGTTAGTTTGCTTGAGACGCTAAGCATAGGCCTAAGTCATCGTTGGTAGAAATATTGATTATTGCAATACATGGTCAAAGGAAACGCAGATAATAATAAACATAGTCATAAAAAGTGAAGTTGTGATGGCCAGGGAAGGTAAACTGAGTGTCGACATCCGTACACATTCATTCGCAAAACAAAAAGCAAAAACCGAAGCGAAAATAAAAACTACTGTATTGTACATGAATGCGATTGAACGTTATTTATTTTCTCCGCTCGTTGCTAATTACTGATTAGCGGCTGTTAAAAATCGACGTTCCATCTATCACCATAGAACGTTGAACCAGGCAACATAATTGCAGTTACATACATTAACTGTCATTCATCGCGGTGGTTTCCAGTGCTGTTTTTCTTGCTGGTACACGGTACAGCGGTATTGGCGCACTCTCGCAGAATCCAGTGAGTCCTAAGTGCAATCTTTTATTCTCCCTTTGTGTTGTACCTTAACGAGCGTTTGATGAACGAGTCTGACAGACAATTTTCTGCATTGGCTGGGGATACATCTAGAGCACGGTGTCGTGGTTCAGCCTCGCTTTTTCAGTTCCATTGCCTTCAGGATTATGTTCAACCTGTCGCCATCTTTGGTGCAGCAAGGTCGTCTGTCCCTTGATCATGTTCAATGCATCCGGTGATGTCACTGATGTGTCGCCATTTTGGATCATCGCTGACCACGTCTGATTTTCCGAAAGTTCGTTGCTTATAAATGTAGTTCTGTCCGGATGACTCGGCTACGCAGTTTGCCTTATTATCTTAGTACGCCAATATTTATGTCACTCTGCCTACTGTGTATCCCACCCATATATGGATGCAACAAATATGTCTTCTTTATGTTTTTGTTCAAACATTACAGAACGGTTTCATAAGTTTTCCAAACAGCGACGCAACTGACCAGTAATGTTCGCTTCCGGATGTTTCGCCTCTTTCCACACGTTTCTCAATATACTGTATATGACTGTTCCTGTTTTCATCTAAATGTCGTTGGTTTATGAGCGATAGTTGGTTTGTTGAGCGCATAATGCTTAGTAACAGTCTCCGTGACTCCTTTTTAGTTTACCTACAGCTGACAGTCCATGTTTAGGATTTAGGATATTGTATATTTATTATTTCTTACGTTAGCTTGTCTACATTTATGTTATACATTTTAATAACACAGTTATGTATTATATGCTATCTTAACACGTATTATTTCATAATTGAGATGTAGATATCTCTGTTTTTAAAAGTGTACGTTTTTATATGTGGGTCATAAATACTTCCGATTCTGATTATCGGAATATTGGATTCTCGTATGCCTTAACCCAGTGGCAAATGGTCTCATCTACGTATCTTAAACGTTGTATAATGGTTCAACATTGTGTTTTTGCAGGTTATGCGAGCCGCAAGTCCAGTACTGCTGAGAATTGTTTTATTGGGAGCCTTCCTACTCTATTGCCCGGTATGTACTAAAGCAATGCACTGTGGCATGTACTACAACAAAGTACTAACTGGGGGACGTAAGCTATCTCGATGGATATAACACACCTGTTTTCACTATAGAATATTGCAAAGTCCAGTGCACCATAAATGTCACGTTGTACTATATATTACATTCCAAATTCTGCGGAGTTCCTTAAATGTAACAGTCATTGAGTTAATACACATGCTAGACAACAAGACGTATTGTGTGATGTTAATTGGCCTCGTGTACATTCCAGATGATAGTGCAATACTTTGAGCCAAGTGCGTTTACGTGTTCTATCACGATATGGATGAGAGAACTTGGATTCTCCATATCGTACGGGGCGCTGCTTTTAAAAACGTGGAGGTAGGTGTTGTTGAACAGGAATCAATGGTGTTTTCCTATTCTGAGATATCAGCATAATTAGCAGCGTCTTGTAAAGCATTTATACGTATTATAACAGCGGTAGGTTCAACTAAACGTTGCGAAAAACAAAGAGCTTAGATCTAGGCTACACACGTTGATCAATCACTAAGGTACATCAGGCGAACATTGTTGGTGAAATAGCCTGTCAACCTTTCCTGTTTTGTCATTTATTATTCTCGTGAGAAATTATATGAGGAACAATGTCTTCATATAAAGGTGAATATCGTAACTTTGCGACAGAATGACCATTTGTGAAACCATGCCACCCACGACAATTAAAATAGAGCCGACACGGAGTTACAGCAATGTCTTGCACTCATATGATGACATCATCAACATCAGATATACATGATATAGACAAGGGATAATTGATTTGTGGGGAATAATACGACTCAATGGCGTGATCGTTGGTTGCTTCGACCATCACACCAAATTGTTGCACCGGACTGTTCCGTATGGGTGGACAATGCTTATGGAGCTGTCGTGTTATAAACCAAACTGCGGGATTTGCTATTTCTAAAATGGAAACCTTAATGTACTTGACATTTCGATTTGCCACGTCACGGTCGCGGATTCTGCATCGAGCAACGGGCTTGGAAACAACAACAACAAGACAATAAACAGCTAGCGCAAGACAGTCGTGCCATAACATATCGTCATCTGCAATCAACTCTACACATGCGTCACCAAACCGACTGCTCAACGAGCTTAACTGAAACAGTTAATTACCCATCGTGCGTACGACAACGTATGTTGCGGTGACTTCTTTGAAACAACACTACAAAGCTATAGACTGAAATATTGTCTGGACGCATGAAGAAAGGATGGCGACTGGAGAAAGATTACTCACAACTCGCATGAGATCAATAGTTACAAGACAGTTTTTTGTTTGGGGGGAACGATTGTTACAACGGCAACAGTTGTGATAAATACGACGTTAAAATGGCTTGCAATTATCGTCTTTAACGATGGTAACCTCGGTGATCCTCCCGGCTCTATAATGCCGCACACCGACATCTAGAGAAGGGTAATTACTGTTTACGCATGCACACAATGGTGCAGGTACAACTTCCAGTTTCGCGTGGCGGTCGCGTGTCGCACACTTCAAGAGTTGCCTAATGATGGCTGATAACAATGACGTATTAACCTTCACCGGATGCCGCTCTCCTCGGGTCTTATCAGTGCATTTATCAAGTTTTGCCTGCCGTTCAACCCACGCACAGGTCAACCCCCCACAACAGCTTGTGTTACGACATCGAATAAACTCTTGAAACCGTCATCAGAAAGTATCGTGAATTCATAGAAAACAACAATGAAGCAAGTCGGTAACATAATTTAGATGACAAAAAGTAGGGCCGCTAATGGAGAATGGAAACAATGACAATGTGTGATGTAAACACGGAAATCTACATTCATGGCATGTTGCATGATCATGCATCATAGTAAACACTATGCACAGATAATTCTTCAACCGGACACGCGCAGCAGTCGGTCCCTGTTCATATAAATGGACAGTCATGTCAACGAAAATATATATAACTTTTTATTCAAATATACTACATTGTTATGCGCGGCGCGTTCATATAGCATATGTCATCCGGCCGATCTTACGCATCACAGACGAATAATCTTGCACCATAAACACGGTCGTGCATACAGTGGATTGATTTAAACTGTTGATGAGTTTGTACAGCAAAGGTCGAGTAAATGCTGTTCCACTGTTTGCAGCAACTTCTAATTCTTCCCCAGTATCCCTTATGGGGTAGAGTCCACATCACCCGGTTCTTCTTCAGTTCTCCCGATCTTTCACAATGTTATGCCACGTTCGGCTGTCTACTCCTCCTCTCCCCTCTTCCCGCTGTTTTCCATCTTGTTGCTGGTCTTCCTCGTCTCCTTCTACCATCTTCTTCTGTTCTGTGCTCTTTAAGTCACCATCTACAATCACCCATTCTCTCTACATATCCTGCCTATCTCATTCTGCTCCCAACTACTTTCATTTTCAGGTGTTTCTTCAATCCAATCTCTTCTCTCAGTTCCACCATTTTCTACCTTCTCGCGTCACTTTGCACATTCGTCGGACCCAGTTCTTTTCAACTGTCGGTTATTTGCAAGCATGATGCGCCCTATGCAGTAACCCTGATGCGTCGCTTACGGGTTTCCTGTCATTTTGCTTTTTCTTGTTGCAGAATATCCGTCGTGTTCCGAGTGCGGTCGGCTCAGAGAATAAAGATATCAGACACGGATCTGATAAAGCGACTCGCGCTCATAGTTCTCATATTTGGTACCTACCTCACAGTCCGAACGGTTATTCGTCGACCTCGACTAGTGGAAGGTGAGATCACTCGACATTCATCTTAAAACGAGGCAGTCTGTTCCAAGTTTTTCATTTATTAATTAATGTAATGTTATTAAGACAATAATAACTATAATTAAGTTATACTGCCCACCAAATTATGTTTTGTATGCTCATAGCGACATTCGCAATTTCAAATGTACGACCCTGGATCATATTCAAATGGTAAATGAAAGGCGGGCTGAGTTCAACGCAATATCCATCGGTGGTCAACGATTTCGCATTTGCCTGCGTTCAACACAACAGACTTCCGCTTACAAATTATTACGTCGGCTAATTCTGGGTAGAGGAACAGAGTACCTCCATTTAAAGACAAATGACACTTACGTTATAATGTAAACATGTGTCATATCCCCTAAATGTTTTCAACACAATTAATTCGGAAATGAAAACAATGTATACCCGTGTATGTCACCGTACAATATGGGGCATGCGTGTCAACGTTTTCGATTTTAAAATACTAAAATCAAATCGGGGTGATGGCATTTATTTTTAAAACTGTTGACGTAATTGTGACATCTAACTTTAAAAGCACGGTTAGTGTTAAACGGACGACGTCGAATTGTATGGATAGAAAACACCACCTGTTGAGTGTCTAAGTGCTAGTTGCGCGAATAATTATTAACACTTTCTGAATATTCGCCTCGTGGGATGTCAAACCTGTATGATACCACTCTCGAATAACCAATCGATTTCCAGTGCCAAATGCCACCCGCAGTTTATTTCTGTGGACGGCAATACTGTCAGAAGGCCATGAAGAACTCAGTTTCTGCAAAATCTATAAATGCCATTTTATATAATTAGTTATCAACATTGTTGGTGTGTGATCTAATTAAGAAATATCTCGGTAGCTATAAAAGCAGTGTTCTACGTTACGAATTATTATTTTGTTTCCAGCTATGCGCAAGTCTGGGGATGCACATTTTGATGTGAATTTTCGAGATGCATACGTCGTTGTATCATATATGTTTCCACACTTTGCGCAGTCGTTGCGTAGAATGTATTGTAGAGACCTTCACGCAGGCAGAACTGGTTTCATCTTCTTCCAATTCCTATCCCCTCCCCGGAGGTCAATAACACCTTGTTTTCATCACCCCGTAATGCGTATAAAATCTCCCATGTCTCACAAACAATGGTATAATAGACTGCGTGTGCAAGATCAATCTCCACGGTAGCATCGTATCTACTAAGGCGCGTTCACAATGGGCGCGCGACGCAGACACGTGTTAATATCCGGTCTCCGTTGTGTTCTTCAGGAATTCACAGCAACGGACTGCGGACAGTGCAGTGTTCCTGGGACATGTGGGACTACTGCGCCGCGATAGGTAGGTGTATGTCGTTCACAGCGTGGGCACGGGGCGTGGATTTGTGTCAATAACAGCAACGCAGGTTCGTCTGTTCGCACTCGCTCTCGTCGGTAGAAAGAACTCCTTCAGTTCCTATACATTCTTGTGGACATAGCTACTGTGTTTACTGAAAATTAATTGACCACGGTTTGTAAAAGCAATTGTCAGAACACATAAATAAACTACATAATAAAGGAAATAGACGGTAAATGTGATTGAAAGAATCAGTGCAATTGACAGTAAATATTTGAAGAATATATACACACACACGCAAGCATACGCGCACGTTGACGTACTCACGCACACACGCAAGCATTTACAATAAACCACTCGCACATCATTGCGAATCATCAACGTCGCTGATTGTGCCCTATTGTGTTTCCAATACGGGTCAGATTACATCGGATGTTATTGAGATTCAGCGTCACATCTTGCCCATCTCACGGAGTATGCTTGTATGGCTGTGTGCAAGCCATCTTTCGGCAAACATTCCGTATGAGTCGTCACAAACACACACACACACACACACACACACACACACACACACACACACACACACACACACACACACACACACACACACACACACACACACACACACACACACACACACACACACACACACACACACACACACACACACACACACACACACACACACACACACACACACACACACACGCACAGACATACAGACACACAGACACACAGACACACAGACACACAGACACACAGACACACAGACACACAGACACACAGACACACAGACACACAGACACACAGACACACAGACACACAGACACACACATACACACTCGCGCGCGCGCGCGCGCACACACACACGCACGCACACTCAAACATACAAGGACATAGAGAGGCGGAGAGACGGAGAGACGGAGAGACGGAGAGACGGAGAGACGGAGAGACAGAGAGACGGAGAGGCGGAGAGGCGGAGAGACGGAGAGACGGAGAGACATAGAAAATGGAGAGACGCATAGACTGAGAGATGAAGAAACAGAAAGATAGAGAGAAGAGAGACGGAGAGAAAGACAGACAAGCGAAGAGGAGAGAAATAGAGAGAGACCG
>OZ023214.1:35840512-35874364 GCA_963995525.1 Escarpia spicata | reverse complement strand
TCAACTTTCCGTTGAGTCATCATTTCACGGGACAACATATTTGTCTTGGCCTAAATCGATATACTTGTCTTCAATCCGGACTTAACCGCAGGCGATATTATCGGACTAGTTATATACCTCTTGCATGCAACAAAAACATCTCCGTTTGATCTAAGCAGTCACCACCTGTAAGAAGATTAAGTTCGCTAGCGGAAGTGATGCTAATAAAGCCCCGGATTTTGACAGCGTTCGTTTTAGTACGTCGTCTGTCTCATAAGGATATATCGATATCAGCTACTATATTCCCAGCAATTGACCTGTATAGGTCAGTAAACTGCCCTCGTCGACTACATATCACCCGGTAAACGTTACGTCGTCAACGAATAAACATTAGCAAAGTTATATTAACTGATTTAATTCTGGATCAAGAATCACTACAAGCGATTCTCAATATGGGCATTTACGCGAAAATGCTCGGTATAATTATTCACGCGTTTATTTAGTGATGCTGTCGACCTTTCATTTTCTCTTAAAGTTGCATTCTGATTTAAACTATCATTTGTTAACTGTTTTTAAAAGAAAGTATATGCACAACATGTACGATATTTACTTATTTTATCGTACTTGTTAACACATAAGTTTAATTGGCATTTGAAATGCTATTCAATAAATTATGCTTTTTGTTAAATTACCACCTGATCTGACCAGAAGAGTAATAGCGGTATGACACGCGGATATAATATTTCGTCTTTTGCGCCGTTTTATCTTTAAAATGCACATTATGTGGAAAAAACTGTCTATCGTGTTGGTGAAAATGATATAGTGAATAGAGCATGTTGATTCATGGAAGTTTTAAGATTAAAAAAAACATGCGATCGACAAATTCAGTTCGTTGAAGGCAAGATGTCGACCCATACAACAGGCGTTGGTAATTTACTAGGTCTATCTTACGCTGTTCACATACTATTTATGTGGACATCAAAGAATTGGAGTCGTTTTGTGTTAGTTGAGTAAATGTCGTTAAAACTGAGGTTGTCCGTTGTGCATTTTGTAATATTGTTATTAATACCACATAATGAATATATGTTGAACATAAATTATACTCCCACCTAATACGGTTAATAAGCCAGAAACAGTGCTCGCAATTGGAATGTTGCGCATGCAAAATGTTCACATTGTGAACAAGAAATTTTAACTGAATAATGAATAGCCACAGTTGGAATATTGTGGAGCCATATTGCTACACGCAACTACCTTTGAAGTTGGCTGGTTCCAACACTCCATAACACAACTGCAATTGATTCCGAGCATTTCCAGTTGAATGGTATGAAAGAGAATCCCACTTTTTGCTCTGAGAGGATGATTATGTGTAACGGCACATACAATTCTTTACTCGAAATCAGCCAGGGTGGTAATTATCAACACGACGTTCGATCAATTGGTTATCCTAACTGTGGAAACACGCGAAACTTGTCAAACATCAAAGGGTATTGTGGGTAACTTAACCGTCCTGAGCAATATCGCAAATAGAGCGTGTTTGGAACACGAGCGATTTGTTTACATTTTGTACATTTCGCGGGTGCTACAGCCCCATTCCGAAAAATGTTACGGGTTTATTAAAAGCAAGTTGGCGTCCATTACACCTTGAACAACGTTATATCGGTATCAACGGGAGCCAATCAGTTCCTCTACCCAGAATTAGCGGGCGAACATTATATTAATTAATCAATAAAAAACTAGGAACAGACTGCCTCCGTTACCAATAATAAGTGTTAATGGCCGAGGGACAGACATCGTAGCTTTAGGACAATGACCCCGGTCCCGCAACATACACTATCGTTTTAAGTAGCCTCGTTAACGCGTGCGTGTCGTTGCAGGCGTACTTGGTATACAAGTATCGCGAACGAGAGCATCCTCAGACGACGATCAATCGCGGCTCCAAGTACACGGCGGCGCCCAAGTGCTCCAGCACCTTCACGAGCATCAACACCATCCGCGAGAACTCGCTCATCGAGAAGGTCTGCGACGACATGGACTTCGGCAACACGCTCGAGAAGGACATTCAGGTGGGGCGCGATGGACAGCTTCGGCTAGAGCTAATGGCGGGGTCTCGGTGGAGTCACTTTTCACGAAGTAGCATATCCAGGGTGAGGTTTGAAGACATTCGGAAGGGGAGTCGTGCGTTTGGGATTAGTGAGCGTTCTTCGGGATAGTTCAAATGTATTGAATGGATTTCTTCTGAATGTATCAAAAGGTTAGATTTATCTGTCGTATACATTTTGCCGCAGGTGAAGCAGGTGTCAGTACGTGTGATGTCCTGGGCGGATGACGTCATCATGCACATGTGACAGTTTATAGGGAGACCTACATAAGAAAAGACACACAGAAGAGGCAATATGAATAAAAACAGAAAACCAATCAACCGAGACGAGGAAAACTATAAGCTGTCATATAAGTATGACGTGTCAACTGTGACGTCATACATAGTGCCGAAGCCTGTCTAACAAAAACCGAATGTCTGTACGACAGGTCATTCTAATATGTGGAAATGTTTAGAAGAAATTCATTTAATAGGGAGTTGTGATTATTTCCGTTAGATCAACGCTGACTACGTCATTGCGACGTATCTATGCTGCACATTCGCGCTAACCCAAGTTTGTTAACACTATCAAGAATTTGATTATGGAATTAGCGCATAAACGAGGAAATCTAAATACGAGAAGTGCTTCTATTAATGACATCACTCAAAAGAACGCATTCTCTATGGCAATCACAAACAATAGGATACGCAGAAGCAATTCGGTGATACGAAGAAATATGGTCATCTTAAAGATAACGCTTGTGGGCCTCTGTTCAATCTTGTATAGTTCGATTTTTGTCACAGTGTCATGCAGCATATAGTTCGTTGACCTATTGACATTTCGTATGGTGTACAATTTTCAAAGACTGTTTAAATTAAAATGTATTATATACATATACATCGTTACAAATCAGCAAAAAACAACGTGACTTTCAGAAGAATTAACGTAGACAATGTATTTGATTAGCCTGGAGACTTGAACGAGATAAACACATTAATATGGATTACTTAAACTGTATTGTCTGCTTAATTTAAATCCGGGTAGTCCTCGCGTGATGTAGTCCTCGCATGATGTAGTCCTCGCGTGATGTAGTCCTCGCATGATGTAGTCCTCGCGTGATGTAGTCCTCGCATGATGTAGTCCTCGCATGATGTAGTCCTCGCGTGATGTAGTCCTCGCGTGATGTAGTCCTCGCACGATATAGTCCTCGCACGATGTAGTCCTCGCATGATGTAGTCCTCGCATGATGTAGTCCTCGCGTGATGTAGTCCTCGCATGATGTAGTCCTCGCGTGATGTAGTCCTCGCATGATGTAGTCCTCGCGTGATGTAGTCCTCGCGTGATGTAGTCCTCGCGTGATGTAGTCCTCGCACGATGTAGTCCTCGCGTGATGTAGTCCTCGCGTGATGTAGTCCTCGCATGATGTAGTCCTCGCGTGATGTAGTCCTCGCGTGATGTAGTCCTCGCGTGATGTAGTCCTCGCGTGATGTAGTCCTCGCGTGATGTAGTCCTCGCATGATGTAGTCCTCGGATGATGTAGTCCTCGCATGATGTAGTCCTCGCATGATGTAGTCCTCGGATGATGTAGTCCTCGCGTGATGTAGTCCTCGCGTGATGTAGTCCTCGCATGATGTAGTCCTCGCGGGATGCTTCCTGGAATAAGATAATATTAACTTGTAGTGTGCTTGTTGGCTTGGTTATCTTCGTTTGACTTGACGTGATTCGATCTGATTTGACTACGGCTAATCCTGTGTACTGGTGCTTGTAAAATGTAAAAAAAACTCACGGCAATTTGTTTTGAATACCACGGCTCATCAACAGGAATATTCTTTGTTGCCAATTTACGTCGTGCAGCTTTATATGTTTTTCGTCGTTATTTTAAATGGCTATTTGGTTATGACATCCGTGTCAATAGAAATGTGTTCTCAACATGTATAAAACGTACAGGAACTAGTTAACAGTGCGTAGCATTAGACCATAACATTATCTAGTGAGGATTAAACAACACTCATTCTCAAAGAGTATGATAAATGAATAGGATGAAGAATATGCTTAATGTGTAAATACTAGGAGTATGAATGTGTCTAAAAACAGAAATGAGCTATCAGTGAGGGCGAGTCGCTACAGATAAAACATGTTAGATTTAAGATGAGGCAACAATGTTTATAGAATACAATTTATTTGTCATAATGTACGCAGTAGGCAATCTGGCCGGCAATGTCATTTATTTCAATGTAATATTTGCTTCTTTTTTTCTAAATGCTCTAGCATGAATATGTTTAAAACAAAACTCACAGGGGCGGGCCACATACAGATAACACGTTATATTTATGATAAAGCAGTGGTTTACATAGAAAATCCATTTGATAGAAATGCAATAGAAAATTTGATCGATAATACCGTTTGTTTGTATGTAATATTTGCAGATTGATTTTACAAGTGTCCGTAGCATGAATATGTTTCAAACAAAATTTATTGATATCTCACAGAGAGGTGTTAAAACAAAACACGTTTTAGATTCTCGATATTACTTTATTTTGTATTCTGACGTGGTATGTTATGTAAATGCTATAGTAGTATGATTGTGTCTAAAATAGAATTGATTTATATATATCACAGGGAGGGGTCAGATACAGATAAAACCTGTTAGATGCATGAGAATGCAATGCATTCAATCAATTTGGTTCCCAAGTGCATTTGTCATATGGGGTTCCTTAGTGCTTTCGGTTGCAATATCGCTTGTGTGTGTGCGTGCGTGCGTGCGTGTGTGTATATTTTTTGTGAGACGAATTTAAGTTCCACATCGTTTATTTTTGCGGATTTTTTGCAAGACGAGTTTAAGAGTCTCTACATCATTAATTTATGCATTCTTTTGCTTGAAGGATTTAAGCCCTTATATATCGTTAATTTGTCTGTGTGGTTATTACAGGAAGAGTTTAAGCGTCTCTCTATCGTCAATTGTGTGCGTCATTCTCTTGCAGGACGAATTTAAGCGTCTGTATCATTAACGTGTGCGTCATTCTCTTGCAGGACGAGTTTAAGCGCCTCTATATGCAACTGGAGACGCTGAAGCAGAAGAACATGAAGCTCGGCAATCCGCATCTCACGCACAAACTGTCGGCGATGACGGAGGCGGCGATGATCGATGACCCGGACTCTCAGCCCGCCTCACCCAGCGTCAACGGCAAGAGAGTCGTCATCAACATAGACAGTTACAAAGACGCGACGAGTCTGTAAGGAGCCGTCGACGCTAGCCTAGGACGGAGTAGACATCTTCACGCCGGCGGCTGCGACGTCGCTCGGTGTCGTTGAGACGCTGATGTTGTACAAACGTGGCAACGCGACGACGGATAAGATGGCTGCCGATCGGTGGTGAACCGGCGGCCGGAGAGAGTTTGCGGGGTGTTGCAGATGACGGACGTTGCTGGGGACAGTCCGAGGGAACAAATCGACGCACGCCGAGGTCTTGACGGTGCAGGATGCGTTGCATTTAGAAAAATGGCGTCGTTCTTTGTGGTGGAACTCTAGGTGGAAAGTAATGACGTCGACAATCTGTCACTAAAGTGCCACTAGGGAAATGACGTCCCAAATGTTATTGAATCACGTGGTTCCGCGTAAAGGCAACTGTGGTGACTCCACATTTCGTTTGGTAGACGATGTGACGGAAATAGAAACGCCAAAGAGACGGTGTGGCATGATGTGACACCGGCATTCGTCTGATTGACGAATACCGCTAGTGCAATGTTAATGACAGAATCTCAACTAGTTTCGAATAGCAAACGTGGCTAACGATGCACCAACCACAGGCTGTATGCAGTGCTTCCTAAGTGCGATGCCTTCGTATTTGCAACCGTTGTTGCATGATATCAGCAAAAGGCGCTTGGTGACAACAACTGTGAAATTTGCTCAAAGCACCCAGCAGCCACTTACTATATCCTGCAGACAATTGAGTCACGGATGTCGACCAACGGAAATTAAAATTAAACATAAACTGACGAGTAGATAACATGAAGGCCTGACCCGTAATTTAAGATTTTCGGTGCAAAGTTTCAGAATTGTCCACTTCCCAATTTACGCGAAGGTTTATTTTGCATTTCTCTCGAACATTAAAAGTGCTTACCGTAAATAACGATTTCATGTTAGCATGCCCCAATGATTATCTTTAAAAACCCTCTTACAGAAAAATTAAGCAGCCCCGGAAATTAGTCTATATTCTGATATGCATGGGTCTTTCCTGTACAATAATCGTCCGTGGGTGTTTATTAAATAATGATCGATGTCGAAAATGATAACACGGTTGAAGTAAACTTTATTATGGTGCCAGCGCTAGAAAAGGGACAATCAGTCAATGTTGTGTAGACTGGTGTATATTACGTCGTCGTTGGAGAGAGGAGAAAGGTGGACCCTCTGCATTTTGTCTGAGAGCGATGCCCCGAACGTATGAACCGCCAGCGTTTTAGCTGCGCGTGTTGCGTCGTTCAATAGACGTCAGCGCGATCTGGTATGCCAAGACGTGAGTGAGACGAACGTGGCGTACCGCGACGGAGTCACGTATGTTATACGTGATCGATGAACGAGTGTGTTTGGTTTATGCAGAGCAACGTTGAACAACATTGTACGTTGGATGTGAATGACGACGTAGACCGGTTGTCCAACACGTGTACACGGAGTGACTGTTGCGTATAAACAGACTGGGTCTTCGCCGGCGAACGCTGTGCCATCTGAGAGATGGGCAGGGTTCTTTCGCATCATCAGCGTGAATGAGTTCGCCAACTGGAATGACCTTTCTGCGCAGAAGGCGAACGTTTTGTTGGTCACGTTGCATTTATGCGGGAGATTCGTGTAGGGAATTGGTGATTTAACGCACTGTGAAACATGAACCCCACGACGGTCAACATGGTATTTATGCGGGAGATTCGTGTAGGGAATTGGTGATATAACGCGCTGTGAAACATTAACCCCACGATGGTCAACATGGTATTTCTACCGCGTTGCTTACAACGACTTGTATAGCCACGTTCGATCGTGGGTCTTTACTGAACAATTATCGATGTCGGATTCGTTGTGTAGTGTATTTATGCGTGTAGGTTTTTTAAAGACGTGTCGCGTTCTCGGTATGATGTTGCATGCGTGTCGCCGTGTGTGATGCATGCGTTGGTATGCGCGGGGGATTTGGGGAGAAAGGCAAACCTAATCCGCACCGCGTTTGGAAGATACTGACATGACATGAAGCTTTATAAGCAATATGTTGAAATTATTCTGCCTACCTAGACGCATTCGGGTCCACGGGCACAGGCACAAACATGCACAATTGCACTTATGCAAACACGAACACACACGTACGCACATAGTCGGGTACACATGGACACATGCACACTTACGGATACATGCATACATATACGAACACACACACGCACACACGCACACAATCACACACGCACGGACACGCGTACATACATGCACTCATACACACGTACACACACACACATACACACATACATACACACACACACACACATGCATACACACACACACACACGCACACACACACGCACACACACACACAAACACACACACACACACACACAATACACACATACACACATGCACACATGCACACATACACCAAGTTGATGATATCCTTTAACTCAACGACAAAATACACCAGCGCACACCCATTCCATTGACAAGAATGCGTAGATAGTTGTACAACCGGTTTTACAAACGGCTTTTCCCGGACGCCAAGGCCGTAATCTGAATTCATGATTGCAAAAAGGCGTCCAATCTGGAATAACGACGTTCAATTCGTATAGGTCGCAACGAGATTAGATTTCACGCGCAGTAGATCATTGTCAGCCATCCGGACTGGCAATTTATCTTCTGTTCATTAATAACCCTTTAATTAGACACGATTCCGCGTAACGCCAAGGTCCCTAGATGAAACGTTTGTCGCCTGCAATATCGTCATACGTCACGTACACGTCACAATTTGAAGTTGACATTTCTATCAGCCAGTTGACACGTAGAAAGATATGTTATTAAATTATGCTTTCGGGCAACACAATTATTGACCAACATCGTAGGTTGAATGTAATTGTTGCATCCGGTTTGTTACCGCGATCGTGCCGCATTGTCTCTAACTGTGTTGCTGCGTACAGTGAAATAACAGTGATGTGTACAGAATAAAATTGAATAAGTTATTCAAAATGTATATAGATAATTATACAAAGTACGAGGAGGCATGGCCATGGGCCTGCGGGCGAACTTGCGAGCAAGTCTGCCTCTGTAAATATACACTTGATGGGTGACGTAACATGTGTAATATTGCAATAAATATATGATACAGCATTCGTAGTCACGAGTTGTGTACCCTCGGTGTTGACCTTGTGGTTGACCTCTTTCTAAGTCACGTAACAAACGATGACACCGACTTAAAAATAAATAAATATATAAAATATTGAATATTGAACCACGTCATTTCTCGCATATTTATATAAAACTATATTTTCAGCGACGCCGTCAATTTCAATGTGTGGTAATTATTAGCAGGAACTTCGAGGAATCTGACCTTAGTTGTGTGGGAGTCGCGATATACCTCCAGCGTATTTGTTCTGGTACTAAGAACATTATATTAAGACACGAGTAACCAGCATCCCCGATTTATAGTAATACAAATGGAATTTCTTTCATGTTAAGGGTACTATCGTTCTCTGTTTTGGCATATCTTATAAATACAGAATGTTCACGTCTCCGTTTACAAGAAACAAAATACACTCTGACAAAAAAACATGTCACCGAGAAATTAATTGCGTTGAAGGATAAATGTTAGCCCGCCAGTTGGCTTTGGCCGTTACCAGATGCAACGACCAAAACCCGTTTTTATCATTTATACAAATGTACGCACCTTTTATTACACTGATCGCATATTTTAGTTTACACCTTGGGCACATTTGGACACAAAATAACCGTATTCATAAGGTGCTAAACCAGTCGAGGAAGCAGCTTCAAGAAAGCCCCACGTGTTGCATGGCGGTCCGGGATTTGACATAGTCAGGGACGTGGAAGCCGAAATATCTTTTGAATATTATACACAGTACCGACAGACAAGATATCATCATCTTACGGGTGAAGGCGGAGATCATTAAAAAAATCAGAAAAGAACAAAGACCTGGTCAGAGTAATGACTAACAATGAAGTGACGATTCCAGGAATAAAATATGAACCCGTTAAAACATATTTGGACGGTAATATCACTCACTCGCTCGCTCACTCACTCACTCACTCACTCACTCACTCACTCACTCACTCACTCACTCACTCACTCACTCACTCACTCACTCACTCACTCACTCACTCACTCACTCACTCACTCACTCACTCACTCACTCACTCACTCACTCACTCACTCACTCACTCACTCACTCACTCACTCACTCACTCACTCACTCACTCACTCACTCACTCACTCACTCACTCACTCACTCACTCACTCACTCACTCACTCACTCACTCACTCACTCACTCACTCACTCACTCACTCACTCACTCACTCACTCACTCACTCACTCACTCACTCACTCACTCACTCACTCACTCACTCACTCACTCACTCACTCACTCACTCACTCACTCACTCACTCACTCACTCACTCACTCACTCACTCACTCACTCACTCATGTCGGCCACTGGGGTCGAACTTTAGTGACTCCAATCATCCGTCTCCAGATCCCTCTCTGCCATTGCCGTCTTCAGATCCTCCGTCTGTAGACCCACATCTTCCTTTAAGCAGTCGATGTACAATGTAAGTTGCTGCTGGTCTTCCTGCCTTGGTTCTTCCATGTGTCGGTTGCCACAAAATGGTCTTAGATGCCATTTCACCCTTATGTCTGTAGCAGTGTCCGGCAAATATCAATCGTCTTCTTCTCATTTTGTCAGTGACTTTACACATTCCACTGTATAGTTCTATGTTTGTCAAATGTTGCTGCCAGTGAATGTTAAATGCGGCTCGAAGCATTCTTGTATAACATCCGTCAAGTTGTTGTCAAGTTTTTTCGCCATTGTCCATGTTTCGTATCCATAGAGCAGCACAGACTCTACTGTTGCAATAGACAGTTTTTGCTTGATTTTGCGTGGGAGTGTAGATTTCCATATTTGATTTAGTTGGCTGAGTGCTCTCCACGCCACTGCCTTCCTGATTTTGATGTCTTTGTCTATTGTGCAGACCCAGGAGCCAAGGTATTTGTAGTCTTCAACCTTCTCTAAAACAGCTCCTTCCCTGCCAGCAATGCTGGAGTTTCCTAATTGGTTGAATGAGATATATTTGGTTTTTCCAGGATTGATCTTTAAACCAATCCTTGCACATGATGTTTCCACTCGTGTTAGAACCTCCTGTGTCTGATTGATCACTTCTGATAGTAGCGCAATATTATCGGCAAATTCGAAATCGGTGATCACCTCAGGTTTAACACGTTTACATTTCCTTCTTGTTATCTGGAATCCAAGTTCCTCTTCTCTTCCATTGATAGCTCGTCGCAGTGCATAGTCATGGACTATGACGAAGAGGTATGGCGCCAGCGTGTCACCCTGTAGCACTCCCGCCGTGATATCAAAAAGCTCAGTTTCTCCATCCGGTGATTGTACTTTGGCACGTGTGTTCCTGTACATGTTGGAAATAGCTATTACTAGCTCTCTGGGGACACCGTAGGCTTCACGAATCTTCATCACCTTGCCAGGATGAACTGTATCAATGCTTTTCGGAAGTCTATGAATGTCAAAATTGCAGGAAGATGCTTTGCTCTAATTCCTTCAATTAACCTTATCAGGGTTAGTATATGACCTACTGTTGTCCTCCCTGTCCGGATTCCATTATGATTGTTTCTTAGGTGGTGGTCAATTTCAGGGCGTATTCTGTTCAATATCATCCTGTTGAATGTCTTTGCCGCAATGGAGCTCAGGCTAATGCCCCTGTTAGTTAAAATGGTAGTTTAACTCAAAATGCAACCCTAAGAGATATCTCTCAACATAATCTGCATGTATGCTCTCGGCGGCTTTCATGCAAGATCAGAGTTGCTTCTTAGTCCATCGATGCTTCTATAAAGCACCTCGACGCTATTACAGAACGTTGCGCATGGCCGTTTTCACATTAAACATTCACGCGTTAAGCATGCACCGTCGGTTTGGATCTTGCGTGTAAATGGCATGACTAGAGGTCGGTTTTGAAATGCTTTTGCAAGTGTTCGTAGACTCCCCCGGGTTCTGTCTACATGCAGACGTTAAACAATGGGTTCCATTGATGTGCGTTCCAAGACAATCGAAGGATCGATCACGTCGGATGTTTTCAACGTATACCGCTTCAAGGAATCCTTTACACGTGAACATGTTATGTCAATAATGCATTGTTGTTCACCATCCAGACGTGTTGGCTAACATAGTGTGGTTTTGCAGTTAGTAAAATGGAGATTAGCCCCGTTCATATGAATGTTATTTCTTCTGTTGGTATAGTGATCACGTGCTATATCAAATGAGGTAGTTATTAACTAAAAATAACACATTTCTATTATAATAACTAAACTAACTAGAATATTATATATTATATATATTCATAAAAATCACTTGTTGTACAATGTCACTGTTACATATACAATATCTATATTGATATATATATATGTATATATATAATAACAATAAAATTATATATACATATATATATATACACAGTGTATATATATATATACGTACATGCTCATGCGCACACATATACAAACGCACACACGCACATACATCCATCAATGTACACACACACACGCAGTTACATGCAGACACACGCATGCACTCACCTACACACACACATACACACACACACACACACACACACACACACACACACACACACACACACACACACACACACACACACACACACACACACACACACACACACACACACACACACACACACACACACTCACGTACATACACTCACCATACACACACACACACACGCACACGCACACGCACACGCACACGCACACACACACGCACACACACACACACACACACACACACACACACACACACAAATACCAACGCCATACATACCACACTAACAGCACATAACAGTTTCCTTTCGGAACACAACATTTATGATAAAAACTGACTTAACGTAACATTATGACATGACTTACATTCGTCACGTAGAATAACTGGATTACCTATAACGCCGATTTAAATCATTGCAAGGCCCATCCAATTAATCAGCAGAAGCACTTTCGTTCCTTTACGCCATTTCCCATTGCAGAGTTCAGCGGGGTGATCCTGTTAAGCACCCGAATACAAAGCATCAGCCTTCTGCGATCACTGTGTGTTTTACGACAACTCAGCGCGACTTATAGTTGGTCGGTTTTATCGCGCCGGTTAATTGAGAAATTGGCGGCAGGAGAAAGTCCAAACGCACGTGTAATGGGAACTATAAGTCTCACACAGCAATCTGAATGGAGGGCATCTGTCGATAACGCGGTATGATTGTGCGCCCGATATTTGACCATTGACACAACGTTGGAGTCCTGAGAACCAGATCAGGCAACATACGTTTGCATAAGCGACTATTACAAAGTTTCCATGGTAATCTGTGATTTTGTTTCTCAAGTAAGTATCAATTGTCTTAAACGTCCACACTCGAAATTCGTCAAAAACGTGAAAGAATTATTAAAAACTAGTAGTCCGTAGTTCGTATAATCACGCAGTAAAACAGACACTGCAATCGTTTTACAACAGCGGTGACGAATAGACCTCTGCAAGAAAAAAAGTAATTCACCTATAAAAGCCACACACACCTGCCATTAAATAAATCGTTTTCAATGTAATTAGGGAGTGATCATCAATTAAAGGGCGCTTCTAAAATCGATTTGTCGCCGTTCGTCTCATTTCAGAGCCTGTTTTCTAAGCATCGAGAGTGTTTTGTGTCTAATGTACGATATACTGGCTCGTTTTGCAATGTTGCATTAGTTCTGGTGAAATAATCGGATAAATCAGCGGTTCTTTAGAGTTTTTGGCGGCGACCCAAATTACGGTCGCAGGACGTACTTGGCGACCTTCAAACGTTTAGCTTGTGATAACGAAATTATAAAATAAATGATGACAAAATAAATATGCATCTATATAAATAAATAAAAAAATAATAAAACATTTACTAAACTTGCTGAACACGGCGCTAGGATTGACAGAACAGTTAATTTGTCGACGTACAAAGAGAAAAACCGTTGCAACGCTTAACAAAAATTGCGGACACTGGGGACCTTTGTGAACCACTCAAAATGGTTTGGCGTCCAAATTTTGGGTCGTGACTCAAGGGTTAAGAACCGCTAGGATAAATTATTATACCATTATTGTCCGGGTCTGGTAACAATAAATTGTGGCGATGAAGGGCAAACGTGGTCCGGTTTTATATAGGCCCACTGTGACACAATGTTATTCAAATTTATGCCAGGTACTTCGTTAAACGACCAAAGCAAATTATTTCGGTTATTTTAATAATAAAATTACGTTCTCTTATATGTTACAGGTACTGCACATGTTAATACTTAATTTGTTCATACTCTACACTTTTTAACATCAGCATACCTGATCCAGGATATAACTTGAAGGGGAAGGTTTAACCGAAATTGACAAGAATTCAAGTGGGAGAGAAATTAACACTCGATTTGATTATGCGTCATCGAGACATTACGCGTACATGCGATCGTTCTTCCGTCGTGTGCCGCTAGAGGTCGTTCGCATAAGTGGTCGGTGCTTTGTTGCACAGTGAATAAGTGGTAAGTAAACAATAGCACATTTTTTTAAATCCTCGTGTAAAATTTGTAAAGGAAACTGTAACATCGATTCGCGTTTGATTCTGTTCGCATGTTACATAAACCACACCAGTGGCCTGTTTAAGATCTCGGAGGGGCAATGGGAGTCCAAGCGCAGACAGCCATTGGTTATCCAAGCTGAAATGTACTGGCGCAACAGGTTATATAGGAAAAAAATTGCAACTTGAGGGATGGGGCAATAACCCCGCTAAATATATCACAGAACTACACGTGGAGCACAGGGGAGCAATGACTAGAGCATCGGACTCTCTTCCGAGAGAATCCTGTGCTGCCGTGTCGAACGTTCTTGGTCAAGTTCGTTCAGTCTACGTTGCTTCCGTTCACTCAGCTATATGAATGAGTACCTGGCTATAGACAGTGGTGGATATTTGTGTACGAGGTAGTGTTCAATTGAACAGATCTGCCAGGACGTAAAGCGGTTTGAGCAGTCCTAAGGCTCTATACAAAATTACCTTTTGCACTTACGTATGCATTATTGTGGACTAACTTAAAAAGACTATAATATAAACTGGAAAATGTGGCCGTATCCTGAATTTACACACCTCAACGATGCAGGTGTTTTCATGATCCGTGTACAACTAGACTGGTGAGAATAAAATCAGTGCTTGAATAAAGGTGCCGTGAGTGTCACAACCACAAAGAAATATAAACAATTATTTTCGAGCATTATCCTTCGTACGGGGTCTACACGAAGAACACCTTGACATTTTATCTCGTGGGAATTTAGCACAGACAAAAAGTGGAAGGCAAAAAGAAGTTAATCCAGCACGCATCTTATGCTTTGCCCAGTAGTGCATGTTGAAATAATCAGAGTTTGCAGATAAATGTAGACACTTTAATGTAATGTCAACGATAGAGGTAGTTGGATCTGGCCTCGATCGTTGTGGTCGAAAGTATTGGGTGCATGTGCCAACGAGGGCGGACTGTGAGTGAGTGAGTGAGTGAGTGAGTGAGTGTGTGTGTGTGTGTGTGTGTGTGTGTGTGTGTGTGTGTGTGTGTGTGTGTGTGTGTGTGTGTGTGTGTGTGTGTGTGTGTGTGTGTGTGTGTGTGTGTATGTGTGTGGGTGGGTGTGTATATGTGTGTGTGTGGGGGGGGGACGGATGGAGTGATGGTGGAAGGGTGGGAGGGAGTTAGGGAGATATATATATATCTTCCTAATATATATATATATATATATATAGTGAGTGTGTGTGTGTGTGCGTGTGTGCGTGTGTGTGTGTGTGTGTGTGTGTGTGTGTGTGTGTGTGTGTGTGTGTGTGTGTGTGTGTGTGTGTGTGTGTGTGTGTGTGTGTGTGTGTGTGTGTGTGTGTGTGTGTGTGTGTGTGTGTGTGTGTGTGTGTGTGTGTGTGTGTGTGTGTGTGTGTGTGTGTGTGAGCGCAGTACGTTAATCGTATCATGGAAAATTATACCGGGCAATGAAATCGTGTATACAGTTTAATAATAATAATTACAATAATAACAGTAACATATATTAATGCATTATATGATATATATGCACGCACGCACGCACGCACGCGGACACACACACACACACACACACTTACATTATCTGATCTAGGACATTAGGGCAGATGGTGATGTAGTTCACGGCAATTTACCCGAATGTTCTTTCAATAGGCAATGGTCATGCAACAGCTAACTCAGCGTCGATGGCCTGCCAAATCGTTTCATTATACAGTTGACGTGTAACAAAAATATGAAGCGCACGTAATTTGTCGTGTTTGTGCGGCAAGCAGATCGTAACTGTGTCATACGGGTATACGTCACGGGCCCGGCAGCAGCTGTAGACAGGGAATGAGCGGAGAAAAAAGAGCGGTCAATTTACGACAAAAACAACGATCAGTTTACAATCAACGTCAGGTATCAAGTAAAATGGTGAATGTTCGGTGGCGCAAGTGATCGACGGGGCCGTTTGCGAATTGTTTTTGCAAATAGTATATCCATCGCCGCGCCTTCTTTTCACCGTAGCTGTCAATCAACCGTTTATGTTATAATTGCGTATGCGTGACCGATACCGCGCGACGCTGTCAAATCGGCTGTTTTGCTGCATTTTTACATACTTTTGGAAGGGTTGAAAAGTAGTATGTAAATCAATAGATTGCATATGAACCAGAGCATGTCATGTATAATTATTCTGGAGCACTGCAACTGTGATATAACAAGTTTAATATTAAGGCTTAATTATTATGAGAACGTAACAATGTTATATAAATATATGTATGTGTGTGTGTGGATGCGTGCGTGCGTGCGTGCGTGCGCGTGCCATTCTCATGAAAAAGTGTATACATTTCAAAATTAGTAAAGTCATTTTCAAGATGTGACCCACATACGTCATAACCTTACTAATTATGTGGAATGTCAGACTCACATGCCGGTTTGTCAGCGAAATTAATGAAGTCATTCTATCTATCCCGGTAATATGTTTTATATATTTTACTGTTTTGCTCATTTGTATTGTTTTTCTTTATTCATGAGAAGACGGCTTTAGCGTGTGGCACAGAGTGTGGAACACATCAAAGATGTCATCGGTCTGTAATCCTTATGACTTTCACGTCTGTTCATTCGAACGTATTGACGAGCATACGTTCACAGCTGAAATTCGTGTTGCATTCGATTATGTTTCGGAAGCTCAACTTTGGCTCAACCAGTACGAAAATGTCACCAAAACTACCTGGCGCACAGCAGTTATGAGACCGAAAAGAGGCAGGGCGAATTTATGGTAGTGGTACTTCCGCTGCCAGCACCGCACATCGCTACGCACCACCACGGCTAACAAGCGCATAAAGTCGAAACACAGGCTGTCCAGCAGAGGTTGTTGTGATAGTGAACCGATTTGTTGAGAACAGCGGCATATTCTGCTGCAACAGGGACATCTGCTTCCATTTATGATGACGCAGTGACCGTTGATGCAGAATCTGTGGTGAAACACAGAGTTGCTGACATGCAGCAGATTCACGATAGCCTCATTGCACAATTTCGCGAAGACCCTACAACTATCGGACCTGCCAATGAGCAATTTGTTATAAACTTCGACAATTTGAAGACATCTATTGCTACAGTGTCTGCCCTGTCAACATTTGGTAATACACTGGAGCAGGCCCGGCACAGTCGGCGTTGTGAAAGAACAGACGTCTCGGAACGCAAATTGGCGTGCAAACCAAAGCCACTGCGCGGCTAACCACAGTTCTTGGTGGTAGACGGTGCCTACACACAGGTCGGAAGGTATCGAAGAGGGGAGTCGTGAGGGACCGTTCGCATCTGATACCGAAAGGAAGACCTGCAAGAACCACACAGATTGAGCCAATGCGTGGCCAGCAACACCCCTAGACAAGAACCACTCCTCAAAGTGGTAGAAGTGTGATCAGGCTGTAGCAATCGGGCTACAATGACACAGACATGATCTAGACATGTACACATGCAACTGTTCATGTGTAAATCACTGAAATGTTGATGGTTATCTTCCTACAAGTTCTGCTCGATTATATAAGAAACATGATTCCAGTGGTTCATGAGTGAATGGACGATGGAGTGACCAAGTAATCTTATATCTGAAAATCCTGTTGGAAAAGAACTGTGGTCAGAAGGTGTCTTGTATATATGGTTTAGACAAATACGCAACAATGTTAAAACACAGCATTAATGAACGTTAACTCCTCCAATTGTCGGAATTATTAATGATAACATATATGTCAACTACCTCGGTTTTGGTTCAGCAACGTATGACTATTCAGATTCAGTACAAAATCCGGTGGAACTGCATTCATGCAGATATTATGATTAAATGAAATTGTAAGAATTATTGATATTACTTAATGCAACATGTCTTAGTGCCATAGTGAGTGGTGCTGTTCAGTTGAAGTATTTTAATTATCAAGCTGGTTGATCCCGGCTGTTAAATTGCACTGGGAACATTTCACAGAGTAACTGGTGACAATTTCAAGTATCTGTCTTGAATGTTTGAATGATTACTTAGGTTTACTTAGGTTGTTCTTGACCGTAGGCGGTAGACTCGGTGGTCAGATCTCCAGGTTGTCCAATGTTCTACTACTACCGTGCAAGGCGGCTTTGTAGTCGTAAATAATTGTTTGGTATTCCAGTGTTTATCTAGGCAGTTTTTTAATTACTTAATATAGGTGCAGTTACCATTTGTTCGGGTACATTATTCCATAATTGTGTGACTCTGATTGAAAAGGTTTCCTTTTTAATATATATATTCTGCACATTCTTGGAATTGTCTCAAGCTATGACCCCTTGTTCCTTCCTTTATTCCACAGTCTTTATGTTGCACCAGAATGTTAGAAGATACATTAATATGATACTTACCATTTAGTAGTTTCTGCACCTCTACATCATATCTCCCCGCGTTCTTCTATAAGTTAATGTGGGGAGTTTCAATCTATCGAGTCTTTCCTGGTAAGGAATATCCTTCATTTCAGGAAGTTGCTTAGTAGCGCGTCTCTGCACACTTTCTATTACATCCTTACATTTTTATTTATAAGGGACCATCTGGTTACTGCATAATCTAAATGACTGCAAACTAGAGCGTTATATAGTGGCATAAAACTTATTTCATTTAGGGTTGTAAAAGACATAATAACTGCCACGATATTGTTTGCTTTATTAATCTTTTGATTGATATGTTTGCGAATTCTAGCTTTGATTCGATAATAACCCCAATGTCTTTTTCCTGTGCTGCGATTCCTAACTCGTGGACCGTATCATATATTTTCAAATTGTAAGTGTACCCATGTTCTTTTTTTGTAAGTGCATCAATTTGCATTTCATCCGGGTGAAATCTTAATAACCATTGATTAGACCACGATGTAAGTTTATCTCGATCTTCCAGGTCATATGAACTATTAATTGTTCTAAAAACCTTTGTATCATCTGTCGGTGAGGTATGAATTCATCTTATTATGGTACCTCAATTCGCTGAGAATACTTATAGGTATTAAAGAAATATTGCAATGCGAGCAGAATATTTGCTTATATAATATTATAGTAATGTGTTCAAGTTAGTTTAGCCTAAGGGTATACTTTTTTTTTATTACTTTCAATACCTATCGATTTGTGATCTAATGATTATTCTTTCAAGATGTAGATGTGTAAATAAATGTTGTAATTTCCACCAAATGTGCTATTTTTACTTCATTATTAATAACATTCAGGGTGCACTCTAGCCGGTCGAAACAAAACCTGCTTTGACCGTTTAGCGGTTAAAACCAGGTTAAAACCCGTCAAAACCTATTAATACTACTGAAAAGTCTAAAACTAACCCCAAATACACCAAACTTCTCCTAGCTTATATTTAGCTCATATACAAATTTTACCTAGTGATAGAACATAAATGTCTACTTGCTTAAAACAAGCATAGCTTATGAAACATCAATGCTGAATTGTCGTGCAATTACTCTGAAGCAGTCCTTGTTCCTGCACAACTGAAACTGAATTGACAGACATGCTTAATAAATAAAGCATGTGTATAACACTTATTAACTATTGTAAAGTACTCACCAGTTACACAGTTCTTTACATGCACAAATATTCTAGAAAATATTTTGGCAGAAAAAAGGTAGCCGTGTTCTTAAATAATTCACATAGACCGCGGCCTGGCCCTAAATCTACGCTACGGAAACGGTCTGGCTACGCTGAATTCGAATACGTTGTCTGGTGTAAATTTTCGCATTGTCATTAATTTTCATTTAAAGTAAATACAACTTGTTAATTAAACATTATATAATAATATAGTAAGGGTAAATGTTCCATGTATCTGTTGTAATGATAGATCACACGCATCTCGTACCACCATTACCCTTACGGGCCTCGTGCACTTACGGATCGCACATGTTTGGTTGGCGGATGCGGCGTGCACGGCCATGTTCTGAGTGTACGGTTACACACAATAAAAGTATTACATCTTATAGCATTATCTATATCATTTAATCTGTAATCATCAATCATGAGAACATAGATAGGCTATCTTCTGAAAACACAAATTCAAATGGTTAATCTAAAGAATAAAACAGGACCAACAACAGAGCATGGACCATTAAATACTTTTTAGTTTTTATGCTTTACATTGGTTACCACTCTGACATGTTTACACGTATTGTTGAAAATTACAGTCTGCTTTTTCCATGAGCTTGATTTGAATGCAATGACCAATAATATCTCAAGATATCTTGTTTCGTATTCATATTTAACATATATTTTGACACGTACATTGTTTTTATAGTGATTAACAATTAATTACAGAAATATTGCACAAAATTATCACTAAATTAGGTTTTAACAGGGTTTTGACAATTTTTCAGGGAAAATTAGCCCGGTTTTAACCAAGGTTTAACCAGGTTAAAGCCGTTCAACCCTGATAACATCGGTTATCAAATTAATAAACAATATTTAGATTTAGAAACATAGTATAATGCTCATTTTCTTCGATTTACCGTAAAACTATATTGCTTCCACAATGAATATATTGTACCATATAGTACATCTATTCAGGTAATATTATATATATATATACATATATATGTATATATATATATATATATAATGAGAGTACTAAGAGTTGACATATTAAATACATTATAAATATTAACTTACTGTTTCATTGGTTTCCATATCTTAGTTAGAAATGTTCTCCTTCCCAATGACGGCATTTATCTGAGAAACTTCAGACTGACAGTGACATGCGCTAACCACTACAGTCACTACATTTACAACAATTGTCATAACATGTTTGGAACGAATAGTGGTTCGTAAGCAGCAGCTAGACGTTCAGGACTATCTTAACCCATTCCAATTTGCCTACAGGCATGGCAGAGGAACATATGACGATGTCAACACTGTTGTCCATTTAATTTTGAAACACTCAGACAACCCCAAGGTTTATGCTAGATTATTTATTGTTCATAGACTTTAGTTCCGCGTTCAATCTTATCCAACCTCACATTCTGCTCACTAAGCTGAAACAAAGGAATGTCAATCCATATATCATCAAGTGGTATCATTCTTTTCTAACAGACAGAGTGCAGCTTGTTAAGGTAAATCACTCTTTTTCAAACTGTGGTAACAAATACCGGTGCACCCCAAGGTTGTGTCAGTTCGGCGATTATGTACATTCTGTATACTGTACTGTACTGTACCAGCAGCAATACTAACAACTACATAATCAAATTTTCTGATGACTCGGCTATTCTTGGTTTGTTACATGTTGATTCTGACATCAGTACGTATGTGTCTGAAATTGAAACTTTGTACATTGGTGTGACAACAACCACCTCAAACTTAATGTCAACAAGACTCAAGAGATGATGCTAAATGTATTGTTGCCGATCACCTGCCTGTTGTTATACACGGTGAAGAAATTGCCCAGATCAAGCTGTACAAATACCTAGGTGTCCATCTTGATAGCAAACTTAGCTGGAATGTCCATGTTCACAGTATGTGCTCCAAAGTCCACCAGCGGTTGTACTTTCTACGCAGACTGAGAGCTTTCGGTGTCGATGAGAAAATACGTGTTCTTTTTATCGCTCCATTATTGAAAGCATACTGCGCTATGGGATTACTGCTTGGTTTGGCAATCTGTCTGTTCAATTAAAATTACAGCTTTCTCGATTGATGAGAAACTGCCATGAAAATCACAGGTTCCACATCTCCCATGATCTCCCTTCAGGAGATTTTTGAACAGACACAAAAAAGACAGTCAGTCAAGATTATTTGTGATACTAAACATGTTCGACATAATGAATTTCAGCTCCTGCCATCTGGTAGACGTTATATAACTCCTCGGTGCAGGCTTAATATATACCAACACTCATTCGTGCCACTGTCTATTAAACAACTTAATTCACGATGCCTGCTGCCTCAGTGTCACTTGTCGTTTTAGAATAAGTAGTGTGTATGCATGTATTATTTATCTGCTGTTTTTATCGAATGGTTTTATGGTTTTATGTACATATTGAAGTCATATCTGTTCTCACCGGAGAAAAATGTCTCAACTCCATAGTTGAGACAATAAAGCATTATCTTATCTTATCTCTTGCGACATGTCATCAGATTATGCAGAACGATGACACGTCGCACGATTTATACGACGGGGGTATAAATCGTGCGTGCAATATTTTTTCCGTTTTAACAAAAATCTGATCAAATTCTTCCGTAAGATATATATTTGCTAAATCGCTAACACATATTCGCCAAATTTCTGCAAACAAACTAGTTGAAAAGTTGTTTTGAGTGAAGTATTTCTTACAGCAGTATGTAAACTTCTTTCAGTGTTTTCATTTCCTTAAGCAATGTGTACACTTCTTTCAGCGTTTTTTGTCTTCTAAAACAGTAATACTACTACAATTTATCAATAACGAAAAAGCTGGGTTTTCACGCATGCGCAGATATAATATTATTGCGAAACGACTGACAAAGTGGGCGGAGCTATATGCAAGGTGGGAAGACCGATGAATATAATGTTTGGGAAAACAGAATTCGCGGGCCGCTTGAACTGCCAGAACATCTGAAAAAAGTATGCTCATCCGAGAACGACGCGTTCTTTCATCGTCGAGACTGTCGAATTGTCTGGCTCGGACGGACGGAACAGATCCATTCTCCAGTCTACTGACTCAACTATGATGCCGCTCTGCCTGACATTATATCCCTCGGTCGCCGTTTGTTCGGCTTGACGTCTGCCCGGCGCTCAACCGTATGCCTGAACGCGGCCGCTGTCTGATCGTCCCACTCGTCTATTGTCTGAGTTCTAATAATGTTCGTCTATTGCTCGTTACTGCGTCTTATTCGATGTGACACCTGCTGTGGCGGTGGTCCAAATGGGATCATCCCGCAACTGGTACTGCATCAGTTCGATCCGGATTCGTCTCAGCCCGCGTCAGTCCAATCCGCATCCCGCTCCGCCCGCATCACATCGGACGTCGCCGGTTATGTGGTCTTTTTGCAGGACGCGCTCCCGGGACTTAGATCAGGTCCACAGATGTCACGACGGCAGTTTGACCTCGGGTCGTGTCCGGCCAATTCAGTAGATTCAGTTACCTCCGCACATTCGTCCGGTCTGTTGTTTTCATTTGACACTCGGTGGAACAGGGAATCTGTCTTCGGGTCAGAATCAAATAGGCTTGTTACTACTGAGTTTCGAGCAGGCCATCTACCGCACAATCCAAAGTATGTTCTTGCGCTGTTTCGTCGCTGCTCGTAATACTGCGAGGAACCGGTGTAATGTATGCGGCGTCATCCACCGTAATATAGTCTCCCGCCGGTACGTCGTTTGTCACAGACCCTGTTCTATCATTTGCCGCATCTGCATGATGATAGAGCTGTTTCTCGGCGTCTGTCCCACGACGTCTTGATCGATGCTGTTGTGACTCGCGTCGGTTTCTGGAGCAATCTCTGATGATAATGATGTGTGTTGTTGTCGTTCGTTCGCGTTGCTCTCCAATGCGCCACCGGCCACACCCTTTGTGGTGACTTTGTCCTAATGGGGTATGCAATTAATGTTCTCTGTTGCATGTGCGTCACTAATTACATATCCATCATACATAGAGTGCGGAATATCGCTGTCCGCCCGTTTCTGCATACACCCGGTGTCAGCACGCTGCGCATTTCCACCAATGTTATCCGCAATATGCTGTCTGTCTCCGTCGCCATCAGCACTCAAAATGCTGTCTTCTTTAGTTGGCTCAGACCTGCTGTCTTCATTCGCTTGGCGACAACATGTATTGTGTTCGGCGTATTTTTCTGTACTTTGCTCGTTTCGCTTAATACTGAATGTGTCATTTCCTTGTGCGACAATGACATGACCACCGTTATCGCCAAGCGAATCCGGAGAACACCCGTCGCTACAGTCTGTAAGCAAAGGTTTGTCGTCGTTTAGAGTAATTCCGTCGTCTTTGCCAGTTCCCTCGTAGGATCTTTCCTGGTCATTCGATGTCTCTTCGGCGTCTTCAAGCGATGTTTTAGTAACGTCATCACAACGCAAGGTGCCACTAGTATTCCTGGAAATATTTGTGGGTGCATTTACGTCGCGGCATGTAATGCTGCCCGTGTTTTCTTCTGACGATACTTCGTGGTCGGGGATTTCATTGCCGTGGACTTTGTCGACAGTGACTTCGTGGTTGGGGATTTCATGTTTGGGGATTTCGTGGTCACGGACTTCGTGGTCGGGGATTTCGTGGTGGGAGATTTCATTGTCATTGACTTCGTGGTCGGGTACTTCGTGGTCGGGGCCTTCATTGTCATGAACTTCGTTGTCGGGGACTTCGTGATCGTGGACTTCGTGGTCGGGAACTTCGATGTCGTGAAGTTCATGTTCGGCGACTTTGTGTTCGGCGACATCGTGGTCGGGGACTTCATGATCGGTGACTTTGTGTTCGGCGACATTGTGGTCTAGGACTTCATGATCGGTGACTTTGTGTTCGGCGACATCGTGGTCGGGGACTTCATGATCGGTGACTTTGTGTTCGGCGACATCGTGGTCGAGGACTTCATGATCGGTGACTTTGTGTTCGGCGACATCGTGGTCGAGGACTTCATGATCGGTGACTTTGTGTTCGGCGACATCGTGGTCAAAGACTTCATGATCGGTGACTTTGTGTTCGGCGACATCGTGGTCGGGGACTTCATGATCGGTGACTTTGTGTTCGGCGACATCGTGGTCGAGGACTTCATGATCGGTGACTTTGTGTTCGGCGACATCGTGGTCGGGGACTTCATGATCGGTGACTTTGTGTTCGGCGACATCGTGGTCGAGGACTTCATGATCGGTGACTTTGTGTTCGGCGACATCGTGGTCGAGGACTTCATGATCGGTGACTTTGTGTTCGGCGACATCGTGGTCGGGGACTTCATGATCGGTGACTTTGTGTTCGGCGACTTCGTGGTTGAGGACTTCATGATCGGTGACTTTGTGTTCGGCGACATCGTGGTCGAGGACTTCATGATCGGTGACTTTGTGTTCGGCGACATCGTGGTCGGGGACTTCATGATCGGTGACTTTGTGTTCGGCGACATCGTGGTCGGGGACTTCATGATCGGTGACTTTGTGTTCGGCGACATCGTGGTCGGGGACTTCATGATCGGTGACTTCGTAGTCGGGGACTTTGTAATCGTTGATTTTTTGATCGGGGACTTCGTGGTCGTTTACATCGTTGTTACTGACTTTGTGGTCGGGAACTTCGTGGTCGTGGACTTCGATGTCGGATACTTGATTGTCCGGGACTTCATGGTCGGAGTGTCCTATTTCAGTAGCTGCAATACGTGCGTTCTTACGCGTCGCCTCCTTCATGGCATCTCCACCAACTACTTCGGTACGAGTTGGAACTGAAACACATGAAAACACATAAGAATTGATTATACTGACGTTTTGACAGAGGTTGGCGATAAAAGCCACACGGAGTTAGTTTCACTAAGCATTTACACGCGTATAATTGGTAATCTAACTTAATAAATGTATAAGACGCAGCGTACATGCAGACACGCGAACTGACATATATGTGTAAAAACACGCGCGGAAACGAAATGGTGCATGCCACACACATGCACACAACACGTGTATACAGACAATCATTAAATTAAGACAACACAAAGGCCGTGTTCACATACAACTTAATCCACATTAGGATGTGGATCCCAATTTGAACAGTGCAATGTGAGCACTTTTAATCCGCGTTAAGCTAAGCAAATTCTAATGCGGAAAAATCTGTGAATTAGAATTTGGCTAACCGAATTAGGATGCAGATCAAGCCAATGTCAACGTCAAGCTTTTAGCCATGGCTTAGACATTGCGTATCTGTTAACACACGCACGCACGAACGCACGAACGCAGACACACACACGCACGCACGCACACAGACACACGCACGCACGCACACACACACACGCGCGCGCGCACGCATACACGCACACACACAACCACACACACAACCACACACACATAACCACAAACACACACACACACACACACACACGCGCGCGCGCGCGCACACACACACACACACACACACACACACACACACACACACACACACGCACGCAGGCACACACACACACATCACACACACGCACACACACACACACACACACACACACAAATACACACACACACCACACACACGCACGCACACACACACACACGCACGCACGTACGCAAACACACACTTATGTATACGACGCTGACAAAAACAGACGACGAAAAGAGTGAGACGAGTAATGGAGGTGAAAGCAGTGCCACATGATGAGACGAGGAATGGAGGTGAAAGCAGTGCCACATGATGAGACGAGGAATGGAGGTGAAAGCAGTGCCACATGGTGAGACAAGTAATGGAGGTGAAAGCAGTGCCACATGGTGAGACGAGGAATGGAGGTGAAAGCAGTGCCACATGGTGAGACGAGTAATGGAGGTGAAAGCAGTGCCACATGGTGAGACGAGGAATAGAGGTGAAAGCAGTGCCACATGGTGAGACGAGGAATGGAGGTGAATGCAGTGCCACATGGTGAGATGAGGAATGGAGGTGAAAGCAGTGCCACATTGTGAGACGAGGAATGGAGGTGAAAGCAGTGCCACATGGTGAGACGAGGAATGGAGGTGAAAGCAGTGCCACATGGTGACACAGGAATGCAGTTAACAGTGTATTTGTAGTGCACGCAATAATGCACCCGTATTTATTGCGTGTCAACTACGGCCGATTAAACACATCGATTTCCTGAAGCAAATACAATCGACCTTCTTTGATATCGATGGCACGCCGTTCCAATTTGTGTTAGCTGCTAATAAATATCGCAATTTAATCTCTTATTTTGCCGGTTTCGCGCCATCTCCTGTAGTCGACAGCTCGGTTGTCAATAACGTGATAACGACGGACAACGTACGTGGAACGCCATAGGGACCTGGCGTACAAGGAGAAGAATTCCCTTAAACCGGCTGTCTGTTGATAATTGTCTAATGCAATGTTCTGAATACTGCAATACATATTATATGTTGAAGGTATGTATTGCCTGCCAAGTGACGTTTAATAATTCCAAAAAGTCCGCAATGACCGCGAAATAGTCCAACTGGAAGCAAAATATTCGGATTCTAAACACGTTCTATCGGCAATATTGCGGGCGTCGGTTAACAGCACAGCTCGTTGATATTCCGCGCTTTCTCGTGGTTCCCACACTCAATATAACTGATTCAGCGAACTTCTTGCTAACAATTACAATTGTTGATTCTGGAAATGAATCAGACAACTGTAAGTTATGTGTGTCATCTCAACTATCGTTCTATTACTTCCAGTATGTCTGATACCAACTTGCCTCATATAGTACGTACGCGGCAATGCGTACATGTGTCATAATACACTATGTACTCACGATGTCATACGTATATATACATCCGTTTGTTAAGCCCGCTAATAAACAGTTCAGCTGTAAGTTCTTTTCAGTCTACATATTGTAAGTTCCGTTACTTGCTGGCACTGACGTCGGCTGAATGTGTTGGTTACACGTTCTCCATTAGTGCCATACTGAAATATACGTGTACGCAAATATGGATAGAACGGCATCCATTAGAGAATAAACTACTCGTACAGTTTTCGACATTAGTGCCATACTGAAATCTACGTGTACGCAAATATGGATAGAACGACATCCATTAGAGAATACACTACTCGTAGAGTTTTCGACATTAGTGCCATACTGAAATATACGTGTACGCAAATATGGATAGAACGGCATCCATTAGAGAATAAACTACTCGTAGTTTTCGACATTAGTGCCATACTGAAATCTACGTGTACGCAAATATGGATAGAACGACATCCATTAGAGAATACACTACTCGTACAGTTTTCGACATTAGTGCCATACTGAAATATACGTGTACGCAAATATGGATAGAACGGCATCCATTAGAGAATACACTACTCGTACAGTTTTCGACATTAGTGCCATATTGAAATATACGTGTACGCAAATATGGATAGAACGGCATCCATTAGAGAATACACTACAGTTTTCGACATTATTGAGAAAAGACATGCTTACATTTTATACGGGAAACTATCGGTTATCAGTTTAAAATGTACTCTTTGTACAAGGACCTGTGTTACATCTTAACATCATAAATATTTTATATATTATTTACTTCACAGATTCGCAGAAATGGAAAGTTCACCAATATCTTACAACCACTGTTTCATTGCAACTGCCACGTGTACGTACGATTGAGTTATGTTGCGCTGACGCGAATCGTAATAACACCGCAGATATGCAAGTCAGTCTTCTAAAAGGAACATCGTTCACATTTATTTGCGCGGATAAACGTGCTCGCTTATCACATGCACTCGTGCAATATATCTGCATATTCAGTTAACTTTGCCCCGAATTAAAGATCGACCATTTTGGCGGCACGATGTCGCAGCGTCAGGGTCAACGAACGGTGGCTCGCGGGGCAACGATGACGCAAAACGTTGTTTACAGACGCCAAACGTAATCGCATCTAACGTCGATCCATCAACGTTGTCCAGCAGAGACAACACGCCAAACTCTCGTTGGTCTCCGTTCAACGAGTCGACGTCACGTCAAACCCGCGTTCGGTTGTCACAGGAGATGGGTGTTAATTGAAAGCGATTCCTCAAGAACCTGATATACGCGGCGCGAAGTGATTACTCCCCTCGAAATATACATGATTTATGTTTATAGAATGTTTGGTCGTTTATAGAATGTGTACAAGACGTTGGTGGTTCTAGACGAGTGACGATATATGCTAGAGATTACCCCCCAGGACGACTGCAATTTCACGGGTACTGACGTCATGTTCCTGTGAAATTCTACCACACTTGAAAACACTAGTTATTATATGTATGCGAAGATAGCTAGCTGGCAATCTAGTTTCGCTTCCGGTGTACTCCTAGAATATGGATGGTACGGTTACAGTTTCTGATAATAATAACGTTGTCGTTTTCCGAAGTTATACACAGCGCCGCTGTACTGCCAGTGACAAATCGCTTCCTCCATTACCAGAGCAAGTGGAGCGCAGTGGCACAGTGAATAGAACATCGGAGTCTCAATCGAAAGAACCCGGGTTCGAATCCCGTGCTGCCGTTTCGAACCTTGGGCAAGTTCGTTCACTCTAGGTTGCTCCAGTTCACGCAGCTGTAAGAATGAGTACCTGGCTATCGAGAGTGGTGAATATTTGTGTACGAATAGCCTTCGCGCACTAATTGTAGCGTGGCTGAATGCTTTCCAGAGAAGTCGAGATGATGTTCGATTGGACATGTCCGCCAGCGAGTAAAGTCTAAAGTGTATTGAACAATCCTAAGGACTGGATATTACGCTATTTAAGAACTTACCTTTACTTTTACTACATGAATTTAATTGTTTGGGGACTTTTACTTCCTCTGGCATAGAGGCTGAATGGACCAACAGTTTTTAGCCTCTCTTCCAAAAGACGCAGGCAAAGTTGAGTGAACGAAATTGCCCAAGTTTCAAAACAGCCGGTGGTGGATTCGAACTGCGATTCTCTCGATTCAAAGTCAGGCACTTAACATTATACCACCGCGTCCCACTGGTGCCCAATGAGCCAATAGACATGGAATACTGTTAAAGACTTCATATCCATACAACGTGAGTGGACCGCCTTGTAAACAAGCTACTGTCAATAGCGCACATGCAACATGCATGAAAGGTGTTTTTCGGTGATTCACTTGTTATCGTTACATTTCGAATTCATTTTGCGAAAAAGCACTTCTATGTAGTAGCCATGCTAGCTTGTCTGTGCAATTTTTTGTTTGCAGTTTTGGTAAAATCATCAACCAAGCTATTAAAGAGGATCTGTACAGATTGTGCTATTCCAGGGCAGAGGTATTTTGTCGGCCGACGCTTGGCGTCTGCGGCTATTTATAGAACAGTCTCGTGCAGGCGATACGTTTGGCGTCGTTGATTTTCGGGAACACAAGACAATCATGCGCTGCACCTAGTGATTTTCTTGTTGATAGGGATTTATTTATTTAGTGTTCTTAGTTTGCAACAGTATATGTCATAAATAAATCCTTATCAACAACACAATCACTAGATTCAGCGCACGCTTGTCTTGTTTTCCCAAGAACTAACGACGGCAAACATATCACCTGCACGAGACTGTTCTATAAATAGCTGCGGTCGCCAAGCGTCGGCTGACAAAATACTTCTGCCGTCCGTGGAATAGCGCAATCTATACAGGACCCCTTTAAATAATAAATTCAGATTATCCTCACAATTGGAATATTCACGTTAATGTTCGATGTGACATTGCACGTCTTCCGTTGATGATGTTGTCGACTATCTTTGAGTTTTTTAAAACATGTGACCGACACATTCAGTTGGTTAAAGGCTAGATATCAGCCCGGTAAATTACTTTAATGGCAATTAACAATGTGTATCGACCAAAGGCAATGGTTCCGACGATCTAAGCAGAAAGTACAAATTAAATTTTTAAACCGATTGTGGATATTACTTAACCAATATACACACGACACATTTTGACGTGACATAAAAACCCGGTTTAGCGATGGGCTACCTTTACTCGTAAACTTCAGACCAGGTGTGTAAACTTAACAACATGTGTATGCAACAATAACGCAGTGTGTGTATGCGAGCGTGCGTGCGTGTGTGCGGGTGTGCGTGTTTTATTTTTTGTATAAATAATTGTAAAACAATTTTCTCTTTTAAAATATGTTGTTTTAAGACAGATAATAAACTATTTTTGACGGATTGATAAAACCAGGTGAGGACGCAGTATAAAGGTTCAACGTAGAACGGCGCCGATTATCTGCGTACATTTGTTGAACGTCATGTACACGCTTGTCAAGATCGTCCGTGTGCGATTGTCTATAACTGCCACGCAGACAGACAATGGGACAGACACGTGCTCGCAGATAATACATCACACATGTGTGCACCTCCTATATCCGTGTGGCTACACACGCTACATTCGTTTGAATTACGGTGACCTGCCACGCCTGCGCAGTATCGTATGACAGGAAACTCCTAAGACAATCGACTGGAAGACTACACTGCTCGCACGCACGCAGTAGGGTCTGCGTCGAACAAAACTACTTATTGTTATTCCACTGACAGTATAGTCCTAATATTTTTTTGTAATATTTTGCATTATACTTGTAATTAACATAATACACCATTTGTATTTAATTATTTAATGTTCTTTATTTAGTATATAATTTGTTTATTATTAATTTTTTTTAATTAATTTACATATTTATATGCAATCTAATGCTCTTAATTTAATACTATATATATATATATATATATAGAAGTGGCTACAAAACGAAATAAAAACTTTACTACAAGTTTCAGTAACACACGCATCGTCTAGAACAAATGTATCCGTCCACAATTACGTTCTTGATACAATATGACGTATTACAACGCAAGCACTTGTAATCTCCCGAGTGTTCGTGCGGGGATCAAGCGGCCACGATACCACAACAGAATGTGCATTAAACTTAATCGTAGATACGTGACGAAATTGGTGCAACGGCTGCGGGATTTGTAAATTCCATTCTGTTAATCCGAACCTAAGCACTGTTCGGATATAACCCGTGTACAGGTTCTGTTGATCACATCTCATTGAGTTAACGATGGTTTTATATTGCCTACAGGCAAGATGAATTCGCTACGACCCGCGACAAAGAGATAAAAGCTTTCACTGATGACATTGAGATGGTGTAAATAAAGGAAAACAAATGGCATTGGAATCACATATTATAAACCGAGATGACGCCTTTCCATGCGAGGTACATGGAACAGAGCACGCAACGGCTAAATAAGTAGATTACTCGTGTATCAACGTGTGCAACAATTGCAGCAAAGTCAGTGGATTTACATTTCAGGAAAATAATGTTTGCAGCTTTCGTTGCAAATGAAAAAACATCTTCTGCAAAAAATAACGTCATTATATAAAATGCTATTAACCCACACAGATACACACGCCACCGCGATTACGTTTGTGATCATGACTAGGATTACGTACTGACGCGCACGCATACGCGCACGTGAGCTGCTTGGTGATTACGATTATTCATGCGCAAATGAATCCAGCACCCGCAGTTATAGAAAACATACAACTAAGCTCCAAATCCTTAATTCCAGAACCGACTGACATGTAGACACGCACTCCTCCTTTCATTCACTATTCCGAACTCAGTATTTGTAGATGATCCATCAGCTGCATAGTTCACTTCATTCTGGTCTTCACTGAACACATGGCTAGGGTACCACACACTAACACCAAACAGCTCGTTGGTGACTTGTCTTTTAATCAAATCATAAACATCAGTTTTATTGTTTCACCTTTTAACAACTGTTAACGTAACCATTAGCAAAGTCCAGTTCGACTCATTGCTTGTTCCACACGCAAAGCCTTCACAGTGTTCAGTTGAATCCTCGATAGCGGATGTCTTCAACGTGGAATGTAAAAGGAGAAGATGAAAGCCACGACTGAGATGGAAAGATTGTATAAAGTGGGATATGGCGGGATTAGGTTAGGAGTTGAGAACGACAGCGAGAGATAGGAGAGAACGGGTAGAGACGGATGGTGGTGACAACAATGCAGGAACGGTGGCGGGGAAAAATGTAGAAAACAATATTCAGGAACCAGTATCGAGGTGAGCCTTACTCCGGACTACAAGGAGAAAGAGGATAGCAACATCGGTGTGTCTAAATTTACACAAGGAAAAAGAACATATTTCTCACCAGCGCTGAAGTGATCCATGAAAACACCGTCGTCGCCAGGAACAGGCGCTGTCTTCGTGGCAACGATGGCTTGTGTCTTGTCTGTGTCAGCGTGTCCCTAAAACAAATCCGAACTCACTCAAAACAGCAACAACAAAAACAACAATATGCACGTGTCAATAATCGAATCGAACGATCCCATGTGTACGAAGAGAATCCAGGCGATTTCTTCAACAACTGACAGGGAGTAACTTTAATGCCGATATTCTAGAAAATAAAATCGTTGGATTTGAAGAAAACACTATACTGCAGGTTGGTGGACCAAGCATTAACAAATACGATTCTAAAAAAGAGGAATTGTCGTCTGAATACACAATATGATTGCGCGCATGTTTCTGTGTTGACTTTCATTGCTCTCCCAAAACACATTCAAGTGGATGAAGGCTGAATACGATTTTATTAAACCGACTGTGAATATTATTAAAACGATTAAGATATTACATATTTGGACATCAAAGAACCGGTTTCACGACGGGATAAATCAGTTGAGGAATCAGCTTTATAATACATTTGTTCATTTGCGCACCAATTGAAACCTGAGCTTTAGATCGCCCTCAAAAGGAAAACCAGTAGAAAGCTGTTCTGTCGTGTTGTTGACCAAATGCCCGTTCACCCTTACATGATACAACCCTGTATTCTTGTCAACTTAACCCGTGTGTCCTTATTAAGAGACAACCATAGGTTGCTAAAATTAGCCTTTCCGTTCTTTGCAGTACAGTCACGTATTCTTAACAACATTACCAAGTTGCATTTAAATTATTCATGTGCTCAACTTCTTAATTTCATTATGCAAACAGTGCGAAAATGAACCGCCACACACATTTTAAAGAACGAGCGTACGATTGCTTTTAATCGCTTGTTTGCCGACGTGCGGCGCCACTTTGTGTATATCGTCATCGGATCAGGCACAAACAATTCGGAACGACGGTTCAAAGCACTACGTCGTACGGCTCCGTCGGGAGATTGATGGCGATACATGTTGACTGTCTAGCGGGCAATTTCACAATATGTTGTCGTGCTATATGCAATGTGCTATCCAGGACGGCCAACCGCCGCTAATTACACAATATGTTGTCGTGCTATATACAATGTGCTATCCAGGACGGCCAACCGCCGCTAATTACACAATATGTTGTCGTGCTATATA
>OZ023214.1:35588012-35835512 GCA_963995525.1 Escarpia spicata | reverse complement strand
CTCTTGTATTTCTTTTCCATTTAGCCAGCTGTACACTTGGTGATAAGTCTAATAATCTAATATCTACACTGAATTAATCTGCACTCAACAGTGTCATTAATTGGACAATGGGTCACCTGACATAAGATGGTGCCTGACTTTGTTCTGCCCCATTCTGTTATGTGCGACATCTACACGGAAGTTATACATCACTGTGTGTTTCAAATGGATGTGTGCATCTGATAGCTTTGTGTTTCAAAATGCATAATAGTGCTATTAATTGGACAATGTGTTCACTGACTCAGTAGTGAAGACGATGTCTGACTTTGTTCTGCCACATTAGTTCCTTGTGGCGTCTGCTGGGAATATGTACATCATTACATGTTTCAAATGGATTTGTGCAATCGATCGATTTGTGCATCTAAATGCACAACATCCCGTCATTATGTTGCAAAATATGAGTACATAATAACATTAATGGTTTCTTATGCTCATCATGTTTGGATTGTGTTCTACAGCATATTCTTCAAAATTTGTTGAAACAGGTTTGTGTTATGTGAACTATAAAAAGGTGTCGACAAAGTGGCTTTTACAGTAATTTTGAAAATTCATAAAATATAAATGTTCCACAACATTATAATTTGTTAGGGATCTTCTTGAGTTAAATACACCAATGATATCTGAAAACAGTGTTTTAAAATATGCGTTACTTTTAAAGTTTTGTAATTTTGTAACTTTATTTCCATCAAACAATGGCTGATTTATTTGTTGTCGTCGAAAAAGAAGTTCGACAGAAACAAATTCAATATCGTTTACTCTAAATGATGGGCAGAACAAATTGCACTCCCAGTACAAAATAAAACATGTATCTAGCTGAGGTGTGTCCCTTGTTGTTACACTGATGCAATATATTGTAATATGTGGTTGACAATAATGTTATTATGATCTTTATAAATCTACATTTTTCAAACAAAAATTAAACCCTACGTACATAGGTAAGTAGATACCTACCTATGATATTTTAATATTGTACACCACTTCAGGTGATGTAGAATGTTGTATTTATACTGCTTATGGAAATAGCAGCTGGATTTATGGTGCAAACAAAATGGTTTCATTATTGAATGTTTCTCAGCTTCAATAAGTTTATGTTATCTAAACGTTTCATTAAAACTAAACTTTAAAATGTATAGCCAGATGTACCTAGTGAAAAAGGAACACGATAGTACCATAGGTGATATTTCGTATTTTTTATATTCCAACCAAAACAATGCCGATCATTCAATATGTCATCAATGACAATGTGATATACGACGGCTTCGTGAGTGGAAAGCTGGTGTTTTTCTTTAAAATCAATCCGTCTGTCATGAGCTATCGCTATGTTCATTCTCCTTTTATTCCATATATTTGTCCTTCTTTTCTTTGCTGAATATGTGACATAAACAGCAGCTGGTCCACGTTTCCTTTTGATTAGTTTATCGGTCACGACTCATTCGCATGGCGGTAGCTAATCAAAACATACACATGTTGATGACTTTTTTCTTGCATCTATTAAGTCGGCGTAGCTAATCGAAGTCTGACGGACAATCCCGAATAACCATGAGCATGCCTTATACGGATCGTGAAGGCGGGGCCAAACTAGAAACTCCGAGTACGCGGAGTTATTTTCTTGGTGTATTGTCAGGTTCATTGGTGATTAATAAAACACAATTCTAATGAAATAAAGGCATAGAATTCCTGGTCTTAGCACATATGATACTTACTAACACCTGGAACAGATGCAAACACATATGTTTAACGAGTTAACCTGTATCAGGCTGGTTGCACCGTAATGATTGGGACGCGGACAACATATATATATATATATATATATATACACAACGACATTGTAATCGTGATAGAGAACTTATTCCCCAGTAGTGAGTTTGAATTGGCTCAATTCAATCATTAGGAATGTGAAATAAATATCAAATAACGAAGTGCATTCCAATGTAATAATTATACTTCACGCAGGCCCTTAGCCAGATTGCGATGTTTTCTCCAGTTTATCCGTTCCCAGTGTTATTAAATAGGAGAGTTAAATGTTAACCGTTATGCTCAAGAAAACCCTGTTACACATGCGTTGGCCCTTGGCGTCAGAACGTCGTGAATATTCAGGGGCTGAGGCTCTACGAAAACCTGCAACTGCACCCCCCCACTTGAGGGCTCTCCGAAAACCTGCAACTGCACCCCCCCCACTTGAGGGCTCTCCGAAAACCTGCAACTGAACCCCCCCACTTGAGGGCTCTCCGAAAACCTGCAACTGAACCCCCCCACTTGAGGGCTCTCCGAAAACCTGCAACTGAACCCCCCCACTTGAGGGCTCTCCGAAAACCTGCAACTGCACCCCCCCACTTGAGGGCTCTCCGAAAACCTGCAACTGAACCCCCCACTTGAGGGCTCTCCGAAAACCTGCAACTATACCCCCTACTTGAGGGCTCTCCGAAAACCTGCACTCGCTTTCACTCTAAGTAGAAGGCCCGTTTACGACAACGCAAACACTGTTTTGACCTTGTTATTGTGAAAATAAAGCCACGTTATGATACAATACAAGATCATGGTATCTGAAGAATAACGTTATTCAAAGACACAAAGAACCCGTTATTTGAAAATTAATAACCCGTTGCGATTTCCCAAAAAAACGTTCCAATAACATGACGACAGGTCTCTGGCTATAAGGGCCTGCCTCACCGTCTCGCTCAATTCCAGCTATTTTGTTTATACATATGCGATTTGCCATATACAATATAAAAATTGAACAATCTTCCACTGGCAGCAAACGGAATTCGGTAAAGGCGGTGTTGTTATCTTGGATCACGCACCAAGTCGGTCCGAACTTAATAACGACCGTTCCTGCACCGTCAAACGGTCACCCGTGGGACTTAAGGTCCGAGTGAGCGAACTGGCCGTGAGCTGACCGGTCGGTCACATGTGACCCGGACGCTCTGACGCTCGGCGCTAGGCAATTATGCGGAACGAACGTTGGGTTTTACGGGAGATTGCCGATCTATTCATAGACGATCGCAGCAGGCTGACCAGTACCCAGGTAAACTGTACGGAACAAAGCTCTGTCTTATCCGGGAGATTACGCGTCTATTTCCAGACAAGATTGTTGTTGTGATGCGAAAATAGGCCTTATGATAACGAGTATTGGAATAATATCAGGACGCACAGTAGTCCGGTGACTAGGGACAAGTTTTGATGAGATCGTGACACTTTCACGGTCAAATGTTGCAAATCTTGGTCCATAAAAATAATATTGAAAACCCCAATTTATCTAGAATTTTATTTTACCAACAAAACATGTTTTTTCTACAATCATAGTCGCCACTTTGATTTGTTTCATTGCTGTAAATAGAACAAACGAGAGACTTGGAAATATGCAAAAAGAGCATGTATAGCGTATACGTTATCGTGCTTTTCTTTAGTACTACCATTGGATTAATTACCACTTACCATGTAAGATTAGTAAGAAACAAAGTAGCAGGTCGATTAGATACTAATATATTGGCAAATCAAATATACAGAGATTTAATAATAATAATAATAATAAATCACTTCTAACGCGCCAATATCCTCAGACAATCCAAGCTCAGTGGCGCACCTAAACCAAAGGATTAAGCTTTTTCCTACTCGTGTGCTAGGCGAAAGTCGTCAACAAATGGATGGATGTGCTAGGAAGCTAGGGGGGATAGGCGATATTGAAATGATAGGTTTTTAGGTGACGACGAAATGTAACAATACTTTCTGCTGATTTAACATTAACGGGAAGCGTATTCCATATAGTTGGCGATGCAACTAAAAAAGCTGGAGTTCCAGCCTTTGTCTTAACTCTAGGAATAGATAGCAACTTCGAACTAGACGACCGAAGTTGTCTGGCTTGTCTAGCTGGTGTGAGCACTGGGTGTAAATAACTAGGTTGTTTGGGTGAAAGGGCTTGGTAGGTGGTTGTACAGTTTGGATGAAAGGGCTTGGTAGGTGGTTGTACAGTTTGGATGAAATGGCTTGGTAGGTGGTTGTACAGTTTGGGTGAAAGGGCTTGGTAGGTGGTTGTACAGTTTGGGTGAAAGGGCTTGGTAGGTGGTTGTACAGTTTGGATGAAATGGCTTGGTAGGTGGTTGTACAGTTTGGGTGAAAGGGCTTGGTAGGTGGTTGTACAGATCTTAAACATAATGCGATATCGCACGGGGAGCCAATGTAGTGATTTTAGAAGTGGCACTGAGCGGGAGAATCAAGGAGATTGTGTAACTACCCTTGCTAAACAATTTTGGACACGTTGTAGTTTTGCAATATCCTTGATGGCAATATTATGAAGGAGGGAATTGCAATAATCTAATCTGCTGTTAACAAAAACTGTTGCGATAGTCTTAGCGACAGAAAGCGACATATGTCGGCGAATACGGCGAAGATCACGAATATAATAAAAACAGCAACATCACGTTTGGGATATGTGTTGTCTGAAATTGAAGTCGCAATCAAAGGTCACTCCTAGATTCCGTACTGATGCTGCTGGTGTGATATTTTGACTCAGGATGCACGTTGGAAAAAAGTCATTAAGTTTACCTCGCTGCATTGGAGTGCCAATGATGAGAAATTCAGTTTTGTCTGCATTTAATTTTAATTTGTTGTCGGTCATGCATAAGAAAACATATTGGAGACAATCGTTGAGTCTGTTTAGGGAGTGACTTATATCGGGCGTAGCCAAGGAAATGTAGATCTGTGTGTCATCTGCATAAAGATGATGATCCAAGTTATGACTTTGGATTACAGAGCTGAGTGGCGTAGTGTAGAGAGTGAAAAGCAAAGGCCCAAGAAAGGAACCCTGGGGAATGCCACATGAAGTGGGGAGTGAGGTTGAAAAGTAATTATCTATCTTTATACATTGATGTCTATTGGTTAGATATGAAGAAAACCAGGTCAGAGCTGTGCCAGATATGCCATACCACATTGATAAACTTTTGACAAGAGTCTTGTGACCAATGGTATCAAAGGCGGCAGACAGATCAAGCAAGGTAAGTGCAGTTACTTTGCCTTTATCAATGTTTAATATAACATCATTGTTTATTTTAGGAGAGCAGTCTCACCATATCAAGTAAAGTTCTTTTGGAATGTCTTAGCGCAAGGTTCTGAAACCGGTCGTTCAACCCGACAAACCGATGTTTCCTACAATAAGGTGAACAAGTCGACGGTCCGGACGGAAGACATCCAAGGGTCGCGAGTATTCTTCGGTGTCGCCAAACGGTCACCGAGATCAAACCGAACGCGGCCAAATGCGCCCAGCGTTAAATATATTATAGCTCCCGATAACGAAATTGCATCGCGGAGTAGACCAGTGCTGAGATTTCCCCAGACGCGACGGCGTTCAAAGCAATGGTTCCGGCGACAGAGCGCGCGACATTTTCTACCGTTCCACGCGACGGACGCGCAGAAACCTACGCACAATTTCGTTTATTAATCTCGCACCTCGGCCGTCTGAAGCATCAAAGCGACGACCCCAAGAGACAGATGCCGTCACGCACAAGATAGAGGAGTCGGACTTATGAATGTTGACGTGCGCCGTAGCGGTCGACCGATCGCAAACCTCCCGGGCCGGCAAAAACACGGCGCAGGTTTTGTCGGCGATTCATCACGTAATTTTTATGTTGTTATTGTTGCTGTTTTTTTCCACATTAGAACAACAAAGCGGCGTTGGGATGCGCGGCCTTTGATGTTATTCCAACGAGATTTTGAGAAGAGGGGAAGGATGAGAAGATTAACTTGTAGCAAAACTGTTTGGGCTCTTCTCACCACTTTCTAATTAGAATAGCGTGGATGCAGGATATGCTCTGCCACCTCCAGTATCAGTACGCTCGTGGAAAGAATGGAAATTCGCCCGAACGTTGAATATTACAAATCACCTAATACGATTTACGACACACAGTGCCAATTATTTAACCTTAGTATTAACTTCTTGTCAATGTTTATTATTAACCAGCAACAAAGCTGTCAATAATGTAAATTTGTATGGTTAAAGATTAAGTATTTATTTATTCTTATACACAAATTACGGTCATGTGGGATTTTCAGGAATGCACGCCATGTAATATTCAATACGGAGTTAATCACCAGGTGGCGCTACGGTCGATTGGGTTGGCGCATCATTTTTGACTGGCGCCAAACGGGATGAACTGACGTAATCTATTAACATCACAAAATAATAGTTTACTAACTATGATGAAGATTTATACCGTTGTGATTCGGCTAATTACAACGCAGTGCTGTCGCCCCGGGAGATACAGAACATCAACAACTACTTACGGCGCTTTGCCACGGTGCCATAAAGATGCCACATGCGCTAAGCCATACGTAATGTGGTACATTTTTGAAGCATCAAATACGGCAATGTGGGTTTAGATGACTGGTTATCATATTTCACGTTCCCGGAAACGTGTCGGTTTGATACCGTTTTGTCCCCGGCGACACGTTCGAATGGCCGCGCACGTACAGCGAGTGCGTAATGCGTTTTACGTGACAAACGGAATTAGTAGTGGAAAGCGATCCAGGGACGTGAACGGCAAAAAAATTGTATCTATCACCCAGTCGTCGCAAATATGGTCCCGACATTCGTTAATCCCACGATCGCACAGTGACCTAAATCAATACGTTGGCAGCGAGTCGGGTGTGGCAAGTCGTCCCACAGTTAAATTTATCGGTCGCACGCCGAAAATCCCTATCGGCCTCGGAATCAAGACAAACGAGGCCGAATCTCGCTAACTCGCGGGCAACCATGAGGAATATCTCACGGCCAAGGCTCCGCGTTTGGCGTCGATAATAAATCCAGAAAACACGTAGCGACGGCACCGAAGCGCTACTACTTGTAGTAAATGTAATTTTTCATGCATCTTAATCAATGCGCCGTAAAACCGGTAGAGTAAACGATAAAACCCGATACATCATCGGTGTTGGCAGCGCGCCAGTAATAACGGCGCCGACTAGCGAAGCACGTGTTAACGGTACCCTTGAGCAACGTGGAGACGAGACGGTTCAATCGAACGTTGGGTAATGTTCGTCGACGGCGGTTATGAATGAAAGGTCAGACATATCGTGATATACACCTATACACTATAGGGAGTTAACTACGCAACTGGGGTCGTACAGACTTCCTGCTCGGTGGCTACGTGCTTCCAGATGCAGGAGGCGACTCCGACAGCCGCTTTCTGCCACTAGAGAGGCGTGAGGGCGTGACGAAACAAGAACCAGTTGGTTAGGGATAGAGACCACCGCCTCTGTCACCAGAGTGGAGAGAAAGAACAAGAACAAAACATTTATAAAATCATCAAAACAACTGTTAACTTACTTTTTTAATCTTATTTAGTCCTGAATCAATTCAAATTATAAAAAACTGGACCCACCTAATGCTTCAAAATTGGCTCGACCTCACGCTTCTGACTAAATTGGGACTAAGTACAACTATTCAGCGAACTTCCTGCTAATAATTATCTAACGGAAGTGACAACCTTCCTTTAGTGTGCGTTACCTTATATCGCTCAATATAACATAAGTGGCGATGGTGTAAAAATGCAAATATGCTGGCGTCAACCTGGATAAACCGTTGGTGGTAGTAGGTTAACGTTCTCCGATTAACGCAGCTTGGTCGCTTGACAGATCAGGATGCAACTGTCTGGACGAGATCGTGCTACGAATCCGTACTGCCCGAACGTGCGAGATACTCGAACGTCCGGAACTAGGCCATAGCCATAGCGGTCGAATTGGGGACGACCGGTGTGTGTGTGTGTGTGTGTGTGTGTGTGTGTGTGTGCGTGTGCGTGTGTGTACGTGCGAGCGCGCGCGTGTGTGCGTTGATGTGTGCGTGAGTGCGCGCTCGCCCTGATGTGTACATGCCTACGTGCACGCGTACACGCCGAATACAAACGAAACCCACGTCGACCGCGCACTACAATTCATGGTGATTGCGAGAACATTACGTCACAAGTTCCTCTAATCTCGAATCCAGGTCCCGCATGAAGCGGCACGCTGCCCATAATGTAACTTAATTATAGCATTCTTCCTCGTGCACGCTTTTTCTTGAATGTTTTCTTTCAACCCCGTCAATTCGACAGCTCCGCTCGCGAGTAGGCGCAATCTCGATATCGGATCGCTCGTTTTCTCGCTTCTAGGAAGCGAGATATTCAATTTCTGCGGGCCGCCCTCCGTTACTAGGTGGCCGATGGCAGATTAGAGGAACGAGAGACGTTATCTGCCGGATCAGTGGCGAATGCTGAGCTTTGACCTGGCGCGCTGAAGCAATTACAAGAAGTCGAGGTGTTCAATCATTCGCCATTATACAACAGCATTGCCATCGTGCTGTCGGTCGTCGGTCTGCGCTAACGCTTCGTCGTTTGTGTTGAGCAACAGCCGACTAGCGACTAGACATTGCGAACAGCATCGCGATGAATTGAACAGGAACTTTGTTCTATTATTTTCGACACATAAGTTCTTTACTACACGTTATCAAAATTAATATTCACGAGTTCTCACAAAATATATAAAAACGATCGTTGTTATTGTAGTCTCTTTTTTGTTTGTCCCGAGAGACGTTATCATCCACTGGTCCTTGTGACGCCGTAGTCGTCGTAGTCTTGTTTTGTCAGACGTTGTTCTGTGTCGATGTCATGGCCAGTGTGAAGCCTGGCCCACCAGCTTGGTCTGTCAACGGCAGTCGATGTTTCAGGTAGGATTTCAAAAAAAATTAGGTGTCGTATGGGAACATCTTTATGGTGAAGGTGTGGTCTGCTGCCCTTTCCATCCGGTAACTTCCCAAAGAAGACAGACTTGGTCGTGTCCACCCTACAGACGTATTAAGCCCAGCTTATACGACGATAGCGCAGGTCGTGTTCGGAGGCCTGTTTTTTGCAAGAATACCTTCATTTGAGATGTCATCATGCCAACGAATGGCCATGCCGTATATATTGTATGATATAGTCATATTGTGTATGCTATTATTCACAAACTACTGGCCTATACAGTGTAACACATTGACTGCGCATGTGTGTTTTAAAGAATGACAATTACATTAATGTAATTTTACCTTGACCTACCTAATTACATTTTTGGTGTATGAATATTAATGGATATGCCGTTCAAATTGCAAACACCTGTCAACAATTTTCAGTACCTGGAGATACAGTTGATGGTGTTTAGACGTTCACGGGGTCATATGTTGGTCTATCATTAACACCCGTAAGCTACAATTACGTCTCATCCGCATGCAATGGAATCACGACATTGGACCGAAATATCCAGATTAACTACAATGCTTTGTGATACAAATTAATTACGCACACCTGGCACTATCCCACGCTCGCCTCTATAGCTATAACATATGGATTCAGGAAGTCTTATGATCTTCACGAAACGTGCTCCTGGTATCGGAACGTCCAATACAGATGCAACCAGCAAAGGCACATGCATGTGTGCATTGGCGTGCGCGTGCGAACCGGCACGTACATTCAACGTGCAATAGCGCGCGTTCACAGTTTTAGGACGCGGAGGACGGTCGCGAAATGATTTATCAGTGCGTGGCAATGTGCACGCGAGCGGCCAGAAGGGCTCTTCAGATGCTCCTCGTCCGTTTCCGTAAGACTGTGCCTCATCAAACGGGCGCGTTCGAATCAGGGCATTCGCATTCTTGACCGTGCCATCATCCTCTAGTGCTCACCCACGTGTAATCTGCGATTTTTGTCTGCACCAATCCAAGAAAATGTATTTTCTGTACCAAGACAACCTTTCGCAGCATTGTTATTGTGAGAAACGCCTATAGAAAGTGGCGAAAACTTAAATACAGTTTTATAATAATACATTCGCTAATTGGCTACAACAAATTACACACAGCACCAGCACCCCTTTGCAATCTCCGCCGAATGTGTAAATAACACTTTTGGTTTTGCTGTTGTTTTCACACTTTGTTCCTGTGTTGTACAGGAGTGAGGGTCGGGTACTGTGTTGTACAGGGGTGAAGGTCAGGTACTGTGTTGTTTTGCTATTGTTTTCACTCCTTGTTCCTGTGTTGTACAGGACTGAGGGTCAGGTACTGTGTTGTACAGGAGTGAGGGTCGAGTACTGTGTTGTACAGGAGTGAGGGTCGGGTACTGTGTTGTACAGGAGTGAGGGTCAGGTACTGTGTTGTACAGGAGTGAGGGTCGAGTATTGTGTTGTACAGGAGTGAGGGTCGGGTACTGTGTTGTACAGGAGTGAGGGTCAGGTACTGTGTTGTACAGGAGTGAGGGTCGGGTACTGTGTTGTACAGGGGTGAGGGTCGGGTAGTGTTGTACAGGAGTGAGGGTCGGGTACTATGTTGTACAGGAGTGAGGGTCAGGTACAGTGTTGTACAGGAGTGAGGGTAATGTACTGTGTTGTACAGGAGTGAGGGTCAGGTACTGTGTTGTACAGGAGTGAGGGTCGGATACTGTGTTGTACAGGAGTGAGGGTCGGGTACTGTGTTGTACAGGAGTGAGGGTCAGGTACAGTGTTGTACAGGAGTGAGGGTCAGGTACTGTGTTGTACAGGAGTGAGGGTCGGGTACTGTGTTGTACAGGAGTGAGGGTCACGTACAGTGTTGTACAGGGGGAGGGTCAGGTACAGTGTTGTACAGGGGGAGGGTCAGGTACTGTGTTGTACAGGAGTGAGGGTCAGGTACTGTGTTGTACAGGAGTGAGGGTCAGGTACTGTATTGTACAGGGGGAGGGTCGGGTACTGTGTTGTACATGAGTGAGGGTCAGGTACTGTGTTGTACAGGAGGGAGGGTCCGGTACTGTGTTGTAGAGGGGGGTCAGGTACTGTGTTGTACAGGAGTGAGGGTCGGGTACTGTGTTGTACAGGAGTGAGGGTCACGTACAGTGTTGTACAGGGGGAAGGGTCAAGTACAGTGTTGTACAGGGGGAGGGTCAGGTACTGTGTTGTACAGAAGTGAGGGTAAGGTACTGTGTTGTACAGGAGTGAGGGTCAGGTATTGTGTTTTACAGGGGGAGGGTCGGGTACTGTGTTGTACAGGAGTGAGGGTCAGGTACTGTGTTGTACAGGGGGGAGGGTCAGGTACAGTGTTGTACAGGGGGAGGGCCAGGTACTGTGTTGTACAGGAGTGAGGGTCAGGTACTGTGTTGTACAGGAGTGAGGGTCAGGTACAGTGTTGTACAGGGGGAGGGTCAGGTACTGTGTTGTACAGAAGTGAGGGTAAGGTACTGTGTTGTACAGGAGTGAGGGTCAGGTATTGTGTTTTACAGGGGGAGGGTCGGGTACTGTGTTGTACAGGAGTGAGGGTCAGGTACTGCGTTGTACAGGAGTGAGGGTCGGGTACTGTGTTGTACAGGAGTGAGGGTCAGGTACTGTGTTGTACAGGAGTGAGGGTCAGGTACTGTGTTGTACAGGAATGAGGGTCACGTACTGTGTTGTACAGGGGGGTCAGGTACTGTGTTGTACAGGAGTGAGGGTCGGGTACTGTGTTGTACAGGAGTGAGGGTCAAGTACAGTGTTGTACAGGAGTGAGGGTCAGGTACTGTGTTGTACAGGAGTTAGGGTCGGGTACTGTGTTGTACAGGAGTGAGGGTCAGGTACAGTGTTGTACAGGAGTGAGGGTCAGGTACTGTGTTGTACAGGAATGAGGGTCGGGTACTGTGTTGTACAGGAGTGAGGGTCACGGACAGTGTTGTACAGGGGGAAGGGTCAGGTACAGTGTTGTACAGGGGGAGGGTCAGGTACTGTGTTGTACAGGAGTGAGGGTAAGGTACTGTGTTGTACAGGAGTGAGGGTCAGGTACTGTGTTTTACAGGGGGAGGGTCGGGTACTGTGTTGTACAGGAGTGAGGTTCAGGTACTGTGTTGTACAGGGGGGAGGGTCAGGTACAGTGTTGTACAGGGGGAGGGCCAGGTACTGTGTTGTACATGAGTGAGGGTCAGGTACTGTGTTGTACAGGAGTGAGGGTCAAGTACTGTGTTGTACAGGAGTGAGGGTCAGGTACTGTGTTGTACAGGAGGAGGGTCGGGTACTGTGTTGTACAGGAGTGAGGGTCAGGTAATTTGTTGTACAGGGGGAGGGTCAGGTACTGTGTTGTACAGGGGGGAGGGTCAGGTACTGTGTTGTACAGGAGTGATGGTCAGGTACTGTGTTGTACAGGGGCGAGGGTCAGATACTGTGTTGTACAGGAGTGAGGGTCAGGTACTCTGTTGTACAGGGGTGAGGGTCAGGTACTGTGGTGTACAGAGGGGTCAGGTACTGTGATGTACAGGAGTGAGGGTCAGATTCTGTGTTGTACAGGAGTGAGGGTCAGGTACTGTGCTGTACAGGAGTGAGGGTAAGGTACTGTGTTGTACAGGAGTGAAGGTCAGGTACGGTGTTGTACAGGAGTGAGGGTCAGTTACTGTATTTTACAGGAGTGAGGGTCAGGTACCCTGTTGTACAGGGGTGAGGGTCAGGTACTGTGTTGTACAAGGGGGTCAGGTACTGTGTTGTACAGGAGTGAGGGTCAGATTCTGTGTAGTACAGGAGTGAGGGTCAGGTACTGTGTTGTACAGGGGGGGCAGTTACTGTGTTGTACAGGAGTGAGGGTCAGGTACTGTGTTGTACAGGAGTGAGGGTCAGATTCTGTGTAGTACAGGAGTGAGGGTCAGGTACTGTGTTGTACAGGGGGGGCAGTTACTGTGTTGTACAGGAGTGAGGGTCAGGTACTGTGTTGTACAGGAGTGAGGGTCAGGTACTGTGTTGTACAGGAGTGAAGGTCGGGTACTGTGTTGTACAGGCGTGAGGGTCAGTTACTGTGTTGTTCAGGAGTGAGGGTCAGATAATGTTTTGTACAGGGGTGAGGGTCAGGTACTGTGTTGTACAGGGGGGGTCAGGTAATATGTTGTACAGGAGAGAGGGTCAGATTCTGTGTAGTACAGGAGTGAGGGTCAGGTACTGTGTTGTACAGGGGGGGTCAGGTACTGTGTTGTACAGGAGTGAAGGTCAGATTCTGTGTTGTACAGGAGTGAGGGTCAGGTACTGTGCTGTACAGGAGTGACGGTCAGGTACTGTGCTGTACAAGGGGGAGGGACAGGTACTGTGTTGTACAGGAGTGAGGGTCAGGTACTGTGCTGTACAAGGGGAGGGTCAGGTACTGTGCTGTACAGGTGGAAGGTCAGGTGCTGTGTTGTACAGGAGTGAGGGCCAGGTACTGTGCTGTACAGGGTGAGGGTCTGGTACTGTGCTGTGCAGGAGTGAGGGTCAGATACTGTGCTGTACAGGGGTGAGGGTCAGGTACTGTGTTGTACAGGGGTGAGGGTCGGGTACTGTGTTGTACAGGAGTGAGGGTCAGGTACTGTGTTGTACAGGAGTGAGGGTCAGGTACTGTGTTGTACAGGAGTGAGGGTCACGTACTGTGTTGTACAGGGGTGAGGGTCAGGTACTGTGTTGTACAGGGGTGAGGGTCAGGTACTGTGTTGTACAGGGGTGAGGGTCAGGTACTGTGTTGTACAGGAGTGAGGGTCAGGTACTGTGTTGTACAGGAGTGAGGGTCAGGTACTGTGTTGTACAGGAGTGAGGGTCACGTACTGTGTTGTACAGGGGTGAGGGTCACGTACTGTGCTGTACAGGGGAAGGTCAGGTACTGTGTTGTACAGGGGTGAGGGTCAGGTACTGTGTTGTTTTACAGCTCTTTCCGTTCTTGTTCTCCATTGCTTCCTGAGCAAACGAGCTGCTAACAAAACGGCAGGATTCAAGTTTGACGTAAGTTAAGTTCGACCCACCGGCGATCTGTTAAACACCACCCCTGGTTTACGGGTTTACGAGCAGCCCGCCATGTGGTAAGCGTTCGCCTGTTAGAGTGCCACTTCCCAGTGTCTTATCTCTACACCGACTGCGACTTTAACGGGTCGCTAGATGACATCGCGAGATAAATAGATCCCGAACGCGTTATTGAACTGCGAACGCGCTCTGACTGCCGAGACACGGGCTTACTGTTATGGCGCTATTGATGCTTTGTAGTCGTCGTTAAAGCCGACGTCGGCCGGGCCATGTTATTCGTGATGCCCAATCTCAGTTGACCTTTCTAATAACCGCTAAAATAAAAATAAATTGGTCGATGGCAGAACGGCGACGCGATATGGCGTCGGATGGCTTGTGGCTTGACCGAGATCGTCTCTCACAGCACTACGCTCTGACCTATAGTAGTGTCATTCTCATAGTCACCTTATCCGGGATAAGCTATAACATTGCGCATGTATTCCATCAAGTGCCTCCAGTTTGAATCCTAAATTACACATTGATATAAAAAACTAACTTTCAAATGTACTGATATCAGTAACCATTGGTGAATGTACGACGATAGCCCCAGTTGAATCTGAAGGAGACGTTTGAACTTAATTACAAAGTTTCGACGTTTACACCAGAAATAAGTAAACGATTACCTTTAACTTATTCTCTTTATACCTAAGACGTCATACTAATGACGATATGTAATATGTTATGGTGATTGATTTAACATTTCATAATGTATTTTCCGCACAAAAGTGTGGCCGGTACGCGAACATATATTGTACAGTGCATAACATCACAGTGCGTCGTTCAACACATTTTGTCACACACAGTAATTGTTTTATAGACGTACGTGCAATAATTGTGTGTGTGTGTGTGTGTGTGTGTGTGTGTGTGTGTATGTGTGTGTCTGTGTGAGTGTGTATTTGCGTGTGCGTGCGTGTGTGCGTGCGTGTGTGCGTGTATGTGTGTGTGTGTGTGTGCTTGCATGCATACGAGCGTGCGTGTGTGCGTGCGTGCATGCATGTGCGCCCTTATTCGAGTGTCACATAATCCTCCAACTAGATGTTTACGGTAAATATCAGTCTGCGTGGGTTTGCTCTTTGTTTGGATATCAGTTTACATACTCAGCGAACCCCCGACAGAATGTTTAGCGTTTCGCCACTGACCTCGCAATCCCTGGCCAACTATCCACTTATACAATACAGCAACCAAGTGTAAAGGCGATTGACCAGCGACCTTTATGAGGCTCAATACAAAGTAGGAGGTGCGGAAAATGCTAGAACCCGAATCGGATGAACTCACAAAACGAAAGCCCGTGTTCCCATTACATACGTACATATACCGAAAGAATGCGGTCGGTTCTAGATGTCAAAAAATGATCCAGGAATCAATGAATCGTCCGCGAAACCACAGCCACCGTGGGTGATGTTCAGATGCCGCTGACCTCCAAACAGCCGGCGAACGTTTTTTTAAGGAAAACTCCACTTTCCGTCGTCTGTAGACAGCGGTTTGTGTGGGAAGCTTACACGAAATTAAAATGATTCTTTGTGACATAGTCGTTTCGAGACGTGGTTGTCCACATCTGCCGTCAAAAGCCACAACACCACACGACATCCACCATACCTGCCAGTGGGCGGATTTGCAAAACACATCAGTTTATTTCACACGCTTCCGTTGGTTAAACAAAGTGGTCGGAAAACGTGCCGTATAATAACTGGGAAGGAAAACTACAGAGTTGAAATAAACAACAACTCTATATGATAGAACTGAGATTGACGAACTGTTGATTTTATGTGTCATGTTTTTTGGTAACAGTGCACGCTGCGTATGGCCACGCGAACAACAGCACCTGTCTGTTCAATTCATTTAGTCCACAGTCAAAACAACTGTTGGAAGTCCATGTGTGTAGTGCTTGCATTGTTTAAGTAACACGTATAACCGGTTTCACAGAAGAGTGCGTACCTTTGTTACCGTCATAAGTAACTTTGATCGCTAGTTCTGGTGACTTGAGCAATTGAGAATAGCTGCATGTCCTGGTATGTAAAGACAGAGCTACATTTGCCGTATTCCGCAATGTTTTGATCAGGTCCAGTCGAAAAACAATTTACATCTTTGACATATGATTTCAACAAAATTAACCCACTTTCATAAAACAGCTACTGTGTTGTAGCGGATATTAGTTAGATGCGCATTTTTGTGAAGTGTGTTAACTAGCAGGTCTTGTCATATTGCCATGTCACCCAGTTACGTTGTTCCGCCGTAAATAATAATAATTATAATATATATATCATATATATACACACACACACAAACACACACACACACACACACACACACACACACACACACACACACACACACACACACACACACACACACACACACACACACACACACACACACACACACACACACACACACACACACACACACACACACACACACACACACACACACACACACACACACACACACACACACACACACACACACACACACACACACACACACACACACGTGAAATTGGCGACAGAAATATACAGCACCCCAAAGAACACTCCATTAGCGCGAATGCCGACAAACAAAACGGCGCGGAAATTACTCAAGTCCTTATAATAACACCGTCGTGGACTGTGCGCTTCTGGTGGCGTGATAATTACAATGTTAGTTGAACAACACATCGTAATGACTAATGCCTTTGCGCAAGGTTCTCATCAGTTATATGGATTCGCGTCCCACGCGGCCGTTACCGCGAAGCAGTAGGCGACAAGTTTGCATCGTTCTTCCTCAGCTCGACCGTGAATAAGTCTTCTTGACAATCAGTCATCCTTCGGGAGTCGTCGAGTTCTGGAGACTACAAAGACCCGCGACGCGGCGTTCCCGAGTGTTCTTGTCGTCATGGTCTTTCTGTCCATCCGAGATTGCACTTGAGGCGGAGCTACTGGTGGTTCGGCCGTTCGAGACATCGCTGTCGGTATCGCAAGGATGTTGCGGTCGTCTCGGACCGATGTTGGCCTCGATACTGGTCATTACGTTTTTGTTGTCCTTCTTACTACACAAGTCCGCCATCACTTAAAACTTACCCTTATAACCTTGCTTATCCGCGGTAGCTCATCTATTGACAACTTGAATATTGCTTATCGATTTTGAGATTGACCATCACTGTTGTCTTGATGCGCCTCTGAGCTTGGTTTCCGGGGATTTAGGCGTACTAGAGGTTACCTTATTAACATCATCATTATTTCTTTTTTCCTGCCATTGCTCCTGTACTGCCGTCTCCACTTTCCCGTATCTCTCGATCCTATTATCCATTCCTCTCCAATCCCCCCAAATCTCTCTTTGCACAATCCTCCCATCTCAGTCGTCGTCTTTCCGTTTTGAGGACATCCGTGGTTTCTCTCCCTATTATGCTCTCATTCGTTCCGTGTATCCTGTTCACTTTAGCCGACTCCTCACCAGTTTCCTCTTGAAACTTTTTTTACTCCAACCGCTCCCATCAGCGCCTTCATTCTTTCCTTGTCCATTCCCTTCACTCCCGCAATTCTTCTCACCGAGTTGTTTTGCCACCCTGCATCATCTCTTGTTGTTGTTCAGTCATCGCCATGGTCTCTAGGCCATATAGGTGCGCTGGTGTGACATCTAAGCGAAGCACCTTGAGCTTCCGAGAGAAAAGTCTATTCCCACCCGCCGTCACAAACTTCAGACGACCGGGGGAGTCAACCGTGCTAGTTATAAATGTTATTCGCACGTACGACACGCCATGCAGCACGCAATACATGCATTAGAAGGTGAAATTGTTTCCTCTGGATTTTTTTCGTTTAAATGTTTGAAAAAGGTTCAGTGACAACTACTACTGCAATGGACAGTGCGGGCAAACTATGTCTGCCGCATTCGTTGAAATGCCAACTGTTCATGACAACGGCATTGTTATACGAAGGCAGCCGCATCAAGGAAGATTTTACACAATTTCGTTTATTATATTGAACTATTACATATATTTATATATTTGTTTTGGCCGGGGCGCCAACAACTATATTCCAACTGTAATACTTCATCTGAGGCCTCAGACACAAATAAGTGATTGACTCTTCTATCCATTCCTTCCTAAAACATTTTATTATTTCAACGTTTGATACGTTCGTCCTTCTTTCGGTCAGTCTATCAAATTCACGTTTGTTCGCTTCCTTCCTTTGGACAGTTCCTCTGTCATCTTCCTGTGACTGGCAGCTTCAGACGTCTTTCACTTGAGATGACACGTACTAACAATGTTACGTAATTTTTCGTAATTCCATGAGCGTCCGTTCATTGTCTGAGCACTTTGACTATCCCCCACGGTTAATCTTTTTTACCCAGAAAACATTAACATTATTCAGTTTATGTTCGTAAAACATGTACATGCAGTATTGCGTAGGTTTGCAACGGCTGCTGTGTACATGGACGGCTGTAGTGAACACATCTACGATTGGCTGTAATACACTTACCAAGTTTCGTCAAGGATAAAAGTAAAACCAGTCCTTGCAACGAGCCTATACTGTGGATCCCCGATTTTACCGACAGCTGATACCAAAACTGATGAAGCATTAGCAAAAGGACTGACAGTTTCCAACCAATTGAATGCGAACACATTTTAGTCTGTCTTTCTACGAAGACGCTGTCTGAACGAATTACCTTGTAAACAATCCTCGCATAATAAGTGTGCCATCACATGCAATTCGATTTTACTCTCATATTCTGCAATGTTATCAGGGATTCATTGATTACAAAGTACCAACATCTCGTATCGTTTGACATTCCTCATAAAACCCACGTAATGCTACGGTGCGAGGCATTCTGTTCTGTGACAAGGTCTAGCTATTGTGTCTGGTACAGAGACACAGAACGTCTTTACAGGTGCGAAGGCACCCAAAGGAGTCGTCAGTACACTAGTGTAGCGCCATCTCGTGTACAGTGAGTGAGTTATTACGCAAGAACTTCGGCTGCAGCAAACGGTTCCTGCCTTAACGTAGACAGACAAAATCCCCAAAATGGGTCACCGTTGAAATTGAGATGCCAACATAATTTAAGGCAGCTTGTTCCTCTACCCGGTATTAGTCAGCGTATTTTGTAGCAGTAAGTTTTCTGTGCCGATTGTCGGAAAATGAAGGCAGACAGTATACGTTCAAAAAGTTATGATAGTCTTAAAACATTATATTAATTAATAAATGAAAAATACTAACAGACTGCCTCATTTAAACAGTCCACTTTGGAATATATTCTAAAAATAACACATAAGCGTACTCACTGAGATTTTCTGGCCCAAGATGTCCGACATCTGGTGATGACCACTGTTGACGGACAGGTCAAACGGCGTTTTTCCTCTCGCGTCCTTCGCGTCGACGGGAGCGCCATATTTTAGTAGACGTTTGGCAGCCTGCGAACACAATGGCCGACATTCGTCTAGAAATCACGTACGAGTGTCTTACGTATGACACGAAAATATCGGCTAACACGGAGTCATGGGAGATATGTTTCGCAAAATGTTTAATACGTCATAGCAAGGAAGGAAGCATTAAAAATTGCATAAAATCTTAATATTTAAATTTTTGTGATCATATTTTAATGTAAAGAAATTAACCAAAACGAGGGCCAATCGTAACTCGAATGTTTGTATACAAATTAATGGTGAGATGAATTTCAAAACAAAGCGCTACGTTCGTGGTGTAGTAGATCAACCCTGGAAAGTGTGGCACAGCAGATGCAGAACGATTACGAGGAGTAGAGGAGCGTACACTTGCTCGGTTATAGTTAGATTAGCAGGGGTTTGCTGTTGGTTCGGACTGGTGGAGGTTAGTTAAACTTGTGGATATTAGTTAGCTATGATTACATATGTACGGAAAAATCACGCGGATGCCGCAAAACAATGAATATGGAGCCCAGTGGATATTAATAGAAGTAGTTCCGTAAGTACGTAGGCGGATGAGTTTGTTTATGCGGAAGCGGCATAACAATGAATATAGAGCCCAGTTGAAATTAATAAAGGTAGTTCCATAAGTACATAGACGGATGACTTTGTTTATGCGGATGAGGAAAACCAATTAATATATAGCCCAGAGGACATTTGCAGAAGTAGTTCCATAAGTACGTAGGCGGATGAGTTTGTTTATGGGGATGCGGCACATTGAATCGCTCCATGGTGCGATTCGAATCATATCCGCACATGAATTGGATAAGAAATTCCCTAAATGACGTCACTACAGAGGTATTCCCTATTCCCCTTCCGTGCGCATTTCCGTACATATGGAATCTTAGCTCCAGAGACGCGCTGGTCGACGCACCTCTGCCATGCCGCACTTGCACGCCAGATGAAGCGGCGAGTGGCGATGTAGCGCAGTCTTTGCGTTGATGTCGGCTCCCCGCCTCAGTAGCAACTCAAGCAGAACGTCGCGGCCGCACTGTGCAGCCACGTGTAACGGCGAGTAGCCCGCGCTATTGCGCACGTTCACGTGAAGGCCGGACGGGGACGGGGTGTAATACTAAAACATGCCAAGGATCAAGATTAAAGAACTTCATTGTCCGTTTAAAACTGTGCATTAAAACCGTAAATGTTCGTTTGGTACACATTAATTTGTTAGTAATAAAATGGTAGAAGACATTGCTATTAATTCAATTGGTAAAACACACATCACCCAAAATTTAATATGAGCAATTCGAAACAGTTTACTGACTTAATAACACCATTTTGAACTACAAAAGCAGAGATAATAACATAATTTTTTCCATGCTAAAAGTACTTTTGGGCGTTTTCCCTTCGGGAGTTTCTGGAAAGCTGAGTTCAGAGGATGGCTGACTTTAAAAATGTGCGCTTTTATTAAAATCATCAAAAATCACTTTGATTGTTATCTAGATAAGGTAACTTACAAATGTGTGAATAGACTTATGTCATGTATGTTTGCGCACCAGCGGCCAGTTTCATGAAGCGTACTTAAAGTTACGCAATTACTTAGCGACACGTGTTTGGTAAATTCCTGTGCTCACTTATATTTAAAAATATCACGTCAATCATCTTAGCGTTAAGAACGTTCTTAGCCGGTTCATAAAACCGGCCCCTGGATATGTTCTTGCGCGTGAGCGTGTTCTGTCTAGTTCTTAATGACATTGCAGATTTTCTATAGTAGCATATACACAGAACGCGCACAATTATGATATTGCACGCCGACTTTTTGTTGTGGTTTCCATCTTATTCGTATACTTATTCTCGCGCTTTTATTACAAACAAATTCATTTACTTTGGTCATTAGATTAGTAAAAACGGTGATTGGACTTATATAAGTGCGCGCGCATATGCCTGCATGCATAAGCGTGTGCGTACGTGCGTGTGTGTGTGTGTGTGTGTGTGTGTGTGTGTGTGTGTGTGTGTGTGTGTGTGTGTGTGTGTGTGTGTGTGTGTGTGTGTGTGTGTGTGTGTGTGTGTGTGTGTGTGTGTGTGTGTGTGTGTGTGTGTGTGTGTGTGTGTGTGTGTGTATTCTGCGTAGTTGTTTTACTTTCTGTTATAATTTCCAGCACGTTGGTATGCACGTATGGTTGCCCTCTGACATCATTTCCTGTCGCTTCGAAGTCACAGAATCTTGATAAGTAAACTCAATACTTTATTTGTTATAGAAAAAATCAGTCCTAACACACTACAACGCCACCTCCAGCATAATCCAATGTTGATATATTGAAGGCCCGATCAACCCAATCAACAATATAACAAATCAATATAAAAACACCAGCCTACATAACGTTTGGTCTAACAACGATTTACGAGAACAATCAACACGATTTCAAGCCGACGCAACAGAGGTTGACAAAAACATCTTTGTTAATGGTAGGACTGGTGTATTTCCCGGGCGAGCAATCCGTTTGTCTAGAGAACCATCTCCGGGATACAGTTGTTCTTGAATTAACTAACGATATTGGTTTCTTTACGTGACCGAAGGATATCTAGGCTTTCGTGTGCAGATATAATTACCTTCTGTAACGGTTGGCATTCGTCACACTGACACAGCGGGTGGCAGAGTTTGCGCTGCGTCAAATCAACGTCATCTTCGTCGGAGTCACTGGTCCAACCAAGATGAAATTTCACCTAAAACAAAGACAGTCATTTAATTACAAGTTAATGACAGTTACTTCTATAGTGTTCTTACTACTAGAATATGTGTTCAGCGAATGTTGCCCGCCAAATTACGTTTAACAATCCCGAATTAGTGTTCGCAGTTTGAAAGTTGTACGTCACAAATGTACGCCGTAAAGGTTTAGTCTCTTAAGGTTTACTGTGTGAAAACGCCATTAGACACTGAACACATACTATATACTTTTATGCGTAATAATAGTGTGCATGTATGCGCTGTTAACATATGATGCGTGCACACAGGGTGTGAGAGGTTTAACTTCACGTGTACGGTAATTAGGTAGCATGGAACAGTTTTAGAAAGGACGCGTTGCGTGTGTACGTCATAAACCGGTGTAAACTTAATACAAGGAAGACAGACTAAGCGTGAACGACATCTGTACCATCTCAACGTCGCCATCCGCGACGCTCTTCAGGAGTTTGTCGATCTTTCTCTCCTCGGCTGACTTCTCTGTCCGCGGACCCGAGTGTGACTTTGGACGCGTCGCCTTCGTACTCAAGTTTGGACACGTCCGGGACTCTGGCAGCGCCTTGACGGGAGGGACGGCCGGCTGTCGAACACACCGCAGTAAACATACTAAACAAAGTGTGCCACCGCATGCAACGGCATACACTGAGAGGTCTGCATGGAGATGAGCGCCGGAAACATTCATTATGTTCCGTTATCCCGAGTTCCAGGCCAGATATGCATGCTAAGCAACTGGAAAGTATACAGTCGACGTTCCAATACATTGTTCCCGTATTCGGGCATTAGCTATATCAAGTTGTGGTTTTATATTAAGTGTATTTGCTAATGTACAACTACTTCTAGAATTGTGTTTTAAAACAAATGGCTCTTTTCAGAGATTATTGCCAGTGGTTTGCCCTTTTGTGGAGCAATTGGGTAATTTCGACACAGACGTATTATCCCAATTTGTTGCCATTTTATGAGAAAACAATGCTTTTATCGTAATTCCAGAATCTTTAAATGTAACTGCCATTTCAAAGTTTGCCTTTTGGCGTTTTAAGTTCTAATCTACATTAATTGTACCTCTACAATTCAAAACAATTCGTAATATAATGTTTGACCGAAAACCCCCTAATTAAATGCACGTTTCTTCACGTACAACATTGATTGGCACACACAGTGTGTTTATGTCCAGAATGAATAATTGTTTTAATTTCGAATTTCTTTCCGAATATAGCGCTATAGATAAGTTACGATTTGTGTATGTTTGTGCGACGATAATACGACGTTCGGTTGACGACCGTGCCGCTGTCGTATAAGATATAGCGTTGTAGATAAGTTGCGGTTTGTGTATGTTTGTGCGACGATAATACGACGTTCGGTTGACGACCGTGCCGCTGTCGTATAAGATATAGCGTTGTAGATAAGTTACGGTTTGTGTATGTTTGTGCGACGATAATACGACGTTCGGTTGACGACCGTGCCGCTGTCGTATAAGATATAGCGTTATACTTTATAGATAAGTTACGATTTGTGTATGTTCGTGCAACGATAATACGACGTTCGGTTGATGACCGTGCCGTTATCGTATAAGATATAGCGTTGTAGATAAGTTACGATTTGTGTATGTTTGTGCGACGATAATACGACGTTCGGTTGACGACCGTGCCGTTATAGGAGAGTGTGAGCAACCACCCCGATCTCGAAACGCATCTCTATCCCGATCGCGCCATGCGCTCGTGTTGATTGATGAACAATCGAATCGTGCGCGTTGCGCGATCGGGATAAGGATGCCTTTTGAGACCCGGGCGTTTGCAGACAATCGAGTGGTACCGAATATGATATGCAGACTAAATTATTTTGTTAACATGTAAAAGGTCTGGACTCAAAATATTAATCAAAATATGTCAAACAATATGCAGACAAATACAGTAAAAACATATATAACAGTATTTTACGTAGTGTACACTTGCCATTTTAAATGTGCAAAATGAATATTTGATTAGTTTATATTATCATTTGTCTGGGCCACAGAGTCGACGCCAACGATGCAGTTACGTTATGTTACATTTGACATGGTGGCAACAATGTGGCTGTTACATTGTGCTACACCTGACACGGTGACACTAACGTGGCTGTTACATTGTGCTACACCTGACACGGTGACACTAACGTGGCTGTTACGTTATGTTACACTTGACACGGCGACACTAACGTGGCTGTTACGTTAGGCTACACATGACAGGGTGACACTAACGTGGTTGCTGCTGCTGCCGGACGTTGAGCTGTCACATCGAGTACGCTGCTGACGTTGTTGGCGAAAGACGAGCTGCTGACTAGCGAAGTCTGTGAGAAGGCGGGTCATTTTGTTGCTCTGTGCGTAATGCAGCGGAGTCAGATTACGTCGGTTGTACGTCTTCGCCGTGGCTCCGTGCTCCAGGAGCAACTCGGCAATCGACACTGCAAGACAACAGCCGAATTAAAAAATGTTTGCTTTATTGGAAACTGTTTTCAATTTTGCAAGGTTCCGTGCAAAATCGTTCGGATGACCGACGCAAAATATCGATACCTATAAATAATTGAACTAGTTTGAGTGTGTGCGTGTGTGTGTGCGTGTGTGCGTGCGTGCGTGCGTGCGTGCGAGCGAGCGTGCGTGCGTGTTTATTAAAGTGTTTTCCTCCTACACATTATGTATCTGGGGTGCCAAACTTTCAGCCAATAATCTATAATTCTTCTGAAGTAACGTAACGCGTTTATCTGTTCGAAATTCCCCGGTGGTTAAGGTTTCTTACCGGTTTTAGAATTCATGCCGGACGATAGACGAATAGACAGTAAATCGACTGATCATAATGTTACGCCTATTTCTGCGATTGTTCGTAGGACTAATCATTTGGAGTTGTTTGATGTAACCTGCTTTGTGAAAAAAACGTTTCAAATTTACGTCATAGCGAACGTCACCTGCGAATGCTTCGGGAAACCACGTTCTGTGTCGGTGTATATTTAGCGAATGTTTTGCTAGTTCCTATCAATCGCAAACGGTACCCCTTGAAAACAACAGCGCTACGTGAAATCGCCACTGTTTAATGCTGAGGAGATGTTGAAATAGACAGAGCACATATGGAAAATGGATGAAGAGATAAGAAAAGAAACCATAATATACTGTTCAACATGTCTTATATACGTATCAAGAACATCATTTAAAAAAAGAGGAACATACAGAGTATGTTTAGAACGGCATCAACGAATATATCGCAAGCAAAACCAACGCGGCACGCGCAATTTCAACGCAAAGTCTGACAACGCGTCAAACACTAACAGTATCAACAATTTCCACAACCGTTACAAGGAAGCGACATTAAGAGATTACGCCGATCCTCTGCGGACCAGCGCAGTCATGACTTATGCGTGGCGTCTGTATCGACTCCATTAGCGCGATGCGATGCGCTGTATAAACCCAGCGTTTGTCTCCGTTGCGAGGGCGCATCAATTAGCCGACGAAAATGCAAGGTGACACAGACGATGCAAAGACAACGCGGACCGACGGAACATCTCACCGATCCATCGACTTTCTCTGGCCCCGTGGGGATGCGTTCATACATACACGCGCATTGCGATTCCGTGGAAGCCACCTTCGATTTGCTGGTCGTATTTGGGGCTCGCGATGTAGCATATAATCCCCTTTCGCAGTGTCTAGCTGCCAGTACATCAGCATCGGGAGATTGTGCATCATCGAAGGAGGAAGACCCTAGTAGAATCCCTCGATATTCATATCCTGTCATTAACCGATAAGCAGACATTAAACGAATAATTTGTTTGCATTTGTAGGGAATGCTCTGACGCAATTGAGAAAAAACAGAAACGTCGATTGCGCAGGGAACGCGACACTAATCGCGTTTGACAATACGCTTTCGCAATAGTGGTTGTTAATGTAAATTCGTTTCCTGCGAAATAACTGTGTGCACTAAATGACTATGGAACAAAACACGTTCTGGTAATTGTTGTTTACGCTGTTGTTGAAAAAGTGATGTACTGATGACTGAACGAGTTCAGAGGATTCGTATAGAGCCCGGTATCGAGTCATCTGCACCACTCAAACCGCTTTCCACCTCTCCCCTGGCAGACCTGTTCGATTGAACACCATCTTGACTTTTCTGATAACCAGAAAAGTCAATTACTACGTTGCAATTACTGCGCGAAGAACATTCGTACATAAATATCTGCCACTGTCTATACGCATGCAGGTACTCATTCATGCAGATTAGTGAACTGAAGCAACGTGAAATGGACGAACTTTCCCAAGGTTCGAAATGGCAGCACGAGGATTTGAAGCAGGAATCTCCAGACAGAAAGTCCGATGTTCTAACAACTACATTACCGCGCCCCATAAATACAAATAACGGCATACCACCATCGCGAGCCAGGGTTGCTGACATAAGTAACGATGGCATGTGTGTGTATATATATATATATATATATATATATATAGAATAATAATGATATTATAATAAGCATGTTCGCGTTTTAAACTACTGGAATATATGTGGTATTTATCTATCTAACTATCTATCTATCGATCTATCGATCCATCGACCGACCGACCGACCGACCGACCGACCGACCGACCGACCGACCGACCGACCGACCGACCGACCGACCGACCGACCGACCGACCGACCGACCGACCGACCGACCGACCGACCTACCTACCTACCTACCTACCTATCTATCTATCGAAACGTGGATTTATTCTTTGACCTTTCCAGTTGTTGCTTTTTTAGATCTACATTAAATACTTTCCTTTCATTTCTTGTAATTATCTCGGAAGTGGAATTACATACATTTCCTTGAATTCCACTTTGAAATTGATCTAGCTCCTGGAATCACGGGATAAGGACAAGTGGGCCGAAGTACAAATGATTCAGCTTCCATCCATACATTGCGTGTGTGTTTTCGGGTTAAATAATAGGAACTATTTCCAATTGACACGTCAGAGATGTGACACAAACGTACCAGTAACAACGGCAGCGTATTGAATGAATATGCTCTGTGTCGATTGTCTAAATATAGCAAACATGGGCTTAAGTAGGCCTAATGGCCAAATACCGACGCCAACGGCTAAATCCACCACCACAGCCAGCAGACGCACGGAGCGTAAATCGTTGAAGCAAAATGTGTAAATCGCGAACGATTCGGTGCGTTATGCCTCTCTCGATAATTCTCGTAAAAGCTCTACGTTGACAGCTTCGCACAACGCCGCTCATGCGTAATGGCTTACTAGCTATAATGGTGCCCTTGACGTCACAACACTCGCAAAAATCGCTAAAACGTCGACCTGCCAAATTGCACTGCACTGCAGGTTTTTGCGGTTTAATCGACGCCGACCTGCTTGCACGGACGCGTGGTTTATGTTAAAACTTAAACGGCACAGCGCGGTGAAACCGTGTCATGTTATGCTAACTACAGTATTCTGCTTGCACGGACGCGTGGTTTATGTTAAAACTTAAACGGCACAGCGCGGTGAAACCGTGTCATGTTATGCTACTACAGTATTCTGCTTGCACGGACGCGTGGTTTATGTTAAAACTTAAACGGCACAGCGCGGTGACAGCGCGGTGAAACCGTGTCATGTTATGCTAACTACAGTATTCTAACGCATTCACTGTCCGCATGTGTATTAACGGATCACACATTTAAAAACTAATGTAGGCCTAACTAATATATGTTTAATGTTAACGTACCGCCCAGTTTACATTGCTGAACGGCAAGATCAATATTCGTAAACAGATAACTGTCAAATTATATTCAAACACTGCGGTTCATTAAACCGTATGCGCAGGGCCCGGTTTCCCGAATTATTCGCCGCGCGCTCGCATGCTTTCTACGATTGTTCAAAGTTACGTTTTACGTTGCGAACAACTGATTTAGTCTAAAATCTCTCTGAGAACATTTACCCCATGGGGTATTTAAAGAAGTAAAAGCGCTACTTTTCTTTCGTAGGGCATTAGAAGAAGCCCTGGACGTTTGGCGCCCGCGTAGCAAATTGTCTAGGAGGAAAACGTTAACATAACCATACGCCCGCACGAACGCGCGCGCGCGCGCACACACACACACACGCCAGCACGATGTTGGTTAGATTTGGCAGGTCAAGGTGTAGACCCAAGTTTATGGTACATATATACATTAAGAGATGCGGTTGGACTGAAGAAACTTCCCGAAATTGAAAGTAGTTGGGGACAGACTAGTGTGGGCTGGACATATACCGAGAATAAGAGAGGAACGATTGGCAAAGAGAGAATGGAAGTAGAAACGATGGTAATAGCAGCGACTGGTAGAAGAACAGGAAGTCAAGATTTAAGACGGAGAGACAGCGCCGTGAGAGCTCTCGCAAGGGCAGAGATGAACAACCGAGAGTGAACGAACATTTCTGAATATCGGTATTTGTGGGTTCAGTGAAGATGTACCGTTAAGAGAAACGGGGAGATTCGCTCCTCATCCCTCACGAGACCAATGGAAAGAAGAAAAAGATACCGCATGATATGCATTCAGATATAACTGTGCCTTTAATTATACATCTGCAGAAAGCAGTACCGACCAGATATCACGCTAAACGAGCCTTCCACGACGCGCACATAATTCGAGCACAAAAATTAAAACAAGACACATCACGGCACATTTAAAGCTCCTGTCAGCTGTCGCGTCGCAGGAAAGTCACCCAGACAACGAAGCACTTTCCCATTTCGATTTCAGATGCGCATGTCTACGAAAACGAATCATCGGCAGTTGATTGATATGCCAAAAGAGAAAGCGCCGTCCGACTCGGGGATTCCGTCAATTCGCGAAACGCTGCAGTTTTAGAATGTCCATAATTGCATCCTAATTGCGACCCATTAAAAAGCGCGGTTCTTCCTCTCTGTCGAGCTTCTGCGCGTCCGTTTAGCGGGCCTCTCCGTCGGTGGATCGGTAAACAAAGGGTTAACGTGACGTGAACATCCACCTTTTAAAGCGAAGCTGTCTGTTCCGCGGTTTTTAAAACAATATATAACGTTCTTAATATTATAATTAATATGTTGAATGTATATTGCCCGCTAAATTGCGTTTATTAAGCCCGAAATTGTGTTCGCAATTTCAATGTTATGCCTGTGAAACATTTAATTTGTAAAGAAAACGTTCAGAAATAAACAACCTCTATTGGGAATTTAACGGAGGCAGGCGGGGTAACCGCAAAGTCCTTAGATGTTCGACGCGTTCGCGTGGGTTTCACATTTAACACAACTGAACTTCCTGCTAATAATAACCACCAAGCATGGTGATTCCTGGACAATTGTCAAATCTTGTAAATCAAACTCGCAATGGCAAATCATCCCGATCTGTTTACATTTGGCTAATTCGCAGTCGTTGTTTCGGCTAGGAGACTACCAAGCAGTGACGCAAACCGACACGTGTAACGCGTATAGTTGTCAAGTCAAAAGCACATTCAAATGTAGACGGCAAATTCGAATTGAATTAAGTTTTACGACGTAGCGGAGGATAGAAACTCGCAATCGACGGAGCTGTGTGATTGTACAAAAGCACATTCAAATGTAGACGGCAAATTCGAATTGAATTAAGTTTTACGACGTAGCGGAGGATAGAAACTCGCAATCGACGGAGCTGTGTGATTGTACAAAAGCACATTCAAATGTAGACGGCAAATTCGAATTGAATTAAGTTTTACGACGTAGCGGAGGATAGAAACTCGCAATCGACGGAGCTGCGTGATTGTACAAAAGCACATTCAAATGTAGACGGCAAATTCGAATTGAATTAAGTTTTACGACGTAGCGGAGGATAGAAACTCGCAATCGACGGAGCTGCGTGATTGTACAAAAGCACATTCAAATGTAGACGGCAAATTCGAATTGAATTAAGTTTTACGACGTAGCGGAGGATAGAAACTCGCAATCGACGGAGCTGTGTCATTGTACAAAAGCACATTCAAATGTAGACGGCAAATTCGAATTGAATTAAGTTTTACGACGTAGCGGAGGATAGAAACTCGCAATCGACGGAGCTGTGTCATTGTACAAAAGCACATTCAAATGTAGACGGCAAATTCGAATTGAATTAAGTTTTACGACGTAGCGGAGGATAGAAACTCGCAATCGACGGAGCTGCGTGATTGTACAAAAGCACATTCAAATGTAGACGGCAAATTCGAATTGAATTAAGTTTTACGACGTAGCGGAGGATAGAAACTCGCAATCGACGGAGCTGCGTGATTGTACAAAAGCACATTCAAATGTAGACGGCAAATTCGAATTGAATTAAATTTTACGACGTAGCGGAGGATAGAAACTCGCAAACGACGGAGCTGTGTCATTGTACAGTCTCTTACAATGACTAGTTTGATACAGTTTGTCCCGCGACTCATTCACCCGCGAGTCTCCCTTTCCCGTGATTTCCAATTTTTCACAGTCGTTGGGGAGCATTAAAAAACCGTCCCAGTTCACCGGTTTATTTCTCGGCTTGACGATAATGTCGATGCCCCGAAACCGTCGCCTGCTATTACACGCGGTCGTTTTCAATGGAATCTTCTATCGGTTCTATTGGGCACTTTATAAGGAAGGCAATGTGGGTGTCAAAAAAGGCAGAATGTCTGTACCATATAGCAGCATTGTGTTGCTTTACACAACTGTGGTATTCACTCTGCTGTGTGGACCGCTGTAGCGTAGTAACTAGAGCATGAGACTCTCAATTGAGAAATTCCCGGTTCGAAACCTCTTGTTGCCGTTACGAACCTTGCGTAAGTTCGTTCACTCCACTGTGCACCAGTTCAATCAGAGTGTCTATAGGTAAAGGCAATTGTAGCGTGATTGAAAGCTTCCAAGAGAAGTCAAGATGGTGTTCGATTGAATACGTCTGCCAGGGAGTAAATTATAAAGAGCTTTGAACAATCAAAATAACTGGACATCTCGCTGTATAAGAAGTTACTTTATGGACCCGTTAAACAGCTGCTCAAACCGTTGATAGATTGACGATTACGTATATCTGGTGGTGTCATTGCCTAGGCGATCCGACCTGTCAGACATTAACAAGCAAATGTTCCACCAATAAACTCCTAAGTCTGCACCGGAAGTTAACGAGTGCACATGTGCCGAGGAGTTGCGTATACACTGAAAATGGGTTGATGAATTGTCGATGTTGCACGCAACGCGACGTGGTCAAATGTCACATTCTGGACATCGAAAGTTACGTCTTCATCGACGTGGGTCTCCTACCAGCTACATCAATCCTTTCTTCCGTCATCGTCCATTTTATGATGCGATTGTCGTGTTTTCGGTGTTCCTCTATGTCTCTCCAAGTGCATCTTCAGTGGGCTGTCCACTGTTCTGCTATCGTCTCCTGCAGTGTTGACCTTATATGCTAACTCCAAGTTAATAATAATAAAATGCCCACTTCCTTAGGAATCTGAACTCAGAGATGCAACATACAAGAATCATAATGCAAAATGGTGAACGGGGACGCGAAACAGTCATTATTAGAGCAAGGGACCGCCAGAGGCTTAGCGTGGGAACATGATTTCAAACAAATAAGTCTCGAGTTTATAGTTTCAGATAATTTCAACGTGACAGGGAATTGATTCCATATTTTTTGGTGCAGCTATAGAGAAAGCCAATGTTAAGCTCAGTATTAGGAACAAAACGGTTCTCCTTACACTGGTTTTGCATGCTACGAATCCAGTTCTCGGATGTCCAAAACGTAGTGAGTTGTTATTCTCCTCTTTTCCACAACGGTCCGTGGTGAGGGTGGTCTCGATAGCTATCAATCAATCACCAATCAATCATAATTGATTGATGATTGATTGATAGTATCGAAACCAGCATCACCACGGACCGTCGTGGAAAAGAGGAAAACAGCACTAGTCCTCTGTGTTTATGTCTTCTTTCCTGTTTCGTTCCCCTCGTTGTTCCTGCACGGCTGTCTCCACCAAAAGGCTCCATTCCCCCTATCTTTCACTCTCGTGTTTCTCTCATCCACTCCAAATGTGAATAGTTTAAACAACATCCGCAGTTGGTTTATATTTGTTTGAATGTTCGAAAGAACTGAATTTGGTGATTGTATGTGATAGATTGCCAGAACCAAATGCTGGGCTGACATTTAGCCTCCATTCCACTGAATTTGTCGTTAACGTTTTTAATCAGAAAGCAAGGAAAGTCGACAATATCAACGCATAAACACGTTTTACGCATTCATGTGAAGATTCCAATTTTATGAATCGCTAAAATTGATTCTAGGTTCAGAATTAAACAATGTGCTAAAACAACACTACAAAAATATTTAAAAAGAGCAGCGTTTCACGATACTGTGTAATTTTTTGGTAAAATGAAATTGAAATGAGACGAGCAAAATCGATTTGAGGAGGCACCTTTAACATTAATAACTCTGTTCGTTCGTCGACTCGTTTCTTGTTTTGAGAAGTTTAAGATGACGCTCCTCGTGCACCGAGCACTCGATGGATGCGCATCGATGGACATCGCAAAATGTGTCACGTTACTGCAGGCAATTCGACCACTGCGCTCTGTTGAACACAAACTGATCCACACCCTGCGATTCATGCGAATTTGGGGTGAATGGCTTTGTTGTCCCGACATCGCGGATCCTGTTGTGTCGACAGCCAAACAAAAAAGTAACATCGGATGTGGGGCGTGGTGGTCGTGTTGGACTGTTGATCGTAGGAACCGGGGTTTGAATCCTGGTGCCGACCAGTCGGTGGTGCGGTACTGGTATCGGTCACCGTGTTAAAACTTGGGCAATTTCGTTCACCTTACGTAGTCTGTGTCTTTCGGGAGAGACAGTATAAGCCGGAGGTCCAGTCTATCTGGCGTCTACGCGAAGAGAAGTAAAACATCCCTCGCACGGTCAACTGGAAGAAAGGGGTGTTGTTGCAAAACACATATAATTACAGGCCATCTTTGTAGAACAATGTGTTCGGCACCACGAGCAACGACTGTGTAAGCGCGACGCCGTATATAGTTTACAATCTGGTTTTATTTGTGGTCATTCGTACATAATATGCATACTCTGACACCTTCCACCTTTACATAATATCACCAGCCTCCTATCCGCCGTCCAACAGAACGCCACGAACAAATCACATTGGCGACTTTTTAAAATCGCGACTGCGGTGATGATCGTAATGCCTGACAGCGCGTAATGAGGGACGCCGGAAATGGAACGCTAATGGCGCGAGGGGATGGAGGGATGCACCAGGGAACGCGGAACGCAGCAACACGAATAGGAAGTAACACTGCAATTCGACACATCGATCATCCGTCTAATCGACTGTTTGCTTTGTCTGATGCGTATAGGTTTTGTAATGTTACGTATGCAATGCCAGCGGTGGGGTGCAAGTTTGTGTTGTATGTTTGAAAAGTGGCAACACAGTGAATGGTGCAGGTAGAGATGCTTTTGAGAATGGTTAAATTCAAAACAAAAGGGTTAAGATAATTTTGTATCGCGCATGCGCTAATGCAAACAATGTGGTATGTTGACAACGGGTCAACACACCATATTGTTTGCACGCGAGAAAATCCAGATATATTCCAGTATGTTTTCATACGTTTAAAAACGTTCCACGTAATACATGTGCACATGTACGGAACCTATCGGCGTATAGATAACCCACCATGCATTTCCATGTACGTAAGTGTGCCCTTTAACAATACGTAAAACTCACGAGGGGCACAGGCAGCAGAATGCGGAACTACAACGGACTGCCAGCGGGAAAAAACTCAGCATGCATGAAACTGTTGAATATAAATATGGTCAGTGTTCCTGCATTCCAACGCTCGCCAAATCTAGGTACGGATTAGTTAAGGTTCACTTTGTTATTTCCGTACAGCGTGAAAGTTGGATAGAAGCGTACAGTATTTATTACAAAAGACACGATAAAATTCGCACTAATGAACGGCTGGCGTCAACACGAACGTAAAACCGACGACAAACGCGTGCGCGGTGCATTTCGGGAAGCGTCTTATAGAACGACTCCGCCAACACCACGAGCCGTACATATATACATATCTGCAACGTTTTATATATATATATATATATATATACAACGAGCCGTATATATATATATATATATATATATATATATATATATATATATATATATAAAGTTGCAGATATTCGTCAGGTCAGTAGTTGCTAACATCTCCCGGCCCAATGCAACAGTATTCCCATTCAGTCCCTACTAACTCACTTTAGTGTTGTCGTTGGCAAACCCTAAATACCGAATAACGTGTGAAGGAAACACGGACACTTATTCAATCAACAAAAAGGCGCATGTACTTGGGGTACTCCGGCATATTGCGTTGGAGTTTCTTTGAGACAATCGGCAACATAATATTAATAATATCTATTACTATTTACGGAAATGATTTAACAACTATATGACTACCCAAACCTTCGGTTTTAACAACTAAAGACTAACTAAACATAATATCAATCGTGCCTCTAGTTGTAAACATGGGAGTTATGGATAATATGAAATATATTGAAAAATAAACTGTATGTGAAATGCTGTAATCGCTGATATATATATATATATATATATTTGCTGTTCATCGTGTTCGATGATGACATCAATGTAAGGTGGTGTCCTTATGTTTTGCTCTCGGTGAGATGTCGGTCCTATCTGTGCGACAATGCCTCTGCCGCAGTCGTCGCAGAAGACGGTAGGTATAGAAGCACCCTGAAGGCCATGCCAACGATCGTGATCACGTTTATATGTTTGTCTTAACTTTTCTCCTATGTGTATCTGTCCCTAGTGTATGGCCAGCCTCCAATGTTGCCGGTCATATGCAGTTCATTGTGTGTGTGTGTGTGTGTGTGTGTGTGTGTGTGTGTGTGTGTGTGTGTGTGTGTGTGTGTGTGTGTGTGTGTGTGTGTGTGTGTGTGTGTGTGTGTGTGCGTGCGTGCGTGTGTGTGAGTCAACCTATGCATGTTCTCATTGTCGAATTCGTTTGCCAGTCTGGATCTGCTCAAAACGTCTAAGTTTTACTGACAAAGGACCACTTTGTAAGGCAATGATATCAACTTCCTCTGATTACTCTACACTTTAAAGTGTCCAAATCAGGGACACGCGCGTGAAGGCAATTTGATTTGTGACATTTTATATGTTAGCGGGCACAGTTATACCGGGAAATCAGCACACGGGAATACGATTAGCCCTACCATAATGCAATAGTACACTAATCATCGGACATATTCTCCAATGAGCTCCGTTATATCGGGAACACCGGAGAAAATGCAATTGTGTTCTGTGCCCATGCAACACCTCGTATTTCCTGGAAACAATGCCGAGAGAATAGTAATGGTCAATGTTGCTTATCTGCGCCGGACAGTCCCTGGCGGTGTCTCTTAAGATGTCGTTATTAGTTACTTGCCCACCGAACGGGCGCGGGGGAATCTGACTGATTGACAAAGTGCGTGCGAAACGAAGTTAGGAGCGGAACTTTGTCGCAATCAGGGCAGCTGCGATATTGACATTGAGACAAGACGGGATTAATCAATCGTACAATGCGTATATATTCTCCCGAGGTGTACGGCGTACCACCGAATTACGGGCGATGGAACCCTGGGAAGCCAGCGCAATCGAGACTGGGGCGCGCATGCCATGTTTCTGATGGTTATTTCCGTCGCCAACGAAGGGAGATTAATCCGAGAACGCTGATTAATGGACGCGGTGTGGTCATCCTGGGGGAAACAAACTAATTAGCTAATTAGCAAATAACGCTAAGTGGAGTAGATGGTAATATCAATTATGACATGTATACAGCGCGTTCTATATACACGCTTCACTCAAAAGGTCACCTGCATTACACAGTGTACAGTTCCCCCCTTGTGCGGCAACCCTTTCTCCAACGGTACTCGGGCCGAATAAGAAGTGTCTGTTCTGCGGGTGGACCCCTACACGGCCTCCTCCCACCCGCACAGACATCATACACACAATACAATAAGTTGCAGGGATGCGTCGATACTCGTAAAAGAAGCCATTTGACAAACTATTTGTCCATATCGCAGATTTTACATTACATAACTGTTACCTGCGATAATTCTTACACACTGCAAGTGCATTTTCGGTGGCTTGACGCGTGGATTCCATCTTTAACACGCAACGTGCACATTCTAGAACATTTCGAAATCGAATCTCTATATCTCCGTGTGCATTCTGTCAACGGAACTACGTCAACTAAACAGCGTGCCCTGAAAGTGCCTGCTACTGTTCACCGCCAGCGTTCTCGCTACAGCTCATCAAATGTACGCATGATGTAATCCACGCAGGCGAATTATTGCGTAATCAGGACTTTGGTGAAATTTTTATCGCAAAACGGCATAAAATGAGGTAAAGATTTTATCACAGAACGCTAAAGGACGATGCTTGGATTACACACTATCATCTTACTTGAATATTTATTGCACATAAACAGTAATTAATACGCAAACGTTGCGTATAATAGCATTGCTCCAAACAACGAAGCGTGTGTAAATTATACGGTACGTGCCAAATACAGACATTATTTTAGACGCCCTACTTAACTCGTCCAAAATGCCGCATACTCAAAAATAACAATATTAGAGGAGTCGATTTATTTATATATATATATATATATATATATATATATATATATATATATATATATATCCCGCCTTTATTTTTTATAAACCGAGGCTCTTGTCTATCCTTAAATATATATAATGTTCTTAACATCAGAATAAATACGTTGACGATATACTGTTCGCCAAACTGTGTTTAGTGAGCCCGAAACAATATTCGCAATGTGAATTTTGCGCCCGGGAAATGTCGAGAGTTATAGTTTATTTTTTTCAGTGGAAAAAATCGATTTGTCAGTTATTCACCAGATGGCGTCACTATGAAGTTATGCTAAAATTATCATCTCCTGAATGCAATGTCGTAATTGGCGACACCAGATTAATTAAAGTGAAATACAAAATACTGTAATAGTGACAACTATTATTCTTGGTTTGTTACTCCACGGGTGGGTGTACGCTATATATTATAATAGTACTTAATAACGAAGCGATAATGGAGATGTCTGTGCCAACGACAGCAGCAATTATGGCGCAGCGAACGGTGTTCGTTAAAGATAAACAGAGAACTGTGTTGTTAAAAAATCAGACAATAGTTTTATCCTCAAGGGACTTTGAAGTGTCCAGGCTCAAAAATGCCACTTCGTGAGTTTCCGGACGTTTCCGTATTTTCCGCCAAATTCCTGCCAAGTTCTGCTAGCTCCTGTTGTTACGTTACGCTCATTAGTCAGAAGTAGCACCTGAGTTCTTGTACGACTGCACCGAGTGACACAGATGTACGTCAAACGTGCGCGAATGTGCGCATATTGCTACGGCGAAGGTTTTCATGCTCACCTAGCGTTAAACATTCACTCTATCGATTAGAAACGTTAGCCGGGCTACCTCCTTCTCAAAGTGTTTTTTGTATTACAACGATTTTTGAATAACATTATTTACGTACGTTTAATGGTACATTTTTTTCAAACAATGTCGCATGTACTTGGACGTTAACGTTAAATGCACCAATCTTATATAAGGGATCAGTACATAATGTCGATGTCCGATATCAGACGAAATTGCTTTCGCTTGGGGGGTAGGGTGGTCAGAGGCATTTTCGTCCTGCGTCGGACATCGATATTCTACACTTCGGACCGACAATGTTAATATAATTATATCATCATATCGATGTTTGCAAGCTTTCGTCTGATTTGAGGTCAGATAAAAGTATGTTCGTCTAATGTCGGACATCGACTTTCTGATTGTGCTAAGTGCTACACTAACTCTTTGTAATTCAATTCCTCACAGTGTTCGGCCAGGAGGTACAAAAATAACATTGCGGTGTCATATATGACAATGATCTCTTTTTACTGTGATCCTGAGTTCACATCGCAAGTTATATAGTTTAATTAAAAGGTTAAGCCTAACTATACTTCAAAATATGTTAACCAGATAATCGGGCCCAGGCTGTTCAAACTACTTCAACAAACGCACGTAAACACGGAAATGTCATTATCAATAATAAATACCGTGCATAAATACCAAACCATGTCTTCGCTTGCGTAGGAGAGTGCGTGTGTATGGAAGCGTGCACGCATTCACTCATGTGTACGCTGGCTATAATTGTTACCACTTTCTAACGCTTGTAATTTGACAAAGTGGCTTAAAAGGACGCACTCGCAAGCCCGTCGTTCCAAACCTTAATCGACGACTCGGAAGAAATAAGACCACGGATGCATGCTTGCGGTGTGTTTTACTTAAAAACAACGTGCACACGGTATTGTAAGACCACTGAAGGACGCGCAATATTTGTGGCGCTACCGCTAAGGAGGCCTGGAAACGATTGCAGTTAACCGGTTTATGTTTTCTATTCTCAAGGCCAACCCATTTGAATGGCAATAATGAAAAATGACGATGTCAACATTAACGCATGACTGCCACGTTGTTTCCGGCGCGAAACACGACACAGAAACGGTGGCACCACGGCTGCTTTAACGACTCGCTTGGTGGTACAATCAAAATAAAATTGTCCTCATCCGGAATAAGGTCCAGCTCGCAATGCAATATTAAATCACCATGTACGTTTTACGCAGGTTGCTCTGCCCTCGATTGTCTACTAACACAGAACTGATTAGACTAGATCATTCAGATGACTGTGACTGCCACCAGGTGTCGCCTTGCGGCATGTCATCCAAACAAGGACTATTACAAGCAAGAGACGAGCACGCCAACGGAACTGAAATCGAAGACTTAATTCGTGGAGCTTCATAGGAAGACGTAAATACGTTTTGGACACATAACCAATTCGACAAATCCAAGCAGTAAATACCAGCCTGGCTATCAAACGCACTATCAGTACCCCCTGGCAGATCGTCTTGCAAAACGCTGAAGTTAAGCTCAGCCAATGATCTCGTTTGCCAGAGTGTTCGGCTTGTTTTCGTTTCAGCCAATTGTGGCTCATGTTATATGTAATGTTTGGACAATATAAATAATTATTTGAATACGCAGCATCGTTCAACCGCACGTGAGAATAGCCGAACAAGTAATTATTTTGTGATTTCCCGGAACTGATCTTTGATGTGAGGCAAGGGCGTCTGTGCATCGTGACATTTTCATGGTTCTCACAGCAAGAACGGCGGAGACAGATACTTATGAAACAACGTACAGCTGTACAACTACTTCAGTTGACTTCCCCGCATGTTGCCTATGATATCTGTCAGGCTTGCGACGATAATAGTGATGGTAGGTTTTATTCCAGAAACAGGTGTATTCGGGATAACAAAATGCCGGATAGTCCACGTGAAATTCAGTCGATTGTATTGTTCGATCTATGACGGAAATACAGCACCAGAACGTTAACATTTTCAGTTCTACCACACTTCCCATAAAGTAGCGCCATACATAAATTTTCACGCATACCGTGAGGTTGCGTTTTTACGCACGGGATATTGCCAGCTGACGTCATTTGTTTGTTTAATTGCGTAAGCATCACGTCATAGCGAAGATGTATCATCCGTCTAGGTAAAGCCAGTGATCTAGATATGTCTCTGGATAAATGGATATAGCAGAATTTCCATAACAGCAAAATTGCCCTTAATGTATACATCTTGCAAGACAAACTTGTGAACATTTATATACACTTCATTTGCTTGTATACCTGTCATATCCTCAACATTCTAAGCTAGAAACTGTATTGAGCGATTATACTGACTGACTGACTGACTGACTGACTAACACCACGAGTGTATAAGAGAATGAGAGCGAGAGAGCGAGAGAGAGAGCGAGAGAGAGAGGAGAGAGACAGACAGAAAGAGATGAGAGAGAGAGAGAGAGAGAGAGAGAGAGAGAGAGAGAGAGACAGACAGACAGACAGACAGACAGACAGACAGAAAGAGAGGAGAGAGAGAGAGAGAGAGAGAGAGAGAGAGAGAGAGAGAGAGAGAGAGAGAGAGAGAGAGAGAGAGAGAGAGAGAGAGAGAGAGAGAGAGAGAGAGAGAGAGAGAGAGAGAGAGAGAGAGAGAGAGAGAGAGAGAGAGAGAGAGAGAGAGAGAGAGAGAGAGAGAGAGAGAGAGAGAGAGAGAGAGAGAGAGAGAGAGAGAGAGAGAGAGAGAGAGAGAGAGAGAGAGAGAGAGAGAGAGAGAGAGAGAGAGAGAGAGAGAGAGAGAGAGGCCAACTCTCTACAAATGGATGACGCCAGAGCTGCTGATCTAATTTGCAACACAAAAGCAGACTTGATAAATACTTCTTAACCGGTTTCTGTGTTTGGGTGGGTTGAGACAATTTACCTTTAAAGCTTTTTCCGGTTCTATAGATTACCCAAGAGAGAAGTACTCCAATTCACTCTCGTAATAGTTGCCGCAGACCTATTTGCTTTCGTATCCCCTAAGGTTGGCTACGCCGCAAATCATTCTTGAAGTATTATATTGTATTTTGGTAGTACTATCGTAAAGTGTATTACATGAAAGCAGATACGTTCATAAGAGAAAATGCATAACTCTTTTGCGTAAATCGCGAACGTGGTTTCCAAGCACAAGAATGAGTTAGACGCTGAACAAAAAACAAATCTGCGCTAATCTATGGCTGGCTTAAAGTTGACTCACGGCATGACAATCGCACAGTCGTGAAATGAAGGCAAACGTGAAACAAAGCTTCACTAGCATTGCTGCTGCTGCTGCTGCTACAACCGACTTCCATGTAAAGAATAACTCTCATAGGCAGATCCAGGGAGCTGAATGGGTCCGTGTCCCCTCCTAGACTTTTTTAATTTGGCCGCGCCATGCATACGCTAGTCTGGCGTCACTGGCGTGCTCCCGTAGACCTTTTTGAATGTGCCTTCGTTACGTGTACCAATTCTAGACCTTTGGAATGTGCCTCCGTTACGTGTCCCCCTCCTAGACATTTGGAATGTGCTCCCGTTACGTGTCCCCCTCCTAGACCTTTGGTAGACCTTTGGAATGTGCCTCCGTTGAGGAGAGTCTCGAGGGTGTGAAATTGCAGGTTTTTCTTGAGCTTCCGAAATTATGAACTTCTTCGCGAAAGAAATTCAACAGCACCTCAACACATGTCTTCCGATGTCATGATCCCTCAGCGCGACAGCGCAGTTGTGCTGAAGCTCCGGCTCACCCCACCAAATATAAATAAAATCCGCCGCCAGTGGAGGTTTTTGGCGAGCCTCGGGGGGGAGGGTGGTGCAATTGGATATGTTGGCCCCTCCCTCGCCTACCCTCTTTGAATTTGCCCCTGACTCTGAAATCCCCATTCTAGTCTGCGCTACCGTGTGTGCCGACGGATACAGTAATATCGGACATATGAAACTGTTTAACAGTTCCCAACGTGTTCCTTAAGATGAGGCAGTCTTTTCCTAGTTTTTAATTTATTAATTAAGACTATGATAATTATGTTGAATGTATATTGCCCGTATACATGACAACATGACAGTGTTCCTGTTAGAAATCACTACGTTGACTAATTCCGGCTAGAGGAACAGACCGCCTCCCTTTAAAACAACAACCCGGCGCATTTTAACCAAGCTAGCGAGTGGAATAAGAGCAGTGGCGCCATACAACGGACAGACCCACTCTAAATATATCTACTACAACCAAGAATAAAAAAGGAACATTGTTATTTTAGTTTTCCCTGCGCAGGTGTGCACATTGCAATCATATTCCTGTGACGGCAATCTGTCAGCTATAACTGTTCGCAAACAGCAATAACAAGCTGGAGTATGAATCACAACCGGGTGATTGTACCCGTCCTTATGTTGCGTGACTTGTCCGCATTGGCAGTACTTCGCACAGCCAGCCCATAACCATGATCAATGTGCTCAACACACGACGGCCTTATTAAATGTCACTAACCGCCTCTCCATCGATGTCTTCAGCGTAGACGGCTCATCCTGTAGCAACACCGAGTTATGTCGACAAAGGCATCATTCAGTGAAAATCATGGATTAGATGACAGTTCCCCTCGCATAAAACGAGATTAAACCCCGATGCTGAGCATCAAGTCGACCGCAGTGATTGGAAATTTAAATTGTTGTTGTTTTAAGAAGAGATGCAAACCAAGTTGTTCAAGTGCAAACCGATACACGTGGCTGACACATGTCAATGCACTATTGGTGGACTGAGATAAGCTGCAATAAAATCAGGTTCGGTAGACAATCTTTGTAACGTCTGTGCGCTGGCGTAATAGATTTAGCCAAACGGCAAAAGTGTTGATGAGGTTGTTGTCACAAAACGCCCACACAAAGCTTCGTGTGTTACATGTGACATATGCACCGGAAACGGGGGGTGTCTATGGGACCGCGTCCTCCCAACCTTCCGGATGGGGATGCTGTATAATATGCCCACTCGCCAAAATTTCACAAATTTTGCGCAATTCCAATCAGGCGTTCGGTAACGTGACCCTCAAATACGAGGTCGCGGTTCGCATCCATCCGCATCGCCCCTAATATGTATCAGCTTCTGACGCATATGGGACAAACCGATACTGTATAAGAAGAATGTTGTGTCCGCTGTCTGTTTTGGACGGTACTCTTCATCACCATCAAATAAACGAAGTAACAGTTTCACACAGAAGATGAGTGTCAAAATAAAATACAAACGTACCTAAACTATTGAACAAATAGTTGTGTTTTCAAGTAATCAAAACCAGTCCAACCGAAGAAGAACAACAACAACAACGATGACAACAGCGACAACAACAAAGACAACAACAACGACGACAACAACGGCGACGAAAACAACGACAACAACAACAAAAACGACAACAACGACGACAATAACAACAACGACGACAACAACAACAACAACGACAGCGACGACAACAACGACAACGACGACAACAACAACAACAACATCAATGTGGTATTTAATCTAATCATACGAGGTTGAATGTGAAAGTCGTTCCATCATTCCAGTCCACTAAGACGAACTGCAATATTACAACACGTGGCAGGTTGTAAACAATGTAATTTGTTTCCTGTACCGAGTATCGCAAATTCATAAATCACACTGATCAACACATAAACGACGTCTGTCACTATTTCAACTTGTTTGTAATGAACGCATGCTCACCCCATGAAAACGAACAATATTTACACAGAGTTCTGCTGGTACCCAGCAACAGGAAATACGGGCTTGGCATCTGATTATCTAAAATATTAATACTACTCGACTGCCAATACACTTGCTACATCACTTATTTCACGTACTACACAAATGCTAAATTACTGCATTATTTGTAAATACCAGTATTAGTGTACTTATTATATGTATGCGCACACGTTTGCTCGCCGCACGCACGCACGCACGCACCCACCTACGCTAGCACACACACACGCACGCACACACGCGCATGCGCACGCACATACGAAAACACACACAGACGCATGCATACAGATGCACGCACGCACGCACGCACGCACGCACGCACGCACAAACACACACCAGACTGTTAGTCGTATTACCGGGTATTCCTCGTCATCATATCTGCCAAAGCCAGTTTCCACGCCAAATACTGCATCCAACCAACAGTGCACCGAGCCACCATCGCTTGTACCGGGATGGGACACGCGTTCTGCTTTCAAGGTCACCGGGAAAGGAAGAGCGATAAACTTAAGTAGAGGAAATGAATGAAGCACTTTCGTGTCACCGTCTCATCTGAGACTCATTGGTGGTGACAGAAGACTAATGAGTCCATGTGATTTATGTCCTCCTCTCCTCCTTGGCCAATGTGTATAATGGCAAATGTTGCACTCCATTAGACAATCGGCAAATCAGCGGGTTCAATTGAGGCGAGCGCACGGAAAGGATGGACGACTGTGAAAAAAGTAGTTCCGTTCGCTACGTCCGCCGCGTCTGCGCGGAGAGTGCACAGAGAACCGCATGACAACATGATTGCGGGGCAGATTGGACGCAAATGTCGCATCGGATAAAGAACAACTTAAAAGTGTCATTACGCCAGTCAAGTCTGTCTCGAACTCGTGTTGTTTGCCACAACGAAGTGACAGATTGCAGAAGGCTACTTCGTAGTAGGGACTGTAGCAAAAGTGGGAATTCTACCATCCTACGTTCCAGACTGTTTGGATTTCCGGTTAGGAGTCACATATATAAATAGAACACGCTAGTTCACAATCAATCAGTCACAATCAGTGACCAAAATAGGGAAATGATTAATGATGTAACTCTATGTTAGGAGTACATTTCCGGTTGCCCGCCATATTTAGGTTGGTTGAAGGCAGGTTGAAGACACACTCAGAGGTGTTTGAAGCAATGTCTTGCATAACGTACAAAACAATACAACATAAAATAAATAATAACAAATAATTAATGGAGTATTCGACAACGAAAAACTTGCTTAATCAAAACTGGTCATACACTACGCCCGCCTGTACCAAAATAAGAAATAAACGTTAGTCTGGATGACTGGTCCGTATCTTTTGTAGCCTCGATTACCCAGGCCCATGATATGACGTCACCGAAAGATGGTGTCTAACACTGTCTATTTTGTCGAAAATAATTGGTTTCCATGAGTCCCTGTCCCGGGATACCAATACAATCGACGGTCTCAAACTACGTCATCAAATCACGGTAATCTGTTTCCATTCGTACGAAGAATTCGAATCATCTTTACGCTTCAATTACATTGATAGAAGTCATACAATTATATAAAATAGAACTGCAAACTGTAACGTTAAGGTATCAGGTTGGTTCAAATCCCATAATAGTTAACTTTTTCGCACACTTTTATTGTGCAGAACGTTTTATTTTCGGTATTAGAAACATACCTGCGTTATTCTAGTCGGCTAAGAGAGTTCGTTTTAAATTAATTAAAACACTGTACTTCCTCGCCTTGTTAAATTAATCCAGGAAATGCGTAATAAAATGACTTTGTTGCTCTCAGAAGAGACAGTGCAAACTGCTAAGAACTGCTAGAATCTTCTTCTGAAGATACTGTGACTCAGACCTAATCTACCCTAATCTACCCTCTGAGCAAACAGTAGTATTGGACACTGCCAGGGTAATTACTACTATTTGGTGAATGACACGTTGGAATCACATCTTAGACAGATTGAATTAGATAGAGTGAAAACAATCTGTGACAGAGCTGCTTTAGAGTAGTTTTTAGACGAAGCGTGTGATATCAACAAACTCTATAACTGACTGTAATTGATTGTAATTGGTATAATTGTTTCAATTACACAAAATAATAAATTATAGAATAATTTCTACACCAGAATCAACTACAATTATATCATTTATATCTAAATAAATTACAAATACGTTTACAATTACATAATATATGACCCAGCCCTGAACCCAACGTATGTCAATAGCCAGCATTGCCTACCACAGCTCGGCAAATGTTCGCACACAACAATTAAGTGTTCCTTCGGAGTGATCTATACATAATTGAAACCACCACCACTGCGCCGCCATTAGAGCTAAGAGATGCACATTAAACACTATTCTGTAATAGAACAGGTGGGTGTCAATGTATAGCTCCTGAATGAGAGTTCACGTTTCCGCTGCCGTCGGTGTCGACGAAATGTATTGTCAGTATCGAGACAATGACTGTGATCGTTGGCCTTCGTTTATGTGAAAAAAAAGGCAAACTGACTTTTAAAATCGCAGTGTCACTATAACGATTACGGTGGAACCTCACTAGTACGTTCACACTCGGGACTGCGCCAAAGTGACCTGAATAGCGAGGTGACCGTAGTATCCTATCCTTTGCTCTCGCGGAATTAATTTGGGTCTCTCATGGCGTGCCCTTAATTGTGAGGTTGTTGCATTATCGAGGTGACCGTAAAACGAGGTTTGACCGTACATGGAACTGGTTAGCTATATGTGCAACCTGGATCCAAACAATAACACGAATAGTACCGTATCACGCATTACCCCAGCTCTAGGCAGTGGGCAGAATGTTTGAAAACATTAACATTTATTAGAAAACACAGACATTAAACATTGTGATTTTCAACGTGGACGAAGTGATGTTTGTATTAGGACTAAACATACAGTCTAGTTAGCTGCTATTAGTTTAATAACATCTGTCAGCTAGGTTTGGAATAAAACATTACATCGTTGGGACCGAGACACGTCGGACGTGTAATCACTATGTCTCCATAAGTTATGAATTAACTTACCTTTCTATGTGAAGGTATAGAAAAATTTAATTAGTTGTTCATTATTCATGTGCATCAAGTCTGCAACAGCACGACATATTTTCATTAGTGTGAACAAAGTATGTTCACACTACACGGCACAGATAATCAACTGGAAACATATTATATACTTCAAAACAACACCAGGATGTGTGTAGAAAATCAAATGTAAAATAGTCTATACAAAAAGTGCATATAATGCAGGTGTGTCGGTAGTTATGTAACACAGTAAATATAAATAAATTCACTGTGTGCGTACGCCTATGCGTGTGCGTGCCCGTGTGGGTACGCGTGCGTTTGTGCGTGGTGTATTGCATGCGAGGATCCTTGTGTATAAGCGTGTGTATATGTTATGTATACTACACATAACAATGTGTACGCTGCGATATTTCAAACTTGAAGACAAAACGAAGACAAGTTAGTATATATTTCTCTGTAAAGAATAGGGGCCAACAAATACGCGCACTGTCCGAAAACAACAAAACCAATTCCCAGACACGTCTAGTCACTTCATATGCACTGGTGCCAAAAGCGCGAAAATACACTGTCATGTGACGGAATCACTCGAAAAATATGAAACTAATTGGCGCGCAATAAGCGGCGGATTGCTTGTTCCCGCCAAAAGGCCACCGATATTAGACTCTGGACCCACAAAGATATATCCAGGCGCCTGTCAAGTGCAGACGCACCACTGGTATCACTGAGTTCATATATCTGTCAAAAAGAAAAAAAATAATCGTCGGATCGGATTGTGGACGTACGACTGCAAGAAAGACAGCGTTTGATGAGAAAATCGATGCTAATTAGCAGTGAATGGATGCAGCTGTGAGCCATAGACATTTAATCAAGTGATACTGCCCATGCAGGTGGCCACGATTGTCAATCGCGATTAGTCGCTTGGATTCTAATTAGTTACTGCCTATCATGCATGCGCATTCCACACTCACACGTCACCGTTTGATCTTTAAGTCCTTGCCTGGTGATTTCTGCCGTTTGTCCGCATGTTGGACACATTGACATTGGTTACGACCGAAAGATCCGTGTGACATTCCGTCACAGAATCGTCCTTGTCAAAGTACACACATTGGTACGCTCAACACATTAAGTGTAACGCGCAAACATTGTCTGACAGGACTTTCTCCCGAAATCAATCCCTGGAATTCTACTGTCTATATGAATGTCCGGTGTTTCTCATTATGGTATTAAAATAAGGTGGAAGTGTTGTTGACGTGGACAACTGTATATTAACCATATTATTGTTCAGCGTCGTTACTTAATTCTACTTCTACCATTAGGCAACAGGACGTACATGTCTGCTGTGATTGTGTTGTTGAACTAAACTAGAAGACCATTAGCGAGCAAAGTTATACAAGTTGTGTTTAGCTCCTTGTTTGACGAGTTTAGTTAGCTCACTGTTTTCAATATAAACACGTACACAAATAACTGTTCTGATTAGATCCTTTGCCCAGTTCAACAATTGTTTTCCTAAAAAACGGAACATCTTTAAAACAAAAATCACTGCTAGTCACAACCATAATTAATCAACACTGTCAAAATTGGACAGCATTGTATATTATATAGTAAAACACATATTGATCAACCCACGAAAGTCTGATCATGGTATACCAAGTCGTCAATTTGTAGTTGCTATATGTTTAATGGGTTCCCGAGTCGCTTTAAGCGAAACTAAGTAATACGTGGGAATCACCAACACGTGACATTGACCATGTTCAACTATAATCGATCACTTTTTAGGTAATCATAACTACCAACGCGACTTGACAGTAATCCTATTTTTAGTTTATTAGATCACTAATGTAATCGTGCCAACACGACAAGAATCGTAATCCCTTGGTGAATTACGTCAGTAATGCAATCGCCCCTTGTCTCTTTGACAGCAATTCTGTCGGCGGGACACCTAAAACCTCTTTAAATATGAATTATAGATTTTAGAGTGGACCCCCAGGACCAGTTTGTCGCCTAGCGTCAATGAGGCGTTGACAGCAATTAAAAAGCCATTGAACTTATGAAAGTAAAATAAAATGCACTGCTACAGAACTGATGTCGGTGCGTTACTGGCTTAGGTGAGAGCATAACATGTACCACAGCTGAAATAGTGTTCTGGAACAAACTATCGTACTGCCGCCTGGTGTTTACCTCTGAAACATAATCAAGTAGTGCCACCTGGAGGACAACATTGTTGCAAAACTTACGAAGTGTGCATGCTAGAATAGATTTAACAAGATTTAACAAGATTGCCAACCAGAAAATTACTCTGGATGGCAGTTGGACAAGGAAGCCTTTTGGCTTATCGAGAGTCCAATACTTTTTATCTACATGTATCCCGCCTTTTTAAGGTGTGTGTCGATTTTATTTTTAAACATATTCACGCTACTAGCACCAACACAATCAGGAGATAATCTGTTCCATTCATTTACAGTCCTTTGTGAGAATGAGAACTTTCTTATATCTAATCTACACTGCTCCTTTACTAATGTAGCTTCATGTCCTCTGGTCCTTCTATCTTTCTTAACTGAGAAAAAAATGTTTCTATCAATATTTTCATAACCATTCAATATTTTAAACACTTCTATGTGATCTCCTCTCAATCTCCTGGTCTCTAGTGTTGTTAAACCACATTCTTTTAGGCGTATTTCGTAACTAAGATCCCTCAGATTTTGTATCATTTTAGTCGCTCTCCTCTGTACTCTTTCTAGCATATCTATGTCCTTCTTGCGATATGGCCTCCATGCTTGTATACAATATTCTAAATGAGGCCTCACTATTGTTTTGTACAGCGGTACTATGAATTCTTTTTTCTTATACGCTATATTTCGCCTAATTAATCCAAGGATTTGATTTCCCTTTGATGCTGCAATTCCGCACTGCTCTGAAACCTTCATATCAGCACTAATGGTTAACCCTAAGTCCTTTTCTTTTACAGTAGTACTTAGAACAGTACCCCCCATTTTATATTTTACCTCTTCATTCCCATGACCTGTGTGGAGGCATTTACATTTCCCAAAATTGAACAGCATTTGCCACTTTTCAGACCATTTGATCAACCTATCAAGATCATCTTGTAAATGCTGTCTGTCTCCATCACTTTTAATCCTTCTAAACACTTTTGTATCATCCGCAAATTTTAACACCTTGCTTGTTATATCATCGTCCAAATCGTTGATATATATTAAGAATAATATAGGTCCTAGTACTGATCCCTGTGGTACCCCACTCAATACCGATTTCCAGTTTGAAGCCTCCCCATCAACTACTACACGTTGTCTTCTGTCAATCAGCCATTTGTCTATCCAGTTTATTATACCATTTCCTATGCCATGGGCCTTTAGCTTAAGGAGTAATCTTTGATGTGGTACTTTGTCGAAAGCTTTTTGAAAATCTAAATAGATGATATCTACTGGTGATCCCTCATCTACCCACCTAGTGATGTCTTCCAAAAAACATAACATATTTGTTAAGCATGACCTCGCTTTTAAAAACCCATGTTGAGATGGGTTTATCAAGTTATGTTTAACAAGAAAATCCACCATGTGATCTTTAATTAGTCTTTCTAATAATTTGCAAATCACTGATGTTAAACTCACTGGTCTATAGTTCTCTGACTTGTTTCTCGAACCTTTTTTAAATAACGGTATAATGTTTGCCTCTTTCCATTCTAAAGGAACCACTCCCTCTTCTAATGACAAATTGAAAACTGTTGCAAGCGGTGCGCTAATTTGTTCTACAATTTCCAATAGTAGTTTGGGCGGAATCCCGTCCACTCCAGGTGATTTATTATCCTTCATAGCCCTTATTTTCTTAGCTACCATTTCCGAGGTTACAACTAACTGCAGCTCACTATGAACAACTTCTAAACACGTCTTTTGCAGTTTAGGCCCGCACCTCGAAAACCTACAGTCACCAACAATCACCAACCTCCACATCATATATCTAATACACGTATTCTATACATACACACTTGTCACGTGATCAAACAATAAATTCACTGTCTTTTATCAATAATTCACTCGTTATGCGTGTATACATTAGTTCCACCGGGAACTCTGGTAGGTGGCACCACTTTATGACCACACTATATTTCAATAATAATGATCAAAATCAATAAAATACGCGATATTTAATTAAATAAAGTTACTTTAAATTTAATGTTGACGGCAGCCCAAGGTTATTATTCCTATTCAACTGTTGCATTTTAATATTGTTTATCAGAGGTAATTTATTATAGCTATGATACAATACATATTAATTTGGTTGTGCTTTAGAAACGTTTTATTTTGCAAAACATATTTTCTTGAAATTCATTGTTAGCTTCATTATATACAGTGATAGGTGAATTTGTAAACATTGTAGTGAATAGGTGTGCTTGCCATGCAGTTACTGGATGGGTCAACAGTTTTAACAGTTTTTAACATCGATAATGTAAGCAGTATGAAAGACTGTATAAAGGTCTTGATAAATTTTATATAATCCATTCCGGTTATATTTCTAAAATGGTATATTTAGGTGGGCATTAGGCCACAGATATCCCATTTCAGAAATATGTCCATTGTAATTACTGTTAGCTAATTATGAAACCATTTAATAATTATCATTTTATTGAATTTAGTATGGATTATTGCCGTCGTCAATATTTTACTTGTTAACAATGTTAAAGATTTAATTATGTGGGTTAATACAAAATAGCTGCTATATAAAATACTTTATTATATATTGACATGGTGTTAATGATCATGAAAGCCTTTGTATAATATATTGTTTGGCAGATTGTTAATTTATTATATTTTGTAATGTGCTGGGCAGCTCTGAAAAGAACTGTGTGTTGTTGTTGCTGCTGTTGCTGCTGTTGCTGCTGCTGTTGCTTCTGTTGCTGCTGTTGTTGTTGCTTCTGCTGCTGTTGTTGCTGCTGTTGCTGCTGTTGCTGTTGTTGTTGTTGTTGTTGTTGCTGTTGTTGTTGTTGCTGTTTCTTCCGATAGCTGCAGTCAACTTTGTTCATGTGGCTGGTCAAACTGGATAAACCTTTCAGATTTATTTGACATCTTGCCGTGCCACACTCTCCCTTATTTTGACACTTCGCCTTTATCCACATGAAGTTCAAACATTATACGTTATTATATTCACAGCTTTATATGATGGCGCGGATAAACTCAAGTGGAACTGTTTTCCTTCGATTGAAACTCTTATGCTTTAGGAAGGTGGTGTGCACGCACCCATCGCATTCCCCAGCTCATGGGCCTATGATCAACACTGAGTGTGGGTTGCCACTCCGCATTATACTTATCGATTTCACCCGTTGTTGATATTTGAATAGTGAAATAAGACATTCACAAAAATCATCCATTAATGGCAAACCAACCACCTTCTTCCAATACCATCTTTACAGAATGACCATTACAAATACATACATATAATGTACACAATATGTGTACACACACACATTATATACATAATATTACATGTATATGGCAGGGATAGCACATTATAACATATCAATTAAGAGTAGTCCAAGACATATTGCATAATTGAAAAATAATAGATATAATTAAATTTTGTCACATAAACTGTTAAAAACACAACAAATTAATATATGTTATGTATTGTATCATAGCTATGATAAATTACCTCTCATAAACAGTATTAAAATGCTGCACTAATTACACAAACCAATAATCGTAATAAATACCCTCAGCTGCTGTCAACATTAACATTAAGGTAACCTTATTTAATTAAATATCGCGTATTTTATTGACTTTGTTTAACAATAATTATTATTATTGAAATATAAAGTGTGATGTATCCCCACGTCTGAAATCAATCATAAAGTGGTGCCTCTAACGTATACTTTTTCTTTTTCTTGTACATTTTGATCGATAAAAGACAGTAAATTTGATTTTTTGATCACGTCACAAGTGTGTATGTGTAGAATAGGTGTAATTCACTCACACTGATTCACGTGACACGCAAACAATTTACACAGCGTAGATAGGACCCACAAATTTTTACATCCGCGTCTTCGACAACATTTGGATTTCACCGGTATATCTTCACTCAAAACAACTTTTGTAAATTGTAACAATTTGTTTGCAGAAATTGTAAGGAATATGTGTTACAGATTTAGCACATAAATATCTTACGGATGAATTTGAACAGGTTTTAGTAAAAATGGCAAAACACAATTGGACCCACTAATATTGCCCACACCACTATGCCCACGTTTGTGGCATCAGCAAATTTCAACAATTTGCTTGTAGTTGTATATCTTCTTCCGCGTCGTTGATATAAGCTAGGAATAACAAAGGCCCTAATGCCGATCACCGTGGTACACCATAGCAAACTGATATCCGATCTGAAATCGTCACATCTTATGATCTAGTAGGCCTATTACTCGTTGTCTTCGATCAGTTTGTTTTATTTATCCCGTTGATTATGTCATCTCGTGTACGGTCGGCTTTTAGTCAAAGTAGCAATGGTTATTGTTACACTTTAACGAAAGCTTTCCGATAATCAAGGTGGATAATATTTACTCGTGATTCCTCATCTACTCACTTAGTCATTTAAGAGAAGCTTCTCGTTTTATCAGCTCTAAGTGGTGGGTACTGGGTAGGCAGTGAATGGGATTGAGATATCCGCGCATATTCACTTAACAAAGCTTTTCTTTACCAAGGAAAAGAGCAGTACCAATCACATACACTGACATCGGAAATGTTCCACACAGTCCATATGCATTAATCATTACAACTGTACAATCGAATACTAATTGATTTTATTATGTATATTATCTTCTAAAGGTATGATTGATGTATTGATGTGGACCTGTAAATATTGCAATAAGATAAATCAAAGCAATGGTAAATTTGATTACGGGGTAGTTATTAGTAAACATACAACATCGGAGCATTACATATTGAGATTGATATCTGTACAACTAGGATTCGTGCCAAGTGTTGGCGAGCTTCGTGTGATGTCACAATTGAGCACATAGTAACGGGCAACCTGTGCAGAATTAGTTAACTTGAAAGGAATTCCGACGTTGTCACACTATTTTTTTTTACAAGAACTGATCCACCACTGGCCAATACTCATAACAAGGGACACCTGGATTAAGGGACCCCGGATTAAGGGACACCCAGATTAAGGTGATTATGAATGTATAGAAGAACAGTTACTTGACATAAAATTATGATCTTTTTGTGAGGAAAGACGTTATATAACGTAACGTCAATAATACAATACGGAAGCTGGTTACGGGCTATGTACAGCGATAAACTTACAATCAAATACCTCACCATATGTTTGCAGCCAGAATCTATCCTCGCCTAGTTCAGGAATCTGGCCGAGAGTCGCATTAAGTGAGACTAGGTACAGTTGACATTGAACCCCTTCAATTATAATCGATCACATATTATCAGGTAATCACAGCATCTAAACACAACAGCCACTGCGACTTTGACAGGTAATCCTAATTTTATCTGATTTGTGAATCAAACCGATTTGACAATATTAAGTTTATCACTCTGGTATAATAAATATAATATAAAGCATGAGTGCTATTGTGTCTGTGCTTGAATCACGTGGGAAAGATCAGGATATAATTATGGATGAGTGGCTTGGTACGCACGCATCCGTTGATGCTTATCATGTGTCACTGATTGTATATATTAAATTTTATAAACTGCAAAGGTATAATATAATAACAAATATAATATAATATAAAATTATATCACACACTTCACAAATGCTTTGTATATGCTGTGCAACACAGGTACGGGAATAGAGGAGGGTGGACAAAGGGGGTAACTCTCCCCCCAGGAATATGTCAGCGAGCAGACGTATAATTTTTCCTGCCATTAATTTCTGATGAGCCTCTCCAAAACCTATAATTGTAATTGTTTGGTGAGCCTTGGTGGGGGTGCGGTGAGAATATTTTTTTCATAAACCTCGGCCTCCCAAAACATAACATGTCCATGGCAGTAAGAATTATACAATAATTTGTAATTGCAACATCAAAGCAAATACTCACAAAAGCCCCACTTTGCAGCAATGTGTAGTGGTGTTTCTCCAAAGTCGTTCTTCTCATCAATGTTTAACTGTGACATCTTAGATTCATACAGCATTGCCTTCACACACTGAAATAACACAGCCTTTGAAAAATGCTGAATTCAAAGAGGTTCTATTAAATTAAAACATCTGAGATTTTGGTGTAGGTAGAAGAAATTAGTAACTCTAACAATGAATGACATTTCTACCTGACAATATTTATTGTATGAATAAACCATGGGCATACCAATTTTGGCGTGACAAACAACACATTATTCACTCAATACTTACATCTTCATGTCCGGTTGCAGTTGCCATATGCAAGGGAGTGTTGCCGTCGTTGTCTCGGCTGCTGATGACAGATGCATCGTAATGCAGCAGCAGCAGCTGCAACAAAGAGGAAGAAGATTAAACAATTGATAATAAATTTAACAGTATCATTGATCTGTGTTTCAGTAAGTCATTAGAATAGTGATGACACAGAATCTGACCTACCAGCAAGTCCGTCTCTCAGATATGAACGAAACAACAAGACACAGTGAAGTGTTGTATGCTGATACCATGCATGCTGCTGAATATTACTATAAGTAATTGTCTTGTTTATATTTTATTTTGTTCCCAGTAAAGCAGCTTCTTTATTACACAAAACATGCATTGTCGGATGTTACGTCTGAACACGTTTTATATTTGACTGCATAATTTATCTGGTTATCTTGTCCACATGAACAGTATTTTGCATTCTTGAACTAATGTTTTATTCTTAAATTATGCAGATGGAATTGGTTATATTGCATTTGTAAGATTATTATATATCTATTACAGAGAATTTACTGTTTATATCCAAGGCAATAATTAACTGGAGGTGCCATTAGGTTGAATGATTTTGCTAATTGTAAGCTGCATCTAGGCAAGTATCACCAAGTTTACTACATGCTGCAATAATTTGTAAGGTGAAAATACTAACAGACATAAACCCATCAGTTTTGTTCAATTAAAAAGCTACAGCACAGAGAATACCAACACATACGACAAACAACAATGACATATTTAGACTGTGTTTTTGTAGTATTTGAATCTGCAGACATGAAAATTAATTGCAATATGGACATTTTCACTAATCGCTCACGGCAAGGCGTTGATGACCCTTCAGACACGCCATGTGCAGCGGAGTGGAACCGTGGTAGTCAGTCGTCGTGACGCTGCTTCCTCGTTCAAGTACCATCTCCGTCATGGCCATGTGACCGCATGTACATGCTAGATGCAGGGCTGGTATCAGAAATAAACAATGAGTAGAATTCTTGATGTGGTCGCATGAGTTCAGATTGGAACAGACAAAAATAGTATTGTGCAATAAGGTTACATATGATGACGTCTGATCATTGGTGACACACATAGCAAGGTTTAACGTGATTGCTCTCCAAAGCATCTAACTCCAGATGGTAATTGGACTTGGAAGTATCCGGTTGATCAGGAGTGGAATTTGTATATTAACATATGTGTCCCCCACTCTGTCGATTTAGTTCAATATATTAACTCTGCATGTATTTTTACACAATCAACAGAAAGTATGACCATATTATTATTATGTTAATTTATGTTAATTTATGTATGCATTATTATCGTTATTATGTCAATTCATGTATGCATTATTAATATGGTTTAGCCTATCGGGAGTCTGATTAACTGATGTTCAAATATGTGACGTCAGTTTAATAAAAACAATTATACGGTTGAAATAGCTGATTTTGGTTGTTACATGTTAACTTATTAAAGCCAGTTGACGAGCATTCAGCTTTCAACCAATGGAAACGTGGTAGCTTTCAACATATGGAAACAAAGTTGGCAGAATTTATTTTTTAAATGTATTACTCACACTTTGACATACAGACCTTCTAACGTGCATCACATTCACAGAAAAATATCAATTTACATATTCTAACCACCGCGTCCTAATCTTTTTCATAAACCTTAGCCTCCCAACACATAACGTCTTCCTGCACAGGTCCATGGCAGTAAGAATTATACAATGGAAACATTGTAGCAATAAGAATTATACAATTGAAAATTATATACAATGCAGTAAGTGGTTTTAGTATATATATATAGCAAACACTAAATTAAATGACTAAATTTATATAAATATATATATATATATATATTTATATACATTTATATATATAGCAAACTAAATGACTAATACCATTCACCAGTACATTGGGCAATAGCACTATGATCGTAAATGACATTCCACTTGCCTGTGAAGCCGCGTTCGTCCCTCGAGTTGACTGTCACCTGAGACCGTTCCATGTCCCTCTCCTGGGCACCAACGATGGGACGACATTTGGAACACGTACAGAGAGGGTGACAGAGACATGTTGGGTCATTAGTAGGTGTCATAGTGGCTGTCCCCGTAGCGGAATTATTCAACATCCTTGCAGCTTGTCTTGTGTTATTTTCTCGAACATACTGAAGGAACCAGTCAACAGAATGATATATATTTTGCAACGAAGACACTGTTGAGAGTTTTATTTTGTTTTTGTTCTAAATGCTGACATAGTTGTACGCCTTCAATGTTGTCCTTTCATCATGTCGTACTATGGGTTGCACCTGTTTATGGGTTCCATATATATTATATCAATTCTTTGATTCATTTGTCAATAAATCAATCAACCAATTGATCCCTCCATCTATCAATTAATCATTAATTCATTCATCTTCTAAATGAACATCATATACCATATAATGATAATTGCAAAATGATAATACGTTTACAAAGATATGTAAAGGGAACTTGTATAGAAGTGTTTAAACATTATGGTGCTATGTTTCCGTACATATCACTTAATTCACAGCACAAAAGAAATATGAGGCACCAACTTTGTTTAAAAGATTCGTTCCATAACATGTTTTATTTAATAGACAACATATCAGTTAAATAATTGGAACTGACGGTTACCTCAAAAAAGCAGTCAACAACAGATTTGTCCGACTCTTGTTTTTTCCACAGTGTATTGCTTCCTGGACTCACAGATAACTGGATGCCCTGTGACAGAGATTACATATAACAATTAGCATGCATGTGTGCATGCACCCGTGTGTGTGGTGTGTCTGTGTGTGTGGTGTGTGTGTATGATGTGTATGGTGTGTCTGTGTGGTGTGTGTGTGTGATGTCTGTGTGGTGTGTGTGTGGTGTGTGTGTTGTGTGTGTGTGGTATATGTGTGTGGTGTGTCTGTGTGGTGTGTGTGTGTGTGATGTGTCTGTGTGATGTGTGTGTGGTGTGTGTGTTGTGTGTGTGTGGTGTGTGTGTGTGTGTGTGATGTCTGTGTGGTGTGTGTGTGGTGTGTGTGTTGTGTGTGTGTGGTATGTGTGTGTGGTGTGTCTGTGTGGTGTGTCTGTGTGGTGTGTGTGTGTGTGATGTGTCTGTGTGGTGTGTGTGTGGTGTGTGTGTGCATGTGTGTGCGTGTGTGGTGTGTATGTGTGTATGTGTGTATGTGTGTATGATTGCGTGTGTGGTGTGTGTGTGTGTGTGTGTGTGTGTGAGTGTGTGTCTGTGGTGTGTGTGTGTGTGTGTGTTTATGTGTGTATGTGTGGTGTATGTGTCTGTGGTGTGTGTGGTGTGTATGAGTGTATGATTGTGTGTAGTGTGTCTGTGTGCATGCGTGGTGTGTGTGTGTGGTGCATGTGTGTGTGTGTGTGTGTGTGGTGTGTGTGTGTGGTGTGTGTGTGTGGTGTGTGTGTGTGGTGTGTGTGCGTGCATGTGTGTATAAATGTTGCTTGCAGAGCAGGATAAGTAACATACATTTTAAAATATCAACAAGTTGCAAAGAATCACGGATTTGGTTTTACACTGTTTAAATTGTTGGCGATTAATCAACACTCACAATTCACACCCTCCTTTCATATAACATTAATTCTAGCACAGAACAGCACCATTACAAAATAAAAACTAATTTTAGAGAAATTATCAATATTAATCTATCATCTAGTTAGAGTACTAAAACACATGCAGCTCTGCAAGCAACATTTATATATACACGCACGCAGACACGCACGCACGCAGACACGCACATACACAGTTTCAATATGGTGTTTAATCAACAATAATAATGCAAATCTCATGTGTGATGCTAGCGCAGTAGTTAGCTTAATATATCTTTACAACTAGTGTCTTCGGTATATGAAATATGAAATTTCATCTCAATTTAGAACAGAATCTGCATTGTTTTGTGAGAGTGAAAACAACATAATTAAGCTGCAAACGTTTTTATAGTTGTTCATGTTATTTAGTATTCTCCTTGTGGATAAGGATTTTGTGGCAAAAAAGACAAAAACCTCATTATGATTGGTTAACGTGAGAGTAGTGTGACTTGCCTGTGCTGTTTCAACGCCATCCATCAATGCTTCCATCTGGCCGGCTCCAACATGCTCCAACGCAGCCTCAAGACATGCCAAATAAAACCTGGGTAAAACAAAGTGAATGATTTTAGTGTTGAACTGTTGGGTCAAAGTCACACAATCACGTTATAATATTTGAAATATTCAATGCACAACTCATCCAAAGCACATGTTTTGTTGCTACAGGAATTTTAAATTGCTTGCATAGTTGAATTTCTATTTTAGACTTATAATTATGTACTATTAAGACATACTTTTCTGGAAGAGTAATAATTATTATGTCCACGACACTAAGCAGATACAGTTTTTTTTTATTTAGATAAACATGACTGCTGTTTATCAATTAAGAATATAGAATTAGACTGGAAATAAAACTTTCCTGAAACTATTAAAACACAATTTAATTCTCAGTTATTAATTATAGTATAATGTGTCCAAATGCCCACATTGTACTAGACATTTTTTCTGCAAGATAATAATTGTGCCAAAACCATATAAAATACATACCGGTACATGCAAAGAGTGTTTATTTCATGATGACCACTTCCTAACCCACATTAGCAGGGCAACAACTTACCCATATTCGTCATGATTGCTCGATTTTGCAAAATGGAAACTTGTCATATAGGTCAGGTTGGCCCACCTGAAATAGTAGATGGATAATTAGTTATTTATCACTACAGTAGTTCACACCTACGTTGTGAACAGGGTAATGTATTAAATGTACATTATCCGACATAATCTTGGGCTTTCTAGGTACCTACAAATTAGAATTTTGATCAAAAGTGTACCATTTTGTATAATTGTAATCACACTGAATTGCATGCGATTAAATATTACATAACCCAGATGGACATTGGACAACAATCACAAAATGATACATTTGCATTGCTGTTATTTCCATAACTGGCAAAGTGGAACACCAAGGAATGAGATAAAGTAAAGGTAAGTTCCTATGTTGTGCGGCATCCAATCTTTAGGACTGCTCAAAGCACTTTACACTTCACTACCTTGCGGCTGGCAGATCTGTTCAATCGAACACCATTTCATCTTCTTCAGGAAGCATTCAGACACACTGCAATTACTGCACCGAACCTATTTGTTTATATCTAAGCACTGTTGATAGCCAGGTACTTGTTCATACTGAGTGAACTAGAGCAATGTAGTGTGAACGAACTTGCCCAAGGTTCGATATGGCAGCAATAAAAGTTGAACCCGCAATCTCTGGATCGAGACTCTGACACTTTAACCACTCCACAATCTTATATAAAATGGCTACTATGAAAATACATGTTTTGTTGCTACCCACCAGTTTGGCATTTCCATTTTCACAACAAGAAAGATGAGCATGGGCAGCAGATCATCTGTAGTCAATGCGAGAGGGTTTCCTGCAAAGCACAGTCAGCTGACTCAGTTGCTTGAACGAGGTTCTTTGCTAGGAATTTCTATTACAATTTCAAGACATTACTTTATTACTACATTTTCATCCAGTGAAGCACCGCAAAGTTAACACAAAGAAATAATTATTACTAAAAAGATGTAAGCAATACACTTCTAGTCATTTTTTAATAATTTATATTCATGTAACATAGTTAAGACATTACTATTTATACTATTGTTCAAAAAAGTGTTTATTCATTCATTGAATGCATAGCATCTGTGCGAATGCACATGTATGTGTTTGTGAACATGTGTAATAACCATGACATACACAAAATTTCATTAAATACTATCGCACAAATAAATCACTTAAAATCTTAGAAAAACTCAATAGTGTTGGTATATGTATTCGTGCCTGAGAGCAGCAGAAAGACAGATGGGGTTTGGCAACGTTCAGGAACGCGTTTTCTCACCGGCTTGGTTAGCTCTCTGGACGGGTTGCATGAGGGTGCGGACGGCCCGTTTGAGGCAGTTGAGTTTACTGAGGGGAGTACTGTAAGACATCAGGTATCCCAGTTCCTTCCGGGCACGTGGGATGTTTCGACTATCAGCAACAAACAACCTTTTTGTACAGTTGATAAACAGATTAAAATGTATTTTTTTTTAAACTAGTCACCCCACACAGACTGATTTGTAAATTGTTCATAGCAACCAAACTGTAATGGTAGAAACCAGTCCTATGATACTGATACATCGTTATAATGAAACAATTGTCATCATTGCCAAGTGTGTATACCAAGACAGATAACTATGATCTGTGTTACCTTTATAAGTAGTTCTAGCCACAATGTCATATTCTGTATCATTCTTTGCTAGAGATTGTATCAAACAAAAGCAATCATAGAAACTAACGACAATATATATAACCTGGCATCATCATATGCACTTGTGATCTTAACAAAGATTACATAGCATTTTATTGGTGAAATTGTACTTTGGTTGTATGCAGTGAATTTTAAGGAAAAAATTTCAAAATTATTGGGACTGTGCATACATTTTGGCTTGATATGATTTTAGTTGTGGTTCCGGAGAATGTTGGCTTTTTTAAGCAACACCTCTAAAGTTTAAGCATTGTGGAAGTTACTTAAATATCCATAGGCTTACCAAAACTCGAGTCGCACTCCAACGTCCCTCAGCTGAAGTTCGTGCAAGTTGCGAGTGATCTTATTGAGTTGTTCATCATGAGCAGCGAGACAGCTACAGATGCCAGCAAACAGGGGCTTGTAGACACAGTGTAGGACATAGGCCTGTAACAGATGCCAGCAAACAGGGGCTTGTAGACACAGTGTAGGACATAGGCATGTAACAGATGCCAGCAAACAGGGGCTTGTAGACACAGTGTAGGACATAGGCCTGTAACAGATGCCAGCAAACAGGGGCTTGTAGACACAGTGTAGGTCATAGGCCTATAACAGATGCCAGCAAACAGGGGCTTGTAGACACAGTGTAGGACATAGGCCTGTAACAGATGCCAGCAAACAGGGGCTTGTAGACACAGTGTAGGACATAGGCCTGTAACAGATGCCAGCAAACAGGGGCTTGTAGACACAGTGTAGGACATAGGCCTGTAACAGATGCCAGCAAACAGGGGCTTGTAGATACAGTGTAGGACATAGGCCTGTAACAGATGCCAGCAAACAGGGACTTGTAGACACAGTGTAGGACATAGGCCTGTAACAGATGCCAGCAAACAGGGGCTTGTAGACACAGTGTAGGACATATGCCTGTAACAGATGCAAGCAAACAGGAGCTTGTAGATACAGTGTAGGACATAGGCCTGTAACAGTTGCCAGCAAACAGGGGCTTGTAGACTCAGTGTAAGACGTAGGCCTGTAACAGATGCCAGCAAACAGGGGCTTGTAGGTACAGTGTAGGACATAGGCATGTAACAGATGCCAGCAAACAGGGGCTTGTAGACACAGTGTAAGACGTAGGCCTGTAACAGATGCCAGCAAATGGGGGCTTGTGCACACAGTGTAAGACATAGGCCTGTAACAGATCCCAGCAAACGGAGGCATGTATATGTACAGTGTGGAACAGACCTGGGGCCGAAGTACTCGGTACTCATGTACTTGAGTACATTTTTGAAGTACTCGTACTCATGACACTTATGGGTCATGGACTCGTACTCATTGTACTCAGATTCTACGAGTACATTACAAGTACATCTGAGTACTTTCTCAATATGTACACGGGAAAATAAATATATTTGGTTATAAAAACTGCAAGCCTACAATGTTTGCTTAACAGGGTGTTTCTGATTGGGAAAAGATGCTGCCTGTTGCCATGTTTGTGTATCATAGACATTGTTATCAGAGAATGAGGATGTACTGGGATGTGTAGGGATGGTAAGGTTGTATACTATCAGAAATAACAAAGTATTTAAAAAATAGTTGAACATTTAAATATTTCAGGAAAGTTTCATATTTGGTTATAAAATGAAACTTTCCTGAAATATTTAAATGTTCAACTATTTTTTAAATACTTTGTTATTTCTGATAGTATACAACCTTACCATCCCTACACATCCTCATTCTCTGATAACAATGTCTATGATACACAAACATGGCAACAGGCAGCATCTTTTCCCAGTCAGAAACACCCTGTTAAGCAAACATAATAATTGTAGGCTTGCAGTTCAGGCCATAAACCTGTTTGTTTAATTAAGCCATAAAAAGTCAATTAGCAGTTAACCCATCAGTTAGACAGGAAATGCCTTTAATGTAGTTTGAAGACCATGCTACTTGGCACTGGCTGACAGTGCTAACTGCTAAGAACAAGAACTGCCAGTCTTCCTCTGTAGAAGTAAGGTGGCTCAAGTCAGACTGCCTTCTACACTAGTATAATCCCATGCCAGCAGCGTGGTTAAAAAGTCCAAAGGGGATGCTGAGCCTGTTATGTGGGCATGTGCTAACCCTCTCAACAACTAGTAATCTACGATCAGAAAATATAAATTGCAAACTTATAACATCAGCAGATTGCTGATTGTAGAGGTGAACGAATACCTCAGTCAGCCATGTACAGATCGTCACAGTGACCCACTGCAGTTCTGAGTTTTCCAACTCTGGCTCAGTTGGTCCCTCACCATCTCAGCATTCCAGCCTCATCAGCCCCAGTTGAAAGGGTATTTAGCATAGCCGAAAAAGTATTCTGCCCTGAACGGTGCAGCCTGAAAGACTCAACCTGTGAACAACTCATGTTCATTCGGTGCAATGGCAAATAGATGATAAGATCATAGGATGCCACTGAAATGAATACCAATGAAGTGAATTTCATTGTTGATGAAATAGAGGTTTTTTAGTTTTCCTCATAAAAATTTATCAACTGCCATTACATATTCACTTGTGCTGAGTTATATAAATTAGATTAATAAATAATTTTAAAATATGTTATTATTTAATATTTATATATTTTTTAATGTACTCATACTTTTACTCGTAATCATGAGAATGTACTCGTACTTGTACTCATACTCAGCTTTTAGCAATGCACTCGTATTCATACTCATCCATCGTACTTATACTCATAAAAATGTACTCGGCCCCAGGTCTGGACTGTGGAACATAGGCCTGTAACAGATACTAGCAAACGGGGGCTTGTAGACACAGTGTAGGACATAGGCCTGTAACAGATGCCAACAAACAGGGGCTTGTAGACACAGTGTGAGACGTAGGCCTGCGACAGATGCCAGCAAACAGGGGCTTGTAGGCCATTTGTAGGACATAAGCCTGTAAAATATGGCAGCAAACAGGGGCTTGTAGACAGTGCAGTACACATGTCTGTAGCAAAGGGCTTTGTGTTACATAAAAGATTAATTCAATATGTTGGTATTGAACAAACTTTGTGGCGGTGGTACAGGGTACTACTACAGGCACGTCAATCTAAGTGTGCATACATGTGTTATAACAGAACAAGTGTACCTGCTTTCCTCTTTGCTTTTACAAACACATTCCATAGCTTCTTAGCACATCTTACGTGGAGGGCAGTAGCGCAGCGGTAAGAGCTCCAGACTCTCAACTGAGAGAATGCGGGTTCGAATCCTGTGTGGCGGTGTCGAACCTTGGGCAAGTTCGTTTACTCTACATTGCTTCAGTTCACTCAGCTGTATGAATGAGTACCTATTAACAGTGGTGGATATTTGTGTAGAATAGTATTCACGCATAATTATTATCAGAGAAGTCAAGATGGTGTTCGATTGAACAGGTCAGCCAGGGAGTAAAGTGTAAAGCACTTTGAGCAGTCCTGAGGACTGGATATTGCACTATATAAGAACTTACCTTTTATCTATCCTACTGTGTACATAAATCTTGAGAATGCTTAAAGGTGAATGTTCTCCATAGGTCTGACTCTATATATTCTTCTTGTGGTAAAACATTTCCTACCTCCTCGCAACCCCCAAAGAGCAGCAGAATAATCAGCAAGTTCATTGTGGCCATCAAAAGGATGATGATGATGATAAGGTAAGTTCTTATATAGCGCAGTATCCAGTCCTCAGGTATGTTCTAAGCACATTACACATTACTCACTGGCAGACCTGTTCAATCAAATGCCATCTTGACTTCTCTGGGAAGCATTCACCCATGCTGCAATTAATGCACGAAGACTATTTTTACATAAATATCCACCAGTGTCTATAGCCAGGAACTCTTTCATACAGCTGAGTGAACTGGAGCAACATAGAGTGAACAAACTTGCCCAAGGTTCGACATGGCAGCACAGGATTCGAACCTGGGTTCTCTTGGTTAAGAGTCCAAAGCCCTAGCCACTGCCCCACTGCACTCCATACTTAACCCTTTGGTTTTGTTGTGCTGTTTGGTATTCATAGGATATTGGCACAATTGAAGTTTGTTATAATTTATGATGTAGTATTATTTTTATATATCCTTATTACATCATTACACATTTTAAAGTAATTGGCATGAATGCTATTTGTCTATTCAACACAGTGACATATAACTGTGTTAACAAAAAAGAATATCGCCTGCAGTTATTACCAGACGACATCAGTCTCACCTCCACTGCAACTTTCACATTCTCCATGAGAGAACTGTCTTGAAACGCTGGTTTCTTCTGCAGAAAAAACAACCCGGGTGGTCAAACTAATTTCAGTTTTAGTAACTTATCCATTAGGTATATGTGTGCGCATGTGTGTGTGTTTGTGTGTGTGAGAGTGTATGTGTGTGTGTATGTGTGTGTGTGTGTGTGTGTGTATATACCTACATGAAATAATACAGCAATTTTGCTTTCTTTTTTAATAATTGCAGAACAATTCGATGAGGCTAATGTCATACATAGGTATAAAAAAAGCATTACATGTGAACTTCAAAAGTCTCTTCTCAAAATGTTTAACGCCTTTCTTTAGTTTTCTGTGAGAGATTTGACTCACCAAGTGTCGATTTTTCAGTACTATCTGCATTGCTTTAGTGAAGAGATCACTGGCAGCATCCTGGGAAAGAAAACACACACAACGGCTGACCAGTTGACTCACAGGAGCAACAAGAAATGTTCAACATTTGCAAGATTCATTAACATTGAAAGCAATAGTACTCATGCCATTTTTTATTTTCAATTTAAAGGAAGGTTGACTGTTCTTTTGGGTAGTTATTAAGGATGCTTGCCTCTGTGCATGGGAACCATCCAAAGACATTTGCAGGCAGGGATGTGTGCCTCTCAGAAGACGTGCCAATTACAGACAATGGCAGTTATTTCGTTTTTGAATGTAATGTTTACAATTTTAATATCTCAATTGCAAACACTGTTTCAGTCACATTAAACACAATTTGGTGGCAATACCACTTCAACATATTTATTATAAAGTTAAGAACAATATATTTTTGTTATACAAGAACCTTGGATGTTCTTACAATGTGCTTTGTCAGTGACTCTCGCTCAAGGTGATGGAGGTGACCAAGGAAGGAACTTATGGCTTGGTCGACAAGCTTCTTGTTCTTTTCTCCACCTATGCAATAAACAGCTTTAAAAATAACACATTACAATGCAGTTATTTCTTACTAAAACAGGAAAGCATAATCCAGGTTAACCATGCCTAGGTTTCCATGATGGAAAAAAACAAGAACCACAAATGTCATAGGGAAAAATGTCTCGCTACAAATCCTCAAATTGTACATAAATTAAATTAATTATTTCAAATGAATACATACATACAAATCAATGTAGTATGACCAAAAGACTGCAATATGTAGCATTACAGTGATACAAAAAGAATGATCGGAAATGTATTATTTAGTTATGATTCACATAACTTCATGTTATGATACCTTCAAGCAATGTAAATATTACGTAGCAATAAATAATACTGAAATTATAATTAAATCTAACCAATACATACGATACAAGCAGCACTGCTATGCTACACACTGAAACATATCTCCTCAGACAAAACTGTAAATGTGTTTTAGTACTTGTGTGTAACAGCATAACATATGATAAAATATTGATATAGTTTGCAATAGATAGTTTCAAAATAATGTTACTAAATTGTTATCAACCTGTTACTATCATTGAACTGTGAACAATAGTTGCAAGTGTATGACATAAGCATTGTTTTAAACAACTTATATTTGGAGGAGTGTAAAGCGAGATCTCAGAAGGGCAGGTACGAATGGCTAAGACTGGGAGACCACCGCAGCAGACCAAGAAAGATAGAGAGAGCAAAGAAGGCAGAACAAACTTATTTGTGATGTGAATCCCGCCATGAAAGGCAAAGAAAAAAGATATTTGGATGAGGTTATACTTTAGGTGGATCTGAAGAAGGAGGTTGGTGCAAAAGAATATTTTAAGAAGAAGCTGGAGAAGAGTCAGCTAAGGTGGACTGGACATGTGAAGTGAATGGGAGATGAACAGTTGGCAGAAAAACGTGCCTGGAGAGTGAAAGATAAAGGGCAATGAGGATGACCAAGAATGCACTGGAAGGACTGTGTAAAGAGACATGTTTAGGAGAGATTGTGGGAGGAGTGGAGAGTGGAGAGTGAAAGACTGAGGGGAGTGGAGAATGAGAGACTGAGGAGAGTGGAGAATGAGAGTGAAAGACTGAGGGGAGTGGAGAATGAGAGACTGAGGAGAGTGGAGAATGAGAGTGAAAGACTGAGGGGAGTGGAGAATTAGAGTGAAAGACTGAGGGGAGAGGAGAATGAAAGACTGAGGGGAGTGGAGAATGAGAGTGAAAGACTGAGGGGAGTGGAGAATGAGAGTGAAAGACTGAGGGGAGAGGAGAATGAAAGACTGAGGGGAGTGGAGAATGAGAGTGAAAGACTGAGGGGAGTGGAGAATGAGAGTGAAAGACTGAGGGGAGTAGAGAATGAGAGTGAAAAACTGAGGGGAGTGGAGAATGAGAGTGAAAGACTGAGGGGAGTGGAGAATGAGAGACTGAGGAGAGTGGAGAATGAGAGTGAAAGACTGAGGGGAGTGGAGAATTAGAGTGAAAGACTGAGGGGAGAGGAGAATGAAAGACTGAGGGGAGTGGAGAATGAGAGTGAAAGACTGAGGGGAGTGGAGAATGAGAGTGAAAGACTGAGGGGAGTGGAGAATGAGAGTGAAAAACTGAGGGGAGTGGAGAATGAGAGTGAAAGACTGAGGGGAGTGGAGAATGAGAGACTGAGGAGAGTGGAGAATGAGAGTGAAAGACTGAGGGGAGTGGAGAATTAGAGTGAAAGACTGAGGGGAGAGGAGAATGAAAGACTGAGGGGAGTGGAGAATGAGAGTGAAAGACTGAGGGGAGTGGAGAATGAGAGTGAAAGACTGAGGGGAGTGGAGAATGAGAGTGAAAGACTGAGGGGAGTGGAGAATGAGAGTGAAAGACTGAGGGGAGTGGAGAATGAGAGTGAAAGACTGAGGGGCGTGGAGAATGAGAGTGAAAGATTGAGGGGAGTGGAGAATGAGAGTGAAAGACTGAGGGGCGTGGAGAATGAGAGTGAAAGATTGAGGGGAGTGGAGAATAAGAGTGAAAAACTGAGGGGAGTGGAGAATGAGAGTGAAAGACTGAGGGGAGTGGAGAATGAGAGACTGAGGAGAGTGGAGATGGGTGTCACAGTGCAAGAACAGCAAGGAAGAAGAAAATGAAAAGATAAAAAAAATCGAGGACCACTACCAAGGTCAACCTCATCCTCGACATACAGGGAACGCAGTGAAGAACAACAAAATGAAGGACACCAACCTGTTTCCCCCCATAGGAAGGTTGTGTAGTCGGTGAAGCTGTTGAGGAGGAAGCCTTTGCTCTGACTTTCACCGACTGAAAGAGACAGTGGAGAGTACACAGTAGGATACTCTGAAGCAGTTATTAGAACAGCCACAGATGTTTTTCAACTGAGAGTCCCGGAGATGACAAGAAGGATACATGACGACCCATTTATAAGTCATGATATCATCTTGGAAATTCTGTATCCCATGTTTTGAATAACTGATATGCCAGTCTAACACATTAATTTATTTTGAAAAAAAGACATTGAACAAAATTAATTAAACTGACACACACTTGAACATAATTCTGATGTAGATTCCTGTAATGTAATGAAATGTTACGTTAAGTTAAAATTGCTTGGTGATAATAATGAGCACGGAGCATAATACATGAATCAGTGAACAAAATAAAACATTACACTTAGCTGTTTACGTTAAATTTACTTCAAATATACCAAAATATACCTTATTAGCCAATTATTCACGACGATTAACTTTAGTTCAGTTGTTTTAGGAGATTTCCTTGGAAAGAGATGACTCTGATCAATCAGACTGATTCCAATTTTAATCATTCAAAGCATGTTTTCTACAGAAATGTTGAAAGGTATTTATCTGAAATAGCCATCCACATTTATTTATCAGTTCTCTTATCAACGTATCATTAATACAGTCCTAGACATTACTGTATTCCACATCAGAGTCTGTTATAAAACCCCTGTTCTTACCTTGAACATATTTTGCTCTGTACTTTATGAAACCTGTAGACAAATATGTTACATCAAATTTGTTACTATGTGTCACTTTGCTAAATATTGTAAAAAAATGTATCACAAACCTGAGGTGGCACCATCTAGGGGCTGAGCAATGCACAACACCATATAACTCTCATCATTTGCATTGAAAAATGTTTCTTCAAATAAAACAGGAATCTGAAATAAAAACAATAACAGTCTGACAATGCCATGACATACTTTATTAATATTGCCTGCGAATTCTACGTATATTTAAAGAATCGTGAAATCTGAAAATTTTTCTTTTATGCAAAAATCATATTCACTGCATCTAAATGCAATTTTAAGAATAAAATTAATCCACTGTAAATTTGTTTAGAGAAGTAAATAATATTTAAGAAGTGTTGTCATTAAAGTGACAATATTGTAATATATTTTTGATTTAAAAGCTCCTTACAGTGATATGTAAAAAAGTATGTGTTTTATGTATTTATAAACTTACAGGATCCGTGTGTGTGAATCCACTGCCCCGTGTGACAATGTTGCTTTGAATGGTCAACTCCTGCAAAAGAATAATAATCATCAGACAATAACGGCAACACCCAGGGCAACAATAACAGTAATATAAATATGTTTAACGTTTGCAAGTCTTTGGTTTTTGTACAAAGAATTGAACTATACAAAAGTAACACCACATGGTGAAACAATTGATGAAAGGAAATGTGACAGCTTATAGCATTTACACAATGCAAAAACAAGGATATATCCATACTGTTTGTAGTGTGTACATTTATCAACAAAGTACTCATGTATCAAGATTTAGTGCAATTTCAGCGTACACGACCATATCCATCTGTAAGTTAAACTATAACTTTTAAAAGTTTTACACAATAAAATATAACATAAAATGAGTATTATTTGTACAAAAATAGATGTATTCTAATACGTAATATTTACTACAGCATATTCCTCTCCTGTTTGTCCCTGAAGTTCAGGGTATACCTGGCCCTGATACGTGTCCTCAGTTTTGTTCAGGTGAATGATACGGAGGCAATGACACCTGTTCTTACCTTGCCACTGACTGTCACAAAGCAGCATGGCTTCTCTTCCATGGGCACCAGAACATGACTGTCGATGTTCTCTTTGCTGAAGTTGTAGCCAAGTAAAGAGCCTACACATGGCACACATATCTGGAAAATAAAATGGGAAAGGCACTGTGAGTTCCTCAAGACACACCTGTAGTATCCATGATATGGTCACGGTTCAATAGGTTCTACAGTAGTCCCTCTCTTCAGCGGACATGTCTGTATCCAAGCATAAGTGTCCCGACATGGCGGATGTCCGCTCATCGGAGGGACAGGCATCTTAGTGCCAAAGTTCAGACCAGTACAACCGACGCATGGTAAAGATGTGGCATTATGTCAATGCATTGACTGATAGGAATTAAGCACTATATATATATATGTTTATTATTACTGTGATGTATTAAAAAATAAACAGTTGGTCATGAAATCATATCGCCCGCCCGGCACCGTCCGCCCGACTCCCTCTGTCAATCTGAGATTTATTTTTGCTGCCCCCTACCGGCTAAAACAATAACCTAGAAAAGATCAACCGAATATTTAAATTAGTTGCTACATGCAGCGTGAACATTAATTAAATATTAAAAACGGTAACCGGTACAATCGTTAATTGTCTCACTTCATTTTTCATCCAATTTCGAAACATTCATTAATGCACAAATTGTGCGTCAGTTGATAATGCGTTCCACCATTTCATACGCTGGTAACTAGTTCATCTTTTCAAGGCACTGGTAATATTTGCCGTTTGGCGTAGCGCAGCATAATTTGATGATGCTTGTTTATTATTTCATCTCAGTTTAGGCTTAATGTTGGACTACATTGAAAACAATTGAGGTGAATCTTTTATACATCTTATTTGTGAATCTTAATTGCAATTTACAAGATGAAAAGGTGCCGCCAAGCCGAGGCCCTGACTGGGGCTGGAGTGGAGTAGCGAACGGAGAAGCCATCATGGCATCATCAACGTTGCGCTGGCAAACGTGATTGATAACAGCTCAAAATTAACAATACCTTCCTCCACATTCATTCTGCCTAAAGTTTACATATCGTAATCAAAGGAACTCTAAGTAGTTTAGACAAACACAACGATTACAGCAAGGAACACAAGCTCGTTATTACGGGTACACGTGTACTTGGTGTTACCATTGACACACACCAAGCCTTCAAGCTGTATGTCCGCCATTTTCTAAACAAATTTGGCAGTCTTTGAATTAATGAATACTGTCCATCTTAGGAGGGACATATAACCAAAATATCCTATCCGCTGTCCGCGTACACGAGATGTCCCCTCATCAGAGGGACATTAACATGGCAGAACGGTCCGTACATTGACAAACTGTCCCGACATAGCAGGTGTCCCCTCGTCAGAGGGTCCACAGAAGAGAGGGACTTCTGTATATGTTGACACATTTCTCAAGATGCTAGTGTGTAATATAAACAGACAACAATAATTTCACTTTGAACAGTATGAAAGTTGAAACATAATTCACACTGAAATTATGATTTTTCTTAATACACAACTAGGAATTTGAAATTTATATATCGATGTTTCAACTGCCTTTGGCAGCCTTCATCAGAAACTGGTCTTCCTCTGCTCGTCACACAATCTGGCAAGCTGAGGAGGAAGAATTTCTGATGAAGACTGCTGAAGGTGGTCGAAACATCGATGTGAGTTTCAAATTCCTAGTTGTGTATTAAGAGAAACTGTTATTTAATTATTCTTCCAACTTTATGACCATTTTACTGGATAATTCACACTCACCGTGCATCTGTTGCATGTTGCCACATCAAATAAATTTGGAAACTTATCCACCAGTGATCGGAAGAATTTGTTTTCTGACAGATCCTCATCATACAAGTCCATTGTTATGGATCATTGTGCAGCGACGCTCTCCCTGTCAGATACCTGAAAAATAGCAGTCTGAGATCAATGCTATCCAGACATAACTCCCCCAGAGGAAAAACCCTTAAAATGAACCTCCCTGCCAAACAGACAGTGCTCCCGTGGATCCCAGCACACAGCAACATCCCGGAGAAACAAGGAAGTGGACAGACTGGCAAAGGAAGGGGAGAAGCTGGATGAAGAGGAGATGGTGGTCACATATAAAGAGGCAAAATCAATTTTGTATGACAAGAAGAAAAAGAGATGGTTGACACAACAGTGACAACATCCAACCGCAATGACAACTATTACTAACTCTCCAGAGAAGATCAAGTAATAATGGTGCGCCTGAGGAGTGGACACTGCAGACTCAGGTACCATACGCACTCTAAATTATACATTGGAGACATATATATATATGTCCATGTGGCATGGCTCCAATGAAAGTGAAACACATTCTTCAAGATTGCCAAATACACCAAAATTATAGAAAAACAACCTAGCACACAGAGACATCAGTGAAAGAAAGATCTATGGCCCTCTCAAAAACCTTCAACGCACAGCGACCTACATTCGAGAAACCAGAGTTGCAGTTTGAGTGAACACCGAAGAAGAAGGAAGAAACCCCCTTAATTCAAAGATCCCTCCAGACAAAACCCACCAACTACAAGGCCCTGTACTGTTTATGTGGATTCTGTGTTTATGCACAACACATGAACATATATATATATAGAGAGAGAGAAGCCCAGAACACATTTTTCATCTAAATTACCTAAACACCATTTTATAAAATTATGGAATAATCTCGATTATAAGATACAAAACGTCAAATCCAGACAACAAATGAAAATTGTATTATCCAATCAATATCTAGACAACTATCTTAGCCACGTGCACTGCCTAAATCCCAGATGTGCGGAGTGCAATTAAATATTTGTTTACTTTATATATTAATGTTCGGATCCACAAAAATGTCTTATAATTGTTTTCTAACAGTAATTACCTACAATAATTTGTTTCTCTCTCCATCGCATCCCCAGTCCGTTGTCATACAAAAGATATTATACACTCGTGATAATCATCGTATACGTATGCGTAAATATAATTCGAAATATATGTTTATGGGGTCACAGGAAGACGGCATATTACATGCCATGTGACCACCATGCAACACAACTTTATTTTTAAACGGTTGTTTTGTGTATGTATACTGCTATGTTGTTGTTGCAAAACAAATTTATTTGATTTGATATATAAAACAACGGAAAAGAAACCAGACTGTTTAGAAAATAGGCAGCTAGTTGTTTGTCTTAAATCTGTAATCTTCGATTTTAGTGGTTCATCTGAGAGGTACACAGGTTTAAATAGCATGAACGAAATTGCGAAAGATTTAAAACTGCTGCTGGAGGTTTTGAATCTCAGTCCTTGCCTTATCGATGACTGAGATACTCTTGACTTATAAATATTTAATAGTTTGGCAATCTAACCAAAACCCCACTATCACACAAACAGTCACAAACTCTTACATTGTTGTGTTACATTGTACATATCTGGGTTAGCTAAGCTATTTGGCTAAAAGGAGTAATTTTGGTTTAGGTAAATAAAATATTCTTTAGCCAAATATGTTAAGGTATATTTAGTTTATAAATGAACACGAAGGAGTGCATCAAAACTTTCTGTAATAAATATCCTCAGCTACTGTCAACATTAACCTTATTTAATCAAATATCGCATATTTTATTGACCTCGTTTGACAATATTATTGAAATATGAATAGTGATCTATCCCCACAGCTGAAGCTACCAATAAAGTTGCACCACCTACCAGATTTTCCGGTGTGACTAATGCATACAAGTAAAAACGAGTGAATTTCTTGTACATTTTGATCGATAAAAGACAGTACATTTTTTTTTTGGTCACGTGACCAGTGTATATGTGTAGAATAGGTATAGTAGATATATGATGTGAAATTTTGTGACCGTTTTCATGTTTTTTTTTAGGTACGGGCCTAAACTCCAAAAGACTAAAAAGTACAACCTGTTTCTGATTTTCTTCCAACCGTACATGTATTTCGACTCCAGGCAGCTTAACTGGGATATGTCACATGACAGATTAGTGTTAAATGGTTTAAGGGGTATCCATGTTATCTTTTAACAATAATTTGCCAGTGCATTTAAGGATTTTCTTTAAATTAACTGCAAACTTACAATTGTTGTGTCTTGTGCAGACATTATGCTTAGGAAGTTAGGTTGTGTGCCGCCAAATTTGTGAATAGAATTCTCATTGACTAGAACCCCTCGGCTATTGACCAATGACAGCTCAGTTAACATAAATTGTCATAAAAGCATCCTTCACAACTGAACGATCAGGCGAATGCAAGAAATTGAAGAACAATTTTAAATCAGTGATATTTAATCAAATAAAGATATAAAACCAACATTTCACATTAGCATTTCATGTTTCATAAATTTGACAATCACGTGCATTTTTCTTTTCACCAAAGTGTACAAAAATTAATGCATGGCAAAGCCCTAATGCAAACACACCATCTAAGACTAAGTTGCATGTTTCTTCCATATAGGTATGTTTTACTTGTGCATGTAGGTTGGATTAGTTGCACGTTATCAAAAGAAAATCTACATATATTAATGATGTGTGCAATGGCTGTCAGGTAATTTATGTAACTAATATATCTGGTAAAACTGAGGGGTCCATATCATATCATATGATGAACATTTTGTTTCAAGAAAAATGTAATGTAAGATGTCGTTAATAAATGACTACGTACACTTCGCTTTTTGGAAGTTAAATGAACTGTAATTACTACTAGTAATGTCTACAGTGTTACAAATAAGGGACATAGTCAAAATCAAAGTAGCCGAACCCGACATAGTAATGGAAAACGCACACGTAAACAAACAACGTGAAACTGCGGTCAAAGGTAAACAATGTGAGCGATAATCGAGTGAAATAATAAAAAAGCTCCGGACGGCAACAGCGAAAATAACGGTGACACTCTTCATACATGCACACATTTATTATGATTCCAATTACTGTCACTGACCGATGAAGTAACTGTATTGTTGCTAGGTTGTTGTTACTCATAGAAAAATCGCTCCTCGGCTAGCTAACTGGATGTCAACTTGGATGAGTGTCAGCGCCACCTATCGACTACTGTGGCTATTATACGATGTTCTCCACATGTAGACAATGAAGTGGAACTTTCGTCGTCAAGAGTTTGTCAAATATTATTTACGATGGATAACGGTTTATTGACATAGTCAGTACCAATAATTAGTTTGGCATTTAAAAACATAATACAGTTTATTTTCTGTACTTTGTAAGAATGATGATTATATAACTATATTTAGCTAAGATAGATAATATAGTCTGGCATCATTGTTCAACAGTAGTCGAAACATTTTCTAGCCGTTTACATAACAGCCGAATTTTCATTACGGATGGAAAGTCAGCCACTTCAACATGATTCAAGGTTTTCGGAAATGTTTTTATGTGTCTTATTCTTGATTTCCCTTTGTACGTTCGTTTTGCCTTATGCAAGTGTCCACAAAACTAACATCGACAGCTGGTTCTTCTTTGTGGCAATACAACAGTGGCCAGTTAATTTCCCTTTGTACCTCTCTTTCTCTCTCCTTCGTCATTCCTCCATCTCACAGTCCCTCCATCCCCCATTGCCATACACACGCAAGCACGTACGCACGCACACAATTAATACACGCACACACGCACGCACGCACGCACGCACGCACACTCACACACACACACGCATGCATTCTCTATGTCTCTCTCGACCCCCTTCTCTCCCTCCCTCCCTCCCTCCCTCCCTCCCTCCCTCCCTCCCTCCCTCACTCCCCCCTCCCTCCCTCCCTCCCTCCCTCCCTCCCTCACTTCCTCCCTCCCTACCTTCATACCTACCTATACGTGATTGCCTTATTGTTTCAAAAAAGTGATCGTGGTTTCTACAGATCGAACGCGCAAAAACGTATATATTATATATATATATAATTTATTGTGTGTGTGTGTGTGTGTGTGTGTGTGTGTGTGTGTGTGTGTGTGTGTGTGTGTGTGTGTGTGTGTGTGTGTGTGTGTGTGTGTGTGCGTGCGTGCGTGTGTGTATGCATATATATATATATATATAACCTAGTTGTTTTGTAATACAGCAACTAACAACATGGTTGGCTACGTAATATGCCAATTTTGTTTCGAACAAATATCTATATGTCTTTCAGATAAGTCCTTATTATTATAAATTTTCTTTAGTGTGATAGTTTGTCACACTTCTAATTATGATATCAGCATTCAATCTAAACTTATAAATAACCTTCGCAAACACGACACGCTACCGCATGGCGCTGGGAAATCCCGACTATATCAGTTAGGGTGATGTCACTAGTTCTTACAAGTTCCAAAACTACTTCCTGTTTACTATACCTGTCAACGGTTCAATCTGCCATCACCCAGGATACGTGATGTGAGACTTGAGAAAGTGCGTATATTGCCAATCAAGTTAGGTACTGACATATTAATACTGAAGTTTTAATTGCGAGACTGTAGGCAACATTAACTGCCTCCCAAAAACAGACGATTGACCATTATAGAGACGAATTTCCCGTATATGCAAAACCGCCACATATGTTCGCTGATGGCATTGTGAACGATATAATAAGCAACTAAAATGATCTGATGTGTCAGTGTCATAGAGTTACATAATTAATCATTCCCCTATAGACTAGAGCGATAAGCTTGCTCGCTGCAGTGACGCTGCCGTGGACCGCTGGCTGCCATCCAACTGTACGGCAGGAACTGTTGCATCCACTGGCATGGCGTACAGCATAGCATTGTTTGACAATGTATATAACATGTAATAAATATCTAGCATAGGACATTTTAACTTGGATATGTGTTACAGTGCTCCCTAGATAAGATATATCATGACTAATTAATGGGTAGGCCAGCAGCCACCAGCTTAGCGATTTGGGTTGGTTGGGGGTAGTGATCTGGAGATTCTTGACAAAGTGACTGATGATTAATTAATGGGGTAGGCTGTAGCCTCCTGCTTAGTCATTTGGGGAAGGGTTGTGACCTGGAAATGAGTTTAACCTGAGGTAAATATCCCAGTTAGATGATCCTAAACAGTGAACAGTTGAGTGACTCACACTGGCGTGAGCAACGTGTTTCTGATTTTAACTCTCGACAGCATTTGTAGGCTTGCTGGTTACAATAGTTATTGTGAAACAGCAAATATGGTTATTTCCTGTGTAGCTTACAACTGTACCAACCGACAGAAGACAGGATCTGACATCTCTTTCCACATGTGAGAATCCTCAATTATACAATATAGCTTAGATAATAGTCTGCACAAACATGCCTCATTGTCATTAATTTATAAAATTAACAGTTTTAAAAACATTACAATCATGTGCAAATTGACAAAATATAACTTAAGTTGGTTGAATTACCGTATATACTAAAACGTTATTTAATAATATTATTGTGCAGAGTCCTAGCATGGTCGGCACGTTTTGTATTAATCTAAAGGCTTAATGGGATAATATATTATGACTAATAATTACTGATAATGGATACTGCCCCCTGCAGATTCCCAGACGAAAAGAAAAGGCGAGAATGCCGAGCTGCTTGGGTTGAAGCAATCAGGAGAAAAAACCCTTAAAATGAACCTCCCTGCCAAACAGACAGTGCTCCCGTGGATCCCAGCACACAGCAACATCCCGGAGAAACAAGGAAGTGGACAGACTGGCAAAGGAAGGGGAGAAGCTGGATGAAGAGGAGATGGTGGTCACATATAAAGAGGCAAAATCAATTTTGTATGACAAGAAGAAAAAGAGATGGTTGACACAACAGTGACAACATCCAACCGCAATGACAACTATTACTAACTCTCCAGAGAAGATCAAGTAATAATGGTGCGCCTGAGGAGTGGACACTGCAGACTCAGGTACCATACGCACTCTAAATTATACATTGGAGACATATATATATATGTCCATGTGGCATGGCTCCAATGAAAGTGAAACACATTCTTCAAGATTGCCAAATACACCAAAATTATAGAAAAACAACCTAGCACACAGAGACATCAGTGAAAGAAAGATCTATGGCCCTCTCAAAAACCTTCAACGCACAGCGACCTACATTCGAGAAACCAGAGTTGCAGTTTGAGTGAACACCGAAGAAGAAGGAAGAAACCCCCTTAATTCAAAGATCCCTCCAGACAAAACCCACCAACTACAAGGCCCTGTACTGTTTATGTGGATTCTGTGTTTATGCACAACACATGAACATATATATATATAGAGAGAGAGAAGCCCAGAACACATTTTTCATCTAAATTACCTAAACACCATTTTATAAAATTATGGAATAATCTCGATTATAAGATACAAAACGTCAAATCCAGACAACAAATGAAAATTGTATTATCCAATCAATATCTAGACAACTATCTTAGCCACGTGCACTGCCTAAATCCCAGATGTGCGGAGTGCAATTAAATATTTGTTTACTTTATATATTAATGTTCGGATCCACAAAAATGTCTTATAATTGTTTTCTAACAGTAATTACCTACAATAATTTGTTTCTCTCTCCATCGCATCCCCAGTCCGTTGTCATACAAAAGATATTATACACTCGTGATAATCATCGTATACGTATGCGTAAATATAATTCGAAATATATGTTTATGGGGTCACAGGAAGACGGCATATTACATGCCATGTGACCACCATGCAACACAACTTTATTTTTAAACGGTTGTTTTGTGTATGTATACTGCTATGTTGTTGTTGCAAAACAAATTTATTTGATTTGATATATAAAACAACGGAAAAGAAACCAGACTGTTTAGAAAATAGGCAGCTAGTTGTTTGTCTTAAATCTGTAATCTTCGATTTTAGTGGTTCATCTGAGAGGTACACAGGTTTAAATAGCATGAACGAAATTGCGAAAGATTTAAAACTGCTGCTGGAGGTTTTGAATCTCAGTCCTTGCCTTATCGATGACTGAGATACTCTTGACTTATAAATATTTAATAGTTTGGCAATCTAACCAAAACCCCACTATCACACAAACAGTCACAAACTCTTACATTGTTGTGTTACATTGTACATATCTGGGTTAGCTAAGCTATTTGGCTAAAAGGAGTAATTTTGGTTTAGGTAAATAAAATATTCTTTAGCCAAATATGTTAAGGTATATTTAGTTTATAAATGAACACGAAGGAGTGCATCAAAACTTTCTGTAATAAATATCCTCAGCTACTGTCAACATTAACCTTATTTAATCAAATATCGCATATTTTATTGACCTCGTTTGACAATATTATTGAAATATGAATAGTGATCTATCCCCACAGCTGAAGCTACCAATAAAGTTGCACCACCTACCAGATTTTCCGGTGTGACTAATGCATACAAGTAAAAACGAGTGAATTTCTTGTACATTTTGATCGATAAAAGACAGTACATTTTTTTTTTGGTCACGTGACCAGTGTATATGTGTAGAATAGGTATAGTAGATATATGATGTGAAATTTTGTGACCGTTTTCATGGTTTTTTTTAGGTACGGGCCTAAACTCCAAAAGACTAAAAAGTACAACCTGTTTCTGATTTTCTTCCAACCGTACATGTATTTCGACTCCAGGCAGCTTAACTGGGATATGTCACATGACAGATTAGTGTTAAATGGTTTAAGGGGTATCCATGTTATCTTTTAACAATAATTTGCCAGTGCATTTAAGGATTTTCTTTAAATTAACTGCAAACTTACAATTGTTGTGTCTTGTGCAGACATTATGCTTAGGAAGTTAGGTTGTGTGCCGCCAAATTTGTGAATAGAATTCTCATTGACTAGAACCCCTCGGCTATTGACCAATGACAGCTCAGTTAACATAAATTGTCATAAAAGCATCCTTCACAACTGAACGATCAGGCGAATGCAAGAAATTGAAGAACAATTTTAAATCAGTGATATTTAATCAAATAAAGATATAAAACCAACATTTCACATTAGCATTTCATGTTTCATAAATTTGACAATCACGTGCATTTTTCTTTTCACCAAAGTGTACAAAAATTAGTGCATGGCAAAGCCCTAATGCAAACACACCATCTAAGACTAAGTTGCATGTTTCTTCCATATAGGTATGTTTTACTTGTGCATGTAGGTTGGATTAGTTGCACGTTATCAAAAGAAAATCTACATATATTAATGATGTGTGCAATGGCTGTCAGGTAATTTATGTAACTAATATATCTGGTAAAACTGAGGGGTCCATATCATATCATATGATGAACATTTTGTTTCAAGAAAAATGTAATGTAAGATGTCGTTAATAAATGACTACGTACACTTCGCTTTTTGGAAGTTAAATGAACTGTAATTACTACTAGTAATGTCTACAGTGTTACAAATAAGGGACATAGTCAAAATCAAAGTAGCCGAACCCGACATAGTAATGGAAAACGCACACGTAAACAAACAACGTGAAACTGCGGTCAAAGGTAAACAATGTGAGCGATAATCGAGTGAAATAATAAAAAAGCTCCGGACGGCAACAGCGAAAATAACGGTGACACTCTTCATACATGCACACATTTATTATGATTCCAATTACTGTCACTGACCGATGAAGTAACTGTATTGTTGCTAGGTTGTTGTTACTCATAGAAAAATCGCTCCTCGGCTAGCTAACTGGATGTCAACTTGGATGAGTGTCAGCGCCACCTATCGACTACTGTGGCTATTATACGATGTTCTCCACATGTAGACAATGAAGTGGAACTTTCGTCGTCAAGAGTTTGTCAAATATTATTTACGATGGATAACGGTTTATTGACATAGTCAGTACCAATAATTAGTTTGGCATTTAAAAACATAATACAGTTTATTTTCTGTACTTTGTAAGAATGATGATTATATAACTATATTTAGCTAAGATAGATAATATAGTCTGGCATCATTGTTCAACAGTAGTCGAAACATTTTCTAGCCGTTTACATAACAGCCGAATTTTCATTACGGATGGAAAGTCAGCCACTTCAACATGATTCAAGGTTTTCGGAAATGTTTTTATGTGTCTTATTCTTGATTTCCCTTTGTACGTTCGTTTTGCCTTATGCAAGTGTCCACAAAACTAACATCGACAGCTGGTTCTTCTTTGTGGCAATACAACAGTGGCCAGTTAATTTCCCTTTGTACCTCTCTTTCTCTCTCCTTCGTCATTCCTCCATCTCACAGTCCCTCCATCCCCCATTGCCATACACACGCAAGCACGTACGCACGCACACAATTAATACACGCACACACGCACGCACGCACGCACACTCAAACACACACACACACACACACACACACACGCATGCATTCTCTATGTCTCTCTCGACCCCCTTCTCTCCCTCCCTCCCTCCCTCCCTCCCTCCCTCCCTCCCTCCCTCCCTCCCTCCCTCCCTCCCTCCCTCCCTCCCTCCCTCCCTCCCTCCCTCCCTCCCTCCCTCCCTCCCTCCCTCCCTCCCTCCCTCCCTCCCTCCCTCACTCCCCCCTCCCTCCCTCCCTCCCTTCCTCCCTCCCTCCCTCCCTTCCTCCCTCCCTCCCTCCCTCCCTCCCTCACTTCCCTCCCTACCTCCCTCTCTACCTTCATACCTACCTATACGTGATTGCCTTATTGTTTCAAAAAAGTGATCGTGGTTTCTACAGATCGAACGCGCAAAAACGTATATATTATATATATATATAATTTATTATGTGTGTGTGTGTGTGTGTGTGTGTGTGTGTGTGTGTGTGTGTGTGTGTGTGTGTGTGTGTGTGTGTGTGTGTGTGTGTGTGTGTGTGTGTGTGTGTGTGTGTGTGTGTGCGTGCGTGCGTGTGTGTATGCATATATATATATATATATATATAACCTAGTTGTTTTGTAATACAGCAACTAACAACATGGTTGGCTACGTAATATGCCAATTTTGTTTCGAACAAATATCTATATGTCTTTCAGATAAGTCCTTATTATTATAAATTTTCTTTAGTGTGATAGTTTGTCACACTTCTAATTTTGATATCAGCATTCAATCTAAACTTATAAATAACCTTCGCAAACACGACACGCTACCGCATGGCGCTGGGAAATCCCGACTATATCAGTTAGGGTGATGTCACTAGTTCTTACAAGTTCCAAAACTACTTCCTGTTTACTATACCTGTCAACGGTTCAATCTGCCATCACCCAGGATACGTGATGTGAGACTTGAGAAAGTGCGTATATTGCCAATCAAGTTAGGTACTGACATATTAATACTGAAGTTTTAATTGCGAGACTGTAGGCAACATTGAACTGCCTCCCAAAAACAGACGATTGACCATTATAGAGACGAATTTCCCGTATATGCAAAACCGCCACATATGTTCGCTGATGGCATTGTGAACGATATAATAAGCAACTAAAATGATCTGATGTGTCAGTGTCATAGAGTTACATAATTAATCATTCCCCTATAGACTAGAGCGATAAGCTTGCTCGCTGCAGTGACGCTGCCGTGGACCGCTGGCTGCCATCCAACTGTACGGCAGGAACTGTTGCATCCACTGGCATGGCGTACAGCATAGCATTGTTTGACAATGTATATAACATGTAATAAATATCTAGCATAGGACATTTTAACTTGGATATGTGTTACAGTGCTCCCTAGATAAGATATATCATGACTAATTAATGGGTAGGCCAGCAGCCACCAGCTTAGCGATTTGGGTTGGTTGGGGGTAGTGATCTGGAGATTCTTGACAAAGTGACTGATGATTAATTAATGGGGTAGGCTGTAGCCTCCTGCTTAGTCATTTGGGGAAGGGTTGTGACCTGGAAATGAGTTTAACCTGAGGTAAATATCCCAGTTAGATGATCCTAAACAGTGAACAGCTGAGTGACTCACACTGGCGTGAGCAACGTGTTTCTGATTTTAACTCTCGACAGCATTTGTAGGCTTGCTGGTTACAATAGTTATTGTGAAACAGCAAATATGGTTATTTCCTGTGTAGCTTACAACTGTACCAACCGACAGAAGACAGGATCTGACATCTCTTTCCACATGTGAGAATCCTCAATTATACAATATAGCTTAGATAATAGTCTGCACAAACATGCATCAATGTCATTAATTTATAAAATTAACAGTTTTAAAAACATTACAATCATGTGCAAATTGACAAAATATAACTTAAGTTGGTTGAATTACCGTATATACTAAAACGTTATTTAATAATATTATTGTGCAGAGTCCTAGCATGGTCGGCACGTTTTGTATTAATCTAAAGGCTTAATGGGATAATATATTATGACTAATAATTACTGATAATGGATACTGCCCCCTGCAGATTCCCAGACGAAAAGAAAAGGCGAGAATGCCGAGCTGCTTGGGTTGAAGCAATCAGGAGAAAAGGCTGGACACCAACAACGAACAGCTTCCTTTGTAGTGATAATTTTGAAGTGAACTGTTTTGTGGTTCGTCCCAACGAGATCGGAAGAAGCCTCCATGATTCGGCAGTTCCCTCCATTTTCAATTTCCCTTTCCACCTGCAACCTAAGCATACGTCAACCCAGAAAGGCTATAAAGCACCCTGCTCAAGCATCTGGAGGCAGTAGTCACATAAGTACTGTTGTGGAAGATCAGGTGTTCCAAGTCCAACCAAAGTAGCGAGGAGATTAAATATAGAACACAGTTACATCTCGCAAGACCAGCCATTATCTTCAAAGATGGTTCAGAAAACGCCAGAATTAAAGAGGAAAATAAAGACCTTGACTCAGAAGTTTTTAGGCGGAAGCAGCAAAAGATAAACAAAATGAGACCTTCTCAAATCCATTGGAGAACAGAAGCTACTTGAAGAAGATGAGCTGGCACTGCTACGAAATAACTTTGGTGAGATGGCCCAACACATCTTTCGTAACCAACTATCCAACAGCCGATGATCGACAAGGAATAGAAAGTACAACCAACAAATCAAGCAGTTTGCACTCACTCTCCACTACTACTAGGTAATCCAAAAAAGACTCATCCCTCAGACAGTGAGTGACTCTGTACCAATTACAGGCCTATTGAGATGTCACAGGCACTGGCATATTAGTGAGGCAACTCTCTGAACCCAATGTACATTAACAGCACTGACTAACTGAAGTCAATTAATAGTTAGCATGATATAATTTTATTATGATGAAAACTTGGTGCTGTGCTGTATAGGCATTGGGAGTGCAGTGACTTATTGCCGTACAGCAGCATGGCTGTCACTGGCCCATGCAGCCGTCACTGTATCATGTGTCAACTGATAGCGGCTTAGCGATCTTGTTCAACTAGCGTGTTCTGTTTATATATATGGTCAGTGCTATTAAGATATTACCCACCACGTTGCCCTGTTCGGATATCCACAACAGTGGCAATGTGCATTAATGCCAGTTTCACTCGTTAAGCGGTGCCACTTTTTTTTCTTCAACGTGGCTGCCAAACCACCACCCACCAGTGAGTCACACGATCTTTTCTGGACTTTGCGAACGTCTACGAGTACCACCTAACAGCGGGCAGGATTGCGTGGCCTATACTACACAATATAATGAGACCGGCGCCAAATCGATACTGTTTAGGCCGTTGTCGAGTGCCAGAAAACCTCGTCGTGCCAAAATACCTCGCTCCATGTTAAACTATAGGGCGCCATGGCCAGCTTTTCAACACGGCTTAATACCTCCAAATCATCTTTATTTTAGGCAAATAAATTATTTTATTTCCAAATAAAACGTTATATATTTCAAAAATATGTACATGAATTTTTTTTTATTCTCGTATAAAATCAATATTTTGACAAGGGCAATAGCTATAAAGTTAAGTTATATTTCACCTTACCTCACCCCTTAGATATTATAGCATCAGGGAATGTTTACATGCAGAATCAACAACAGATCTTCATATTCGGAATCTAGTTAATATTCGGACATGATTATCCACAGGCAAGCTTGTTGATAGAGTACCTCGGGGTATTACCGCACGAGATATTGTGTCACGCTACTGTAATTAAAATGTGTTAGACCAGCGTTGTGTATACGCTCATCGATCCAGTATGTGATTCAGTTTAGAAACTGCTACGTCCCATTTCACAATATTTATGGCCAATAAAAGGTGTTTTGATGCCTATGCACATTTTGACTGTAAATATATGTAGCATTAGTGTGTGCTTCCTCTGTGTAGGATCATACATCGATTCATACAATGGACGCTCAACAATGCTCATTATGTTGTAGTCGGTTACTCTATGTCCTGTAATCATACATCACCGACATTGTACTATTCAACATGTCCAACCTATATTAATAAGCAGTGATTAAAAAAATAAATCCGTTTCGTTAAACATATGTCAGTAGTTTATGGTAAATTTGAGCAACAGTAATTGTATCAGGCACTGTAGTATGTAATAAATCTACATATGTTGTTACTTGGTTAAAAGAATGGCCGACACAGTGGTGTTATAGTTAATTATTTATACAAACTGTACCAACTATGTCGATATTATTGAGTATATCGCGAAGGCCTACAACTGCATGGGTACCATTGTATTGTTTGATTTGATTAAATAACTGTGATAGTTATGTATGTACCATGAGGGAGATAGACATGTTTGAAGAGGGGGTTTCTGGGAAAGATAGTATCTTTTTACGAGTTAAAATAAGTTTAAAGAATATAATAGAATGCAGGTGTGTATTCTATAAAATTGTATAAATTGTTTATGGCCACATCCATTTTTATAGAATTATAAAGAAATTCTGTAGAATTTTAGAGTACAAAATAATCTATAGAAAATGTATTCTACATATATTCTATAGCATGTGTTGCTAAGGGGACCGCTAGGCCCTACTTGCGACAAAGCGGCTTGCAACAGAGTATCGCTGAAAACCAGGTCAGACAGCATCCTCTATGAAGTTAGCTTTATTCAAGGCGCTGCGTCACCGCGACAGCGTCATTTCTACGTAGTTAGAAACATACTGACGAAAACATTGATTCAGACTTAAACATGTTGGATTGCAGCTACGCATGCAATTCCGTGGCACACCGAATACTGCGTATTTTCAGCTGTAGCGAATGTCATTTAGCGAGACTGGCCGAAATGGCATTTAGTGACACCTACCTGTAACAGGCATGTAGAACATGTGTTTATCCAGCTCGCCTGAAAAGACGAACACACACGTGCACACACGTGCACACACGTGCACACACGACACCAAGTAGCACTTGGATATAACGAAGAGATTATGCTCATTGATGTGTGTGTGTGTGCGCGCGCGCGCATGCGCGGGCATGAGTGTGTGAATGAGAGTGTGTGTGTGTGTGCGCGCGCACGCGCGCTCGCGTGTTTATGAGAGGGAGACGGTGCGTTCGTTCGTGCGTTCGTGCGTGCGCGCAGACGTGTCTATAACAGTGTTAAACAAGTAGTTTGAGAAATCACGTGTATTGAATAAGAGTGGTAGTCGAGAAAAGAAAATGCAAATTGGTTGGGTATGTACTCAGGAAAAACATGAAGACAGCCACTGCTGACGGCCCTAATATCGAAGCAGGAATGGGGGTACAAAGTGGGTCCTATCAAGACAATCAGACGAAAATCCCGTTGAGAAACCCCGGCCAGAAACATTGTTAAAACAGCGCGTTCCAAGAGTACATGACTATGTGACTTGTGTAATTTATAAATACGAATACTGTACAATGTAAACGACACAATGCGCAATATCCTTAAAGTAAACAGCAAGTTAACCATTTAAAATCTTGAGCATATGGTACTGGCGTTTTATATTCTTCTTGGTTTTACTTGTTGATACGATGTTTCCAACTGAAACTATCAGAAATATGTCAAAACCACCATCTATAAAGGAGCTACCAGATGGATATGCAGGGTTACATATTGAAAAGGAATCCAAGCAGAAAGGGTAAAGGCGGATCTAGGATTTCACCAATGGGGGTAGCGTAGCCTCTCATCACTCTTTTTGAGGTCACAAAAAACTCAACAAATCTTGCTGCATTATGCCCTCTGGTTCTACTGCTTTATTTAATAATAAAAAAATCCTCATTAATATCTTCATAACCATTCAATATTTTAAACACTTCTATTTGGTCTCCTCTTAGTCTCCTAGTCGCTAATCTTGTCAAGGATCTTGTTCATAAATGATGAAATGTCTTCCACAAAATTGCGTTTAATAAGCCCAAAACAGTAGTGTTGACCATTTGAAAGTTGCGCCGGCGAAATGTTCAAATAAAAAGCGTTCATTTCGTAACCAACCTCTCTATCGTCATCATAGGCGGCGGAACGAAATTAATATTGCAATATTTAATACTGGAGGTGCTGAACCGGAGCTTCAGCACGACTCCGCTCTCCGCTGTCGGCTCGACTGATAACATTTCTATACGAAAACTTCGATTTCCACCCCGTTGAGGCTTGCCAGCAAAACCCACCTTTAGCCTCTAAAAAAAACTCTAATTGTACCAACAAATATTGAGTGCTTATCTTATCTCCAGCCCAAACCAATAACAATTATACCAGAACATGCACAACCCATCCCTAAATATTGGGAGGCTAATACTATCTCCAGCCCATCCTCCTCAAATATTGGGGGCTTCTGGTTCCATGGGTCATTTATTATTATCTACTGACACGTATTGCTTTGAAATTGGCTCATTTCCACGTTCCTCACCAAACTGTACAAGTGATTCAGCGAACTTCCGGCTAATATTTACCTAACGGAAACAGACAACCTCCTTCCTTTAGTATCAGCAACTATCACTGTCAGTCCGCTTGACCGATTAAACTGGTTTGAATCTCAGATAATTTGCTTCACGACTTTTTGTTCCGAAAACCAAGCTTAATATTGGCAAACGTGCTTTTTCTGTAGCTGCACCCAAAATCTGGAATCAACTCAGTATCGTTTTAAAATCATCTGAAACAATAGCTACCTTTCGTAACAAAAACTGCAGACTTATTTATTAGAGATTGCATTCCAACCCTAACCTTCGGCGGTCTGTTGCTTTAATGACGACTCTTGCTTGTCCTTGTTAACGATTTTGCCCAAGATTCTTGTAAGTTGCGCCTCTGGGCTCAGATTCCTGGGGATTTAGGCACTATAGAAGTTTGTCATTATTATTATTTGATACAAGGCGATACCGTCGCAGCGATAAGATTACAACTTGACCGTCCACAGTGAACTGAACGTCATAGCGACATCAGGCGGCCTTGACCTTTTCTAATGACGTAACAATCAACTCATTGCGCGACAACTTATCACCGAAAGGGGTCGGATGAAACAATAAAACCATTTGTCATTTGTTATCTGCCCTGTGTAAATATCACCTTGTGCTACCCCGCGTATGCAATACGCATGCAATTGTGTTATTGGACAGTACTATTGCGAGAATTTTGTTTGTAGTTTCCAACACTGCAAAATAAGTTCGTGTGGAAGATCTATATGAGCTTCAATAGCTTTTCCAGAATTCCATAGTGCCTCAGAATTTCCCAAAGGCTCTCCATGCGTACACTGGCGGAGGTTTTTTTAAATTGTATTATGTTGACACAAAAGTAAAAATGTGTTCGGTTGTTCCTGTCCCTTTCCTGAAGCATGCCTGTTTTGAGCGAGTAAGTTTGTCTCTTGTTGTTTTCATTCGTGTCGTGATGATCTTGGATAATATTTTGCATAGAATGAATAGTAGAGTAATTCCCACCAACTGCGACAGTTTGTAAACTTTCCTTTCTTTGGTAGTTTGGTTATCATTCCGTGTATCCAGTCATATGGCAGTTCTTCTTTTTCCAATATGTCCACAAAGAGGATATAGGATCTCGGCTGCAGTTTCTGGATCAGTCTTGTTACTGTAGCTCTGTTGTTCCTCAAAGTGACTATTGCTGCTTTAATCTCTACTTTCGTTGGTGCGGACGTTTCCAACTCCAGGTATTTTTTTGTTGGCTGGATGGCTGCTTGAGTGGTTGGTTCGGTCTGTATAGCATTTCACCGAAGTGGTCTATCCATCTTCGTTCTTGTTCCTCTTCATTGGTCAGCAGCTTTCCTCGTTTATCCTTGATTTGGGTTTGACGTACTCACAAAGCCAGTTGGCAGCTTTATGTTTACACGTACCAGGCAAACACGCATGATCCCTAGTGTTACTATTTGTCTGCGTTTTATATACTTTCGTGATTCAATTAGCGATAATTTTGCTATATATACAGTTAAGTATTACATATACAAATACAATTGTATAGCCAAGGTGCGGTACCAACATAAATAATTTGAAGCGGTACAACAGCGAACTGCAGGTTTATTCAAAACATGACGCAAAAACAACACATTAACTAGGTTCACTTCTCTCACAATCAAGATTATAATCGTGCAAATCTGTCGTAATTATTGTTGTACCTATTGTTGTTGGCATACTTGAATAACATTCATTGCAAGAAGAACAACGTGTCCAACCAATTGAATATATATGTTTGTATATATATATAGTAAACAACAAATAATAAATAACCGAGTGCGAACTAGTATATTTTATTTATATACGAATTACGAGAGTAATAACGACGGAAACAATTATTTGTATATATTATATTTTAGTGATAATGGCATCTTATCATTAGTCTTCATTTATGTATATATTTAATCATTTGAGCAATAAATAAATCATATAAAGTTCTCAAACACATACAGTGAAATCAGCATTTAATAATATATACGCATTTTATAAACACAAAATTAATAGTGCATATTGCACTGGGGGAAGGGACAAAAGGTGTACACCTCCACCAAACAAAAGTAATATTATTTCCAATATTATTACCAAAACGTAATTGGCACTGGTGTAAGATGTCGAAAGGTCATTCGCCTTCGAAAACATACGTCAAAACGCCCAATGTCAAGGTATCATGCCGCCGTCAAATGTACTGCTCCATTCGTTATACCAACTTCACGGATATTCAGTGTTCAATGTGATTCGAAGTTTCATGTACAGGGTATGACATTGAATGTCAAGGTATCATGCCGCCGTCAGATGTACTGCTCCATTCGTTATACCAACTTCACGGATATTCAGTGTTCAATGTGATTCGAAGTTTCATGTACAGGGTATGACATTGAATGATATCGGTTTCACAATCTGGAATACAGGTGTTTGGATATTCCAGAAATAGTGTGGCGAACCCCTTTGGGAATGGCCTATTATCCCAATCAAAATATGGTTAGATCACATCCGGCTCCGAAATATCTCACCATCACTGATGAAAAAGAAATGGGTCGAAACACAGATTAGTAAAAACGACCTATCAACTTCGTAAATGTCGCGAAAAAAAGCCTATAACTATCGACAGCACAGCCTAAATCGTCCGGGCCCAACACATTCTACATGAAACCAACGTACTACAAACTTCGTAAACGGAGGCAGAAATCTTCCAAGAAAAAATGCTTTACTATCGATTACAAGCTCGAAACACACGATATGGATAAGTGTCCAACCATTTTCATCTTCATATTAATTCGGTAACTTTGGGGCAGTCGGTATCTCCGCCCATGTGTCGAGATCAACTCGGTTGATTCTACGTTTAATTGCTTCCTTCTACCATAAGCATATGGCGAACGTTACACTAAGGCAACGAGCTCACAAGCAAAATCCACCACTAAACAGCCGCCGTATCACCAAGGTACACTACTTCCGGGACCCTCCAGAAAAGTGTCCCGAGGGCTCGTACTGGTTCTTTGTTCAACCAAATTGGCGACACATTAAAAAGAAAACACCGATATAGTTATTTCGAGTTATTGACCTAATACGTTGTCGCGCTTACATTTATCCGGGCGTTAAATTTTATCCGGGTGATGTTTATGTGCATATGTAAGGCATAATATTTGGCACCAGTAGATCACGCAGTGATAAATACTATCCAGTAGTTAAATATGTTTCGTTTGTTGTCGTAATACGATCGTTATAGTTAGAGAGCATAATTATAATTTGCTGTTTCACAGTTGTGACCAAGTATAAGAGAAAGTCACGTGACGTGTGCGTGGCGAGGACACCGTTTTACCTCAGAAAGTGACTGTCTGTGGGAAGCAAACATTTTATCATTTATGTATATATAATTATAGACATATATAAACATACATAACGCCCAGATAAATGAAATCGCGACAATTGTAGCTGTATTCCCCTAGATACGCGCACGCGCAGAAACGTCACCCGGATATTATTTAACGCCCGGATAAATGTACGCGCGACAACGTGTTTGCTCAGGGCGCCACTGCGGCGTTACCTGGAAATATATAGGAGCGCGTTTCGTGCTACCCTTCCACGTACAACTGCATGTAAACACATAACGTCAATGTTGTCAAACGTTCCTTCAACCTACCCTAACCTGATCCCTTTTGCATACCAGACTAGCCGTCCGTCCATGCGGGGATAGTACGAAACTCCTTCCAAATATTTAGCATGCCATTAATTATGGCTACTGCAAAAAATTAACGGCAAGAGAAAGTGTCAAGATGAAAGGAATATAACTGTGATTATGTTGCGAGTCGAATTTTGTAATTTACGTTTCCTGTACGTGGATTAGTCTCCACGATACACCCGAGCGACAGGCCGCAAACCTAAAGCATGACGAGGCGACGAAATGATGCACGTTACCAACGAAAGCCTGAATAGTAGCAAAGCATTTACAGTTTACAGCGTAACATGTCTATCACAGGTAAGTTACTATTTAGCCCCATTTCCATTTCAGGCTGTATTGTGTTAGACAATTTTTATGCTTAGAACATCTTATATATTTGTGAAAGAATCTAACTTAATTGAAATGTTCAACTGCTTTAAATCGAGCCTCGATTACCAAGCTGCTCATAACACGAAAAAAACTGAATTAGATGAACCGCAAAGAATCCGGTAATGTCACCACAGTATCGCGAATGTGCAGTCACGCTTACAGGAGCGTCATTTCTGGTCCCCGCTTCCCAACAGAAGATTCCCTTGCCGTTCGATCACAGGCATCCGCTGGATCGACATTGTCGTAAAGACTACACCTTTTGGCAGTGAATGTGTCGGGATTCGTTCGCACCCCAAAATCAGCTCTGCGAGTTACGGCGTCTCTCGACCTGCTCGTCGTGAGGCCACCATGTTGCCCATAAGCCTCAACAGAGAAACTCATCGGGAACCGATTCGGAACCACATGTTGGGCATCGGTAGGATTTCGCACGGAATCCATACTCATGGTTCCTGTGTTGACGGCACTTCCGGCCGTGTGGCCGATTCCAACAGAAGACCTGGCGAGAAACTCTACATACGTCGGTGCATTCTCGTACGGCAGACCGGCGGACAGTGTGCGATCTTTGACCGGAAGTGACGTCCCAGTCGTGCGCACGGCGTCATAGCTGCGCATCCGGTGCTGTTCGGCAGTCATCGGGGCATATATGTCATTGTCGTTCGTCGCGCCAGTCGTAAGAGTTCGTGTAAGTGCGTCACGCATACCTAATTTCGTATTGCTTTGCATCCAATCATAAACGTCGTATGACGTCGAGCGGCCGTCACTCCTCGTCACCAACGACCCCTCATTTCTATGTCTAGCTGGAACGAGTCCTCTCATGCCTGCCAAAACATCCACTCCCGTCTGAACGTCGTACTTGTGCGACGGGTCTTCATTCGCCCTTCTATCTGGGACGTACATCTGGGTCCCGTCTGATGGACCGATATCGACCAGCGTGTGATCGACGACCAGTTTCTTCGTTCGCCCGTACCTGTCTCGAATCCAGTCGATACATTCTTCTATCCCGCCCCCAATACCGCTCCGGCACTCGTGCACCTGTGCCATCGTGTGCCCTTGCGCCTTCACGCGCTCATAGATCTGCCGATAGATGTCGCACTCGGCCTGCAACATGAATAACGTAAAGGCGACCTCGAGAAGCTGGTCGCGATCTACCGACTCTGCTAAGGTCAACGCCATTGAGTCGTCCGGTTTCGGCACGTAGCCCATCAGTCGCAGAACGCCTTCGGCGTCTTTGATGTACAACGCCACTTTCAGGCGGTAGACACCGGTGTAAATCTAAAACAGGAAAAGCGGCCATTACATTATTGTTACGTAACTGGTATGTACTTTTGTGTGTCGGTATAAAAGTAGACACCTGCAGTAAACGTAGGGGCGTATGCCATAGATCTACATTACAAATGCATCATTATGCGTACAAATAATATACCGGTAGCTTGAAAGCATGGCAGGGCAGTTTAGGAGAGAACGGACGAACGAAGAGACATACAGACAGAAAGACATTCAGACAGACAGAGACCCACACTCTATTTTACAATAATAGTATATGCATGCAGGCGTGCGATTACGTCGGAACTAATTTGTGTTGACATTACGGTGCGGTGATCTTTTTTCGAAGAAGTGAGAGACGACCATTTAATAAACATTCTATATCCCGAAATGTTTCGTAGCTTCGCGTTACTCAACTGACACTATCGAATGTGCCCGAAAACATGGAACATAGCCCACAACAAAAACTTTGGATTCGCTAAAACCATCAGGCGTGTGAATTATAAAAACGTATTTTTGCGATATGCATCCTGCTGTAATCGTCGTCGACCATTGGCGTAGTAGCCTAAATAACCGTACAAGTCCGATTATGTATGCTACTCCACCACCGTCTTGGGAGATTCGTGGGAAATGCACTTCACAAAAGTGCAATATTGTGATAGAGGCAAAGCGTACCGCGTGGACAAACGCAACAAGACAGCGACACAAAAACAAACGGTTTTGATAAGTCAGATTTCAACAAACAGGCATTCGACGTAGCTGCTTTACTAACTAACCTCGAAAACGTGCATTCAAACAGGCTAGAAGAAATAACTGTCGCTATTTGCAATAGGTTAATTATGTGTGTCTGTGACCAAAATGAAGTAAATTAGCGCAATCTCCTTCAAACGGTGTCGAAATCGTACGATCTTCCCAATTCCGTCCGCCATCTTTGCTTTCTACTTACAAGGGGTGTCCTCTGTCTATGTCAACAAACTAATTAAAGGCGCTAATTTTGAGACATTTCGTGTTCAGCAAATAATCTTAATCAATGTTATTATTTATGATGTATTTATAACTTTGACTTTAAAGGCAATACCAATTTTAAGAAAACACAGTGCACCCTGGATAAGTCGAACTTCAAGGAACACATAGCAAAACTTCTAGTTATCAAAAGTTCCACTTATCAAAACCTATGTTTTAGTGCCTTATAGGCCCTAGCATTACGTGTGCGTAACTAGTGTTACGGATGTTAAGATGTTCGGCAGCAATGTATGTTAAAGCAAGCGATTACTACCACAGCAACAGACGCGAACAGTGGCGTAACGTCGTAAGCAACACAGTTTCTATGCTAAAAACAACACATTAAAACACAAATAAACAATATGGATTGGAACAAAACAATACTTATGTAACTGTCTTCATCGTTTCCCTACTAGTCTCCAGTGTTTAGATCAGTTCAGTCTTTCATTTTATTGATAAATTAATGTCAACGTCGTAAGCCTTCTGTTGCCTAAAACTACGATTCCATACGTACGGAAACGCAAGCGGAATGGGGAATACCTATGTAGTGACATCACTACTGGGAATTTCCTATCCGATTCGTGTGCGGATACGATTCGAATATACGGAGCGATTCAATTTGCCGCATCCGCACAACAAAACTCATCCGCCTATGCATGTTTGGAACTACTTATGTTAATTTCCACCGGGCACTATATTCATTGTTTTGCCGCATGCCGCATCTGCATGCCGTATCCGTACGTATGGAATCCTAGCTTACGCCGCCATTTCGTACATTGTCAACGTTTATTTTTAGAGCGACGCCTTGGCGTTTTTTCCGATGCACACACTAGAATACCAACGAATCATCTGGTGCACGAAACGTCGACTTGAGTCATACCTATCGGTGTGAGCGAGCTGTCGACGTTTGATAGTAGCGATTTGCAAAAAAAAAATTACCGACTGAAATAAACGAGTGTGCGCACGGATCAAATTAAGTCGACTTAACTGAAGCTTCGACTTATGAGAAGTCGTCTTGTTCGGATTATTTGATATGACATGACTTACATAGACAACCATGAGCGAGAAAACAGAGTCGACTTAAGCGAAAATATTTACTTATGCGAGTTCGAGTTTTCTGGAGTGCACTGTTTGTGAAGCTGTCTCAGTGAGCAGCCATGCAAACAAACTGAAAATATCACACTCAAGAAACTCACCTTGATCGTTTTAAATTCTTCTCTCCACGGAGAGCTATACAAATTTAATGCATACGTCTCTAAGTGCTTAAGAGCCTTCGACGTTTTCTCCGGCTGCCAATTTGGATCGGATTCCAAGCTGTTTTTCAACAAGTTACTGAAGAAGTCGGTGAATTGGCCATGACGTGGAATAAGTAGAAGCTGAAAGATAAAAGCCGTGAGATGGGCTCTGGTGCAGGAGCCTCCGTACAGCAAAGCCCTGTACTGGTCCCGCTGAGTGGCTATCTGTACATTGATGTCTGTACTCATGGCGGCATCCACTGCTGCGCATAACCGCGTCCTCTGACAAGTATCCTGAAACACGTTATTTTGGTTTACATTGTATTAGATTAACATTATTACTAAATGTTGTACTACGGCGCAGTAACCCAGGGACAGGTATCGGTATTACAATATTTTGATCTTTGAAATCTAATCCCCACAGTGATTTTGGGGTTATGATTCACCACTCAAATCTTGCGAGTAGGAGAAAAGCCCTCCAGGAAAGCATAGTATATAGCAAACGCGAACGTAAATAACTATACATAAAATTATTGTGTTTTCTGAAACACTGGCAACTGAAGGATCAGAGGCCAATGGTCCAAGGAAGCAAAGTATGAGTATTGTGAACATAGAGAGACGGTTGGGTATTGACACCTTGGAGGAAATGTAACAAACATTTTCTAAAGTCAGGGTATCCATCTGTAGATAATAGTATATTTTACTTGATATTAATTATAGCACAACTATTCCACCCAAGAAATATTTATTTCACACACTGAAATTAAATACATGAAAAAAATAACTAAATGCCAAACACTCAATACAAAAAGATTATTTATTAATTTTAAAGCACCTTTTTTAAATAAAATTAATGTAGATCTCAAACACAATCTTCTATTAAAAGTTTGAGTATATTTAATTTTAAAGATATTTAAAGAATAGGAAGAGCTAAAAAAGTGACGTTATTTAAAAAATGGGCCAAGAGGCCCGGAAGTCCTTTGGACTATATTGTGAATTTGTAGTTATTAATTAAATGTTTTTTGGTGAATCATAGTTATAGATCATTAAGAGTTATGATGGAAGTAAAGTGTTGACATGTTTAGTAGCTCTCTAGACTATATGCATGCCAGTGAAGATACAACTGGAAATAAAGTATTAGAGTAGAATATTTCGTGAATATTGTATATATTAGGTAATGTGTTATTAACAAATACTGTCAGATTTGATCTTGATACTCTGCTATTTAGGCCAATTTCCAGTGGTTGTAGAAACCTTGCAGGAGAGTTGGTGAGCTGCAATCTTGCATGTAGCACAGGAAAACGTTGTTTAAGAAAATGCACATGCATTATCTGTTCTCCTTTTGCCCCTACCACCCTCCCCCAGAATGGGAAGAAGAAAGAGATGAATTATGATAAAACTTTATTTGTTAACAAGGTACATATGCATAGCATGCTTTTTGACTTTAAAACAGTAGTAATGACAGTTAAAAACAGTACCAATGACATAATACTGATATTACTGGAGTGACGGAATAGCTGCAACATGTACAGTAAAACATCTAAATAATATTCCTTATAATTTTTGGCTAAATATGCTTTAACCTTTTCGAGTATACTTATGTTATTTTACTTTATATATTATTTTATACCTAAATTACTGTATTTTAATCCTAGGTCATATCTTTATATGGCATTGATAATTATGTCTACTGCTGTTTTAAAGATCCCCAGGTTCTACCAGTGCAGTAGGATTCCCATTACACATTAGTTACAGCCCACTGTTTGACATAGCTTAAAACCTACATGCAACTGTTCAGATTAACAGGGGTCTACTGGGTTAATGCTGTCTGTTGACACAAGCCTCTGCCAATGACCAATTACAGATTAGTCACAGTTTCCATCAAACAATAGCAGGCAGAGAATCTTAGCTCCACCGTGGGGTGGGGGTGGGTGTAATACACAAACAATTGGCACTCTGCCAACCTGGTCCAGACAGAAACAGACAAAATGTGAACATTTAGCTTTTTGTAAGGCCCTGATGTGCCCTTAGAATGATTCAATCAAATACAAATCTTGTGTACAGTGACACTACCCTAAGAGGTGTATATGCAAAATTAGACAGACTCTGCATGTGACAGAGGTTGTAGAAAAAGGGACCAGTTGTGTGACAGGGTGTACTCAGCCAGTTATAAATAGAGCAGCAGGGCTGTTCTCCCGCAGTAGACAGTTTAGTTAAACACATTTAGCATTTTAGAGAACAAATACAGATTTCTTGTGTATAGTGGCACTACCACATGAAATGTCTATGCAAAATAAGAGAAAAAGTTACTGAAGAGTTTTTGAAAAATAGGCAAAATGTGAAACATTGCCAGTTAGAAAGAGTCATTGAAATACAGATTTATCGTGCATAGTGGCAGTACCCTAAGATATGTCTATGTAAAATTAGACAAAAAGTTACTGAACGGTTTCTGAGATATGGCAGCTAACGGCGGATGCAGGGTGATGGCAATAGTCATTGATTGAAACAACAATTACATTTTAAACAATCCCAATTACATTTTCACTAATTACAAGTGATTTTTCAAACAAAACACCAATTCCCAAACTGAAATTAGTGTTTCAATTCAAAATGATGCCACATGATGTACAGATGGGCATATTAATGCTTACAAAATAGGTCTACAATTGAAATGACTGAAATGTTCACAAAGTGGCCACAACCTGAATAAAAGAACATTGCCCAGATGTTTACCTGATGGCTAAATACACATTGTTTCACAGTTTTATAAAAAATTACATCTGCATCACCCAAACAAACAAGTTGTCATTATATAATTGAAATGACCAGTTACACACCAGAATTGTATTAAGTACATCTGATCAATTACGTACATTTCTGAGTACAAGTACTTTGAAGCATTTTACTTATCAAGTACAATTCCATGTACATTTTGTCAAGTACATGTGCAAATTCTAGTACATTTCCGTTGTAATGATAAAATAATATGATGAACCCCAAATACAAGTTCAAGTACTAGAACCGAAAGCATCTACTTAAGTATAAGTCCAAGTAGTTGACCCCACCAACCCTGTTACACACTAGCTGTCATCTAAATTACAGGCAGTGCAAGGCTGTCCTCATTTAAACCGACATTGAGATATCTTGATATCTATCATCGGTTACAGGCCGAAATACATAAATTATCAGCAACTTGTTTTACTTTCGTTTTTCCAAATTGTTTCATTTTTTGCTCAGCAGCAATAAATTATACCAGAATTATTATTTATAAAATCCTAATCCAAGGTTGCAGTACTAAGGGGTTCAAACTTCAAAGTGTTAGAAACTTAGATGCCACTTCTTGCAATCAGGGGCTGTGATATTAAAATCAAAATAACGTATAGCATTATTAGGAAAACACACAATTGTCATATCAAATAAACATTCTTAAAGTGTGCTATCATTTACAGAACTTCAGTCTTCATAGGATAATTTTCAGTGACAAAATCCCTAATTTGATATATTTATTCCATAACTGGCATAGGGCATAAACCTAAACTAAACCGAATAAAAAATGCACCGACTCAAAATCAGTCGCTTGAGTTAATGACGTCAGAAAAGACAAGCCTATCAAATTAGAAAGGAAATTATTGAAAGTAAAACAAACGGACTAATAATTTACATGTACCTAGGCTTAGGCTTAGTAACCAGCCAAGCTTGTCCTGTCTACGACCGTACTGACCTCTATTTTTAGTATACAGATTTCTAATCGTGTCGTAAATCGAAGGCCTAGTCCTAGTCCCCTAGAGTCTTGAGCTAGTAACGCCACGGCGCACTTTTAAATTCAACGGCAGCCTGTAAGTGTACTGTAACTAGTGTAACTTGTAAGTTGCAGTGTATGTAGGCTTTTTTGTGACTTACGGTTGAGTAGGCACATAACCACGTCAAATGCTGATGGAAATATATATATAGGCATTCGTCAATACTAGTAACAATAGCTTACATATAACTCACTCATTGACTCACAACTCGGAGCCATGCTCATACTATAGTCTCATAGAACCATGGCCCATGAGTCATCATGACTCATGCCATGGGGCGATGGGCCATGAATAGCAAACACGACTACTCGCCATAACGTACACCATTGTGTGTACTCGTTCTTCCCTGTATCGAATCGATCATGTAGCATTTTTGTAACAATCTGCACCATTCTAAATTTGATTTCACAAGTGACTTACCCCTGAAACGGACTATGTAACGCTTACACTGAAAACACACTCACAAAATTCCCCGAGTTTTATTTAGTCATATAGGTCTTCCGGTGAGTGTCTCCCTCTTGCGGATAAGGTCTACTTAGATTGTTCCTGACCGTGGGCAGATCTGCGTATTATGTTTCTGTAAAAGCTCTACGGCTTCCTGGCAAGGCAGCTTTGTAGACGTAGAGGAATTCTTCCGTTCTCAAGTGGTTATCTATGCTATTTTTAACTGAGTTGATACTAGGTGCATGTACTACCTATTCTGGTAAATTGTTCCACAATTGTGTAACTCTTGATAACAAAAACTCTCCTTTCTTGTATTAACATGTGAACGTTCTTGGAATAATTTCAAACTATGATTCCTTGTTCCTTCATTTATTTCACAGTCGTTGCATAACATGACAATGTTAGAAGACACATTAATACCATACTTGCCTTTTAACAGTTTATATACTTCTATCAAATCTTCGCGTGTTCTTCTATATGCTAATGTAGGGAGTTTCCTCGTAAGTAATATCCTTAATTCCTGGGAGTTGTTTAGTTGCACGTCTCTGGACATTTTCTATTGCATCCTTATATTTTTGTTTATAAGGGTCTTAGGTGATTTAATACAAACAGCCCAAACTTGAGCTAACGCAGGAGTTGTATGGTGCTTGTTTGTGCGCATGCGTTGTGGGTAGTTTGTTTGTTTATTTTATAGGCATTTTAGATGATTGGGTGTGGTGAAAGGGAGATTCATAATCGCTGTTTGAAACGCGCTATAGTCATTGCACAATCACGGAGGACGCATTTTACTTCAAATATCTTGAAACAATTACTGAAAATACGTGTATTGCAAAACTGCAGTTGAATGGAACAAACTGTTTTTTGATATTACAGACTTCTCACTAGTCTGCAAGTTCAAATCACAGCGACGGAACACATGTCTTATAAGGGGGTGGGGTGCGTATGCCAGTAGTTAAGCCTCAATTTGAAAATACATATGAAAATGAACCAATATCATTGCAGCAGGGTGATTCATCAATCGTTTTTTGTTTACTTCAGCTGACCAAACACACGTGAAGATGTTGTAATTGATCCTAATGAAGTCTGAGGACAGTGATTAGCTGGAGTCAGCCATAGCCGGGGCCTCTTATCAGATCTGTCTACTGACTGGACCTTCTGGCCAATCAAGCAAGTGGCATTGTTTTCTGAATGTCTGCTAATTAGGCTGTGTAATATTATGTAATTGAACTGCTCGAGACATCTGGCCTTTGAGGAATTCACACACTAAGGTGACTTTTTGTTGATGTTTACCTATGTAAATACGGCACAAGGTCAAACAATAAATACAAATTTGAACGTAACGTAACAACTGGCTGTATTGAATTTTCGTATAAAAAACACATATTGGACTTTCTGGAAAACTGTATCAGGTGTTCATAGTGCCACCTGAGAACATTGTGCTGGATTACAAATTGTCCAACAGCGAAGTGCTGATTTTTCTGGAGGGATTACAAAAAATAAAATTGCAGAGTGCTTGTAACATTGGTGCCTATAAAGTGTGTTGTTTTCAAAATTTTCTCCAAAATCATCATGCCTATTTGGGGTTAGGACACTGTTAAACTTCCTGCTTGGTTACAGACGAAAAAAAGTGCAGTACATTTTTGAGAAATGACTTTTTACAATATTCACTTGCTCTGACATAAGTGCATTTGAGTAGTCAGATTTCTAGATGTGATTGTAGAAGCTGTTGACAGTAAAATGTTGTCTTTTTAGCTGATTTTACTAAGCGGAAGGATATCTGGCAGCAATTTGGCTAGTTGACACTTTAGCCGGATTACTGCCGGCATCCATTTGTAAATATTGACGGGTGTCATACATACAGGCATTTTGCAAGAGCTAGATATATTAGATTTTGACCAAACTCGGCCAGCATGTCAATGAGATGATAATAACAGCAGGTGAGAAGTTTAAGAAACTTTATAGGTCACGTTTTCTTATAATCACACAAAACATTAACATGGTCGCCAATGGGAAAACCGACAGTGTGCTGACCCCTTTAGATGATTGGGTGTGGTGAAAGGTAAGTTCATGATCGCTGTTTGAAACGCTATGGGACTTTCTAGTTCAGTAATCGGTGGTGGAATCATATTCCAGATTCGAACTGCTCGGGGGTAGAAACAGAACACTGCTGCATTGATGCGGCACCTAGGGACTACGTAGTGGCCACGGTTTTTTTACTGTGTTCGTAGACCTGGTGGGAGTGTGATGTTGATTATGTTATTTAATATTTTGTAAAATGTCATGGCTTGTTTGATAATGCGTCGTCGGTCAAGAGTTGACCATCCAAGGGTGGCTATTAGGTATGCTGCATTTGTTTGGCGTCTGTGGTCATTTCTGACAAATCTGGATGCACAGTGTTGTACTCTTTCAAGGTGTTTAATTTGGGTTGCAGTGTGTGGATTCCATATGGGAGAGGCATACTCGAGATTTGGTCGGATTAGCATGTTATAGGCTGTTTCTTTTACTTCAAGTTTGCATGGTCCGAGGGTTCGTTTGATCATGCCTAGGACTTTTGAAGATTTGGAAGCTATGTCAATGATATGGTTAGCCCAGGTTAGTTTAGAATCTAATTTTATTCCAAGGTATGTGTGGCTAGGGGCGGTAGAGAGTGGTATGTCAAAGAGTGAATATGAATGTAGTCTGGGTTTGGTTTGGTTTGTTATTGGGAGATGCACACATTTAGATATGTTAAATTCCATCTGCCATTTATTAGACCATGTTTAGAGTTTGATCAGGTCAGATTGGAGAGTTTCGTGGTCTGTTTCGGATGTGATTTTGCGATATATAATGCTGTCGTCTGCAAAGAGATGTACAGAAGATTGGACATTTTCGGTTATGTCGTTTATGTAGAGTAAAAATAGGACAGATCCTAGGACTGAGCCCTGTGGTACACCAGATGTAACATTTGTTCTGGGGATTTTACAGCGTAATCTAAATGACTCCGTACTAAAGCTTTATATAATGGTATAAAACTATCTTCATTTAAGGTTGTAAACGACCTTCTAATAACTACCATGATACTGTTTGCTTTATTAATCTTTTGGTGGATATGCTTGTCAAATTCTAGTTTTTAGTCAATAATAACCCCTATATATTTTCTTCTTCTAACGCAGTTAATAGTAAATTAGGTGTCCTAATTTAATGTTAACTGCGTCCTGAAGGTGGCACCAGCAGCGACCCACGGCGCGCGAAGATGATGCCTTCTCTACAATAAGTATTTCTACTTCCCGAAGTTTACATGTAACATCAGTCACGACTGGCTCAAAATCAAACTTAAATGTGATGATTGGCAAAAAATGTACACTAACAAGCTACGTCCATGTTTCAATATCCTATTTTATGCATTTAATTTACATAAATTTACTTTGCTTGATAACATCTTCCAAATAATTGACATACACATTCATGTATTTGTGTAGGTCATAATACCGATCACTGCGTGTGATACCCTCTCCAAATTGATTTCCAGGATTGATTAAATCCGCCCACCTACTACCGTATTACGCTGCGTCTTATGTCTGCCAATCACGTTTTATCCCGATGGTTGTGGATAACGTGGATTTGAATGTAATAACTAATACATGATGGGGCACTTTATCGAAAGAACACGGAAAACTGTTCTTACAACTTGTTATTTATTACATGAACACGTGAAGAGTGCGTGCCTAGTTGTTATCAATTCACATTCGTCAATTAGATATTTTATTCTTATATTATTGATCAAATGATTATAAAAATACTGTTTAGCTTAAAAATACTTCGTTAAACTTCTCCATAAATTATATCTAACAAATTGGTAATACGTTATTCCAGTTGACTATTGCACCTTCAAACTCCACAACAGATCGCAGCATACAGTGGAATAACCTACGCATTAGTAATGATCTGACAGATCTTATAGCCGATTGCAACGGAAGAGAACCTTTGTTTGCATTGTTTGCTTGGCGCTATAATATATTATACGATTAACGCACACACAGCTATTTGCATTATGGCCTCCTTTATGGTGTAATTGTATACATCCAAGATAACTGAAATCTCGGCGCTTTATCTTATAATTTGCTAATATAAGGATCTACAGAATGTTCCGTCAATGCGAAAGGGTTAGCTACACTTGCATTCAAAGTGATACTGTAGTCGAACGACGGAGGTCTCTGCAAGTATGCCATCGCCACCTCGATGCATACGTGCGCCGTCAGCCCGGACGTGACAAGCGTGTTGTCACGTACGACGTCCTGGAAGAAGTGTATGTACATCGTCATATTGTTTACTTCCATCAGTATTGTGTCGTGACCAAGCTCTGAAAGGAAGCGCTTCAGCGGCACGCTGAAGACTTCGGTAACTTCTTCGTTCGGCTTGGGCCGGAAGTCGGGAGAGACGAACCCTACAACCGGGGTGACGAGGATCTTTCCCATGGCGACGTGGGGCGGCAGGACGGCGACCACATCGACCTGAGACCGCTCGAGGCCGATCTCCTCGCACGTTTCCCGGATACATGTGTCTACCTCGTTGACGTCGCCGTCCTCCTTCATCCCGCCAGGGAAGGAGACGCATCCCTTCTCCCGGCTCATCTGACGGCACGGAACAAATACACAAGTGTACACATACATAATCTACACACGCACACACACCACAGACACACACAGACACACACACACACACACCACATACACGCACGCATACACAAAGACATCCACTTAACCGTGTACCTCTTATATTCACATAAATATCACCATGTTATATTCACATAAATATCGCCATGAGGATGAATGATTACATAGTTTGAGGATAGATTTATTTTTTGCTCCTAGGCTAGCGGCTGTGAGCAGTTGTAATAGTCCTGAATCTCTAATAAATAACCTATTTTTTATTAGATTAGTCTCGCATTTCCTATAAAACGTTTTAGCACGAGGTGTTCGTAATTCTTCCAGTTTGCTAGATACTAAAGATGGTATACTGTGACTTACATAACAAGCCAATTCAATTTTTGTTTAGTTTAAAATCATATATTTTCCCTCAAATTATGCACCTGTTCATGATAACATACTTAACGCTGTTGGTTTAGTGTGTCCCTGATGAGCGCGGTGCTATAAACTACAGTGCACACGGGAAATTCGTACGATTTCGGCAAGTATGTATAATCTGCATGTTTCAGTTTCTGTATAATTACTAAAACTGTGCGAATACCGTCCACAACAATAACTAGTAATAACAGTATATTAAAGATAGCGATGCCTAGAGAACGCTACTGTTGACATGGTCGAGCAGAACAAACAATATCGCCTAGCGGATTTGGACTGAGCAAGACGTTGAATAAAACACGTGTTGTTTATTTTATAGACAGTTCCGTGGCAAATGTTGCCAAGCAATTTAATTAAGTGATTTAAAAGATAATTCTCGAAGTAGAAATAATGCATTATTAGTAATAGACGTTTATTTCTGTTTTGCTACGCGGCACATTCTCCAATTATAGCAATCAACGGAAATATTGTCTGTTTTCACTGTTCACCTTCATCGACCTCTTCGTTAGCCACACGTGGACATCGTCGTCTCGTCTGAACAGCGCAACTAGGACGGCCGATTTCCGCAGACGGTCGAGAGCAGTGTTTGCAATGTTCTTCCACCGATACTTCGACTTTTCATATTTCATTAGTTGCTGCTTTTTTGACGCATCCATTGTATCGAAACCGTGGCTTAGCTGTTAGCACAACCTGCGGCAACATGTAACAAGGGTAATTAGGGCAAATGTTAGAACATACATGCAGCAACGCAGCTTCCACACCGCATTATTTACAATTACAACGCAGATACGGCATCGGAATTCGAACCTATGTTTCGTCGGACGCTGGCTCGTCAACTGCGGTTTTGGTTAATCAGCGATACGGTCATGGTTTATACTTTTAGTGTTATCAGTGTTATCAGAACGTTCTGGACCATTGCACTATCGCGAGTGCTGATAGGATATCGCATGCAAACGCAGCCCACTGTTTGGTAAAGGAAGATCAGTGACGTATTTGGGGATGATGGGTTCGGGCAATGGCTACCCTTTTGCATTGTTGTCCTTTTATAACCTGCTGTGCCACTACATATTTGCATGGGAAACTAACGGGAGACTATAAGCTTGACCTGCCTTTGCTCCTTCTGAAATTAACCTGCGATCTAGGCCAGTCATGCAGAGACCACAATCTAACAACGAACTCTTTCAATAATATCTGGTGTATAACACATGCATATTACTAACGCAGCCATTGGCTATAGTTGTTATTATTATAACTGGAATGACATTACGTTATGTGATAGCTTCACTAATATTTTTTGAATATTTATTTCTTTGCACCTTTAACAACTTTTTACATGAAAGCGCATATTTATTTATTTGCAAAGTTTTTTTTCACATAACGCACCTTATAGCTTTTGCCTTTCAGGCGATTTGATAATTTAGTCTAATTATTTTGCTGCGGAACCTTGAGCACTTTGCATTTAGAGGCACCTACTTGAATGACAGAGCTGCACGTGACCTCGACATCCCTTATATAATAGCATACCAAATTAATGCTAATATACTATTATTTATATATAATTATTATTGTAACATTATCTGAAATGATGCGGAATGATGGAAAGAACGCATAGGGATGTAAAAACTAGGCAACAATGGTGAAATCAAGGTGGGTCTAGATTCTACAACTGCCATATAGGCTAACAGTTTCTTGTGATGTTATGAAACTGACAAGAGTATAATTGTTTTCTCATTCACATGTCATGGCCATAACATCGTCAAAATTTTTATTTTTTTATTCACAAAAGCTGATATTATATCGTGTTAGTGAGAGAAAGACATGTGGCAGGAAGTGAGGGGGTGTGGCAGGTTGGTTTTAGATATTTATGGAAGGTGTGTTGGCCTAAAAATGTATTGCAGGATGGCCTCAAGTAGGCTCAATATCAGGTGGGAGGTGGGACGTTGAAACCCTGGCCCTGACTGTGGCCGACACCCCCCCCCCCCAGGTAGTAGTCAACGGTAGCCTGAACAGGCTAATGACCCAATCACTGAAACAAATAAGTGTATTAAAATGTATTATTCGTTATGTCTTCAACATATCTCCCACCTGATATTGAGGCTATTTGAAGCCATCCTACAGCTATGTAATTGTGTACATGATAACGACATAAAGTCCTTACAATATGATGTTACATATACTAACGATATATTTGTTACTGTTGATGATATTGAACGCGCCATTGGGCAGTTAGATAAAAATAAATCACGTGGCAATGATGGTGTTTATGCTGGACATCTAATGTATTGCAGCAGACGTGTATTACCACTATTAGCTGTGTTTATGTCTACATTACTACATTGTTTCCTACCCGACTCTATGTTATCAGTGGTACTTGTATCTGTTATCAAAAATAAATGTGATAAAAACAATGGTCGTGACAACTACAAACCGATTGCTCTAGCCAGTGTAATATCAAAAATACTGGAAAAAGTCTTATTAGATCGAATGTCATCCTTTCTAATAACTAGTTGTAACCAGTTTGGCTTTAAGAGAAAGCTGGGTACTGGTATGTGCATATGTCTTAAAGGAGATTGTTGATACTTATAAATGTCTAAATGGGTCTATGTTCATGGGGTTCCTTGATGCTAAGACATTCTACATTATTTAAGAAATTGATTGACAGGCAAGTGCCTGGTTATATTGTTAGAATTATGATATATTGGTGCACAAGGCAAACTATGTTTGTACGTTGGTCTGGAATTTTATTTGACGGGTTTCATGTGACAAATGGTGTAAGACGAGGTGGACTACTTTCTCCATACCTGCTTAATGTCTATATATTGATGATTTAAGTAATGCATTCACAAAATGGTGCACTGGCTGCTGTATAGGTAAACAAAATATTAATAACTTAATGTATGCAGATGACCTGGTGATATCCTCCCCCCCCCCCCCCAGAATTATTATCAGTTTGTGAACCTTATGGTATGAGTCATGAAATAAAATTTAACCATAGGAAAAGCAAGATACTTATAAATAGAGGGAGGTATATGAAGCATGTTTGCCCCTTGCATTTAAATTAAATGGGGAGGACATAAAAGAGGTCAGTGGTGTAAAATATCTAGGTCATATTATTTACAATGATGACAGATATAATGCGTCAGTGTTGCCAGTTATATGGTTATATGGTAATGAGTCACTCAGGAAATTTTATATGTCAATCATTCAACCAATCTTTATTTATTTCAGACAAAAAAACGTACATGTATTATGCATTATAAAAAGTATATCATAGTGTATATATGCACCGATGATGTAAAAATTAAGCTGTTCAATACCTTTTGATCGTCAATGTACATCCCAACTATGGTGGAATCATAATGCTTACAGTATCCACAAATTACATGTTTGTTATAACAATGTGTTCAGAAGAATATTTCGATTACCAAGATATCGCAGCGCTTCAGAAGTTCAGGCATGTTTGCAGGACTTGTTCCGGACTGTAAACCAGTCATTCGAAATCTTGTTTACAAATTCATGAAACATTTAGATAAATCAAAAAACTCTTTGGTAGTAGCTGTACTAGGTATGGATATCAGGTGGATCTCCAGGATTAGAAGACGATGGGTTAAGCCCCTATACGTACACAACGATCTTCTCAGGCGTCTGTACTGTAGGAGCCGTGCCAGTGCCAGTGGTACTGTGTGGCTGTGTTTTCTAATTTGTCATTAATTTTCTTATATATGTATACTTTTTATTAAATAATGTGCTTCTACTATTAATATAGCTGTTAACTGTTGCATGGATATATGGACCGATATGTGTAACGCTATAAAGTAGTAGTTTTAAAAATTGCACTAATGTAATTGCCTTTAAGAAAAGGTATAGATCACTACTGGTCAGTAAATACAATATATAGTACATTTTATTGCTATAATCGTATTCAAATCTTAATTTTGTATCAAGTATTCTTACATCAACGATACTTATTCCTGTTGGTCAATAAATACATTATGTACTCTTCGAATTCTTTAAAAAATATATATTTTTTACTCTTTTGTTATACATCATGTTCAAATCCTTTTCATGTGTCAAATTTATCTACATCAAAGATACTTGTTCCTGTCTGATGACTGATGTCATCAAGCCTGCATTGTCTATAATTAGTAAAACATGCTTATTAGCATGTATAAGTCCTATGTTAAAATAAGGATTATTAAATTATACTTCATGTATCTCATTCGTCAAATTATCTTTTAAGTACATGTATTATGGAAAGGGAAATGCTAACTATAAGTATTGTACTTCTTGCATTCTCCTTTCAACATTTCAATATATCATATACTATATTATTTAGTATGTATTATAGGAATTATGCTGTATGTATATTATGTTGAATAACAAAATAAAATAAAATTCAATATAATGTATTTGTGTCTGAAATAAAGCATTGAACTGAATATTATTAAATCAATGTAATTATGCAGTCTAACTGTGTATTATCGGGACTGGATAATTTTAGCATTTACTCCAAAACACATGCCGATATACTGGCTCGTCGAACAAACCCCAAGATACGGCTGTAACAAAGGGGCATGGTTGTGTAGTTCTTGTACCTACCACGGGACATGAAATCAAGGAAGTCAAACACAAACAAAAAAACTTGTCGTTTGTTGCAGAATTCAACCTGCCACCTGACAAATGCTGGTTATGTGTGCACTGTAAAATGAAATATTAGTCAGCATATAATTGCCACACGTTACTACACATAATTCGTAACATTTGAATTTATTTAAAAAAAAACAGACTGATACAAAATATTCAGATAAGAACGTAATATCACGAATAAGTACAAATGCATGAAATACAACATATAATGCATATGTTTACAGGAGCATGAACGCAGCGCATGTTACTTAAATTTTGTTAGGCGGTATACCGTTATCAGGGACGTAGCACGCACATTTGATCTGACACCTAGTGGCTGTGCTAGGCAACTGTTTCATAGCAACCATTAAACGCCATATTGAAAAATAAAGGTCGACATAAAACTATTCGTGGTTTATTTACAGTGATTGCACAGGCTTGACCATGGTAAGTATGTGTTTGTGGATGCGACACGGAAGTCGTGACGTTAATTGTTAACATGACTTTATGCTCAGAAACTGTCTGGTCTTTAAAAATGCATTGTTAGTGTTATTTGCGGGAGCAGAATTCCAGAAACGAAGAGTGAGAGTCCGCTCTAGACAGAGAAGTTACTCCATAAGTCCATTGGCACTCACTACTGACACTAATCACTACCTCCAATCCGGGCATACAACCCCGCGTCAACTTCCGTACACAAGTGTTTACAACCGCCCAACACCGTCAGCGTTTTCTAACACAAAATGCCTTTAAAGTTTATTAGAAGATGCAAGAGTTAAAATATACGCGATAGGTAACCGTGAATGCTGCGATGAAAACCTAGCCTTGTTCTAGGGAGAGTTCCCCGAAATGATACCCTTGTCAAGGGAACTTCTGTATAATGTTGGCTCTTGTTCTAGGGAGAACATGTGAAAAACACACCCTTGATCTAGGGTGCCTTGGTAAAAAAACGACCCTTGAAATTGGCACATCCACAGTATTGCTGGTATAGGCAGTGCCCCCACCCCGGGACTGAGGCACAGTGTGTGTCTTACGTAGATTTGTCTGGCAACAGTTACTTTCCCTCGTGTGTGCACTGTGCCCCTCTGTTGCAGCCTCCCAAGAAGAAGGGGAAGAAGGGGAAGAAGGGAAAGGGGAAGAAGTCTGCCAAGTCGAAGACACCGACCGTCATTGATGGCGTCTCCACGGAAGAAATGACAAAAGAACAGGTACATCTGATGACCTCCATAGCTGAACTATCTCAGTTGTTGACCATTGAAAGATGAACAATGGTGTATCAATGTCAAATCACACCACCTGCAAGGTGACTCTGATAACATATTTTAGTCTTAATGGGAGTCTCCTTTCAAGTATTATGTTCAAGATAATTATACTTTGAAAAATAATTTTATTGTTAAACTGATTATTTCAAAAAATTTATGAAAGTTTTAGTTTTCTTTCCATGGGTTGTAGATGAACCCATGAAAGTTAGGCAACTGAGATCTAAACTGTATAGTAGGATAAGCTTAATGCACATGCACGCACACGTACTCAAGCACACACACAAACACATGGATATATACACATTATATGCAAACTTGATTATAGTTAAATACAACTGTTGTAAAATATGGAGGAAACAACCTACATGTATAGATGTATTGATTATCCATTTTTAGTCCTTTGGGCCGAAGATCCAACAGATCTATGCCATCACTCTGCGGGTGCCGTCTGCCATTCATTAGCTGTCATATCTCAGAAACTGTTCAGCAACTTTTTCGCTAATTTTGCGTAGACATATCTTACTCTTAGGGTACTGCCACTATGCACAAGAAATCTGTATTTTATTGAATCATTCTCAAAAACTCTGCAGTAACTTTCTCAAATTTGGTATTGACATTCCACGTGATAGTGCCACTATACACGAGAAATCTGTATTTGTTTCAATCATTCTAAGGGCCCACCAAAATGCAAAATTTTCACAGTTTTGTCTATTTTCTAAAAAAACTCTGCAGTAACTTTTTCTCAGTGTTTTAATAACACAAACTACTACATACAATCTTCACATGCATATAGTCTCCACTAAACATGTCAACATTTTACTTCTCTCATAACCCTTAATGATCTATAACTATGATTCACCAAAAAACATTTGATTAATAACTACAAACTCACAATACAGTCCAAAGGACATCAGGGCCACTTGGCCCATTTTTACATATTTACATTTATTAATTTTTACATTAAACTCCCAATATGTATTTATTTATTTAACTACTAGTGGTATTTTGTATTCTATGCTAATTCACATGTGTGAAATAGTTTTATGTAGTTAATTACACAAATTCGGAGTTATTGTTATTGACTTTATTTGAATTATTTTATTTATTCATTAGCATATTATTCGGTTGTTGTAAGCACTGCCAAACATAGTTTTGTTTTGGATTTTAGTGTATAAATAAAGTAATTATTATTTACCTGTCTGTCCGTGTCCCAGCTGGAGGAGCACATAGTTAGACTGCGGGAGGAGCTGGATCGGGAGAGAGAGGAGCGTAACTACTTCCAGCTGGAGCGAGACAAGGTGAACACATTCTGGGAGATCACAAAGCGACAGTTCGAGGAGAAGAAGGCAGAATTGAGGAACAAAGACAGGGAAATGGAAGATGCAGAGGAGAAACACCAGATTGAAATCAAGGTTTGTGCGCGGAGAGCCGATCGTTGATCGGTAGTGTGCGTTTAAAGGGAAACAAAAGGCGACTGTTTGAGACTGTGTGTCTAAGAGTTAATAAAAACTAACCGTATGGAGCTACAAGCAAGAATATTGTGCAAGTAGTTTACTAGAATAACCTTATTGAAGACAGTTATTTGTTGCATAGACAGCGCCATTTTGATAGTAAGACCGATGTCAAAAGTAACTACCCTTTTCAGTTCGCAGGTCACCGAACTGGGAATACTAGTCTAGTTTATGACACTCGGTAACCCGTATACTTCTGCCAATCATTTGTTAGCATTTGTAATAATTTTCTCAGGTGATTATGCCACTTTCAGTTATGTAAGTTGTTTTTATGTATATTATGATATGTTTACATCCATAGCCGGTGCAGTAGATGAAGTAGTTTACAATATAAATAATCGCCAGATCTGCTTTGTCGCTATAACTTGTACTAATGTTATGTCTGCAAATGAGGTTGAACAGGGGTAAGTTCAAATTGCAAACAAAAACAGATTCTAAGCACTCTATTGGGAATGTCGAGGTTGGCTGGGTTAACCATAGGGCCCTTTGACATTCCGCATTTTGGCATGGCTCCCACTTTCAAGCAATTGATTCAGCGAACTTCCTGCTAATAATCACCACCCTGGATGATTCCAAGTAACAAACTACTCTGCTTTGATGTAATTTAATTGAGAAGGTGGGTAGGTGTATAACATAAGACCTTCTCAATTATGTTAATACCACAGTCTGTTTTTCTTCAGTTGATGTTACCTTACATAGTCCATAAGGCTGTCTTGCAACTTCTCCATCTCTTTCTGTCTCTGGCTACATGTTTTGCACCACTCCATGTTCTCCATCCCAGTTGGTATCTTCCATTTCCAATGGTTGGGCACCTCGCTGTGCATGTAAACACTCCACAGTATATATGTTCCCTGTCGCACTCTTTGCTCGGCCGACAACTCTCTCATGGTTGTTCCTAGAGTTAACCTGGAATGGTACGGCAGACGCGCATTTTCATATGCAGGTCCCACCCTCTGGAACTCTATTCCACTAGAGCTAAGAAGCCAACTGGATGTTTTAGGAAAGACCTGAAAACCTTTCTCTTTAATCATGCTTTTTTTGTAATTATTATTTTTTTAAATACATATACATTTTTAATATTATAATTATATGGCCTACATAATAATCGAAATGTGTAGTTTATTCTGTGTTAGCATATTTAGCACATGTGTTGTAATATTATAACGACTATGCAATGTATTCTTACATCATGTTTTAGTTTGTAAACACCTCTGAATATGCTTTGTAGAGAGAGATATGTGGTGTCTAAATAAATTTGATTTGATTAGTTGTTCGCCAGGTTGTCTTAGGGTGACCCACTTTCTTCTTGTTAGTGCAATCAGGCATGTTAGTGCAGTCAGGCATGTTAGTGCAGTCAGGCAGTGACTGTGTCATTTTCTCCTGAGCACAACTGAAATAAAATCGATACTTCTCAAAAACAAATTGAAAACAATGGAAATAATTTGTTTCTGGCTATCTAAATTTACCATCAGCCATCTAGTATAGGTAAACACATATAACCATGGTTTTATTTATATATGCTTATTTACATAATATTGACGTAATGCAAAAAACAAGCAGGGTATAATCTGTTGTTTGCAACAATGTTATGGCACATATTTTGCTGAGGAAATTAGACAAACAAGAATTCAGTGTTCTGAAATATAGTATGATAAACGGAGTGTAGGCAACCACCCTTTTGTAGAAAGAAATAAAGGTATTGATGCCTAATTATCCTCGGAGCATGCTTGCTAATGTCATCTGCATTGTATCTTGGCTGGAGGCACATTCAAGTGTGTGGCATGGTCACTAGGTAGCGCCACAGTACATCTATCAAACAATCTTGATCTGCTACCGCATATTCTACTGACATTAATTATTTTGTGAGTTCTCTATGGTGCAGATGTTATCTGTATGTTAATACGCTAACTTTAGGGGGGTATGGTGGTATCTCCTCCCAGACGCCAGGGTCCACCTGCCTCTTGCAGTGTTCATTCACTTCATTCAACCATTCCTCTCATCTACAAATTGGTGATGTTTTAAAAAAACACAACTTGTTCTTTAGAGTTATTTACTTACAAGTACCTGATATACTTTTCTGCCTCTCGGAGAAAGATGGCGACTGGGCGAATTAGATGGTGAGCAACTCTCCAGATGGCGCCACTGTGAACAAGTTGGTTTGTTGCTCCGTGTAAACTAGAGTATTATTATTACTTTTTGATAAAAACTGAAAATTTCAGGCAGATAATTGGCATCGTGACAGACATTAGTGGAGCAAGGTTTAGTGCAGACGTTGGAAATGGCTGTCACATGTTCAATACCCAGCATGCACCATGGCGTCTGATGTCTGGTCTACCCTGTAACGTTCCCTATGTGACACTGCCACTGTCATTACTTGGTAAATTCCCTGCTGTTCAGAGATTATACTTTAGCCCTAAAAGTAACCACAGAAAATGCTCTGTAGCATACTGTTCTTACAAAAATCACAACTTTACTAATATTTGTCATAAAAATATTAATGAGGTATAATTTTATTGTTAAAGGAATGCTTTATTAGAATAAAATTATAATAACTATATCACATAATAAAATAATGGGGATAGTACTATCTGAACTTCATCCAAAAAATATATATAAAAAAACAAACATTTCATTGTGCTGCCAGATAACTATTGAATAGCTGTACGCCCAGAGAGACAAATGTAGCCATATATGTTAGCTGCCAAATAACACAAAAATGAAACAAATCTGTTGAGAACTTTTATTTTTATGATTTTTTCGATGTAAAATAGGCCGATTCAAGCAAGCCTGTGATCGTTGCAACCCACGCACTCGCCCGGAGAAACATCGCGCTGCTAATTTGTTGAATTTTCACATCAAAAAACACCCCAAAGTCATTCTAACTATCTGAAGTAGTATGATAACCTTATTTATGAATACTGTCAGGCATTTTGTCAAAATATTGACACAGAAACTTGAGATAATCTGAAGTAAACTTTCGAAGTGGATAAGTTGCCGAACAACCTTCCACCATTTTGTTATCGACTTTCTCTTTGGGGGGCTGATGATGCTAGATTTGAAACCATGGTTCTGATTTGCTAAATTAAGTCAGCTCAATGTAATTTTTGGCAGATCAGCCAATGACAGAGCTTTCCATCGATACCACGTGTACGGGGGTCTAGACTTTATGAATGGATGCGTAAATTCAGTACGCAGGACGTAGTAAAATCACCAAAATGTTGGCGTTAACCGTGTCACATGTTTTGTAAGCTAGATTGTGAGTAGCTGTCATTGAATCTGCTCATGAATAAATACACACGATCTCGAAAAATCTGTCAGCTATCCATAGATACCAAATTGTTGCTTTGTTACACCAGTGATACTATCTGTGATGTGTTTATGTATATGGGATGTTTTCTTTGTTTAATGTGTACTCATTTATGTTTAGCTCTGATAGCAAACATAATTCCTTCTGGCAATAAAAATTTGTATTACCATAAATTTCCGTGTATAATACACCCCCGTGTATAATACGCACCCTGACTTTTGTGAAATTTTGATAGAATTTCTATGTCACCATGTATAATATGCACCCTCGACTTTTGACATAAATCCCTAAATTCTCCGCTTCTAATATTTTGCTTGAACCCATGAATCCATCTCAGAATTGTAAACATGTCACCTACGCAAGTTACGGCATTGCTGCCGGCTTGTCACTCGCTAGTGACTAGTGTGTAAGTACTATGTAACTTGTGTTGTAGCATGACAATTGCGCAACTGATTAAATCAGCGCTTGCTAGAACTTACATTGTGTCGTTCTATTCTGAAATGCTACATGCAAACCTGGTACTTTCAACTGCGAAGCATACATGCGCTACATTCGTCTTTATTTACATTCAAAACACTTTAACAAGATTTAACAAGATTGCCATCCAGAAAATTACTCTGGATGGCAGTTGGACAAGGAAGCCTTTTGGCTTATCGAGAGTCCAATACTTTTTATCTACATGTATCCCGCCTTTTTAAGGTGTGTGTCGATTTTATTTTTAAACATATTCACGCTACTAGCACCAACACAATCAGGAGATAATCTGTTCCATTCATTTACAGTCCTTTGTGAGAATGAGAACTTTCTTATATCTAATCTACACTGCTCCTTTACTAATGTAGCTTCATGTCCTCTGGTCCTTCTATCTTTCTTAACTGAGAAAAAAAAATTTCTATCAATATTTTCATAACCATTCAATATTTTAAACACTTCTATCTGATCTCCTCTCAATCTCCTGGTCTCTAGTGTTGTTAAACCACATTCTTTTAGGCGTATTTCGTAACTAAGATCCCTCAGATTTGGTATCATTTTAGTCGCTCTCCTCTGTACTCTTTCTAGCATATCTATGTCCTTCTTGCGATATGGCCTCCATGCTTGTATACAATATTCTAAATGAGGCCTCACTATTGTTTTGTACAGCGGTACTATTAATTCTTTTTTCTTATACGCTATATTTCGCCTAATTAATCCAAGGATTTGATTTCCCTTTGACGCTGCAATTCCGCACTGCTCTGAAACCTTCATATCAGCACTAATGGTTAACCCTAAGTTCTTTTCTTTTACAGTAGTACTTAGAACAGTACCCCCCATTTTATATTTTACCTCTTCATTCCCATGACCTGTGTGGAGGCATTTACATTTCCCAAAATTGAACAGCATTTGCCAATTTTCAGACCATTTGATCAACCTATCAAGATCATCTTGTAAATGCTGTCTGTCTCCATCACTTTTAATCCTTCTAAACACTTTTGTATCATCCGCAAATTTTAACACCTTGCTTGTTATATCATCGTCCAAATCGTTGATATATATTAAGAATAATATAGGTCCTAGTACTGATCCCTGTGGTACCCCACTCAATACCGATTTCCAGTTTGAAGCCTCCCCATCAACTACTACACGTTGTCTTCTGTCATTCAGCCATTTTTCTATCCAGTTTATTATACCATTTCCTATGCCATGGGCCTTTAGCTTAAGGAGTAATCTTTGATGTGGTACTTTGTCAAAAGCTTTTTGAAAATCTAAATAGATGATATCTACTGGTGATCCCTCATCTACCCACCTAGTGATGTCTTCCAAAAAACATAACATATTTGTTAAGCATGACCTCGCTTTTAAAAACCCATGTTGAGATGGGTTTATCAAGTTATGTTTAACAAGAAAATCCACCATGTGATCTTTAATTAGTCTTTCTAATAATTTGCAAATCACTGATGTTAAACTCACTGGTCTATAGTTCTCTGACTTGTTTCTCGAACCTTTTTTAAATAACGGTATAATGTTTGCCTCTTTCCATTCTAAAGGAACCACTCCCTCTTCTAATGACAAATTGAAAACTGTTGCAAGCGGTGCGCTAATTTGTTCTACAATTTCCAATAGTAGTTTGGGCGGAATCCCGTCCACTCCAGGTGATTTATTATCCTTCATAGCCCTTATTTTCATAGCTACCATTTCCGAGGTTACAACTAACTGTCCTAAATAGTCTGATTCCCTTGAACTTAGCTTCTGGTACTGGCAGTGAACTAATATCTTCCCTGGTAAACACTGAACTAAAATACTCATTCAGGTCTTCTGCCATTAAGAATCCCTCTGATATTGTATTTCCAGCACTATCTTCTAGAGGACCGACCTTATCCTGAACTTTCTGTTTGCTTCGAATATACGCATAAAAACTCTTACTGTCATGTTTTATATTACTAGCTAATTTTTTTTCATAGCTTCTCTTTGAATTTCTAATTTCAGCTGTGGCTTGATTAAGTGCTTCTTTATAAATGTTGTAGTCTTCATCATTTCTAGTACATCTATATGACTTCCACATCATTTGTTTATACTTAATTTTTCTAATGGCTTCTTTCGATAAGTGTTTCTTTTTAGACCGTTTCCCTTGTTTTTTGAAAGGTACAAATTTATCGACTATGCACTTAATTTCACTATTTAAGATATTCCAGCATTCGGTTGCTGTCTTATTCTTCAGTGTGTTATTCCAGTCTATCTTTGCTAAATATTTCCTCATGTCCTTATACCTTCCTTTGTGGAAATTTCTCCTATACTGCTTTTTACTATTCCTTTCTGATTTTACTTTGATGGTAAAATGTATCTGGTTGTGATCACTACTCCCCAGTGGCTCACATATCTTGACATTGTCAACTAATTCTTTCTGTGAGGACAAAACTAAGTCTAACACATTCTCTCCCCTGGTTGGTTCTAGCACATGTTGAGAAAGGAAACTATCTTGTACTAAAACTAAAAACTTGTGGTCCTCACTCCCCATACTCTGTAGAGATTTCCATTGTATATGCCCATGGTTAAAGTCCCCCATAATAATACAGTTCCGTTTGCTTACTTCCCTTATAGCGTTTTGTATTTTTTCATTCTCTTCTATGCTTATGTTTGGACTTCGATAAACTAACCCAACTGTTAAAGTTGAGTTTCCTGTAACTATGTTACACCAAACAGCTTCTTCGCAATCTGCTTCTCTTTCTAATTTTATTTCATAAGCCTGGATAGATTCTTTAATATATAAAATAACTCCACCTCCCTTTCTTCCTATTCTATCTTTCCTAAACATTACATATCCTGTTAGTCCCAATTCGGCATCTGATATATCAGTGGTGGCCCACGATTCGGTTATACCTATTATGTGAGGGTCAATATCTTCTACCATAATGTTTAGTTCACTTCTTTTGTTTACTATGCTCCTTGCATTTAAACAAATGCATTTATATCCTGATTCAGAACAGTTTTCCAGGCTGTTCTTTGCCGATTTATTTCTGCTGTCTTTATCTATGCCTCCAGTTTCAGGCTTCTCTGTGAATCCCCCCTGCGAATCTAGTTTAAATAGATGCAGCCTGTCCCACTGTCAACAGATTGCAGCAAGTTCTCTGAGAAAACTGCTGCCCCCTTTCCACTTAGATGTAGGCCATCTCTCATGTACATATCTTCCCTCCCAACAAAGTATCCCCATAAATCTACGAATCCCACCCCCTCTTCTTTACACATCTGCTCAACTAGTGCGTTGATCGCCATCCTCTTGCAGTTTCTATATGTCGGCCCCCTTCCTCCCATTACTGGCAAAATTCCTGAGAGGATAATCTGTTCTACTCTTGTCTTCTTTAACTTCTTCACTAACTGTCTGTACTTCTGAACTATCCCAGTTGTTCCCTCCCTCTCTGCGTTATTTGTCCCTACATGTACTAGTATAGACCCTCCCTTGCCATGCCCCAGTACCTTCTCTACCCTTTCAGTTACATGTTCTATCCTAGCCCCCGGTAGACAAACAACGACGTCCTCCCCCTCGCTTAGAGTCTTATCTGTCTTTCTCACTTGCATTCACAACTTTAAACATGAAGTCACACTTGTTGACACTCGACCCATGACGCGGGCATCATTCACGTGATTCAGGAATGCCAATCAGGAAGCAACACGTGTTTTTCCCAGGCTGCGCTTCCCGGTCTCGTATGCTTCCTGCTCATTGGTGTTATTCACGATGTCAGACATACGGGCTCTCGTCTTTGTAATTTCTCGCTGCTAGTTTAGGGCTAGAGAGGTGGTTACGGGAGTGCGATTCTTGCCTGTCATTTGCATTGCTGCGGTGGTTTATGTGATTGTGACATCACGCGCACTTTGATAATATTACTAGTTTTCTAGCAGCGTTATTCCCGTCTGCAAACATTGATAAATTTGTAAGAGAAAATTTTTGTTTAGCCTTAGCACCATGTATAATACGCACTCTGACTTTTGAGTAAAAAGTGAAGGAAAAAATGCATATTATACACATAAATTTATGGTATCATTATTATTATCATTATTAAATGTTTGCATGTCAGTTGTGCATGAAGGAAATTAAAATTGTTAGAAAATAGTTACAACAAAGGCAGATACAGTTGGGCCGAATTTCAGCCTGAGACACTCCGAGGGTTATATATATAGTTACCTACTATATGGGGAGCGGTGGTCAAGTGGTAGAGCACTGTTAGTCAGTCACTGGCTGTCAGTCAAGGGGGCCGGGGATCAAATCCCACTACTGAACACTGTTTTGAAACATGGGCAATTTTGTTTTTTTCAAAAGAGACACCATAAGCTGTTTGTCCCTTCTGCTTGGTGTCTGTGCAAGGGGAGTTAGAGATCCCACACAGGGGTAAATGGGTAACCTTTCGTGGATTCAGTATGTCTAGAGAAGGATCATTCTGAAATTAAACTAGGACCACAATGGACACAAGTGCTTATATCACCAAAAGTGTACCTGGGTTAATGCGGTCACCTAGTAATTTGGCATAGAAAACACTAGAAAGGAAGCGAACCATGCAGAGGGCAAACTCTTGTAGCAGAGTGTACATTGTACTGTGACAGAATTAGGTCACTACAAATATGATAGAGTAGATAAACTTTGTCACCTGCAGCGTTAGTGGTCTTCAGGTTTGTAATGTTTATGTGGCTTGCTGCAAAACCACATAACATGTATTTGATTACTATTAGGTGTAGAGGTGAAAGGTGGTGTGTTAATTTGTAACAAATTAATCACCATTTGCAAGCAATAATTTACTTTGACAGCTGCTGAAAACAATTATCAGTAATTTTCTTACACCTGCCTATATTACAGCTGTATACAGCTTTTGCAGGTGTTGGTGTTTGATTTAAATTGTAGGAAATATTGTCAATTAGCAGTTTATGAGACCACAAATGAATAATTAGCGAGCTGTTGTTATCATTATGTTGTAAATTTGTTGTTTCTTGTGGGTATTAGTTTGATCATATCTTGGTACTTATGTCGCATAATGGAGATTGATGGAGTTGTCGATAGTTTCGCACCTGATAACATTGCAATATGCAGGTGATAGGAAACTTGTGGTTGTTTGTGGAGATATATGGGCAGTTGGTGAAGGGAGTACTGGTGCATTATGTCTTTATATCACCAATGTGTTCTCTATACATCAACACAAGGTGAATCCTGCAAACAATGTTAAACATATACATCATTACTCCATTGTAGGTACTTAGTAACTGAGAAAGAACAAGTGGATTTTAAGTTTTCATAAAATAAACTATATTTTGTCAGTGTACATCACTAGCAGTCTGATATATGCATGTGATCAAAATATTTGGAATGCCAACATTTATAATATTCATAAATCTTTATCTCAGGTATATGGTCAGTTAACTTGTACATAACAAACAAAGAATAGTGTATGATGTGTTTGAAACTTTGAGTGCACCGTTATACAATGACATCCTAGTTTAATATATGTCTTGCTATTTTACCGGTAAGTATGACAGTTTTCTGCATGTTACTATGGTATGTGTATCTATATATTAATAAGCCTCTTCGTGGACAGTCTGGCATTGGAGTAAACTAGTAGTAGTAGACAATATTCATCATGTGACCTGTTGCCTAGCAAAAACTCCAAAACAAAAATGGATGATGAACAAATGGAGTGTATAAAGAAATTAAACGTTCCCTTGTACATATTTTGAAATTATGGCTTCAAAAGTTTTTCTTTGTGATAAAGTGATATGGCAGTGTTGTTAAGTAGACACCTATATCCAGGAATGTATGATATGTCATCATATTGTCATGCAGCAAGGGTAATGTAATTCATTTACATAACCGTTATCAACATTGTTGGCAAAGGCAAAGCTTGACGGAGGTCACGCTCATACTTTTGTTTGTGACGTAGGCAGACCATGATGTAGATCCATGAATTCTATAAAACTACTACTATTAGTTCATCTGTGTAAGTTGCCCCGTGCTGACCGAGCATTGTTCCTACCACAGGTGTACAAGCAGAAGGTGAAGCACTTGCTGTACGAGCACCAGAACAACATCTCAGAGTTGAAGGCAGAGAGCACAGTGGCGTTGAAACTCGCCCAGGATGACCATCGGGGGGATGAACTAGAGCTACGACGTGACAAACGTTCATTCAAGGTCGAACTGAAGGAACAACAACTCTCGCATGAAGACGTCGTCAAAGATCTCAAGAAGGTCGGTACGGTTTCCAAACTGAATAAACAGTAAGAATGCTTACAAAACAATACTAGCTGTCAGTGGGACTAAATAAGCAATGCAGAAGGTCAGTGTAGTTAGCTGTTAGTAATGGTGGCATGGTTTATAGAGATTTTATAGTAAATGTTCTTAAAGATTAATAAGGTTACAACCGTGATATGATGACTACATGTCTACATGTTAAGATCATTACCAGTGACATACATTTTTTATATTTTCATTACAGTTAATGATAATATCAGCATTTTCATCCTGTAACTTACTATACCGTCAGAATAGATCGAGCTAATAAAACTTTGTCTTACAAGGAAGAAATTAACAAGTTATTTTGCACTTATATATAAATACCCCAGCACGGTTCCGAGTGCCTAAAATTTGCCAGATAGTTTCAATTTGCTATTAAACATTACCTTGATTAGGAACAAGACAAGAAGCTGACAGAACAAAGAACTGACTTTGTGCGACAAGCCCACGAGATTGAGCACAAGTATGAGAAGAAGATGAGGGCGTTGCGGGACGAACTTGACCTTCGACGCAAGACGGAGATACATGAGATCGAGGAGAGAAAGAACGGCCAGATCAACACGCTGATGAAGAACCACGAGAAGGCCTTCAGTGACATCAAGAACTACTACAATGACATCACGCTCAACAATCTGGCTCTCATCAACACACTCAAGGTACGACCACGGATTTACAGTTTGTAATTAATGGTTTGTATATGATCAGCAAAGTGGGCATTAAGTCGCAAAGTTATGAAATTCAGGTTTGTAGATATTTGGATTCCACAGGTGAGCTGTAGAATGATACCTCATTCGTTGAAATATCTTCAGTAGTTTTTGATTTATTGCCAAAAGTGAAGTAAACTTTAAAAACAATGCATTTAGAAACGAGGTCATTTTGTCCGATATTGTCTGTTGGTTTTTTATCTATGGATTCATAAATGCAAGTATTTTATTAGTTTTGGATTGTCTGTCGAGGAAAATAAACACGACATTGAAAGATGAGATCATAAGGTGTTCATTTCTGCCAAAATAAAACAATTAATAGAACATGACCTAGATAGCTATTTTTGCTTGTGTGCAGAACAGACCCATGTGACTTAACACCCAGTTCGCTACGGCGGGTCACAAATGTGTCTAAAGTTTCAGTCACATCTTGTCTCAATTCAAATGTGATGCCATAACTTCCTGTACTACAAGACTTAGCCACTTTTTATGATATCATTCAAAACCACTGTCAGGAGGGGCTGGATGATAAATAATGTTAACCACAGTTTCCAAAGGATGTGCTGAATAATTTTGAGAATGCTTGTAGCAGTTACTTTTTAATCAAAGTCGAGTTATTCTCTTTGCTTAGTGGTTTATATACACAGTAAAACTTTGCTTTTAATTGAATTGTACACAATGTCATACATGTAAATATGTTATTGTTATTATTACTGTTAATAGTCCTGATTGAGGACATTGTATGTGAAGTATGCAGGTTAAAAATAGAGGATCTAGAGTAGTTCTAGAGTATGTAGCTCTGTCCCAACATCGTAATATGTGACTGTGCACTGAAGCGTGGCTGATGCTGCAGGAACAAGTGGAGGAGATGAAGAAGAAGGAAGACCGTCTGGAGAAGCAGATGGCGGAGGTGATGGCGGAGAACAAACGCCTGGTGGAGCCACTGCAGAAGGCGAGGGATGAAGTGGACGAACTCAGGCGGCAACTGTCTAATTACGAGAAGGACAAACAGGCCCTGGCGGTGAGTGAAAACATTGTTCGGTCAACCACAGCCGGACAGATTTACCTCCAGCAGTATGATATACGTGCCATATTCGGTCCATTATATGTACAGTGCGCTTAACAAATATTTGAGATGTGAAAATATGTAAATTTTTGCATTCCAATAAGAGTACAGGGGTGTACACCCATTTTCTTGGGTTCTTTGGGATTTTGGGTACAGCTATCTCAGCAGATGTGAATGGCAAGTGATTTATACATCCAGATTATGAGCAGATTGATACCAGAACACTGTAAAATCTGATAATTTAGATGGACCTGTCGATATATTTTTTCATCACTGAGCTTTGAATCTAGCATGACATTGGTAGAAATTGAATTACACTGCTGGATTCAACAGTGAAGGTTGGCATTGGAGATTGCTGCCAGATTTAATGGGAAAGACTTGTTTACATGTCCATAGCATGGAAGATTTGTACTGGAAAATAATTGAGTTTTTATCAAGTGTTGGACAAAGTAATATATACCAAGACAAGTTGTGTCTTTTGCTATGGCATATAAACACGCTGTTCTGATTGAATGATGTCTTTGGTAACACGACTCATTCATAGCTACTGGCCGTGCATTATTAACATTTAGTCGTTTTTATGGACACATTTGAACTGCTAAGAACAGGTGATTTGCTTTGACTGTGTTGGTATTGTTGTCAACCCACTGATGTTTTACCTGTAGAGTGCAAAGGCACGATTGCGTGTTCTTGGCGCCGACCACAAGGCCTTGCAATGGGAACATGAAGTCCTGGAACAGAGGTTCGAAAAGGTATGTCAAGACCTTCATGTTGGTGTTATATACTTTACACTGGTATTGCATTTTCCAGTTTTACTCTAGTGTTTAGACATCAGATTTGTAATTTTAAAACTTGATTTTTTAATTAGCAACTTGTTTTTGTAGAGAAAAAATCAGCTACATATGCCTTGTTTGGTGCTTCCGAAGTGTCACTTGGTTTGAAATTCAAATTGGTTTATATTTGACATATCCGGTATTTAATACAAAAATGAAATACATGTGGTGACAATTAATACTATGATGCCAGTAAAAACTAGTTGAAGCAAATATATGCCCTGAACAGTATAGTAACAATAATTATAATATATAATACCTTGACAAAAAGTGAGATGTTGAATGGAGAACAATTTAGACATGATGTAATACCAGGACATAGTATGAACCTTTTTACAAGGCAATATAACATTAAATTTAACACTAATTTACAATTTAGTATATGTCATAATAATTATTCAGAAATTGTACGACGTTAATAATTCAGACCTGCCTACCATTCCGGAAACACACCTCAAATTACGGTATTACGGCGAGGGATGAAAATATTACGGATTCTTTCTTTATGACAATGATCGTCAATCACTTCCGTACTCCTCAAATTTAGCTTCCACTATATTCAACAGGTGGCAGCATATACATGCAGCTGGTTGTGACATGGTTTTTAATTCGCTGCATCTGGTCATACTCTCACCAATAAAAAACAGCGTTACAATAAATTCGCATGTCCGCGCTCAAACAAAAAGAAGTCGCACTGCAGGAAATGATGGCGGAGATCAAAACGGCACCACCACCAACCAAGAAGAAATGTGTGCTGCAAGAGTTTATAACACCATACTGACAGCACTCTAACCAGATATGTTTTGTGTGGACAGTGGACACAACTAGTCGCGGCACTTGTGTAGAATCTGGACCCACCTCGATTTCGCTGTTATAACTTTTTTTGCCTAAAGCCCTAACTTTGAAGTTTGATACATCAGACTGATCAATGCATTAGTTCTGTTATTCAACATTATCCCAGGCATATTTACTTTTAAGAATATTGCGTCTTAGAGCACTTTTGAGGCGTAAGTAGCACCCCGGTTTGCACCAACATACGCCTCTATATCACTAATTTTACAAGTGCGATGCTGTAACACATGACCGCAGCGGGGCAGACTAGCGCAAACCAGGTTGCTATTTCATAGTATTTGGGCTTCAACTATATTAGTCTTAGCCTAAGCGGCTAAGACTAAGTCTAAGACACAATATTTTCGTAATGTAAATATGCCTGGATGATGTTGAATGACGGAACTACATAAATGCCCTAGTCGCAACAGTGTGCAGTGTAAAGTTCGACATGCATTCAACTTGCACCTGTTGATTCTAAACTTAGAATGTTGAGCCTACCATGCATTGTGCACCCTGATGATCGTATGTTTCTCTATAGTCAAGTTTACATTGTCAATCTGTGAGTTGTATTTGTTATTTGCTGCTTATTACATAAGCTGGTTGTAATGTGGAATTTTGCTTGAGTAAGCATGCTGTTTTTATAATTTTCATAAAATCAGAATTACAATGGTTAGTATTTAATAAAAAACATAAGATTATTGAGGTTCTTTCAGATGCTTAAAATTTGACTTGAAAAGACAGAAAAAAAGTTCTAGTCATTGTAAAATCAATAGACAATGGAATACCACTAGAGAAAACTAACCTTGAGACGGTCTCAGTGCTCAACTTGGGTAATTATTGACCGTTCTTATGGTAAGAACTTAAGGAAAGAAATTAGCTATGCCTATAGTCATTAGTGTTTAGACGCATTTACTTTACAATTGCGGTTCTTCATGTTTGATTTTCACCAATGCTGGTTATGAACATCTACCTTACCTTGATAACTGGACGCTTCAAAACACCTCATAGTTTGTTAGAGACAATGTTTTGGGTTCAGCTATCATCATAGTCACAGTATTAAAGTATTACTGACAGTGGTGTTCTTTTTCTGACAATATCTGACACGGTTCTGAACAATTACTGACAGCGGGCCTATGTTCCTGAAAATCAGTGTAAATGGGAAGACGGATTACTGACAGGAAGATTTTGGGGTAGGCAGGTCTGAGAATTATTCGTTTCCTGAGTGGTTATACACGGAATCCATGTGTGTTTTGATGCTGGAAGTACATAACATGATGCACTTGGAAGGACATAAGTTGTTCAGGACAGACATGATGTGCTGGTGTCTGTTGCAGGTACAAGAGGAGAGAGACGAACTGTACAAGAAGTTTGTGAAGGCCATCCACGAGGTGCAACAGAAGAGCAACTTCAAGAACTTGTTACTGGAGAAGAAGCTCAGTGCTTTGGCCGACACGCTCGAGAAGAAGGAAGCTCAGCTCAACGAGGTCCTCTCGGCGTCCAATCTCGACCCGACGGCTCTCACGGTGGTCACAAGGAAACTTGAGGTAATTCTCAATACGTTATGAAACCATTCTAGCAAAAAATCCCATCTTCCGCAAAATGCGCATCCTCCGGATGGACGGATGGACGGACATAGTGCAGACGGATGAACGGACATAAGGACGGATGGACGGACATAGTGCAGACGGATGAACGGACATACGGACGGATGGACAGACATAGTGCAGACGGATGAACGGACATACGGACGGATGGACGGACATAGTGCAGACGGATGAACAGACATAGTGCAGACGGATGAACGGACATACGGACGGATGGACGGACATAGTGCAGACGGATGAACGGACATACGGACGGATGGACGGACATAGTGCAGACAGATGGACGGACATAGTGCAGACGGATGGACGGACATAGTGCAGACGGATGAACGGACGGATGGACGGACATAGTGCAGATGGATGAACGGACATACGGACGGACATAGTGCAGACGGATGAACGGACATACGGACGGATGGACGGACATAGTGCAGACGGATGAATGGACATACGGACGGATGGACGGACATAGTGCAGACGGATGGACGGACAGATGCAGATGTCGGTTTCCTAGTGTATTCATACGAGTCGTTTGTAAAAGATCATGTAATTTGAACAGTTGTTCGCTGTGCATTACTAATTATTCGATTAGTGATTGTTTAAACCAGCGTAAACCGTCTACTGATCAGTCGTCTACTGATCAGTGCTAAACTGTGCATGCGTGTCACCTATTGTAGAAAACACGCATAACGTTGCGAACATTGGTTTATGGTTCTGTACAAATTCCTATCTAGTAAGAACACTTAACCCACGAGGAATTTTGAGAGAAAAACAATAAAAGTGGTAGATGAGCCACTGAAGGTTAGGTGCCAGAGATACAAAGCCTTTAGGATGAAAAACTTAGCACAGACGAACACACGCACGCACACAAGCACACGTAGGCACGCGCGCGCGCACACGTGCACGCACACACCAACAACGCACGCTACTCATACAATGATATAACATGTATTATATGGTAAGAATAATTTTAGAGCTAGAGAAGTTCTAATCGTAATATTATTAGTTGTTTAATTGTGTGTGGTCGACCGTTGAGATAACGTGTGTCCACTGTATGTTTCCAGGATGTCCTCGACTCCAAGAACAGCGCCATCAAAGACTTACAGTACGAGTTGGCCCGTGTGTGCAAGGTGAGATTGCAACTTTTTATTGTTTCTATACATGTCATTAATTGGCACCAACTTGTCGTTTGTGGAGGACCGTCATACATCGAGTTTACATCCGCAGAATTCTTCATTTACCTTGTAGTGTAATTTGAGTTTACCACCAGTGTTTAACTAACTTATTAATTGTTCTGTAATTGAGACATTTTAAAAATAAATTTAATCAAACTGCTTGTATTTTATGGCATCTTATACTGATCTAGGATCAGTGACATGTATACATTAGTACGCATATTAGCTAAGTTGTATTAATATAATTTCTATTTATAGCTTCATGTCCCGTAGCTTTATATAATGCACATTTTATAGGGCTATTGTGATAAACAATGATGTTGTTACTTTGATGATCAATACTTGTTTTCATACCATGTAACGTGCATCACTTGATCTATTCATTGGTCTTTTTTCTCTCCAGGCTCATAACGATCTACTGAGGACATACGAGGCCAAGTTGACGCAATTCGGTGTACCGACAGAGGAGCTTGGTTTCAAGCCGCTCGAGAGTACCGTGGGGGGCCAACAGCTCGGCCAAGGACCTGCAGGACTCGTCTCAGCTCCCACATAATACCTACCTCTCCAGTGATGGGACTTAGAAACATGTGGATAGTTCATCTCAGATACCTTGGATTTTTATCACGTTTGTATGGGGAAAGAGAAAACCAAAACCAGTTTACGTTATGGAAATGGTGAAATATTTTTAGCAGATGTCTTTGGGCAGTTTGGCGGGATCTCAATCTTGGTTTCTTGCCAGATTACATATGGCATTCCTTTTCAGAGATCTGACAGCATTCCTCTCGGTGTTTTATGTTTGTAAATGTGTCTGTGTATATATATACAAAAATGTTGTCATGATACTCATACGTATGAGTGAAATAAATATACATCTTCAAGTGTCATCGGTATGACCTCTACTTATTTCTTGTAATCAGTTCAGAGTCCACAGTGACATGACAAATATGTTGTTAGGTAAACACGCACGTTATAGCAATGTGGGAACAAGAGATGAAACTTGATAAGAGTCCACGAAACAAACACACAAAGTTTTTATTTTGGGGCATTCAGGAAACATCTTGAACCCTCATAGAATGTCGTTGATCACGTATACAGTGAACATTATATGCATATGTTGGACATTTTATGATAAGATGTCTTTATTCGTATTAACAAATCGTCGTGATTACTAAATGTGAATGCATCTGATCGTTTGCTTGTTTAATTCGATTGGCAAACTGCCAGTTGTTATTCGAAGATGTAATCCAGATTGTTGTGTCTCTCGTCCCTCGACAATTCGCTAGATTTATCTACAAATGAAGCGTGATTGGTTGCGACAGGAACATTGCTGTGCGTGGTGTTCCCGGTAGGATTCGGTCTCTGTGTATCAGTATGTGTTTGTGAAACACACCAGAATCTTAAACTGCTTGCCAGCATTCTTCCTGGGCATGCTGATTACAAGTAGTTGCTGAGCCAACTTGTGTGTAATCTGGACTCCAGTGAGTGCTGTTAGCTTACGGATTCACCACACTAACTGTCATTGGTGCCTGCAAGTCCCACAGAGCAAACGCGATATCGACAAACATGTGCTATCAAGATGGACGTCTTTTTGCAATGGCGCATTTTGTACAGTGTGTATATTTATAGCTAATGTTTACAGATTGAGACTGATATGATGTCGTTTTGAATACCCGAGTAATACAATGCCCATGCAAACAGCCACCGAATCGGACACAAACTAAATTACGTTTGTCCGTTCTTGTCAAAGATTGTAAAAATGCCCTTTGTGTGAGATGGCGTCGAGCGAAGATGTGGGTGTAATACGCTGTGATGTTTTATATTTGTTATGTAGATGTGTACATGTGTAAAAACGTCCTATGTTGGACTCGATCAGGCAGAGTACGATAAAGTATTTAAATAAATATTGCCAAGCGATCAGTGTTGTAAATGCTAATTTGTAAAATTTATATATTTTGTTGTACTGTCCATTTGATGTTGGATTCTAAGCTTATGATGTTAGGTTAACAATTATAAGAGTACGATTACTCGACATCGGAACGAAGTGTTGAAAACTTAGTATTTTCTTTCTTCCTTTTATATTTATTTTCTGTGCTATGTTTTTAGCGTGGAAACGAATGTTAGGTAGATTTGGGCCCCTTTATTCTCATCTTTACGAGATACTAGCCACTGCAGACGTGTAATACGTATCAAATACCAGAAACCAAAGTAAGTTAAATCGTTATGTGCTGGTTCAGATTTCAGCACTTTTAATTTTGAGATAATTGAAGAAAAAAATCGGTACGAAGCTAGGGTGTGCCTCATCCCCAACTATTACCAAGTGCGGATGGGTCGCGGTCTTCACAATCTCTCCCGCCCACTACATGCTCGTCTACAGTTGTTGACGACAATGAAGATCTCATTGCGATGGACAGGACGAGATGAACGGCGAATTGCTAACTATGCGAACAAAACTCGCTTGTTCGCCTTCGCGCTGCGTGGGCTCTAACGCATGGTAGATTCCATTGTACTACCGTACGCGAAACGCCAACGTTATCATTCGCAGAGTACATATCTTTTATATCTTGTGTGGGGGTCAAAATGGTTAACCCCGTGTACAAAAAACGACGTTATATCGCCAGGAGCTGATAACAATTACGCTGCTAGCATTTCCTGGTCAAGACAATTGTCGAGTTGGATATGGTCGATGCTGTATTGTCGCCTTGTAGTCAATCCGGTGGGTAACCAAAGCTAGTGTTTACCTCGGAAGGACACGTTTGCATGCTCGAATGGTTTCGCAAACGGATACTTCTGTAGGCAATGCTCGTATGCCACGGTGTTGGATGACATATTATGTCCGACGCTCTGTGGGTGAAACAACTTGATATGGGGGTGTCTCGTGACAACATCATTTTATTGCTTCTTTAAAAGATAATTATTTCGAACAGGCTCTCATAAGTTCGCAAAATCGAGAAAAACGTACCAGGTAATGCGTTTCATACTTGTTCAAACCACCTCAAAAGTACCAAAATGTGTGAGCCAACATGCAGGGGATTCAACTGACGTGGCATGGCTGCCAACGCATTACTTACCACGCTACCCTGTTCGGATATCCACAGAGTGTTTGTCAAGATGCCATCATAAATACTGTCTTTTCCATATCGTACTATCATAGCATCATAATAAACGACTCGTTTACTCCTCACGTCATATGCCACCTAGTTAGACAGTTTTCACCCTGAGTAGACCTGGCAAATGATTTGTGACACTCGTAGTGTTTCTACGAGTCTTACAAGTTGTTTGCCAGGTCTACTTAAACATTGTATTTAGAATCGTCACCAGGTTCCTAGTTTTGCATTTATTTATTAATATAACGTTCTTAAGACATTGACAACTATTTTGAAGGTGTACTGCTTGCCAAATTGTGCTTTGTAAGCCCGTAGCAACGTTCGCAATCTTGAAGATCTGTACGTCCCCGTAACATGTTCAAATGGTAAAACATCCAGTTTTAAAACAAGCTTTATTGGCAATTCTGCCGAGGTGGGCTGAGTTAACTGCAATACCCTTTAGTGTTCAGCAATTTCCCATTTTCCCACGTTCAACACAGCAGACGTCCTGTTACAAATTACTATGCTTACTAATTCCGGATAGAAGAATAGGCTGCCTCCCTTTAATAGTGTATTGGATGGAGCATACGACAAATGACACGTCGTCTTACCGTGTCCTTCACACGAGGTGTAAGGCACATGCTTCAGTCCGGTCCGTGACTAGATCTTCCGGTGGGCTCGGGTTGTCCAGTAGTATAGTCGCTGTGATATTGAATGTGGATCACTGTGGTATATTCACCGGGGTCCATTTATCAAGGCGTTGATTATGGACACCCCCTGTGAAAAATTACTTCATAATGTGTTGAGCTATTCAATGTATTTTACTTGTACTCTACGATTGTCAGCGCCTTTGAGCAGATTTGTTATCCGGACATACGGCGCTCTATAAATGCTTTATAATAATAATATTTAGAAGTGGTTCATTGGTTTATGTGCTAAAATTAAACTATGTAAAATGTGCCCAAACCTTACTGATATAAATCCAGAATGGCCATTTCAGTATATATTTTATGGTTGCCAACATTGTTTTAACAATTTTGTTGACACATTTTTGCTTTTCAGAATAGTAACTTTTTATTTACAGACATAAGTGGACCATGTAATTTTTAAATCACTAAACACATAACAGTTCAGTTTTTTTTACAAAGGCTTCCGTATACCACGCCGTGGTAAATGGACTTCCGGTATACCCGGTCCATTTACCAGCAGCAGAAGAGGTGGGACATGTAAAACACGGATGTGTCTGGTGTGTCTTCACCCCCATGGTGTCAGAGAAAGGAGTAAAGATGGTCATTTCAAAGCGTTATGAAGATGACGTGATTTTTACGATAAATATATTACTTGGATAATCATTGTTTATGCAAACATCACGTCACAGCGGTAAAACATGACATCACGTCTGTTTATTTGGCGCAAGAATTAATATAAATGAAACAGTAGAAAAGGGAAAAAGCATGAATAATGTGAGGGATGATTTGGAGAGAGAACAGAAGAGGTTGTCGAGAAATAATGGAAGAGGTGGTTGACCGTTTAGTGTAGCGAAAGTTGTGGAATTCGCTTCCAACAAACAAAGACCATAATGGTGTGTATTAAAGAAACATGTAAGTTCGCTAATAACAATTGTACCATGTACACATTTCAGCATATTCAACTGACGTAACACGCATGGTTGCTATATGGAGTAATGCCAGTATGCATTAATATATATTCTACTCGACAGGTGGCGTCACGGTATCGATTTATTTCCCCGCGACACACGGTGACGCCCAAACCATCACGCATCCATCACAAGTAATAGTGTACATTTAAATATACATTTTCCACTATACGCGACCGCCCCTGAACGCTGTCGCACCTTCAACCGTAGAAAGGCAATGACCCGCCCATGATTCAAGCAGTAAAGCGGTGACCTGTGTATGTTGCGTATACGTAGGTTATGTGGAGCCATGTGAATGCAATTGATAACGTTTGATTATGTCTCTCCACTTTTGCGGAAGCGCAAACCGACGGTCGAGGATACGGCTATGACGACGATGACCACGGTGTCGATTCAGTCGTTCCAATCTGATTAGGTGACGATTAGCACGAATGCAAGACACTGGTAATAATTCGTTTCTGTTGGCAACCCTGCATAGTATTGTGCCGCCTGCTACATATCGGGCAAGGTCAATCAAAACAAAAACCTTTGAATACCCCACCACTACCAGACATACACACGCACGCATTCATGCACGCACATACGGGTACACTTGCACTCATGCGCGTACATATTAATTGTGGGGTGTAATTAAGGGGTGGGGAGGGGAGGGGAGGGGAGAGGAGAGGAGAGGAGAGGAGAGGAGAGGAGAGGAGAGGAGAGGAGAGGAGAGGAGAGGAGAGGAGAGGAGAGGAGAGGAGAGGAGAAGAGAAGGAGATAGAGACTTGACACGTCTACAAACCTTTTTGCGAGTGTTTGTTGCGGTATGGCGTGCACGCATACGTTTGCTGTCTTGTGTGAATCAAGCATAGACTACATTGGAACCTAACTTTTAATTAAGGCCACCCTTGGAACTGGGCAAAACGACATGAATAGCGAGGTGACCGCATTCGTGGGACTAATTCCCCGTACTTTGCTGTATGTATTATTATGGACAAAGTCAGGACTGTGTTAGGGTGATTATATATATATATATATATATATATATATACACATACATACATACATACACACACATACGCACGCACGCACGCACGCACGCACGCACGCGCGCACACACACACAAACACACACACAAACATATACATATATTTATATACATATATTTATCCCGCTTGTGTGCCAAGGGGCCTTTTTAATTCCTAAAACAATCGTTGACACGACGCGAATCTGTTGGTGCGTCGGTCTAAAGTTTGGACTTTCATAAAAAAAACACGACCGCCTCCGAGCTCTTGTTCCTCAGATTAGGCGCTTCAGAATTGTTACCTAATGTGTTGTATTTATATTATATAACATTATGCTGCTAATAAATGAATTGGTCATCCATTGTACTCGCTTCATGTCTGTTCCTGTGACAACGCAGGACGGACAACTGAACGGATTATCTAGCCTAGCCCTAGATCTGCCGCGGTACACTGTGCAGGGATCTAGCGATATGTATGCACGTATCGATTTACCGTAATTAGGTTTGACACGAATGCCGTCAAGCGTTGTGACGATCGACACGTCTTGTGAGCGCTCGTCGGTCAGTGATCCAGTGACCAGTCACTGTAATTACTAACCACCTGCCTGTTGAGCTATAATGAAGTCGGTGCCATTGAAATCAAGGCTCCTCGGACCAACAATCCGATACCATAACCGAGTCAGGACAGCGTCTGTTGACTACGACAGGCTGTGTTAGCGACGTAACTACGGAGCAGAATTAACGTGCCGCCCGTGCGAGTTCAAGGACGGCGTGGAAGTGGACGGACGGACGGCAGACGGGCAGTACGTGCAGGAGGAAGACCAAGGTCGTTGATCGGTGGATCAACCACGGATGAAGTAGAACCGTTATGTCATTTTAAATATAGAAACTCTTAGCAAAGAAAATCTACACATAGCTAGGACTGCTTTCTTGAGAAGCTGGTGTACAGTAGAATCAGAGGTGCTAAGTCTACTGCTTTGGCGGTAGACCTCAAGCTTTTTCTAATTTCTTGGGGTAATCTCACGGTTGACCACTTTAGTGTGTAAATCTACCGCTAGACCGATATTTCACGGTATATTTTTTCTGATTTAAAAAATAAATCGTTTTAAGCCGGTGAAAGTCAAACTTTAAAACACAATTCCCATTTTTTGCATTCAATTATACTGCCTAACCAACGTATTACGTTGTCATGGAGTGATTCCCTTTCCTTCGTGCACTCCCCACCCTGACTGATGTGCGAGGCTCGTGGTACCAGTTTCTCATCAAATGCCATCACAATCAAGAAAACCGGCAGATCTACCGCGTTTTGGACGATAATGCTTGGCACCTCTGTAGATTTATATAGAATATGTAGTATTCTATAGTTTTCTCTAACATAACATATGTTTGTACACTATACTATTCTATGGGACTTTTTGGATATTTTTCTATCGAGTATTTTGTGCTATTGAATTAGGTACAAAATCAATAGTATGCAATAATTTTCCATAACATAGTCCTATGTGTTTAAGAAACAAACTTACTATACATACGTCACTGTTTACTAGCAGTTGGAACGGATGTTTTAGTAATATTTGCATGCGAATGTTGCTAATAATAGATCGGCCGAAATAGACAACAGACCGCATGATCCGGAACTGTCTTATCACATTACAGGTGTGCGTCATATGTATACGTATACATGCGGATCTGGTTAACTTTTTTCCTAATGCTGATATTATCGATTACGAATGCAGGCGGATTTGCTATTTTGGAACATATCCGATCTTGATCAGTTTCAAAAGAAAGTGTTCTATGACGAGGGCCAGTCACAAGGATTGGTGGAGAACATTTTACTTCGAAGCATTCTCATAGTCCGAGATCGTCTTTGCGATTTCGATAATAAATAACTAAATTTATATAGCGCCAACTAGTTAGAAACTACTTGAGGCGTTTTACATGTAAAATAGTAATACATAAAAAAGTTATTAATTAAGCATAAAATTAAAATTCAATATAAAAAGTGATCTTTAAATATTAGTGTCATCGTGTCATATAAACAAACAATAATTAATAAAAGCTTAATGCCAAGTCTAAAAGTCATTACAGTAGGTAAAATATCGATTAAAATAGAGTGTTTTAATGCGCTCTTAAAAGTTCACGCATTGATACGGGTAAATCGTTTCCCACTGACCGAAGAGACCTGGTTGGCACATAGGCATATAAGATAGATATACACCCGTCCCCAACTTTTTTTTAGAACGGATGACTGCTACGGAACAGTATTTCGTAACTACGTACACAGTTGATGAAACCGTGACTGTATACTTATGAATGTGTAGGACATATATTACAAATGCTAAATGGTTGGTTTTTGTGAAGAATAGTTTCATCAAACACATTTTACGGCGTCTTTTATACTGCCATGAATATACGTGCAGTCAACTCTATTTCAAAGGTTTTTTGAACAACAGCGGGAGGCTATTTTCATCGTGAAATAACAGGTTTTTTGGTATCAGTCTACATTTATGCGTTGAACTGTGCATGACAAAGTTCTGTGATATAGGAATTATACCGTATCATTAACATGACCGATATAATGGGACATGGCTTGGCTCTGTGTGTCTGAAAAGACGTCTCTTCGTTCAATGATAATGAATGTGCCGTCATGTGCAAAATATTAAGAGTTAAATAACCGGAACAAAACCTACATTTCTAAGAGATAAGTGTCCTAAGAAAACTCAGGTAAAGTCATCGGTCCAACATTTGTTTAACGAGGGTATGTATAACCATCCCTTCTGATAAATGTGTAGATTTTGTTTTTAACATATCCAAGCTGTTAACATGTACACAATCGGCAGATAATATATTCTACTCATCTACGTAAGAATGAATCTATAGTCAGAATAGTTTCGTAACATTTCAAAAACCGTTCAAACGTTCTAACTGATCTCATCTTAATTTTCGCGTCTTTATAGGGTTGTTAAACCACATTCTATTAGGTGTTCTTCATAACTTATATATCTCAGTTATGGAATCATCTTCGTTTCCCAGCTCTGCATTCTTTCCAGCGTCCATTTTAGGAGTGTAAGAAACAAACTTACTATACTTACGTCACTGTTTACTAGCAGTTGGAACGGATGTTTTTAGTACTATTTGCATGAGATTGTTTCCAATAATAGATCGGCCGGAGTAGACAACAGACCGAATGATCATCCCGGAACTGTCTTATCATATTACAGGTGTACATATCCGATCTTGATCAGTTTCAAAAGAAAGTGTTCTATGACGAGGGCCAGTCGCAAGGATTGGTGGAAACGAATGTACCATTTTCATAAACCCGTTGTGCAATTGTTGTTATTTGCCGCGTTTGGATCCATACAAAATAAAAGTAGATATGAACTTTTTTTCCCAGATTTCGCATCAACTAATGAGATGCTTTGCTATATAATTCTTCAAGCTCACGTCTTGGCAAGAAAAGTTCGGCAAGTATAGGCCTATTTTTCCTATAGAATGTTCCACATCGCGAATGCACACAACATAAAACATGTTAAAGAAAGTAGAAATATTCTTTTGACGAGGGCCAGTCACGATCGGTGGAGACGGATGTACCATCTTCGTATATCTGCTGTGCGGTTGTTGTTACTCCGCGTGAATCAATACAAATAAAAGTAGGCTTGAACTTTGTTCCAGTTTTCGCATCAACAAATGCGATGTTTTGTTATATGATGTCTCTCGCTCACATCTGGGCAAGTGAAGTTCGGCAAATGAATGTCTTTTTTTAGAATTTTTCAAATCCCAAATGCTAAAAATTGACGTTTATGTTAACACAATGACATTGCTGTGTTGGTGTTGTAAAACATGACGCTGACAAATTCAGTGGGTTGAAAGCTAAACTAAAAGCCCGATTGTAATTGGATCCGCGAGGTATATATATACCCCTTTGTGAAAATGGAATTGTTTATGTGTTTAGTGATTTAAATATAATTATAGACGTGGTTCTCTGATGTATCTAAATAAAAATTAGGTTTATGCTATGCTGAAAGGCACAAATGTGCCAAAGAAATTTTTAGATTTATTAATCGTAACCGATATTGAAATGGACATTGATGATTTATATCAGTAAAGGTTGGTTACTTTTATTTGTAAAACGGTTTTTATTGTTATAGCGCCTACACCAGTGAACCACTTCTAACTTATTCAACGTATTCAAAATTATTTTGTTCACAGGAAAGTCCATAGTCAACGTCGTGGTAAATAGACTCCGGCCCATATACCACGGGTCAATTTAGACGCAGCTAGCTTTTGTTCTATAACTTTACACATCCAATCCCCATCCTGAATGTTACATATTTTATTTATGTTGACAAATGATACACAGAAGAAAATCCGTGCATTGAGATAAGTGATACGTAACTTCATCAAATTTAACAATTATAATAGGGGCCGGAACCCCCTTGATTATGGCTTTACTAAACTAGGTACATTACAAACCGCTAGAGGCAGCACTGTAGATTTGTCCTCTGAATCTAGACCAAAATCTGTGACGCGTGGCTCCGCTCCCGCTAAGATTCGGGGCTTCCCCAAGATTGCGTGGCAACATTATGCAAATGAATATTCGACCTATATTGATGATCACATGAACCAATGAAAGGCAGAACTACGTCATAGCCATGTTCGCGGACAGTTTTCCGACAATTTTGACTGAGGTAAGTGGTTGTTAACTTTGACGTTTAAACAATCGTTTAAAAATACGGTAAAAATTACAAACAGCCTTTTATTTATCTTACGCACTCTATTTTATGTATATCTACTTTAATATGATATGCATGTTATAGTTGTGAGCTTTGTCGGAAAGACGCAGCGGCCCGTCGAAAATAGGCATGTCGCACGCTGTTTGGCGTTCAAAATGGGAAAGCGCAGTTAACAGACAAGCGCACGAGCTGTGCCGCAGCATGTACGCCACGTTGGCATTGGCACAATTAAGTTCGACGGGCGCGCGCTATGCAAATTACAAAATACTTGCTCTGACACGGATTAAAATGTATGCTTCTAAGCTATTCTAAAAATTAGTCATAGTTTTTAATTATTTACAGATGTAGCATTGGGTCTGAGAATGTGAGCGTAGACTGAAGTGATCCAATATTTCTGTGCCCGACTGTTCGATTCGTATGAGATACGAACAGAATGTAGCCATTGTAGGTCACGCTGTTTCCTACAATTTAAAATCCACATAATCAACACTGTTTGCACGTAAATCACGATGTATTTTGTGCGAATAATGAATGATATATATGTAAATAATGTATGATGTTATATATAAAAAAAAAAAAGCTTTTGTTAAAATATTAGTTTCACAATAAAAAAATCTATATGACCTTGGCATGTTTTGGCCGAGTTTTGCATTATTGATATTGAACCATTTAACATTAAATCCAGTGCCATCAGCACTTTTGTAATTATGTGCATTTAATTTAACATTTATTATTGTTTATAATAAAAATAATAACTAAAATGTTGCCATGATATTTTTATTCCTCTACTACAACACAATTAAATGCCAGGTTTTTAATGGCTTTCTTAATAATCTGTACTGTAAGATTAATTATACAAAATCAAAGTCCAGGGACACCAACATGATTGTTTTATTTTGGGAATACATTCTTGTGGTATTGCACTATTTCATTTGTATCACACACATACATTAATACAGTTTTCCTTTAATTCATGTTGAAGGATTCTGCTGCAAATATATGAAGAGTGACGGAACAGTGAAGATAACTTCTGTGAAAACTAGCACACATCACTTACATGGAAATATGAAACACTGAACTGACTACGTCTACACCAGTGAACAGTGTCCTGTGAAACTGACAAACTTCAATTGTATGGATATATGAAACAATGAACGGATTATATCTACACTCAACCAACAGTGTCGGGGGAACATTGGCACACTGCACTTGCATGGATAATATGAAACATTGAACTGATTATATCTGTACTGGGCCAACAGTATCCTGAGAACATTGGCACACTTCACTTGCGATATAACAGTGAACCAACTATATCTACACTGAGTCGGCAATGTACTCTGTTCCTCCTGTAGTTCCCTGTATGTGCATTGAAGCTGACTAGTTCTTGTACTTCTTCTGTTTCAGTTGTTTTCTTTGTCTACTTGTCGGCTGCTTACTGTGAACAATATATTAACATTACTTCATGTTGAAGTGCGAGACATCGAACAAAACAATTAAACATAATTATTGTAGTACAGATCTTTGCATCATGCTGTGAACATTTTATCACACAGTCAACAGCTGGAAATTATAACGATCTTGGAATGTATAATAAATGGTGTTAAATCCAAGTGGTGTTTCTTTGCAACAATGATTAACACTCGTCAGTTTGCAGGGGACACTTCAATGTATACAAACGTATGTAGGTCAAAGCCAATAAAGGTCAAACAATCAGGTCAAAGTAATGTCACAATGGCCAACAGTTAATCAATAGTTGAACTTTCATTTTGCTAACACAACATCATAATCATTAAGTAAAAAATTAATTAAGTCATTTGTCAACATAAATAAATCAATACGTGTTCAAGGTTAATTATCTAGGTCGTGTCAAGGTCATGCTATTATGGTCAAGGTTAAACATTTAGTTACCTTTAATTTGCTAGCACAACATACCATAATTAATAAGTAAAAATAGATTGGATATTCAAACATGCAATTAGGTCAAAGTTCAATTTTAAAAACAAATTAGGTCATTGATTCTTGCTTTAATATGATATTTTATGGTCAATGTGTACATAAATGTTCCATTCCAACAATTTATCAACTTAATAAGCCATTGTGTCACACATAATAATTTAATTAGGTCATGTATCATCATAAATAGGTCAACGGTCATTAAAGGTCAACTAACTAGGTCATGTCAAGGTCACACAGTATTAGGACAATTTTTTTGGGTCATAGTTTTTTATTTCCCCTCAATATCTTCCTTAGAATAAATTATGTAATATATGCCTATATTCAGTGCCACACGGTGGCAGCACAGCCTGCACAAGTTCCAGATCACAAGAAATGGACATGAATCCTATAGACACAATGACCCTTTTTTCCGACACTAAAAAGTGGATTTACTTTGTTAATAATAAAGATATTTCAAAAATTCAAAAAGGGTTGTAAACTACATACCATACACTATCACACAGAAGTGTTTAAATGAGTATATAACAATTTTGAATTTTTTTGTAATGTACCTAACTAAACGTCATACTTTCTACATATTTTGAAGAACCCAATTGAGAATCAAATACACAGACGCTTGGTTAAGAAATGCGGTGACGTTATGCTCATTCTTGAGGTTTGGGTCGCCGTAGGCCGGTACATTCAAGTATTTTGTAGGCCTACAATTACGTTTTTACGCAGTCATGTGAAGTGGTTAAACGCACCGAGCAGAGGGCATGCACCCAAAAAAGTACTGCTCAGTCCACTATGCCAACTGTACGACACTTCCTTTTTTTCATAAACCATGCATGGAAATTGACGCATTGCGAAATACGCTGAGTATTGTGTCATCGCGTTTTTTGTCATGAACCAATATTAGTGACATCGTAAGCGTACGAGTGAACTAGAAATGTACCAGACCGGACCGGACTGGACACTGATAATTGCCATGCCACCTGTGACGAGACAGTGTTAACTGCTAAACCATTCCCTGCATAAAAAACCGACTGCCACACCTGTCCGGTGATTAATAAACGAAAGGTTAGATATCACAAAATGCCACCATCGTCATTATGGCGCAAGCAGCTGGTGTTGCAGAAAACTATTTAGGCCTACATACATGAGTCTTTTTAGTACATTCTCGGACTCCTTAAGGCAGAGGGGATACCTTTTAATTTTAGCGGATATATCGTAGTCCTTGCCAACGATAGAATCACAATGGAGTTGTACGTAAACGGAGACGTTACTACACACAAAATACGATCCTGTTGTAACATAGCTCTAGGGCATGTTGACCAAATCCTGTGTTACACAGTGTAATGTGGATCAGTGAACAACTGGCACGCGCGCACCTGAAACGGCGCGGGAATTCTACCAATATAGCCGCTTGAAGTTACGGAAGTCTGCGGTCGTGTTGTTGTCTTCCGTATTCCTGCCTTCCTATTCACCTATAGCACCCGGACTTGATGATATCGCTTTGACACACACACATGCACGCACGCACGCGCCGCGCGCGCGCGCGCGCACACACACACATTAATTTTATGTATCTATACAAACTCTTCGACATAAATTACTTGTTATGCCTAGTCTATGAAGAAATGAAACGTTCGTTTAGCAACATTAGATACAAGGAACAGTTTGAGTCCCATCTTGTTCTTTATAACAAATGTTCACTGTATGTATTGACCTAACATAGGAATTGAAAAATACCGGTAGTATTTAATATATATATATATATATATGTAATAGATTTAAACATCGTGGCACATGTATGAACCGCCATTAACCCTATAGTTCGACCGCAATGTATTTGCTTTGAATGTTTCAGGGGGTAGGAGGGTTCATGTTGATGTAATCAAGGTCAATGAAATTGTACGCGTGTTAATGTTTAAACATAATGATAATATACATCACCCGATCTCAGAACGTCTGAACCATGATAACCTTCGATCACACTTCTGGGCCTATCTATTGAAAAGTATTATGATAGTAGACCCCATGTTGGTCTACATAAACAGATAAAGCCAAATTAAAAGAGAAACTTAGGTTCATTAACATTTATTTGGACGGTAAAGATGCTAGACTAGATATTTAGTAGTTTATTCTATGCATCGTGATTTTACGATAGTGGCGGTAACACTTTCTACCTTTAATGTGGCGGTCTTTTGTAGTATACACACATTATTTCATGCCTTTTGTATATGGTTACGACAGGTGCACGCTTGGTTACGACAGGTGCATACATGGTTACGACAGGTGCATGCATGGTTACGCCCGTGTACGTTGCGGGAAAACATCTGGAATATAGATGGTTTCACAAATATATAATACAAAATAAAAACAATCGGCTGACATATGTGGTTTTATATATCGAGTATATTATCGATACCGCATTTCCACTGTTCTACACTCATTAGCATTTTAATATGGGTGCTGACCTCAAGACGTACCGGACCGGACATTCCTTCCCATGCCGTGACGAACTGACCAGTTGCGGTTCTGACGAGCCACGCGGAAAGGGATATAACGCATAAATGAATCGTATCTGCCTAAAAATCGTGCATGCTGCGCCTAATCGTGATTACACGGTAAATGGCAGTTGAGCTAATGATATCATAATAACCAAACTAATATTATTCGCGCGCGCGTGTGTGTGTGTGTGTAGGTGCGCTCGCGTGTGCGTGCGTACGTGTTGGTGTGTTCGTGCGTTCGTATGTTTGCTTATGCGCATATGGGAGTGTGCGCGCCTGTGTGTCTGCGTATGTACGTGTGTGCGTGGGTCATGTGCGCGCGTTTCGGTGTGTGTGTGTGTGTGTGTGTCCTGTGTGAGAAAAATACGTGTGTTCCTGTATGTGACTGTGCGAGTGTGTGTGCGGTGCGGTGCGGGGCGAGCGCGCGTGTGCGTGCGTACGTGTGTGTGTGCGCGCGCGTCATCATGCGTTCTGGTGCGTACTTGCGTTTACAATAGGTGCATACAATAATCATCTTTATGAAAACAAAGTATATGTATATTATATTTTTTTTGACAGGGTATTCAAAGTGCAGGTGACAATGGGATTTACCGGATGTGTCCAAAATACATTTTAAATTAGGCCTGGGTTGTGTCACTGTTAGTGACTAACTGCTCTCTCACAAACAAGCATTACAGTGGCCATTTACGTCAACGGACACTAATGTTAATCAAAACAATCAGCATATTTATTAAAAATTAGTTAACGTGGTTTTGAATTGTATGCCCGTTGACTGTCTTGTCATTTGCAGCGGCAGCGGCAACGGCAAGTTTCCGCCAGTCAATAAAGGTATATAATACTAGATATATATAAACGTGGTTGCTAAAAATAACATAAATGACAACATTACAACAAATTGGTTTCTATATGTCTGTTTTTAAAACACTTTGTCACAATATACAGAATTAACACAAATATAAGTATAATTCTGAATTTACAACTTGAACGATTCTTGTGCGCTGCGCACAATGTGTTGCTGCACTACCAAAATATACCACACTACCGATTGTGTTTCGCCTATTAGGACCAGCCCAGAATCTATATATACCTGTACTTTGACAGTTTTTGCTCAGTTAAATCAAAAAGCATATAGCTAGACGTCTGTTAAACTTTTGGTCAAATACTAGTATACCACAATTAAAACGAATTAATATTAAGCTTACACCCTCAAATGGAAACTGCATATGTGTATTTATAGTTGTAATTTGAGCTGTAAGTAGAGTGTCGTGTTTCTATGTTGCCATTTCAGACATAATTTTCGCCCCAGCACGAGGAAATCAACAAACACGTCGTGGCACGTGAACCTTATGCAACCTAGCTGCTGCATGATGGTAATTCTACTTTAACATATTTATTCTTGAATTAACGGAGACAGACTTTTTATTAATTCAATATAAAAAATATAATTTGTATGCAGGCCCTAGGTGTAAAGAATGTGAATAGGCCTACTAATCATATTATAGGCCTTACATTAAAACACATAAATGTGCAAGCACTTATTTCCACTCTGCTTGTCGACAAACACCGCATACTTCTCTGATGCTAACCTCGCTGACGACGAGAAATATTATTTTATTAAATCTTCTCGCATTCATTAATTTGATCAGGGCTTCGAACCCGCGACGCATTTGCCATTTCCTCGGGTTGATCTCGGTGCCACTCCTCTCTAGCGTTCGTTCCCCGCTGCTGACATTTTCCAATTTCCTTCCGATGTCTCATTGGTCGGTGCGTGTGATTGACAGCTGCGGAGTTCACGCGTTCTCTCTTCTCTCACAAAGCCGACGAGACGTGCCGCAACTGACCAAAACAATGCGTCGGTTTGGTTAAGTGGGTTCGAGAACCGGAACTCCTGGGGCCTTTAAATACTCGCGATCATGTCAGCGTCAACATAACACAAGTGATAACGGACAGCTAGAGAGAAGATGTTGTGCTTCGTAACGCAACCGAATTTGGTAGTCTTGGAGGTTCAGCTCGACTCAAAATCGAACGGACAGGAATGCTTGGAGAAGGTAAGCATCACGTCTACTGGCGCTCGGCTGTCACTGTGTTAGTGTTAGTCTGTGTGTACGTAAACAGCGACACGGGATGTTGTGTATTGTCTCATAGGCATCCACCGGCTGCGTACTGCGTGTATTTGCATGCTGCGTTCTCAGAAATGCGAGTTGTGTGGTGAAACTCTGTGTAATGCTATTACTGAGTATTAGTAAATATCCGTAAAGTCAGTAACCCAACTGGACACGTCGTTTTATGGCCGAGTCCCGTGCCGTTGTTTAGGCTTAGCTTCTCTATTCACATGGCTGTTCACGACCTACCTTAACCATTATTGTCATTCAGGTAGTAATTCAAACGTGTGTCAAGCACATAATGCCGCATATCAAATAAACTGGAATACTAATCATGTAATGATAATATAAAGACACCCAGCACAGTTAATCTGGTCTGTAATTGCATCTAACATAAATGTGTCATATCATTGATAGCCGGCCTGGTCTTTAATGGTTGGATTTGGCGCTGTGTTATGCTTATGATGTATTATATGTTTGTAATTCCAGTATAATATAGTGGTGAAACTTACAAGTAAGATATTTTTAGTGCAGAGTGTTTGTTAGTCTCAATTATAACCGTTGACCCCATGCAGTTATAAACAGTGGAACCAAATATCATTATATTTCCTGCTAAAGATGGTTAATTTGTCTGTAAACGAACTACTCGGCAATACTACTGTTATAGCCCTAGATATGGCTGTTTGGAATATGAGCATTTATATACCTGTAGAAGATACAGTTTCCGCATACCGGTAGTCATATGTTTACAAACATGAAGAAATAGTTAATTTGAAGTGTTGCTGTGTTTTTGATATGGAATAAGTAACACTATTCTTTAGCAGCTATAATTTTATTACATCTGATCATTTGTGGCATATGGGGATACTTTGTAGTTCATCTGTTGTTATTAGAAGTTAATGTCACAGTATATAAATTTTTCAAGAGTCCCATGCTTTATCAATTATAAGTGTCATATGATTAAGCATTTATGTCTTTACTACTCTCTAAGGATTACAACTTGATGAAATGTAGATGAAAAATCAAGATTGTTTAATACAATGTGCAATATATGATATCATCTTTCCACTGGTGTCACAGACTTCTTTGTTGCTTTTTTGATTGTCACTTTCAATGCTTTTGTCGTTTTCATTCTAATACCGGTACTTGACATTCAGTGAAAGCTCATGATAAATTATAAATCATAGTAATCCAGATAGACTCAGCTGTAGGCTTTGGTTACCCTTTGTCCTACTCGGCATCAAAGCGCTTGTCAATTGGTGAAGCCTCTTTGGGATTTTGCCTGGCTGTTTATGGGTCCACAAATAGCCGTACTCAGAATTTAATGGCTTTATTCAGACACCAGCGACATACATATGACACTGGGGGCATTTTGCCTCTGTCTTTACTTTCACAATATACATTGCCTACTGAAAGCTTCCACTAAGACACCAATTTATCATCATGCATGACATTGTTATTGGACAGATGCTTTGTCCTTGTTAAGGTTATATCTGCAGAAAAGTTGTATGACATATTTAAAGGAAAAACTCCAAAAAACATCGCTGTTTGTGTTGTACATACAGTTGTGGGTATATGAATTCAGAACACAGGAAGAACATTTTAAGACTTCTGCACCAGAATTAATGATCACATGATGATTGTAATAAACCACGATTACTTGTTGGATAGGCTGGCTGCCAATTTGGTTTGTGTATGCAACTTGTGTGTTTGATGTTACCACCGAATATGACTTCAGGCATTGTCAAGCATACATTTAAATTACTGGAGATGAAATCTTTTTGTGAAAATTAAAATTATCATGGCTGCTTAGTGTTAGTAGTAGTTAATCTCAGACGAAATATGCTTTAATATTGGCTTGGTGTTAATTAAGGCTGTTAACAAGAGAGCTGTCCAGTTGTTTGGTCCACTATATAAGACGTACATTTTTGAAGTCATAGAGTGCACAATCTGCACCCCACATAGATATCCATTGGCCCAGTTTTGTGTATCGCTCCATAGAATATATTCATTGTTATTAGTGCATGCTGTTAAACGTGTGGGTTGAGGATGTCGTCTTACAGACTGCACAGTAAAAGTTAGGGAAGATATGTATCATTAAAACATATGGGCAGCTTGTTTAGTTTGGTGCAGCTGTTCTGAAATGACTAACTGGGGTTAAGGGTAGCCTCTTAACACACACTCTCCCACAAATTACACATGCCCACACATTCACACACATTTATACCCACAAGCACACACACATATGCATGCGCACACATATATGCCCGCACACATGTACAAACACACACATACACACACACAAACAAATACACACACACGCACACATTTAATCTTATAGCACAATAAATCTGATCTAATAACTTCGGAGAGAACCTTGATAAATCAGGTACTAGGAGTTCATAATTATCTCTCTGTCTTTATCTTCCATCGCAGTCTGTTGAAACGTTCTTGTCTAATAACTTGTGTACGAACCATCTGCCAGCATGTAGAACCAGAAGACTGAGGCTTGCCACCTCTCTGACTGTTGACCTTCTGGAAATAATATCCCATGGACAACTCGGAGCGGTCAGCCTCCCCGAGTCCATGCTGTGAGGACACGATGAACCTCTGGTCATCTACTCTTGACCATAACAAATTTCTTAATTGGATCATTACTTGCCGTTACTGGATTGCCATCCGTGTTGAGTTCATGGCCTTTCCCACTGTGGGTTGAATGCCTTGAACGGTGGCGCAGTTGATGTCATAACTCGGGCAGCGTTCATTTCCAGTTTTCATGTTTTATTACATATTATAAATGGTAAATAGTTTAATGTGAAATTGATTACCAATCTTATAAAACATATATATCTACATCGTTTTTCTAAATTTGTTTTGTGATATTTGAGAACAATATATTTACTAAAGTGCTGTAAAAATTGTATTTGTGCATAAATATAATTTTTGGTAAAGAAATAACATACTTGAAAATCAGTTAATCTTTGGTATGAAATAAACTTGGAATTGATAGATATAATAACACTTTGGCAAAGTGTACAGTGTATGTGTGTGTGCGTGTGCGTGCGTGTGTGTGTGTCCATGTGTGTTTTATTTAGTATTGATTAATGATAACCATCTTTCAACAGTATAGCAATAACAGCAGAACTGAAAACCTAATTAAGCCATCTGGAAATTAACTGATGTCTTTCATCAGTAATCAGCTCATTCAGCTGTTTTCAAAACATTGCCAATGTTGTGTTTGAAACCAGAGTAAATGTTATTCATAGTACTCTGTGTTTACAACATCTAGTGCCGCTTCTGCATCTCAAGTTGTATTTCTCTTACATGTGCACTGAATAATTATGACAAATGAAGACCAAACCGTCCATGTTTTTTAAAAGTACTTTGCAGATAATGATGAAACTGTCATGACTCCATATGGAGCTTTACAATATGGCACAAAGCCTTAAAACTGCTACTGTTATGATATCGTCATAAATAACTGTTGCCAGAAACCGGACACACAAACCGCTGTTATAATGGTCCTGTGAATGGGTCAGCTTTACTGCGACTGTCATGGTATCTTCATATACATGTGTAACAAAGTAGCTTGTAACAGGATACTGAAGCTGCCATTCTATTGAGGCGCTCTGAATGGAGTTGCCCTACTGAAGGCTTCTTCTATTCTTCCATCAGTGAGTAATGTGACTATCCTGTTGGTCCATAAACAATCTACATGGGTGCATGTGTCATACATCAAGGTTTATTACCGAAGGTCACCGGCATAAAAACACTTGAACCGAGTTTGCAGGATTGATTTGTTTACATGCCAGGTCTTCTTGTTGTTTGTTGATGGTTTCTTCTTGTTGTTTGTTGTGTTTATGACAGTTTTGTGAGCTGCTGGAGTCAGTGCAAATAAGGCAGGTTAATGAGTAAAATGTAGCTGTGTGAAAATATGATTAAGTACTGCCCTTTAACTTAGTGAAATATTCACATGAAAATCTATGAGAGTTAACAAGGGAAAAACAATGTATGAGTAATTCGGTTGATAATAAATTGTTTATATAGTATCGTTAAATAGTAATTGAAACAAGAAAAGCAGAATTTTATATGACGCAGTTTATTTGAAAGCGGCTGTTGTGAAGATAATGATTAGATATGTATCTCCAATGGTATTAAGAGTGGCCTTTCAGAGCAAAACGCACTGTTAAAGCACCTGCTGAATGTAACTAGGTCATGTTGTTTAGCTTACTACATACCCATTTGACATCTCCGACAGCAGATGTTTTGATTAAAAGTATTTACAATTATGACTTTTCAAATGACACTATTCACTGGTTCCATTCATTCAATGCATAACACTTCTGTGAAGCCTGTCCAATATTGTGCGACATCCAATATAATTTTGTTTATGTTATGTCAGTAAAAATTTAATAAAACTAAATGTGTTCTTGGTAGGCAAACGTGTATTATTATTGTTGTCTTGGTAACACATTTCTGTTGTTGTCCTATACATAATTTGGGCAGCAGTTTGATATATATTTGTTATTAATAACCTAAACGTTGTGTCAATAACCTAGTAACATATCTACCATCTAGACCGTTTTAACAAATATGTGTTATTTGAATGCCACAATGGACTAAATGTTTATTTTCTTGTGTTCACTATAAATATAAATAAAATTTAAAACTCAGTGCCAGCATGATCTTATGTGTGTGTGTGAAGAGTGTTAGTGTGCATGCATGTGCGCACGTTATCACTTGTTCCGTGTGTATATACATCAATACTTGTGGTGAAGGACTGTCCCTGGATGGTGACAATTCCAAGGCCAATCGATGTCCGCATTTGTCAAGTGTTTTGCTGTTTCACCTGCCAATACAACAGCAAGGTCACTGCAGTCATACTTGACAGGTTTTAATGAAAACACCAAACACACAATGTTGAGTTACACATTATATATTTACCACCAGATTATGTGCTAAGAATTATTTGTAAGTTAGTGGGGCCATCATCTGGTGGAATGTTGTTTTTATAAATTATTAATACTATAAAGAGGAGGGTTAAAAGGACACAACATTTTTGTTTTTATTTATAAATTACTATTGAATGGTTATGAAGCTAATGAACAAAACATTGAACAAAACATTTTCTTCAAATTAAACTGGGTTGTAGAAATTGAGGTCCCACAGCAACAGTAATAAAAACTGTGTATGGGTAGTTTGGATATCTGAGAAAGTACTCAATCTCCCAGGGCAATAATTTAATGGAACAAACTAAGGACTGATTGTTTTAATGCTAGCAACATTGATATGTTTTAAAATAAAATTGATGTAATATATCTGATGATGGCAGTCTATGCATTTATATAAACAAAAAAACTGTTGGACAATACAAACTTGATAAACCTCTGGCTTCCCTACCAACTGGATCTTATCACTTTGGATAGCAGTTTTGTTAAATCTTGCTGAAAATCATCTAAATGGATCTGTGTTGGACATATTTTAGTACTGCATTAGCAGACACCCCTTTATAGACCCAGGATGGCCATGAAACAATGTGTATTTCTGTGTAGGTGTTGCCCTAATTTTAACTAATTAAAGATCACATGGTGGATTTTCTTGTTAAACATAACTTGATAAACCCATCTCAACATGGGTTTTAAAAAGCGAGGTCATGCTTAACAAATATGTTATGTTTTTTGGAAGACATCACTAGGTGGGTAGATGAGGGATCACCAGTAGATATCATCTATTTAGATTTTCAAAAAGCTTTCGACAAAGTACCACATCAAAGATTACTCCTTAAGCTAAAGGCCCATGGCATAGGAAATGGTATAATAAACTGGATAGAAAAATGGCTGAATGACAGAAGACAACGTGTAGTAGTTGATGGGGAGGCTTCAAACTGGAAATCGGTATTGAGTGGGGTACCACAGGGATCAGTACTAGGACCTATATTATTCTTAATATATATCAACGATTTGGACGATGATATAACAAGCAAGGTGTTAAAATTTGCGGATGATACAAAAGTGTTTAGAAGGATTAAAAGTGATGGAGACAGACAGCATTTACAAGATGATCTTGATAGGTTGATCAAATGGTCTGAAAAGTGGCAAATGCTGTTCAATTTTGGGAAATGTAAATGCCTCCACACAGGTCATGGGAATGAAGAGGTAAAATATAAAATGGGGGGTACTGTTCTAAGTACTACTGTAAAAGAAAAGGACTTAGGGTTAACCATTAGTGTTGATATGAAGGTTTCAGAGCAGTGCAGAATTGCAGCGTCAAAGGGAAATCAAATCCTTGGATTAATTAGGCGAAATATAGCGTATAAGAAAAAAGAATTAATAGTACCGCTGTACAAAACAATAGTGAGGCCTCATTTAGAATATTGTATACAAGCATGGAGGCCATATCGCAAGAAGGACATAGATATGCTAGAAAGAGTACAGAGGAGAGCGACTAAAATGATACCAAATCTGAGGGATCTTAGTTACGAAATACGCCTAAAAGAATGTGGTTTAACAACACTAGAGACCAGGAGATTGAGAGGAGATCACATAGAAGTGTTTAAAATATTGAATGGTTATGAAAATATTGATAGAAACATTTTTTTCTCAGTTAAGAAAGATAGAAGGACCAGAGGACATGAAGCTACATTAGTAAAGGAGCAGTGTAGATTAGATATAAGAAAGTTCTCATTCTCACAAAGGACTGTAAATGAATGGAACAGATTATCTCCTGATTGTGTTGGTGCTAGTGGCGTGAATATGTTTAAAAATAAAATCGACACACACCTTAAAAAGGCGGGATACATGTAGATAAAAAGTATTGGACTCTCGATAAGCCAAAAGGCTTCCTTGTCCAACTGCCATCGAGAGTAATTTTCTGGATGGCAATCTTGTTAAACTGTCAACTTGAGGAATCACTTCCCCTCTGGCTCTCTGTACTTGTTCACATAAGAAGTCAACCTTCAGAGGATAATAGGTGCACTAGCTATTTGGGTCCATACCTTCTGGTGTGTCCAATTAAGACAATCTGGTGGCCGTTACGTCTTGGTTGAGTGATTATTAGATACCTAAAAGTTCAATGTTCTCATGCATTATCAGCTATGTCACGCAGTGCAAGGGGTTTGTCTTGGTTAAACCTGTATGTGTATTGTTAAACGGCGTACCAGACAAAGTTAGCCACAGGGTGATTTAGCACTTATCTTGTTTCATATATATGTACCGGTAATATAGATTTGCTTTTTTAAGAGCATAGAAATATATAGTCTGATGTCGTACTTAGAACTAATCAGTTGTCAGATATCATACTACCGCATTGACATATAGTCTTGAAACACGAACACACACGGTGAATGCATTGTCTTGCATTTTTTTCATGACAATGTTCTTGTTCCTTGTACATGATATGGTGATCTTTTGCAAGTTAAAGCACAACTATTTCATTACCGTAGTGCAGCACAAATGAAACTAGAGATCAATAATTTATTCCAATCAGAAAACCACATTAAATAGACCACATGTCCATATAACAATGAAATGGTTTACACATGGAAATGGAGAACACAGAACTGTTGTGTTTACTGATACACTTCCACAGAATTTGCATAAAGTATGCAAATGTGTTTGCATCAGCAATTTTGATTTGCTTGGGAGTGGCAAGGTAATCAACTTTTGGTAATTGAAGTGATTTCTTTACAAAATAGCAGTACATTTTGTGAAAATGGACACCGCCTTACAGGGTGCTACTACAATCTTAAGCTTGAAAACGTAGTAGAAAATATGGCATTTTAATTTTATGAAAGTGAAAGGTACAATAATGACAGGTTTCACGGCAAAATGAGATAGATCTGTTTTCTTGGTTTTTGACAAAATCTCGCTTCTGTGCTCCGTCCTCAGAGCTTAAATGATCACAGGTTCATGATACTGGACTATCATAAGAAAACAAAATCTTAGTCACCAATAGTGCTCAAGAACTGAAATCTTTTTCGTACATTTCAATTCTGAAATTTTACCCATTCAAAATGTCACCCGAACTGACATTTATCACATTTCCCTTGAAACACTTCAAATTAACATGTTGTTAAAATGTGCAAAAAATAAAAACATTAGGCAGAGAAATATGTTTTAAATGGCTTACTGTGCCATGCAAAGCACCTTCGTTGTGATGAACAAATTATGCAATCTATGTTGTGTTTTGTAGGTTTGTCAGCAACTGGGCATCATAGAACTTGACTACTTTGGCCTCCAGTACACGGGAGAGAAAGGCGAACATCTGTGGCTCAACCTACGCAATGACATCACAAGACAACTGATGCGTTCGCCTCCATATCGTTTCCGTTTGCGCGTGAAATTCTTCGTCGAGCCCCACTACATTTTGCAAGAAACCACTCGGTGAGAGCACTTTTGATATTTCTTTCTTCCCTTTCAACTTACATCACTATTATAATTTTATAATTTATAAGCAAGTTTTTTTATAATTTTTTACATGTTTTATTATCGTCAACCAATGGTTGGTGAATTTGGTGACATTGTACACATTTTTTTTTGGTAGTTTAAATGACCTTGTTTAAACACCTCATTCAGTTCTTATAAATATTGATGATATTTAGCACAAGTTACATCGCCCAGAATAATTATAATTCAAATTACAATAAAGGACAGTTCTGTTTTCAGTTAATTTTTTTCTTTAACGCACTCATTAGAAATCACTTTGATCTTTCTGACAAGAACCATAAATCTCCTCTGTCATTTCTAGTAGACTTCTTAAGTTTTTATTCTGTATGGTCTGTGCAATGTTCAATCTGTTACTTTGATGTTTTTTCTTCCGCAGACATCAGTTCTATCTGAACATCAAGCAGGAGTTCTCTGAAGGTCGCATGAAGGCACCTTCCCACATGCAAGCCGTACGCACAGCTGCTCTTAATGCGCAAGTCGAACTGGGCAACCACAACCAGCAAGGGGGTCGCACAGTCGGAACTTGGTACAGTGCCTTTGCCCCATCAAATAGTGACAAAGACTTCTCCTTGGCTGTGGCAGTGGCGCATGGCAAACTCGAAGGCCTCGATCGAACTGCGGCCGAGTACAAAATCTTGCAAGAGGTGTCTGCATGGAGCTGTTATGGTGTTGAGTACCACAAGATACGGTCGGGATCGGCACAGGTTGACCAGATGGGCGTTGGACCAAACGGTATCGCCCTCTATGACAAGGATGGAAAACTAGTCAAAACGTGAGTGCTCGTGTACTTTTTCAAAATCTGCACAGTTGTGTCATATTAAAACTGTCTGTTTGCCCATCTGAAAGTATTGTTTAAAATTTGAACATTTCCGTGAAGAAAGTATTCAAATTGCGAACACTGTTTCAGGTATGTAAATATGAACTGCAATTCGTTGGAAAGTATATTGTCGACACATTTATTTTAGTATTAGGAACATTTAGTAAATAATTATGAACAGACTGTCTCAGTTAAATAGTGTTTTTCCAATTAATGTGAAAAGTAGAAAATACATAGTCAACTCTCACATTATAACAATACCTGAACATTAATTTTATTAAATTGTTGGCACTCGGTAATTTAACAGGTTGTGTTAATGAATAATAAAAAAATTCTTGGAACTGACCAGCTATACGTTGACAAACTTTCCCAGTGATTGACCAGCTTCTGTCTTTGCTGCACCATGTGGCTTGTGACATTTACCGGTAGTGGCGCACCAAAACAGTGTAAGGAAATATGTTGTTGCTTCTGCAGCCTAGTTCTTTTCTGGGTTCTTGTGTTGCCAATTCCGTACCAGATTGTTTTTGCACCTATTTCTATCCCGGCGGCCCGGCCACATTTTGCGTCAGTCCTGCGTCGTTTGTATCATATTGCATACATAACGTTGTTGTATAACGGAACCTTGTTCTAATTTTGCCGTCTTAATGGCCTCTTGTACACATATGAGGAGTTGACGGTCACCCATAAAATTGAATGGCCGTTTAATAGCCATTATTCCACCGAGTGAACCATGGTAGTAAGTGGAGGTTTGATTACAGTGTAAACAACTACATAATGGTGCTTAGCCAGCCATGACTGTGTGGTACCAGAGATTACCAAAAGGGTGTGTTTGAAGGTGCAAACTGTTGATGATTTAATGTCATAGGATTTGTGCTGAAAATATCTGGTAATTTTTTAGCACACCGCAAATTCTATAGGTTGATAAATTACAACACTTCATGTCTTCTGTTGAGCATGCTATTTTTATCACACGGCTAGACCTAAAATGTGATTGTAGGTTTGTTTAAGTGGAGCCCTTTACCGTGATTTTTTTATAACCTTCTTTTGTTGATCAATCATAATGGAAACACTGAACACATCTTGTACAGTTGAAACATGGTCAAGATTTAAAATATTTATTAAAATATGAAAGTTTTTAAGCTTTTAAACCGGACAACTGGAAACTTTTGCAAGATTTCTCAACGTGTTTTCCGTTTGCAGAATCGAGTATCCTGCCATTCGCATGGCGACCCTAACACGGAAATGTCTCTTTCTCGAGACGGTTTGTGATGACGGTAGCACAACGATCCTTAACTTCCAACTACACAGTCAAAAGGCGGCGAATGGACTCTACCGGTGCGTCACGGAAATGTACTCCTTCTACCTTTGCGACACTGTACGGAGTACTGTAGCATCACAGTACAGCCGAGACCTGAAAGGCATCCTTGCTGCATTATTCAACGAAAACACCACGTTAGGTAAGCCTGTGGTTTTTTGTGTTTTATTGAGTGACAGAATGACTGATCGTGTTTCCGTCTTTGTTATGTTACATTACAGATTTGCTATCCTTAGAGATAGGGTAAATGGCAAACAGCCAACATTTGATGGATTTAATTTTAGTTGTTACATCTGGTAATTTGATACAGCCAGTTTTCGTGCCGACAGTTAACCTTCAAGTGATTGAACTGGTTGGCCACATGGTTACCGAGAGAGCCAGACATGGTGATTAGATCAACACAGAAACACATACCCGGTAGTTGTATCGGGCATTCACGTGAAAATTCCAACTTTGAAAACCATTTGAATTAATGCTTGGTCCAACACTAAGTGAGTTAATGTGTCTGGTGATCTCATCCAAACTACCTGGTACGTAAAAAGGTTGCATAATTGAGCTAGCATGTCATAGTGGTCTGCTTTTCTCACAAATGAATTTAAAATGAACCGAGCGATAAAGTTAATTTGAGGAGCCATCTTTAAGTTTTACCACGCTCTCCATCGACATCCGTTGTTTTCCATCATATTTACATGATGGTCAGAAAAAATTATGATCACATTGTGACTTGAACATTGTCAGACACTGACAGTATTTTTTGCTGTCATGATAGTATCATGTGACGTTTTGTCCTGCATCTTGTGGCCTTTATGTTTCTCAACACATGCGGTTCACAGACACAGCTGTGTGAAATGATCCGTCTTCCCACAAGATGGTGTTTTCTGTATAATTGCACACGTTTTTTATGGACATAATGTATTATCATGTATAGCTTTTGACGTTGTCAAAACATCAATGGGAAAATGGGAAATTGTTCAGAGAAAATTGAGGTAAAAAACAGACGAGTCATCAAGTTGTCACAGACTGGATGGAAATAGTTGCTTGTCTGTCGCTGGAAGAGCTATGTTATTGTGCCATTACGTGTTAGTACATCATGAAGAATCACCCAGTTGCATCTAAAAAGTAGCCAGTGTGATAGATGGGGTCTCATCGGTGTGGGCTGAAATTCGTCACGCAACATGTATTGCAACAGAGAGGCTGTGCATGACCACAGCATGCGCAGAGCAGGGAGCAGTGTTATTCAGTCACGCAGCAAGCACATGATCATTAAAGAGGGTTTAAATTAAGGACAGATCCCTGGAGATGTAGCATTTAGGTCAGAGGTGTTCCATAAAGGACAACAATTCGTAGATGTGTTACATTTAGGACATATAGTAATAATAATGTTTTTATTTCAGACAAGCGTTGTGTCCATATAAAAAAACATCAATAAAAAAAACATCCATATCAAAAATAAAGAAATACTTAAACAAATAAACATGTCAATAAAAACAAGATATTAAAAAAATTATACAGAGCCTTGATCCACTGATGCCGCAACTGCGACGTACTGTATACGTCGCTAGTAACAATACTCTGAATAATTATATTAACAGACCTGTTAATCCTCATGATTAAGCTAAAAATGCCTGTTCTGATAACTGTAGCTGTAGCAAACATGTGGCTAGCGCTACATCTCATCGGCAGATTGTGCAATATCCTGTATGAATTGTTATAGGCAACAATAAATTATTGAAAATGAGCTTTTCTACCATTAACTCATAGTGCACACATATATATTACTGAAATATGCAGTAAACAGCTTATTCTTTATAGCAGTAGAGCAAAAATGAAATTTTGCCATAACATGTTACTTTTGGCATAAAGAAGTCTCACTTTGGCTTGAATGTGAGCCTCATCCGATAATTATCATAGGTGGCAAAGTTTAACTTCTTTCCTGCTAAAGTCATTTCCCTGGCAGGATTTAAGCTTATTAAACATCGTGCTCACACCCTTAAGAGTAACACATGTCAAGTAAGGTTTGTAGTCCCTTGGCGGAAGGAGCGAATAGAAGTAGGTCATCAGCATATATCAGGTGATTAACAACCATAGTACCCAGACTACAACCAATATGTTGTCTGTATAGTTGTACACTCAAATTGTCCATGTAAATGTTAAAAAGTAAAGGGGATAACTTTCCACTTTGTTTAACACCGTTGCCCACTGAGAAGAAATCTGAGTAGGTAGATCCCTATCGGATACATACACATTGGTTATTGAACTCATTACTCAGTATTCTTAGAATATATTTTGGTACATCGTGTTGTTCTAATTTTGTTAACAGCTTATGTTGACTGATTCGATCAAATGTTTTTGACGCATCCAGAAATGCAACATGCATTGCTGAACCATTTTTAGTGTAAAATCTTAGTAATTCCTTAAATGTAAACACACACAGCTCCGTTCCGTGTTTTGACTTGAATCCAAGCTGATGAGGTGTTTGCAAGTACGTTTCCATTCTGTTGAATAACACAGTAGCTACTATCTTGGAACATACAGTGTAATCTTAGAAGTAAAAACATCATATTAGATTTTGGAGTTTCAAAATGTTGCACAATTTTGTGTGTAGGATATAGATAGGCTATAAACAACTTTGTGCATTTCACATGTTGATAATAGTTAGCTAATCAAAGCATGGAAATTGCACTCCACTGCAAATTTAATAGAAATCTTTCTGACATCATGTGACATGTCAGCTTGCTTTAAATTACCATGTCTATGGTTTGTATGAAAGATGCACCAAGAAAAAAATTGTACTTTTAATTCTTTTAGGGAAGAAATACATCTTTGACATCCAGCGAACATTCAGAGAGGCGTACGACCATGCTCGTCGAGAGCTATACCGGGTCGAGATGGCGACTCATGCCGAGGGAACGGTCACGTCAAGTTGGGAGACCGAGGTCGACAGTTGTCAACAGCAGCAGTGTCCAGACTCAAATGATTACATGGTTGGTACACTTTTGTACACAAAAGATATAGTTGAGGTTTTATTTTGTTAGTTTTATTTGTTATGTCGTTAAGTTTCATAAGCATGATCTCTGTATTTTGACACCTGTAAATCGTACAATAATACAATGTGTCTGGATCTCTGTATTATTTTACATGTAATATAATGGCGATTGACAAAATAACCACAAAATACTTTCACATGTTTCTCATTATTTACCTTCATGAATTTGTTCACATCAAAATACTGTTTGCGAATCATCCAGATGTATCAGTACTAAAGTGGTCAGTGCAAAAATATGGACGAACCGAGAGCTGTACCTATGCACTACATAATGTGTAGTGTCATTATAAGTAATATCCCACCCAGATTAGAGATATATATAAGATTTGTTTGCATTTATAGCTGCAAATTAGCAGCTAATCAATGGTGTAATTTCCTTTATGGTTGTGTTATTGCATAACAAATCTCTACGCGTAGCATTAATAGCATGGGATAAAGACAATTCAAGATGGTAACTATATATGCTTTCATATGTCAGCATACGATGGCGCAATGCTAAACGCCAGAGGCATTTAAAAACTGCACATGGGTCAAACATAGATATATAATTTAATTGGTTTGTGATTTCTGATATTAATCGTAGGTTTTGTCACCTTATTCAATGATTAAAGCTAATGAGCACTGAGCTCCGTGCACTCCTAGAGATTGTTCTGGGTCGCTGAACGATAATGGAATATTTTTAACATTTTCATATTCAAAAGATTCTTATACAGCAAGGGGTTGGCACTACAGAGATGCTAAAACCGTGTCGATAAACACACAACTTATTTTTAAATACAGATTCTGCTAAATTCCTAAAGCTTTTCGGAACAATCTGATCGGTTTCATTATAGTTATTTGGTTTAAATTAAAACATTTATTATTTCACATACCATAACCATTTCTTGTGGTTATGGTTCATGTCTTCGTGCATTCTGCCATTATGTGTCTTTTTTTAACACTTCAAGTACGTGTATTCATTTTAACAAAGTCCACTGTAACCATCGAACAATGTGCATGCATTCACCTGTAATCAGCACTAGTAGAGTTTACCTGTAGGGCCTGTCATAGCTAGGAGTGGCACTTACATGTGACTCCTATGGTTCGGTAGAGGGACCGTATCAACGGCAATGTAGGCCGATAGACAGCTGTACTTAATATTTGGTTTAGTGTAATTTATACTTACCTATATATATATATATACATATATACAGCTGTATATACACTGTATATATATATATGTATATATATATATTATAATATGTGGGTGTTCTCCTACAGATAATTGATGTGTAGACATTTTTTTAAACGAGGTTGTCCTTTTACCTAGAATTAGTAATTATCAGCAGGAGGACTGTGGTCAGGAGAGCAGGAACCATAACACTTCAAATATATTAGTGGGTAGGAATGTGTGCCTTTACAAAAAGTGCCAATAATGGCTGTTTACAAATTGAGGGCTTTGTTTCATTGTCAGAACTTACAAATTGTTCACACTGTTTTGGGTTTAGTAAATGCAATTTGCTGACAATATAATATACTTCTTGGCCTTATTAAACAATTCAGCAGGCAGTATACATATTTCTACTAGTATTAATATGATATGAAAAAAGGATCAGGCGGCCTCGGTTTAATTAATGGTGTTAACAATGATGAAATTTATGTTGGTAATAGAACCAGTTTTAACGTTGTTGTTTATTGCTGCAATCACTAATATTGTGTTTATTCCTCTGCAGCTTCTGGAAGAGAAAGTACGGAAGATTGAGGATGCACTGACATGTCACGTGTGCATGGACCGAAACATAAACTGCGCGTTCTGTCCATGTGGTCACGTCGTTTGCTGTCTCATGTGCGCGAACAAACTCGACAAATGTCCGCTGTGTCGGTGTGAGGTCGAGAAAACGCAACAGATCTACCTGCCGAATCTCCACATCGCGGACTTGGAGCTGAAGACACTGATAACGTCATCCTAGTCGAAACTCTGCATCGCATAGTGGTGGACAGTGTGTTCAGGTCAGAACAGATGACCAGGAGTAGCGTGTGTGGTGCGCATGTGAACTGATGCGGGAACACTGGGTCACATGCGGAACAGTATGTAAATGTTTGCTTCTCGCAATACAGAGTGTGGAAAGAACTTCAACCCTGTGAAACGTGTATCACACGAAGAACGATATATGTGTGCATTTATACTATGAAGATATCTCACATATGGACATCACAGAGAACATGTTTTGGAGGAAATATGGAGGGAAAATGTCCCCCTCTATTACAAGACATGTGGATGTGGGGATGATCGTTTCCTGGTGAAAAACTTGTTTTTGTTAGTTCTCATGAACAATGTGGTGTCGAACATGTGTGCATGCCAATGTGTGCACGCACACACAAAACACACACAAAACACATGGACGTGTACTAATGCAAAAGTGTGCGAATAATTTCCAGTCATGTACAGTTGTAGATATTAGTCTATTTATGAATGCGCAGCGGGCCTGCGCGTCTGCTAGATGCACTTGTACGGGTATGTGTAGGTATATATTTATTAACTTATTTCTCCGCAACGGGTCACTGACTCTCTAGACTGTGTAGTGACGGCTTTGAGCTTGGCAGTCTAATCACAGATGTCAAGTCTTGTCTGAGAAGACATAAATCCTGTGCAATATGTATGGAGATATCCTCTCTGTGTTAGGACAAAGGTTTCACCCACCTGCATGCACCCCCTGGGGGATAATGTACTTTACCCAGCTCTGTGGCCTTATGAAATCATATGCCTGCAGCTATTGGTATAACAGTAATCATTGAAATTTTTTTGATTCTCATTTCTGTAACAATATCAAGTGATGTGAACCTGTGACTAATGCAAAACAGTATTAAATAGGCGTCTCCTACACTGCACTTTTTACCCATGGAATATGTAATAAAGACAGTTGTAAAGAATGTATAGATTTATATTAAATGTCCTGACCCTGAAATAAATGGCAGTTGGTTATTTGTTTATCACTGGGAAAATCGATAGTGAACCATTAAAAACAATATTTATGATGGCAGTAATCCAAACTGTTATTTAAAATTATGTTGTTATAATTCGGATGTTGACGTAATTCGGTTAAGATTGTCCAAATTACTTCCCAATAGTCAAACAGAGGAAATGAATCTTTGGTGATTTCACTTGTTATCCGGTGTACGTATATGATATAAAATGTATTTATGTAATACACTGTTTTAGTTTCAACATTAAAAGATAAACTATACTATATATCTTGTGTTTAGAAGTATATTTTCTTACAGTTTTTCACGAGGATGTCGCACTCCAACAGACAACTTCGGCGTTAAGTCGACCAGCAAGTAACCTGTGCCCTACATTTCTAAGTGTTTGTTTTAATGGTTCCGTTCCTGTCCTCACGTATACTCTCAATGCAAAGTAATCATGACAGAAAGGTGCACATCACGTTTCGTGCGCATAAATTAACACTTATGTAGAGACAACTTGACCTGAATGAAATGAAGTAAAACTTGATAGGTTCATGTCCATGTACAGGCAGTGCCATTTACCTACTTAGGACAATAAACATTGTTCTAAGTGTCTCCACTGTGTAACAAAACCAAAGTTCATAATTTATGGCACGGTTATACCTATGCTGGTGGTCTAATTGTCTACGTGTGTATGCCCAACTTGGTTACAATAGGAGTATCTGACCTGTCAAGAAATTACTGTCATGTGGTAATTGAATTTTGTTGTGGCCTTGCAATATTTTGATATAGAAACACATATACTAAAAGTCATATTTATGTTGCTACATGAATATTTAGTTTGTAATTTCATACAGGAAATTGACACAAGTTCTTTGGTGCCAGATACTTTGCAACACATGATTAATATACCAACACTATCAGCATTACTAACAGAAACATGTTTTTTATTACGAGGAAAATTGCAAAGTAGTTTTATGTCAAAAAACACTAAAGAATATTTATCAACTTAAAATCTCAGCAGGAGTAAATGGGTCATAATTCCAATGTCTGAAAAACTGCATTTAAACCAGGTCAATATGAAGTGAGATGATAAATGGTTTCTTTATTTATAAAGGTGCCTGCAAGTCCACGTGATTGTAGTGAATACTGAGTAGTCCAACATGTTAGTAAATGATGTTGAATGAAAAACTGGTCGCCGATATAAAACAGCGCAATGAAAACTACTTAGGTTTCATAGAAAGAGGAGATTGAAAAATTACGTAATGTTGATATGAAACCATAAAATATTAGCTTGGGTAAAAAACCCACGCATGTTGTTTTGATCTGTTCCTAGTTGTTTAGTTTGATGTTATTGCCTTCAGGATGGATTCGTAACCCGATGCGGTTCTACCCAGAATGCCCTTCTATACGAATTAATGTGACAGTCGCAGACACTGCAGTCTGTTGTCAAGTATTTCTTATACAGTAAATGTTGTTACTGTAATTCTGTACATGTGTAAACGTACATAGTATTATAGTAACTAGCATGTACCAATAAAATAAACAGAAGTATCTAATGTCAGATATTATGAATACTTGTTGAATCCTGTGGAAATGTTGGAATAGCGTTCTTGTTTTCACTGAGGAATTCACATGTGATTTATTGATAATAATTTGCATGACTGTCCCTGGTGTTATTTATGCTATCATACATGTTGGGATAAGATGAAGAGATACAAAGTCAAACTTTTTAAAATTTTATTTAATTTAAACTGTGCTCGGAGAACTGTTGTTATGTGAATTGAACGTGATGTTTCTATGCATCATATTTGTTATCAGAACTTTTGTGCATAATCTCAATCAATGTTTACCCTGAAGAAATTTCATTGTTCTGTGAACTACTGTACATATATGTGTTTTCAGACAATAAATATTTAAATATGTATGTTTTTGAACATATCGTAACCTTCACATTTTCTCCCACCAACCGAGTCATATCCAGGGACTAAATACTTGACATAGACATTAGAGTTCAGTGTCAGCCAAACTGGATGTCACTGTTAACTGACTTTACAAGTGATTAGCTCTAATTAATGGCATTCAGGTCCAAGCTTGGTGGTGTAAATTGACATCTTGGGTGTGTGTGTGTGTGTGTGTGTGTGTGTGTGTGTGTGTGTGTGTGTGTGTGTGTGTGTGTGTGTGTGTGTGTAATTTAAAAAAATCTATTTGTTCTTATTTTAATCCCCTGAGCCCAAACCACGCATATAATTAGGTGTTTTTCATAACTATAATCTTAGAATTATAATAATAAAAAATTCATTCTTTGTTGTAGCCTTTTTGGCTTAAGTATGATGCATTGATCTACCGCAGTTGGTCACAAGACAATTTGACATACAACACTTTACAGTCACACAACGGATCATATTTAGTGACAATGCATTTGATCACATAACATTTATTGGTTACATAATGTTTAGTAACACATGGTTACAATGTTAGTATGGTAATTATAAACAAAACATTTTAATAATTATCATCATAATCCATCAAAGTCAGGCAAAATATTAAAACTGGCAGCATCCGTGATATAATAGATTTGTTTATAACCTGAATCTTTTGATTACTTATTTGTGGACTAAAAGAACAAAGTGCAAACAGTGTTTCGAGCTTATAAAATGCAATTTGGCGGGCATGCAGTACGCTGTCAACATATGTATTCTAGAATATTATATAGATGTAATTTCTTTTAGATAGTGCAGTAACCAGTCGATCCTTAATTAGGATTGCTCAAAGCGCATTACAAATTACACTTTACTCAGTGACAATGGCAGACCTATTCAGGCGAACACCGTCTCGACTTCTCTGGGAAGCATTCAGCCACGCTGCAATTACTGCGCGAAGAATATTCGTACACAAATACCCACCTCTATCTATAGCTAGGTACTCAATCATACAACCGAGTGAACGGGAGCAACGTAGACGTTAGAGTGAACAAACCTGTCCAAGGTTCGACATGGCAGCACAGGGTTCGAACCTGGGTTCTCTCAATTGAGAGCCCGACGGGTGTCCGACGCTCTAGACGCTGCGCCACTGCGCTCCACTTATATAAAAACACAGTCTCACAGAGGACCAGACCAATGCGACACTGCGCTCCGTTTATATAAAAACACAGATTACGAGATAGCACGAACGGTCGTGATTCTATAGCAAAATTACGAATAAGCGCGGGTAAGCGGAGGGAGTAAATTTTGCAACATTTCAGATTCGGCGAATATCGGCATGCGGTTTGAAGCGTACGCTTCCTCTCGGCGGCGCGAACAAGACGCAGAAGACCGCGTCTCGATAGCTCGAAGGGTCGTGATGCTGTAAGCAAATCATACATTCATGCGCGTCACTAATTAGATGACGAGGCATTTGGCAACCTGTCGAGAGTCATAGTTACTCCCTCAGTTTACCCGCAAATTACAGATTCGGAGATACTGCGAATATCGGGATGAGGTTTGAAGCGTACGCAATTAATTTTAATAATTGTTCCCTAAACTGCGATTCACCAACTTGAGTTAATGGGTCGCGGCCAGACTGGTGGCGTCTTTAGGTGGATCAGGAATAAAATAATTTATGAATCTAATTAATTAGTAGCACCACCTGGTGGACAGTTTGTAAGTCCCGATTGTGGCGCCATGTTTCTAGCACAACTGTAGTCTACTAACGAAACCTACGGTTAGGTAATTAATTATCATGATCTTGCGTTATTTAAAAGGGCCCTGTATAGATTGCGCTATTCCACGGCATTAGTATTTTATTGACCGACGCTTGGCGTCTGCGGTTATTTATAGAACAGTCTGGTGCAGGTGATACGTTTGCTGTCGTTAGTTCTCCGGAACACAAGACAAGCTTGCGCTGCATCTAGTGATTGTGCTGTTGCTAAGGATTTATTTAGTTAGTGTTGCTAGTTTGCAACAGTATATGTCATAAATAAATCCTTATCAACAACACAATCACTAGATTCAGCGCACGCTTGTCTTGTGTTCCCGAGAACTAACGACGGCGAACATATCGCCTGCACGATACGGTTCTATAAATAGCCGCAGACGCCAAGCGTCGGCCACAAAATACTTCTGCTGTGGAATAACGCAATCTATTTGCTAATGTTTAAGATTTAATCGATCACTTTAAGATATTCGATTTTACGATGCATTTTAGGTATTAACCAAATTTCGTTATTCTGTTACAGTACGTTGTTATAATGCAACCATACTATAAATACGCATACTATAATTAACTATATCCACTTAATGAAACATCTTAGTGGCCTGGAACAGGGGGACAGGGGACAGCTATCCCACTGGAATTTCGCTACGGGAGCAGACATATGGTTCTGCCCCCAGTAGATGTGAGGGTGAATGTTTGTTTTTCAAGGGCGGATGCAAATCGAGGTTCTATGAGAGGGTTAAGGTATTTTTGACGACCGTGAAAGTGGGGTGCAATTGGAGGGCAGACATGGTTTTCTGCCCCCACCCCCCAGTAATAAGCGAATAAGCGGCGATGCCTGCCAAACAATTCAGCAGCAATAATGTTTTGCAATTATATACCCGATTAAGCCATGTAGTATTACGTAAAATAATATATGTAATAATTTTACTTACCACAGTAATAATAAGAATTTCGGTCTTAGCCATAGCAATAAGGTCTAAGCCATAACGTTTTGTCTTAACCATAACACAAGTTAAAACTTATGTTTTTATGTAGTGATATGATGTGTAGTGCCGTGGTGCAGTGGCTAGAGCTTCGGACTCTCAGCCGAGAGAACCCGGGTAATAATTGACATTATTACAAGTTTCAAGCTGTACCGTTTTTCGATTTTACCTCTTGCCTCATCGTGAATGTTTCTGGACTACCACGACGTCACAATTACGAACTGGACACTTGTGCTTTGCTGGATTTTATTTATTTTACTGATTTTATGAGACTCTTCTAGTGTTATCTTTAGTGGGCCATGATCGTCGCCATGGTGATAGTGTATACAAGTCTTCAGTTGCATCAACTATGTCAGCAAACCACGAAAGCCTTCAAGCGTGTTACAAAGGCAGTCTACAACGATTTGAAACAACTAGGCACTTCTTGCACAATACCGACACACAGAGGAACCACTGGCGGTCGAAGACAATGCCAAGTGACTAAGACAATTCCTGTGAAAGTGACTGCAGCCAGAACCGATGTGTCCAACCGGTCAATAAGCAATAGCATCGTACCAATTGTCAACAGAGGCAACCTGATACCTGTTAAACTACACGGAAGCTGCGCGACTGATTCGTTTAGAGCTGTTGTTCTGAACACCCGGTCTGCGTGAGCTTGATAAGTGTCAACAAATCCGGGATGTGATAACTGAAAACAAACTAGACATATGCTCGCTTACGGAAACCTGGTTCGGGCCATCGCATATTGCCGTAAAGGCAGTGGTGCCACCTATATACGCTATGAAACACATACCGCGAGCCAACGCCAGAGACGGAGGCGTCGCCATTATCTTCCGTGAATCCATCTCAGTAGCTGTAATGAAGCACAGCAACTATGCTTCCATGGAGTATATCAATTGTTTAGTTAAAGTCGGCCTCGAACTTTTGCGATTTGTAACAGTGTATATACCTCCACCAAAACCGAAATCACCAAATGTTCCGGTATTTCTGAGGGAGTTTGCCGACCTCCTCAATGACCTCACATTTACATCCGATCAGCTGCTACTCGTTGGGGACCTGAACTTTCACTTTGACAGTCCCACCAGTGCACATACCAAACCTATTATAGACCTTCTCTCCGCAACAAACCACCAACAGCACGTTGCCCAGGCAACTCACGAGAAAGGTCACATCCTCAATGTTATCATAATGAGCTGCGTGTTGAAGATGTCACCTGTGATGATTCTGACACTGCGCCGTTATCTTTACGGTCCATATTGCAACTACAGTTCCACCAAAAAAGAGTAATGACTGTGCATAAGTTGAAAATTATCAACCATAAGAAAATCAGTCATGACATTACTTGCATGCTCTGATCTGACTGTTCAGCAAGCCAGCGAACCGGCAGCAGCGGCATTTTCTCGTTACAACAATACTTTGTTGTCAATACTCGACCAACATGCTCCTGCTAGTGAGTGCACCATCACCGTGAAGAACAACGTGCCATGGTACAGCGTGGACATCAAAGTTGCAAAAACGTAAGCGGCTTGAACATCGATACAGGTGGACTCGATTAACAGTGCACCGAGACATATATGTACAGCAAAGAAACAAAGTCAATAACATGTGCGCTGAAGCGTAAAAGATCCATTACGAGGAAAAATTGTCGGACGTCCGGAACCAAGCGCAATTCTACAACATCGCAAACAAACTGCTGCAACGGGGTAATACAGCAACACTACCAACCTATGAATGTGCCGAATCGCTCGCCAACGACTTTGCACACTAATATGACGATAAAATCCAGTGAATTCGCACCACACTACAAGAGCCACATGTCCATGATGTGAGTACCGACTTTGTGAGCATAGATCACTCTGTCACTGACTGTGGTCTCTCTACTTTCGTGCCTGTCACACAAGAAAAAACCGCACAACTACTGAGCAAATCATCACCGAGACTTGCAAACTTGACCCAATGCCTTCAAACTTGATAAAAGAGTGTTCTGATGTCATGACAACGCTTATCATCATCAACAAGCGTTTGCTGGAACGAATGCCTGATGAAATGAAAGTTGCTGTCATCACACCCATATTGAAAAAGGCAAGTCTTGGTAGTGACATTTTGAAAAGCTATCGACCTATTTCTAACATGTGCTTTTTATTAAAGTTAGTCGAGAGGATTGTGCAAACCGGTTGACTGCACACGTGAATGAAAACAACCTGTATATGCCGTTACAATCAGCCTACCGACAAAACTGTAGCACTGAAACTGCGCTTCTGCACGTGCATGGCAATGTGATTCGTTGCATGGACGAACGCAAAGGTGTGGTTCTGCTGCTAATTGATCTGAGCGCAGCATTTGATACAATTGACCATGCCATTCTTTTTAAAACACTGAGCAACACCATCGGCGTCGACGATCACTGTTTGTCATGGTTCGCTGCTTACTTATAACACAGACAATACACGGTGTTGATTGCCGGTGAGCAGTTTAAACCTCACAAACTGACATGCGGTGTCCCGCAGGGGTCAGTTCTTGGACCATTACTGTTCACTACATATATGACTCCTCTCGCGTCGCTACTCAACCTCCATAGCATGGCTTACCATCTATATGCCGATGACATCCAACTTTTCCAAGAATTTTGCCTGAGCGATAATATTTCACCCGACATTGCCATCACGCTAAAACTCAATGTTGACAAAACGGAGACATCATCATACAACCGAAATCAACAACCGAAAATGTAATTCCTGACGGTGTGACTATCGGAAACGTGCGCCTGTTACCCAACTTACACGCCAGAAACTTGGGGGTGACCTTTGATTCTAATATGTCCCTTGAGCGACACGTAACAAACATTTGCAGAAATGCGTATTACGACCTCCATAGCATTGGACGCATTCGTCGATACTTAGACAAAGAACACACAAAACAACTTGTGCATGCGGAAGTCATTTCGCGAATTGACTGCTGCAATAGTCTTCTTAATGGATTGCCAGCGACAGTAATTGAGAAACTACAACGTGTCCAAAATGCATGTTCTCGTATCATAACGATGCGGTCGAAACGAGACCACGTCACGCTCATGTTCTTGGAGCTGCACTGGCTTCCTGTGAAGAGTCGCATTATTTTCAAGACCCTACTTCTCATTTTCAAATGCCTTCATGGGCTCGCACCTCCATATCTATCAGCACTTCTCTCTCCGTATCGTCCGACACGCTGTCTACGCACCTCCGATCAGCTATTCCTTGCACAACCCACTACCCGCACTAAACTCGGCGAACGAGCATTCTCTTGTGCTCCAAGAGCATGGAATCAACTACCACTCACAGTGAGCCAATGCACTAGTGTCAATCAGTTTAAAGTGGCACTGAAGACGCATCTTTTCATAAATTATTTTAATCTTCGATGGTCATAATTGTTGATTCCTTTATTTTAATTAATTTAATATTATAATTAATATATTTTATTGTTTTAATATCTTGCATACTTGTGAATATTTATATATTTTAAGACAGTATAGTTGATTTTACTTAGTAGTAATGATTGCATAGTATTGTTTAACTATATGGTGTATGATGTTATTTATTTATTTGTATTAACCATTGTAAAGCGCCCCAGAACAATTGTTTGGATGGGGCGCTATATAAGAAATAAATTATTATTATTATTATTATGCTGTGCATCCGGACATTTTCGAATATGCATATTTTTGGCGCGCTTTTCGGGATGCCGAGATGTGACGTCACATATGACATATACTCGCATCAGATAGACCCTTTCCATGCATTCCGAGCATGTTTACAAGGATAGTTTTTGGCTCGAAACGAGCGTCAGAATGAGTTATTGTGCGATTTCCCGATATAATACAAACACTAGTCATCATGGAGGAACAAGCAGTTATCTCACGGTTCCATATGAATCCAATTTTATTCAAAACAATGATTGCAAATGGGCCTACAAGTCGACCAGGTTTCGCTGAGCTTCGGCTCGTTTTCAGAATAATTATATCGATTGCAACCCACGGGAGATAATCTACACCAGTAAACATACATAGCAAACATATATTGTATCCAGCTACAGAAAGTAATGTGTATAATCTCATAATATCACTAGAATACCGATATATGAAGGAATGGTTGCACAATTTAACTTAAATCAGTCAATGAAATTCCGTAGATGTCGGTAGCTCGATTGGTACACGCGTTGGTTTCGTGACGCTTATTTTACAATCAGGCGACGCCGGTTCAAGCCTGACTCCAAACCATTGATATTTTTGAAACTTTTTTTATTTATGTTTTCTCGAAGTAATATAAACTGAATAATTTGTATACTATTAATTAGCCATAGCAATAATGTCTCAGCCATAACGTTTTGTCTTAGCCATAATACAAGTTAAAACGTATGTTTTTATGTAGTGGTATAATGTGTAGTGCCGTGGTGCAGTGGCTAGAGCTTCGGACTCTCAGCCGAGAGAACCCGGGTTCGAATCTTGTGTGGCGGTGTCGAACCTTGGGTAAGTTCGTTCACTCTACGTTGCTCCAGTTCATTCAGCTGTATGATTGAATACGAATAGTATTCGGCCATTAATTGCAGCGAGGCTGGATGCTTCCCAGAGAATTAAAGGCCCATTGTAACCACACTGTAACCAACTGCATGTATGATGCCCAGTAGCTATCCGATGTCCCGATTTCCCAATTTTCACGAACTTATGAACTCTATGATATAGTTTCCAATAAAGCAACATATATCATCATTCCTTGCCAAATGCATAACTCCCCCTTCCCCGTATGGTTCAGATAACCGGATTTCGATATTAATTATATTGTAATGAATTTCCCATTAATACACGAATCGATTAAAAAAAATTTCTTACCATTCCATAGTTAAACCATTTGTAACTGCAAGGACAGGAACGTATGGCGACATGCTTTGATAATTTACACACTAGCAAATATTAATAAAAATCACCAAAAGTTTCGTTAAACATAAAAAACGTACTTTTAGCTCTTATTTTCGGACTATTATGACAGTTGTCACATGATGCATATTAATCATGGTGTAATAACATGTTCTATCAGTAGTTGGACCCAAACAACTGTTGCTGCTTAAATTTTCTGGAAACATGGGTGGCTCAACTAACCCAGTGGGTCAACTAACACAGCCTCCCCCTGTTACCATTAGTCCTACATTTGTCAAAACACCGTAACACAACACTTCCCAGCAATCCTTGTTTTGTATTTTGAAGAAACTAAATTCAACACGTGAAACGTTATACTTATAATAGTATTATTAATTATTGTAACGGCCCCCCCCCCCCCATTTAGGTACACGGCTCGAAAATAAGTTAGTTAATGTCTCATTAAACGCAATAGGCCTACACGTTATAGTATTTTAAAATAAAAATGTAGACTTTACAAACAACAGAAATGATCATCTGTTAAACATGTGGTTTAATCGGAAGTAAGCATAGGAAATGGAAATACATTAATAGATTTACGCGTAAGACAGATAAGTTGTCATTAGTGTTGTGAATGTGGCATATGCGTGTGGTGTGATGATCTCTCCCGATATGGTGTAGGTTACGCAAACGTGCCAGCAGAAAAGATGGCGGCCAAGCGGAAGTGCGTCACTTCGTGCTGTACTTTGAGGTGGAATTCTAAGGTACATAACGCCAGACCGTCCGCTTCTGGCCCGGACGGAATCCCCAGTCATTGCGAACAACTTTGTTTTCTATGGTGCTTGCGCTGACGGTAGTACCAGGACCTACGTAGATGCCAACGTGAATCCCATTAGGGCCATCTTTACAAGCAACAACGTCTCCGCGTTTTAGGGGTCCAGTGACGAGTTTCCAGTGAGGATCTTTTGTCAAGAAGGTCGACTTCGGGTTTAACCACTCACCAGCACCAATGGGACTCCAGATAAGCGAGTGTCTACAACAGGTTTATGGTATACATACAGGGACACGCACACGCGCACACCCACACACACATACACCAGCAGCTCTACTACAGGTAGATTTCACGATCGGGTAACATCTCATGAAAAAGGAATGATCGCTGAAAAATCCGGAAAATGTGTAGGCCAACATTTGTTTTGCACTTATCGTAGATATACAAACAAGAGTCGTACCTTTCCGGAACTGAGCCACCTGCCTTCTCTATCATTTCAGCAACGAATATGTTGCACTTTTTGGTATTTTTGCCAGTTTTGTGGGTAGAGCTGTATGCCCAGCACGTACTGCCGATTTTCTTTTCTGCCGCCTTCGCAATGTCACCCCCAGTTGGCGGAGACTTCCTTTGCTGACACTGCGAATTTTTAAATATACCGTATCATATAAATTAATATAGATGTGTGTGTGTGTGTGTGTGTGTGTGTGTGTGTGTGTGTGTGTGTGTGTGTGTGTGTGTGTGTGTGTGTGTGTCATGGCGTGCGCGTGTGCGTGTGCGTGCGTATAATAATGCGAGTGTGTGTATGCTTGCTTTCGTATACGCCAACGCGCGCGCACGCACGCACGCACGCACGCACGCACGCATTCGTATATACCTACACGCTCACACATACGCACACGCGCGCGCGCGTACACACGCACCTACTCACAAACACCCCCCCCCCCCCACACACACACACAGCCTCAAGCAAGTATAGTGATGCAATGCGTAGGAAATAGGACACATAAGCAAACGACACACAAACGGCCGTCTACACGAGTGTACGTGGACGCCGTGTCGTTCTACTCACACCACTCAGACACGCCAAGACGGCTTCTGCCAAGCAGCACAGCACCAGCGCCACAATCCACGCCGCCTTCATCGTGTTGTCGCAGTCAAAGTGTCGCCACTCACCTGCTGACGTCGCTCGCACGAATCACAGCTTGACGTATACTGAGGTTTCAAGCATATAAAGACAGCATATGCGTACGTGTCTATGTCTACGTCACTAACCATTTTCACAAGAACTATTGTAATTTAAAATACATCAAAGTGAATTACGGTGGACATCTCGCCACATTAACTCAAGACCTGCATACACGTAGGTGTACTGAGGTCCACGCACCACCTAGGTGGCTCTGTTGTTAGGGTGAGGGAGCAGGTAGTCAAATGCGAATGTTATTGTTAACCCTGCACAGTATACCTTCTTAGCTGCAACTCTTCCATTGTGCTGTGGTAAGTTAGTTCGAAATGTCTTATTTTATTGCCACATTAACCTTCTACCCGCAACTGCCAGCTCTTGGACCCTTAACAAAGGTCACACCAGGTAGGTAAACGTTCATAAATTAAACATTCGTCCTATACCAGTAAAATAGCATATAATTATTTATGTGTTAACACAAAGGTGTGTTCCTATATAACGTTGGTATCCAGTCCTTAGGATTGATCCAAGCGCTACACTTTTACTCCTAGGCATAATTGTTCGCTCGAACACCACCTCGTCGTATCTGGAAAGCATTAAGCCACGCTCCAAATACAACGCAAATACTATTCTTACACTAATTTCAACCATTGTCTATAGCCAGGTACCCATTCATACAGCTGAGTGAACTAGAGCAACATGAAGTCAACGAACGTGCCCAAAGTTCGAAACTGCAGCTGGACGATCCGAACCCGGGATCTCTCGATCTCAATCTGAGGTTGTTTGGACAGCCTCATTGTGGAGTTTTTCGCTAGCCTCAAGGCGGCGTGCAAATGGAGGTTTTTGGAAAGCCTCAGCCCCCCAATATTCACCATGTTAGGACGCCAGTGCACCTAATATGCAACTTTTAAATAAAAAGGCGCAAAAGACTATCAGTTACATCCGTGTGCCATACGTTTATTATTCAGTGGCCGGGCCTGACGACCTGTGATTTGCAAAAACAAAAAAATTATCAAATATTATCAAAATGTAAAAAATGGCAGATATGAATGTCGGAGAAGGTCAAATCTAAATATTTGAAATCTTTGACCTATAAGAGCTATATTTTTACAATAAAATTGTGGTTCCACGTGACGCAGTTACTAAGATATGCGGAAATTTGATTTGACGGCCATTCTATGAAATGGCTGTCATTTCTTTATAAGCAAAAACTAAAATTGCCACCATGGATTTTCTGTTGACTGAGACTTTATAGATGACACTCAAGCAACAGAATCGCCGTTGGCAAGCGAATTTCAGGGATGATATGGTACAACACACTCAAATAACATACGAAATACCAAAATGACATAATATTATACGGGAGCAAGTATATTCAAATAAGCAACTGTTATTTATGCTGTACATACACTTCCTTCAAAACAATTAAAATGGTAGCTTAACTCAGAATGCAGCTTTTATGCCGAGATGTAGCGCATAGCTTCTCGACGCTTGTGGCGATGGGTTGCGGATCTTCGGGAACCAGTGATCACGTATATGCGGGTGTGACGTAACTGTTGCGACGCGTCGTTTCTTCCCAATACTGATGTCAGGATATTGCTGTTAGTGCGAAGGGAAGGACATATTTCTGGATTAACCCGAATTATGACCGCACGATGCAGGGCACAGCACAAGGAAACGTTCAAGGTACTTAGAAGGACCACCTACAATTAGGGGAGATCGGGGCAAAGCGGACACTGCCGCAAAGCAAACAAAATTAGTTTAACTTTAAGCCCGGACCAATAGCATAATCGAGCTTTGATGTGCTACAGACATTAGGCCATTATCATTACCGGTTGTTTGCACTACAGTTGCGCGCAAATCAGTCTTTATTTGCATTCGCGTTTGCTGTATACATACACTTACGATGCTTCACTTGTTGAAAGACTTGCATAGTCATGTGTCAGAAATCGTGGAAGCGTGTGGTCTGTAGCATTTGTGCAGGTAAAACTAAGGTCTCGAAAATGTTCGCGCAATAGGGTATGCGATTGGCTTACATTTGTTTTGAAAATTAATGTGGACAAATATGATGGGGCATATAAAAAAAAAACATGATAATGGCAGATTACCGCAGTTTGCATGGTGGTCGGCCATCTTGAATTTACAAGGCATTTAGTGGCCTGCATATGGAGACTACACAGACATCGTGAAGAAGTTGATATTGTCTCCAACATCCTTCAAGATGCTATACAGGTGCTAAGCAAATTGAAGGCAAAAAGGACTATATAATAAGTTATTGGTACTGTTGAAAAAATGAGATATTCATGTTTATTAAGACATCCAAATAGTACACTTACATAATTTTCCATTGTGTTCACAGTTATTCACCAATGAAATTGTCTTGTATGTCTGACTTGTATATACATCAGGCAATGTGTTTGATAAACAATATATATATTCCCTTACCAATTAAAGATTTCTTTCTTATAACATATCACGCTATCATGTGACCTGTAAATTCATACTATGGACAATTCGTAAAGCATTTGTTGTTGACTTTCACAACCTTCGAAACCCAGTGATAATGTTGAATAAACCTACAAGAAAATACTGCAAAATCACACGGTTGACGTTATTTTGGTGATATAATGCCAAAAGGAAGGTGAAAACGTGTTTTATAAAGATGTTGGTAATGTTGAAACGATGAGGTATTCATGTTTATTACTACACCCAAATGGAACGTTCTAAAACGTAACCGTTGTTTTCATTGTAGGTTTGTCCTGCGTATGTACATCAATCAAGATATCTGCTAAGCAATATTGCTTCTCGGATATCCATCAAAAATATAGCGAATGCTGTTTGCTGTAGTTTGTGTACAGTATGAAAACGGGTAACGCAGAACACATGCTATCATTTGCAGTTGAGTATTATTCATGAAAGCAAGAATAAGCCCATTCGGTTGCATGGTATTTCCAAAGATTATAGTATTGGTAGCATTCGAATAGATTAGAACCTTTTTGTTTTTATGTATTGTCACAACAAAACAGTGTATTTTCATACCAAAGGTAGCGGGTGTCATAATAAACATGACCGAAAAGTATTAATACAAGTATGATTTTCCGGCGGACGCCACACAAACATTGTTAGAGTGGTGTTCACAATATTTAGGCCTATGAACTATAACTTGCTTACAGAAAACAAAAGAATTGACAACAAAAATTTGCCCCCCACACACACACCCACACCCACACACCCACACCCACACACACACACACACACACACACACACACACACACACACACACACACACACACACACACACACACACACACACACACACACACACACACACACACACACACACACACACACACACACACACACACACACACACACACACACACACACACACACACACACACACACACACACATTATACAATACATACAGTCGAACTTCGAATTATGATCACCTCAATAATGCAGCCACCTCACAATTAAGGGCACCCTAGGACAGCTTCACATTTTATGGTAATAGTCAGGAATAGGAAATATGTCGGTCACCTCGCCATTCGGATCACTTTGGCCCAGTCCAGTAAACACATGTTGAGCTAGGATACTATCTAGTTTATACAAATACGCAATAAATCTTCATGAAACGACGTTCACAAAATAGCTTTTGTTTTTTTTAAACGCGATAAGCGCCAAACGTTTTTCTTTTTTTATCAAAACGCGATATATCCATGTTCAATCAATCAGCACCACCATGCCGCACGTGCAACTACGCGGAGTGACGGCGCGCGCTGTATTAATATACAGCGTTTTGATAACGTGTGCGTCTTCTATGACCTGTTCATGTCGTCTCTCGAGTCTGATTGGTGTAGACGTTTTCTGTGACGTGACCGTGTCGTTTCTCGAAACCGATTGGTGTAACGTCTTCTATGACGTGTTCATTTCGTCTCTCGAGTATGATTGGTTATAGACGTCTTCTGTGAAGTGTTTATGTCGTCTCTCGAGTCTGATTGGTGTAGACGTCTTCTGTGATGTCTTACTCGTCTCTCCTGCCTCTATGCTGACTCGGGTTGTGCAGTTCAACTGAAACAATATGTTAACAGATTAGTAGACAACTCTTGCGTTATATTCAAGATGTGGCACGTTTCAAGCTTTGCCCGTAATTGCACAACATGACGTACTGTGTCAACAAGACTTAATGACTCATTGTGTCAATGTAACTGACATTGAACATTGTCGACTGTGGTGACGTGACGCCCTGTGTCAAGCGACCCTGCACTATTGATGGACAGAGTATTTAAATTAGCAGTCCAGAATATAGGCGTAACTATCCAGCGCAATACACATGTATGTTTAAGCAGTATGTATAAGGAGGTTTTGCTAGGCAACAGGTCTCGTGATGGATAGGTTACTTGTCAGTGAATAAAGATAACTTCTTAGGCAGTTGACTGATTTGTGTATAAGTGAAAACAATTGTTACGCTATTGTCAGTATTATTACTTCTCATCATTTATTGTGTTTTCCCATATTTCGATTCCAGTGATGTGTCACTTACTTTAATCAAACAAAATAGGTTTAAATATATGTTATTTACAAAATGGTGGCAACTTTCTGAAGACTCCAAAATGGTGGCAACTGAAAACATTCCGTCGAATATTTTGTTGCAACTGAAGACTCCAGTTAGAAAATGGTGATGCAAGATTCCCAACATTTACACATACTGATTTAACATCATGTTAATAGCTAATTATTGATCACACTTTAACCGATATGAATTTAAAGCAATTTTTTTCCGTTTAAAAATAAAACCCGGGTATTTGTGATATTAGCTGTGGTATGAGTTTAATAATATGGACGATATTGTTGACTTCAGGACTGAGAGGAAAGGAACTCTTGAGATCGACGGATTCAGCTTTGTAGCGGGATAATCTGGAGAAGTATTATCCATGCTGAACACACACGGCAACATGTATATTGGTAAGTCTTACACATATCTCATACTGAACACACATGGAAATAGGTATAAACAAATGACCAAGTTATCCCTTCTGGTGGACCAGTATTTTTGTTAGTTTGTGTAATAATTGATGTATCCACTACATCGCGGTTTTGCTTATGTTACAATTCAATTTTGCACGTAACCTCCGTCAAGCTTTGCTTTGTCAACAGTGTTGTTAATGGTTATATGTGTGTGTGTGTGCGTGCGTGCGTGCGTGCGTGCGTGCGTGCGTGTGTGTGTGCGTGTGTGCGTGTGTGCGTGTGTGCGTGTGTGCGTGTGTGCGTGTGTGCGTGTGTGCGTGTGTGTGTGTGTGTGTGTGCGTGCGTGTGTGTGCGTGTGTGCGTGCGTGCGTGCGTGTGTGTGTGCGTGTGTGCGTGCGTGTGCGTGTGCGTGTGTGTGCGTGTGCGTGTGTGCGTGCGTGCGTGCGTGCGTGCGTGTGTGTGTATATGTGAAATACATTACTATTGCTGCATGACATCTCATAAATCAATCATTCCCGCATACAGTTGTCATTTAAAAAACCTTTGCCTTATGTTTTTGCCACTTTTGTGACTAGAATTTCAACAAGATATTCGACAGAATGTCCGAACCCACCACATGTTTTCTGATGACTTGGCTGAGGTTTTGCTAGGCAACAGATCATGCGTGATGAATAAGGTAATTGAAGCGTGTTCGGTCAGTGTTGCCAGAGGGTTGACAGTGGTTGTTTTGATTCAGGCGGCATGCTTAACCTGGAAGGCATGACATTTGGCCAGCACGTGAAGATGCTGGAGGGTTGTGTCAGCAACCTGTACATCCAGGGCAAAGGACCCGTTGACCTCACCATGGACGCTGTCGGGGTGTCAATGTCTTGCCCTGCTCGACGTGAACTGCCCTAGACGTGGCACCATGACACCCCTCATTGATGTGGCCGTCCAGTTGCTACAGTGCATCTTTGGGCTATGCAGAACCATCAAACTCCTACATTTTATATATCTCTGAATTGTTCTTGTTTCTTTAGGTTTTGGGGACAGTGTTGTAGACAGTTCTTTCTTTAACAAAGTGTATTATTTTGTTAGCTTTATTACTTTTATTAACAGAAATGTAACCAATTCAAATTATATATCTCGGCTGGCTGATACTTGATTTGAAACTTATTAACAGAACAAGAAAAACAAGAACAAGAAAGTTTATTTATAACATTATTATTATTGGTACTTGATTTGAAACAAAAGTACAGTTTTGTTGTGATATGGCTGGAAAATGTGTATGATAAATAATATATTATATCACTGATGAAATTATAGAAGTATCGGAAATCGTGAAAAGTGCCAAAGAAAATGTCATGAAGGTTGATGCCAATGCAGCAGGAGGGGACATGTTGGAATATTGGTTGGTTGGTTCTGCTGGGCCTGATGCTGTAATAGGAAATGCTGAAGAGTAGATATTGACTTAGGCAGCAGAGACAAGTCAACCAAAGGAAAACAAACGATGTATTTTCAATGTTGCCAACAGAATCTAGACACTGTAAACTAGTGTGTAGCTACAGTGATATGAAATGTGTAGATTAGGCATATGCGAAATAGGAGGTTAACTATTGTCTCAATGAATTGTACCACTAGCCTGTAGATATGAATTCTTTGTAATTTGACTTTACTTGTTCACATTTTCTAGTAATAAAATGTCCTTGAATGTTGAAGGGCAGATTCACAAAGAGATGTTAATATGATGGAGAGAAGGTAATTATGTGCAATCATACCACTAGATCATGCCAACAGAAGTCATGGTCAGAAAAAAAGTGTTTATTGAACGCAAATGCCGAATATGCCAAATACTTACTGAATATTTTCGACACAGAAACATATTTGTAGAGGAAAGAAATCTTGTGATACATTTAATTAGAATGTGCAACATTTCGCATGTCCCATGCCTGCTTTTGTAGTTTTGTAGAGTTGGATAACCATGTGTGGTTTAATGATATCTATGTTCAAAATACAACATTGTTGCCTTATACTTTAGATGCCAGTATGTTATAATGAAAATGTTAGGTTATTGTAGTAAATTATTTAAAGATTTATCGAAATGCTCGTCTAGCTGTGGATATCTGACGTGGTGAAAACTGAATGCTCATTGGTTCCAAGATGAACACAGTTTGTGGTGTGTAGATCTACATTTAGCTGGGTAATGTTGGGTTTTTGTTAATATTGGGGGTAATAAGCAAATTTCACACGATTCAAGTATGTATGCTATCAATAGTAACTTGTGTATTATTTATTTTTATATAAAGAAAACAAGAAGAAAATTATTTTGTTATTACCTAACTTGAACGTCTTTGAAATATTTGACATTAATTAACACTGTCTCTTCAAACTTATTTAAAAAGTCAAGGTCGCAATAACAGTACATACGTTACTAACCATGTATAGATTAATAGAATACACCTTTATGATCAACACATCAATAACTGGCATTACGTTAGCTAAGCAAAGAGCAAGTTGATTCATACTTTAAAATAAATCCAGATAAGTGAAAACAAAAACACTACTCGCTCATTACCTCTGATAAAGAAAAAGAGAATTGCCTGTTTTAATATACATGTTTGTCTGAAAATATTGTTGTCATACTGATTACCAATGCCTAGTATTATTCAGCATTTGTGTACATGGTTATAGATGTGTCAATAAATGTGTTACAAAAATGTTATCTTGTCATGGCAAGTGTTCATAGGATAGTGTGGAACCCTGATAATCTAGAAACCATGACACAGGACATAATATACCTTGCAATATGCACGATTAATTTCTGTCAAAATCCCCCAAAATACATTAATGATTAATATATATATATATACTGCATGAAGCATGTCAGTTAAAATTGCACAAAAAATAAAAGTACCTGGTAAAAACAGTACGGTATTATCCAAAGTTTTGCAAACACTACATTTAAAATTGGCAAAATTAACTATTGCATCACCCATCCTTGGCAAACACCCCAGAAAACATATGTATCAGCATACTAGAGTACAGTTTTAGTTGTCGAACATTAGCATGTGGTCGTCTACTGATGTCTCTGTAGAAACCTGTGCATAGGTAGCGAGGCACCATCGGCTAAGACAGAGAGTCCGCTTGTGGGGATTAAAAAAGTGATAATTATATATATATATATATATATATATATACAGGATGTATACGGGGGACCGTTTATGCATATTTCACGGCGTAAATGAGACCGCTGTTTTAAGGAGACAGCAGCCGGTCTCCTTAAACTTTAGACATAAAGGAAATAACTTCGGCCATTATTAAGAATTGTATTTTACATTTTTGGTGATTTTGAGCATGTTTATTCTAGAGCTTTACATATATTGAAGTATAGAAAAACATAAAAACTATACACAGACTGGAAACAAGCTAGCACATATGCACAGAGCTACCGACCAGTCAGATTAACGAGCGCAAATGACGTGGTAAACCGCATGTAATAATCAGTCACCCTATAGATACTTGTCTAAACTTGTACAGACAAGCTTGTACAGACAAGAGTCGGAGAAACTTGTTTTACCTAAGTACTTCTTTTAACTAGTAATTATTACATTATCTAAAATCAAACGTGTGCACACGACGTACCTATACATCACAATAATTACTTCAAATGCTTGCAAGATGTGTAAGTCGTCCGTAAACACAATTTAACATTATGCGACAGAACGCTGCTACACTCGTTATACTATAGCTGGCATGCCCGAACTGACAGGTAATGAGGCAACAAGTTATGCATTATTCTAATAGTATCACTATTATATATAACATATAAACATGAAAACATAACTCACCAGACCGTGTATATGGATACTCGTAATACGGAGCCGAGAGAACTGTACGTATATCTTTGTGGACACATCCATGATCCCTAGCAAACTGCGACTGGGTGTGACTCAAGCTACCCTACCCGCGTCTGGCGACTGACATAACAATAGCCTATGCAACCGCTTGCACGAAACAATTCCGCCAGGGTTAGATAATATATTATACTTGTAGTGTTACAGATTCTTTGTGGGGTCGTACATGTCAACCGGCCCAAAACACGAGCGGATTATATGCCCACGAACATTATTATTTGTAAGTTTACAACTTAATATTTACTCCTTTCCAAACATGTTTTTTTTCAGTTTTATTATGCTATTACATACAATTACAAATACATTTGTGAACGCGTATATAAGGACGCGTTATGCAACGAGGCCATAAAATATTGTGTTTCCTGTCCTGTAAACTGTTAAGGATGAAAGCAGAGTTACTTAATAAAATATCAAATCAAAATGTATTTTATGATTGATGCATTATACTATTGTGATATTTTGTATATTCATAACATCGTAATTGTTAACTCTAACCATTGCATGCATACTGCCAGACATGAGATCGTAAGACTGGGAATGTTCACTTTTTTAATCCCCACAAGCGGACTCTCTGTCTTAGCCGATGGTGCCTCGCTACCTATGCACAGGTCTAATGGCATCAGTTCAATATTTTGACAGGCCTGAATTCTCCACACTGGCACCGCAAGATACGAACATAGTATGTAGATAGTTGATGTAGACATTCAGACTCTTAACTGAGATTACATGTTCGATATGGCTGGGTGTGTGTGTGCGTATGTGTGTGCGTGCGTGCGTGCGCGCGCGTGCGTGTGTGTGTGTGTGTGTGTGTGTGTGTGTGTGTGTGTGTGTGTGTGTGTGTGTGTGTGTGTGTGTGTGTGTGTGTGTGTGTGTGTGTGTGTGTGTGTGTGTGTGTGTGTAAACGAACTTGCCAAAGGTTCGACACCTCCGCACAAAATTCGAACCCGCGTTCTCTCAGTCGAGGGTCCGGAGCTCTTATCGCTGCGCTACTGCGCTCCACTAATGTCATCTTCTTTATTTCGTCTTATGTCGTTGTTTGGTCCATTCCCATAGTGTAGTATTGGGCATCTTGTCTTACCTCTTTAGAGGTAGGGTTCTGCGCAGGCATATGTTGATGAAAGTCTTTTTTAGGTTTTTTTTACGTGTAATTCACCGTGTCTCCGAGCCATAGAGTAATACTGACTTGAGATTTGAGTTATATATCCTCAGTAGTTTGGTGTTAAGCTTTATTTGTTTTGCCTTCCAGATGTTTATCAAAATTACCCGTGCGTGCATGATGCGTGGTGCTTGGTGCGTGGTGCGTGGTGCGTGGTGCGTGGTGAGTGGTGCGTGGTGCGTGGTGAGTGGTGCGTGGTGCGTGGTGCGTGGTGCGTGGTGCGTGGTGCGTGGTGCTTGGTGCGTGGTGCGTGGTGCGTGGTGCGTGGTGCGTGGTGCGTGGTGCGTGGTGCGTGGTGCGTGGTGAGTGGTGCGCGGTGCGCGGGTGCGCGGTGCATGTGGGTTTGCGTGTATGTATGTGTTTGGTGTGTGTGCGTGTGCGTGCGTGCCTACGTGCATGCGTGCGTGCGTGCCTACGTGCATGCGTGCGTGTGAGACAAGTAGGCATATGGTGTCTTTCGAATTTATGTCGTTTTAGCTAACGTTGTGTTTTTAGTTAAGTATCTGTAGGCGTTGTTGCTAGTACAATATATTTTGTCGACGAGATGCGTCATTGTTCTGGGGACAAAGGTGTTATTTATTTCTTAGAGGTACCCGCATTACAATTGAAAGAAAAAAAACCTGCCCACAATATCTTCCTAAGCGCATGCAACTATAATTGAGATGAAGTATACACGAGTGTGCATGTGTATGGATACTCGGTATGTTAAATTTTTCCTCCTAGACGATTTGCATAGCAGACAACAAAAGTATGGATTCACGTTTTAAAACAACGTCAACATACCTATAAGTAATATATAGACTGTATTTATTAATGGACGCCTTTCTAACCGTATTTACGCAGACGTATATGTCTAGGCGCAATACTTATGGAGAACACTTGACAGACGGAAGTAACGATACGTAGGGCGAAACATACAAATAATTGTTAATTGTATTCACAGCGAATAGGAAAATATTGTGACAACTAAAACATGGTCAGAATCGTATAAATGTTCAGTGATCAACTGAATATAAACAGAAGCATGGAAGCCAACACAATTACAAAGACACGGTCCTACCTTCCGAGTCGGTTGTCCGTGATCAGCAGTCAGAATTTTCATTTGGAAATTCACCGTTGATGCCCCACTGTGTATCCTTTCAGGCCGGTGATTATAGCAATGCTGGGTGGTAGTGGTGAATCCGAGTTCTGGATGTAATTAAGTTTCTCCGGACAGCAAAGAAGAAAGACGCTGGATAACCCACAGTGATATCGCCCGTGTTGGAGGTTCACGACATTCACATCCCATATACCATAACATTTCCGTCTTGGGCCTATGTTGGCAGAGAAGACAGCCTATAGCTTGGAATGCCAACCATGGGCCAATGTTGATAGGTCAGTGCTAGGCCAAGCATCGGAACTGCCATTGTTAGACCAACATTGGCCTGATCTTACCCCAATGTTGGCTGCCAACATTGGCCCAATATAGTAACATACATTGGGCTAATATTGGCCCGAGTTGGAAATGCTATCTGGGAAATCGCCAAGAATGAGAAACGACACGGCACCGCAACAATTAACTATCCAAAAACTACCCCATCGGCACCGCAAAAAATCTCCTACACTACCCCTCCTCCGCCACCGTGATAGTATCCGACACTACCCCCCTCCCCCAACCACGCAACAGGCCTGTCAATTGGCGGCGCCCCCCCCCCCAGTATTCATCAAGTTCTGACACCCGTAGGCTCCTTCATGTAGACTATATGAATCAACTAATTCATTTCAATGGTATGAGAATGAAAAATATATCTTTAAAGTGTCTAGGGAAACACCTTTAGTTATACGTTTCGTCGATGCGGTGCGTTCTGCAAGGGATGTATTGATATTACAGTTTCTAGACGATCACACCTGACCACCCGGCTACTTAGCATAATCTACGTTTCTCTTAGCGAAGTTGCGGTTAAGCAAAGTATGAAAATTATCGATGTCGTTCTTTGTGTATACATAGTCTACAATAAAGTCCGCCTGGTTTTGTAGTTCCTTGCATTTCAAATTGCATTCGGAGATCATCCTTCTTTTAAATTTCCAGTGAATCAACATCCCGCATCTATGTCACTTTCTTGAACACCATTATAAACTTGTTTCACACATTATGCAAGTTTAAAAATTAGCGCAAAAGGCGAAAATTATATCCACGGACTATGAGGCGGATTAAGATGTATTGGGGCCCTGGGGCAAATTAGAATTGTGAGGCCCCCACCGAAAGACAAGGAGTTCTGGGCCCTGGAATAAACGTTGTTCTAACCTGATTACCCTGGATCTCGGGACCCTGGAATGATTTTATTCTCACTTGACTGGGGCACCCCATGAGCTCGGAGTCAAGGAATTTTTTCTGACTTCAGTGAGCCCGGGGAGCTATGGTCCTTGGAGCTCGGGACCGTGGGGCACGTGACCCAGTCAGGGACGGAACCATAGAGAATAGTCTAGGGGAACTTCCAAATGTACCCCCTTGAGGATCGCCATAAAACCTCCACTGAACCAAATTCATATTGGATAGGCTAAGCCGAGGCTTCAGCATGACTCCGCTGTCGAGTTATAGCGCTGTCGCGATGTAGCACTCCGCCGTCACGCTGTCGGATCTTGACATCGGAAGAGCTAGCGCGGGGGTTGTTATTGAAGATTTTTTTGGCCAGAGCTTCAACACCACTCTGCCGTCGCGCTGTCGGATCATGACATCGGACTAAGATGGCGGGGATGCTGTTGAACATTTATTCACAATTTCGGAAGCTCGCCAAAAACCTCCAATTGCACCCTTGAGACTAACCTAAGCGGAGCCACATTCCAAAGTCTAGGGGGCACATAACGGGGGCACATTCCAAAGATGTATGGGGCACCCCACTATAGCGCAGGCATAGCGAGACCAAAAGAGTAGGGGCTCGTGCCCACAGGCCCCCCTGGATCCGCCAGTTATGGTAATTCGCAATCGGCGTCCCATGGCGCGCAAGGATGGACGCTTGTCGTGAATGTGCAACATAGAATTGACGCATGCTTATACTGGCGCGATATTCACAGGAAGTTGCACACTGCATAGCTACGGATTGGCGTATCAACAATTGGCGATGACGTCATATTTCCCACTTCACAAACAGAGGCGTACTACGAATTCGAAGTAGTTTCGCGGCAGTACATATAATAATAATAAGATAACTTCTATTTCGCCTAAATCATTGCAAACCAAGCTCAGAGGCGCATCAAAACAAAAGGATTGATCAGTCTCAAAATCCATAAGCAATATTCCAGCGCTAGGGAGCTATAGTGGATAAGCAAGGTTGTAAAGATAAGTTTTTAAATGACGACATAATTTTTTTTTTCTCAAATGATCTAACACTAAGAGGGAGCATATTCCAAAGAGTTGGTGCAGCAATAGAAACAGCTCTAGTTCCAATGTTAGTATTGACTATAGGAAAAAAATGTAGGTCAGAACTAGATGACCGAAGCTGGATAGGTTTTCTTACAGGAATAAACTGTGAATGCAAATAAGACGGTTGCTTACTGGACAGCGCCTGGTCTGAAATTATACAGATCTTAAATATTACATGATATCATACAGGAATCCAATGCAAAGACTTCAAAAGTGGTACAGAGAAACGAGGAGATCTTGTAACTACAGATGTTTTCGTCGTCTTTATTTTCTTCTTATTAGTATTATAAATTATTACTGTTACATCGCTTTATTGTTGTTGCAGTAAACGGCCACGATGCCTTCGACATGTGGACTACACAAGTTCTACAGTGCGTGCGATACGGCAACAGGACCATGCAAGTTCACGAAGCGGCTGCAAAGCTTTAGGCTTAGACACATTTCGAACATATGGACTCATCGTTTACCGTCCGCCTCCCTCTAAACGATACGGTTTTAAGAACAGTGTTTTTTTTTACGAGTGGAGTTTGTACTTGGACCGCCTTGCTGTTATAACCAACGATGTAATCATAACAGGTGACCTTAATTTCCACATCGACAACATTAATGATGCAGATGCGGTGCGCTTCAATGACATGTTGGAAGCTCACAGATTGGTACAACACGTGGAGGGACCCACACACAAGATGGGCCATACCTTGAACGTTGTCATCACCCGGGGCATTAGTATGTCTTGATGACACAAAGGCTAACCCTTCCGGCGACCACCTGGCTGTGTGTTTTAGAATGAGCTTAACGAAGCCAAACAGCGTTCGCCAACTGGTCATTTTCAGGAAGCTTCGGGAAATTTGTATTCCGGAATTTATCAAGGATTTAACTCCAATTTTGAACAACACTGATAAGCCGCTAAATGAACTTGTACACGCCTATACTAGGGGAATTGAAGCAACCAACACCCTCCCGTCCAAAGAAATTTGATAACACTGAGACCAAACGCGCAATGGTATTCAGATGAACTGGGACACGCCAAACACGCGCGCAGAGACGGTATGGCGGCGAACCAAACTCACCGTTCATCGGCAGCTGTTCAGGGAGCAATGCAATGCAGTTAACAAACTGATGATCAGTGCAAAGAAAACATTATTTTCTACAAAGATCAGAGACTGCGGCAAGGATCAGAAACAACTGTTCAAATTAACGAGACATTTGATGGGTAACACGGGACACGTAACATCGATACCGGCAACCCAAGTGATATCTACGAATCAGCATTGGACGATGACATCATGTTTGACGGAATCCCGCTTCAAAGGTTTCTGCCAGCCACCCATGATTGTTCGTAATGTTTTATTCACGTGTGTGTATTATAAATGTACTTTCTATGTATTTATTTATTTGTTACGTTTAAATCAATTCCTTTACACTATTTATTTTTAAAATAATCTGTATTTTATAGTTTTATTTAATTTATGCTGCTTTTTGCAAAGCGTCAAGTGGATTCGGGCGCTATATCAATTCCGATATTATTGTTATTATTCAATGACTGGTTGATTGCCTACGGTGCCTTTTCGTCATTTGATGCACCATTTCGTAATAAAAAAACCTGCGAACCAAAGAAGTGTCGTATTGTTTGTTTCACACAGTTGTGCAGTCAAAGGATGTCAGTTGATAAACAACGAACAAACGCTAATTTTCAATACCTATAGCTTAAAGTCATAATCACACTCGCTAGATGCATTGCAGTAGGACATTTTGCGTGGGACATGAATTAAATTATGCTGTTGCGGGACACGTGGGACGAGGCGGCGTCACTCAGAGCATCGCACTCTCAATCGAATCGTTTTGATGCCGTTTCGAACCTTGTGCAAGTTCGTTCACTCCACGCTGTCCCAGTTCACTCAGCTGTATGAATGAGTGCAACGCTATATATAGACATCGGAAGGTATTTGTGAACGAATAGTATTCTCGCACCAATTGCAATGTATCCGACGGCGTCCCAGATAAGCGGGTCGAGATGGTCTTTAATTGAACATTTTTGCCAGGGGATGAATTGTAAAGCGCTTTGAGCAGGACTGCATGCCATGTTATAAAAGAACAAATACTTTACATAGAGTACAGTGAATGTTGTTTTTGGACATAATAAAGCGAACGCTGTGCCAAACAGATTGCAATGTGCGCTTGGCTTGTTTGATCAGACGAGGGTACAGTTCCGTCGGCAAATGGATGCGACAGATCGAACTCCTTGGAGGTCGTCCTGAGTATCACGTAGTCGCATGGCAATTCGCTAGCTCAGTGCATACATATCTAACGACGAGTCGTCGATATCCTAATGGATGAAACTAACAATTATATTTCTGCTGCGAGCTCTGAGTAGTATACCTATACATATGTGTCCGGATTTCCAGGGTTTATTCTGGGGTACTGATACGTTTCCGTTGTTGGCGTTCGGCAGTAGCATCGTGATATCGAAAGAGGAGACAAATTGTAAAATCTCATTGATGTTTTCTCTCCTATATCTGCTGATTGTGTGGGTGCTAGTAGTAGTAGTAGTAGTAGTAGTAGTAGTAGTAGTAGTATTTATAGAGCGCAATATCCATAATATGTTCAAAGCGCTGTACAATAAAATTCAACCAGGCGATTCAATGTATACTAATAAAACCTGCAAAAAAAGAAACTTCAGATAAAATGTAGAAAAAATAAAGTTAGTTATATTAAAACTATTAATTAAAGACTATAAATAAATAAAATTAGATAAATCATAAATAAGACCTATTATTAATATATATGTGTGTGCGTGCGTGCGTGTGCGTGTGTGTATGTATGTGTGTGTGCATGTGTGAATAAAAGTAAGATGTGCAGTAAAATGTCCTCAAATGAAATTAAATGTTAAAAATGTCAGCAGTATTGAGCTTTGAACATGTGCCTCTTTAGTGTCTTTCTGAACGCCGACAGAGTTCTGCTTCATTTGATAGCAATGAGCAGTGCATTCCATAGTCGAGGTCCAATCACACGAAAGGACCTGTCTCCTAAACTGACCGGGTTCGTTCGTGGAACTTCAAGCAAAAGTTGTTCAGATGAACGTGTGCGTCCGGGACAGTGCCTGGTGAACAGGTTGGCAAGATACAGCGGCGCCGTCCCGTTCAGACACCTGAACATATAAATGAGTATTTTAAAGTCGATTCGGCATTTGATTGGCAGCCAGTGTAATTCTTTTAGAACTGGAGTTATGTGGTCACGGCGAGATGTGAACGTGATGATTCTGGCTGCCATATTTTGGATTCGCTGGAGTTTGTGAATGTAAATTTTGTTGTTTGTTTATATTTATGGGGTGTCTCCTGTGCTAGCGATATTATATAACTTAATGGGAGTCTCCCGACCTTATCTATTACTAGCGTTATTCGTTGTATATGTATCGTATTTATACGTCAAATAATTAGATTCTGAGTTCAGAGTTCTGAGGTCACGTGGTAGTCCAGCCAGTAGCGCGTTCCCGTGTCCAATCTAGATATGACGAAAGCGAGCACAAGTGGCTTAGTCGCATATGTTGTGAGGTATCGCCTGATACGACTGATGTTGTGGAGGTGCATATACGCTGTTCGGCAAATGGCACTTATGTGTTTAGTCATGTTGAGGGATTGATAAAATACAACGCCCAGGTTGCGCGCACTTGAAGACGAAGTCAAAGTCGAGTCAAAAATACGAATCTCCTTTAGCAGTGGCAACTTCTGCTTAGTACCAAGCACCATGACATCCGTCTTCTGATCATTTAATTTCAGTAAATTGGTCCGAGACCATTCGTTAATTTCTTCTAGGCAACGGCACAAACGACCCATTGAGTTCAGTTGGCCATCTCCATCTCTCTAAAGTTGCATGTCGTCGGCATAAGGGTGATAAACCTAACCGAATTTCTTGATATAACGTCGCCAAGTGGTGTGATATATGCAGTGAACAGCAATGGCCCGAGTACGGTGCCTTGCGGTACACCAAACGGCCCAGCAGTTGGGGAGGATTTGACACTTCCAATACGAACGACTTGATGCCGACCGGACAAGTAAGATCTGAACCACTCAAGCGCAGCGCCAGTGACACCGAATCTGTGAATGAGTCTGCTCAATAGAATGCCGTGGTCAATGGTGTCGAAAGCGGCGGTCAAGTCAAGCATAACCAACACAACAACACAGCCACGGTCTACTGCAGACAGAATGTCATTGTGTACTTTAAGCAGAGCCGTTTCAGTTTAGTGATCTTGTCGATGTGCCAATTGAAACTGGTCGTGCAAGTTGTTCTCTTGCATTTGGACATTCAGCTGTTTTGCTACAACGCGCTCGATTACTTTAGAGAGAAATGTCAGATTCGATACAGGTTGATATTTCTGTATTGGTTCTGGATTTATTCCAGCCTTCTTGATTAATGGCGAGATGCAACCAGTCTTGTATTTATCTGCCAGCAACAACGGACGCGTGCGAATCAACTAAGCTGACCAGCATATGATAGTAGTGATCAACCAGTTCTTCTACGTTCAGCAAGTCAAGATCATCCGAACGAAACAGTTGAATGTCTTGTCGAAAAGACATTGCATCAATGGTGCGTAACTTGCGATATTTTGTTTTCATCAAACCAGTGCGATGTTGAACAATGTCTATGTTGAAACTCATCGCAAAGTAGTCAGAAAGGCCCATATCCGTAACGATAACATTTCGAACAAGATGTTCGTCCGTGCTGCGGGTCATGAGTACATCCAAAGTGTGTCCTTTCCCGTGGGTTGGCCCGCGAACATGCAACACCATCCCTGTGGCATTCACATACTTGACCAGTCGCCGTGCATCAACATTTGCAGCGTTGACAATATGAAAATTCAAATCTCCCATGATAATCAGAGGTCATGGTTTTATGGCATGCTGGTCGATGAAACGGTCCCATTGTTAAAAAAAACACCGTTGTTGACAAGCCATTTTTCATTGATGGCGGCGGGCGGTAAATAACAACAATTCTGATGGATGACGTAGGTGTTTTCAGCCTGCACTCGATGTGTTCAAACGATCGAAACGCATCGGTACCTGTTTGTGTAAGACGATTTCGGATTTATGGATAATAGTGACACCGTCCCCTTTGTCGGTAGGGCGAGACGTGTGCTTGATGGAATATCCATTTTTTACATATCGCCATCATATGGATATGGTTTTCAAGTATATAATCCGCATTGGCGAGTGTTTTTTCCCGACACGATTATGCGTTAACGTAGAATACTCGTACGCCTTGATCGCGCTTTACCTGTTTATACAATGGTACAGTTATTAAATTATTACATTTCGGCTTGGTTGTGGCAACGCCGGTACTCATCATGGACAGTAAAAACATGCATGATAAAAAACGAATTTAATAATAAGATGAATATATATATATATACTGTTTTAAAATGTAATAAAAACTGACTAGAAAGAGTTAAACACCAAAATGGGCCAGGAACAAATGTGTTTTTAGCAGCCTCTTGAGAGTGTTCAATGTTTTTGCTTCACGAATGTGAGCCAGTAGCGCATTCCACAACTTGGCTGCTGAACACTGACATTTTCAGTCTCCGTAAGTAACTTGGAACTTCAAATGTCACTGAATCCATCGATCGCAGCGTTCTTCTTGATTTGTACACATTCAGCATGTCCGATATACATCATGGAACCTGTCCATGTAGGGATTTATATGTGTGCATCAAGATTTTAAATTGCACATGATAGTATTGCATAGCACAATAGTATTAGGAGACGGTCGAATATATTAAGTATGTTGGGCACTTGAGCCATCTTTGCAACCAAATATATCCAGATCAGGAGGGCAATAACATAAAAACGAACTAAAAACACTTGTTTTGAAATTTTGGCCTATACTTTCATGCAAGGTCAAGCAACAGCGGTTCGTTGTAACGGTGGAGTCTGTGCTGCTGCGCGGATACGAGTCTTGGACACTAACAAAGACACCCAGAACGCAACTAGATGGGTGTTTTACAAGTATGTTGCAAGCCATACTCAACATTAACGGGGGAAAACACGTGTCACTTGTATAGAGATACAAACGGAATTACTCAGAAGATCCAAGAAATAAGGGTGAGATTTGCTGTTGTAGACATAAATATGAAATAATGATTGCACCAGGCGTTTTATTTTATCGGAGTAACCTAGCAGCTCGCTGTACTGGTAAGCTGAAGCAATCCTCGTAGTGGATTATCGATGACTACAATGTGAAAGAAGGAAAAGGAGATGGCGAAGTATGGTAAACAAGTAAAGTATATATTTTAATAGAGTTCACCTATGGAAAAACTCGTGCCATCTCTACATGATAGGCGCCTCTAGGTAAGGCGTTTGAAAGGGAGGAAATGACCACCGATAGGCTGGGAGCATGTGTCCTTGTCCACTGTAGCATGACCTCCGATAGGCGGGGAGGCGGTGTGAACGGGGGTGCTCGTGTCCACTGTAGCCGGACAGTCGGCGTCGATGGACGCATGACGAAGCGGTGGATAAGAAACCTTGTAGCCTCTAGGTGGACCCCCGAACCGGCCGCCTGGATAAGGTGATCGAGCGAGGCCGGTGTACGTTCCGAAGCAGTCTCGTGTCGGCGGTATCGGGGGTAGCTGCAGGCCGAGCAGAGCGGCGCGACCACGGCCGGCGGTAAGCGGGCGGCCGAACCAGTCACGGGATGGCGGCAGCGAAAGGCCACGGCCGGCGGTAATCGGAGCGCCTCGACCAACGGTAAGATGGCGCCCAAATCCGTTACGCGGCGGTGGTGGTGGTAGCGGGTGAGAGAGGGTTGGTGCCTGGACGCCCTCGTTGAGTGCGTCCCAGTCTAGCAGCTCGGGTACGGGAGGCAGTGTCCCAAAGCCTGGCCAAGTGATGGGAAGGCCTAGAGCCGCCAAAAAGTAGGCCCTGTAAACATAGAAAGGGTTGGTGAATAACGAGTGAAATGTTAAAAGTAGCGTGTTAAAGGTAGAAAAAGTAGGCACTGTAAACTTGGAAAGACTCGTTTAGTGAATGTTAAAAGCACGAAGTGTAACGTACCAGTCGAGCTCCCGTCGTGCACGCGCAAAATAAACGCGCAGTTCCTCGTATGTCGGGTCCGAACTCATCGTGACTGTGTAGCGAAATGAGAGCTGTTGTATTCAGTACGAAGGCCTGCCGTCGGGCACATAGGCCTTTAACGAAAGGCACCCCGGCTACCGCTTCACACAAGCGCAGCCTTTAAGTACTCACTCAACCCCTAGTGTCTTACAACGCCGCTACGCGCTGTCATCACCTTAGTGTCTAACGGTGCCGTTATGTAATCGTCGTTTATAGGCAGTAGTTAGGGTCCGAACGAAGTTAATAACGTTGCGGCGTTGACTGGGACAGACGCAAGCTGCCGAGATTGTGACAGACGGGAGACTGTCCGTGAAAGTGCTGCTCCCTGAAGGCGGTCTGCCCTGTATGCGGTCGTACAGTCGACCCTCTAGCGGGGCACATATGCAAGCGCTACAAATGCCCGAATTGCGGTCGTGCTTACGTCTTCCGTAGCGGTGTAACGAAGCATATGAAGCAGAAGAAATGCGAACCACGGGACGACTACAAATGCCCGACTTGCGGACAGACTTACATCCAACGTAGTACTATGCTGAGGCATATGAGAACGGCGCACGGTAGTAAACCCCCCATAAAGAGGCCGCCCCCGAGGATGCAGTGTCGGAAGCGCTACGGTGGGTCGTTCACGAACACTGGTCGAGTTTACGCACGTCCACATCACACGGACCTATTCAGTCGAGATATAACTTTCATCTGACCGACTTGGACACGGGGACGCTCGAGCCCCGACTACGACTGATGTTCGAGGAGCAGTCTCGGGCCTTTAAAATTAACTTAAGGTTCGGGTTTATTCTCAGACATAAGGAGACGGGGCGTTACAGATACTATCATTCGTCGTGTAACTGCTGCAGTCGTTTCCTCGAGTCGCTCGCTCTAATTACCAGTAGTCACTCTTTCGAACGGTTTCTCGAACGCGTCCGACAATCCGACGTTCTACAGTACGTCATAGCGCAGAGGCCCGACTCGGGGTGGACGGCCGAATTGGTGACTAACGCGACCTTCTTTCTCAACGCCATCATCCACCATCCTATCGGCTGTCTCGACGTGCGACTCCCCGCCTACCTGCGCGCCAACAAGGCGGTTATCACTCTAGAGACAGATACACACAATAGGACATACACCGATATCTTGTGCCTCTTCCGCTGTCTGGCGCTTCATAGAGGCGCTGGCGTAGCCGCTTTGCGAGCCCCGACCCTAAAGTTTTACGCGGACTACTCCACAGGGGTGAGTGCCGACGAGTTCGCCGGCGTTCCTCTGACGGAACTCGATCGGGTGAAGACGGTCTTTAAAACCAACGTGATCGTGTATCGACTGGCGGAGGAGGCGGAACCCGGGAAGCCGACCGCCGAAGTGGTCCGTCGTTCGGTCTATCGCTATCCCACTACTATAAACATGAACCTGTACGAAACACACTATTCGTACATACAGTACGTTTCACTGTTCTGTCATACGTACCGATGCAGTAAATGCGGCGACACGCTGTGGCGAACCGCCTATTCATTGAAGCGCCACGAAGCGACGTGCGAGGGAGGCGTCCGCCACGTCTACCTCGGCGGGGTCTACCATCCGAGACCGTCCGTGTTTCAACAGCTAGCAGACGAAGGCATCGACGTGGAGGACTCTCTGCGCTACTATCCGTACAGGGCGACTTTCGACTTCAAATGCTACTTCGACACGCGTGACCTACCGGCGGACAGCGCCAAATGCCGGTGGCTCGCCCGGCACGAACTTCTCAGCGTGAGGATCGTCTCGAACGTCCCCGGTCATGAGGCGGCGCGGTGTCTCGTCACTACCGGGGATTCGAACGAGCTCACGAAGCTCCTGATCGCCGCCCTGGAGACCATGAGCGCGGCGGCATGCACGGCTCAACGACCCCCGTACGAACCTACCTTCGAAGAGATCAGCGCGCACGAAACCGAATGGGACCTCAAGTGTCAAGAACAGTCGGCGGGAAAGAACCCGTACACCGTACTCGCCGAGTGCCTGTGGGCCTACCTACGCCAGCTCCCCGTTCTCGGTTTCAACTCGAGCAAGTACGACCTGAACGTTGTTAAGAAGTATCTCACCCCCCTTCTCATGGGCGGAGGGCGGGACGTTTCGTCGGCCTTCATGATCAAACGTCAAAGCAACTTGATATGTCTAGGGACGGAGAAGCTCAAGTTCCTGGACATCACCAACTACCTGTCCCCCGGTTTCAGCTACGATAAGTTCCTGAAGGCGTACGGCTGCGAGGTGACGAAGGGTCACTTTCCCTACGAGTATCTGGACGACCTGCGGAAACTAGACGACGTCGACCTGCCGCCGCGTGAGGCCTTCTACAGCCACGTGAAATGCGAAGGGATCTCCGACGAGATGTACGAGGGAAGGTATGGCGCGACGACGCAATGATGACGCTGAGGGACTTCCTCGTCTGGTACAACAACCGGGATGTGGCTCCGTTCTTGGAGGCCGTGAACAAACAATTCGCCTTCTACCAGCAGCGACGCATCGACATGTTCAAAGATGCTATCAGCGTGCCGGGGCTGACGCTAATCTACTTGTTCAACGAGCTCCCGCCGACGACACACTTCACCCTCTTCATTGAGCCGAACAAAGACCTGCACCAGCTCGTGCAATCCCAGATCATCGGAGGTCCGTGTATCATCTTCGCACGTCATCACGAGGCCGACGTGACCGTTCTACGCCGAACCGAGTACGCCAAGTCGGCCCATCCTAGTCGCTCTATAGTGGGGTATGATGCAAATGGTCTCTACCTCTGGGCGCTCACGCAAGTCATGCCGACGGGGTGGTACACGCGCCGACGCGAGGAGAACGCCTTTCGTCCGGAACGAGTGCATCGCTAGGGTCGTATGGCCGTGGAGTGGCTGACGTGGGAAGCCGAGCGGACGGGGGTAGACATACGACACCAGATCAATGGGCGCGAGAAATGCGTAGGTAAGTACGTGGTCGACGGGTGGTGTCGGGAAACGAAGACGGCGTATCAGTTCCAAGGGTGCTTCTTCCACGGCTGTCCGTGCACGGGAAAAAGGAGACGAACGATGTCAACGGAAAACCTATGCGGCAACTGTACGCCGAGACGGTCGCCACTACAGCCTACATTCGCCGCTTCGTCATTGTCGTCGAGATGTGGGAGTGTCAGTGGCGCGCGGTGAGACCGCCGTCCCCCGTCGACAACTTCGACAAAGTCGACAACTTCGGTCTAGTATTGTGCGACATCGCCGTACCGGACGAGCTACGCGCCGCCTTCACCGAGATGCAGCCCGTCTTCAAGAACACCTTCATCGACCGCGACGATCTCAGCCCGTTCATGCGTCGCTACGCCGTGGCGCACGAGCTCCTGAACCGTCCTCAACGTACGCTCGTGGGGAGCTTTTTTGGCACCGAGATTCTCCTCGCCACCCCGCTACTGCGGTGGTATCTGGAGCACGAACTCATCGTCGACCGCGTGTACCAGATCGTCGAGTACGACCCGGTCCAGTGCTTCCGTCGCTTCGGCGAGACGGTCTCCGACGCCCGACGCGAGGGCGACACAGACCCCGACAAGGTCATCCTCGCCGAGACGTTTAAACTTCTCGGGAATAGTTGCTATGGAAAAACGATTACGCGAGTCGATCTCCACAGGGACATCAAGTACTGCATGAATGCCGGGGCCTCGACGTTGATCAACGATCACCGTTTTCGACAACTCGACGTCGTCGTGCCCGATCGCCTCTACGAGGTGGCGTTAAACAGGCGGACCGTCAGGTACAGCCTCCCCACCCAGATCGGCTACTTTGTGTACCAGTACGCAAAACTGTGCATGCTCCAGTTCTATTACGGTTTCACCTATGTACCGCGCCCCCTGTTCCTGTACTGCGCGATGGATACCGATTCAGCGTATATGGCCCTCGCGGGCCAGTGCATCGACGACCTCGTGGAGGAGGCCAAGCGCGAACATTACTTCCGGCACCGCGGCGAGTGGTTTTTGTCAGAGTGCTGCGACGCGCACGCGAAGGCGTACATGCAGTTCCGACTCGCGGGTCGATCCTGGGCCCCCGCCGACTGCTGCGCGGCCCGTCGAAAGTACGATAAGCGAACGCCGGGACTCTTCAAAGAGGAATGGTCCAGTCGCGGTATCGTCGCGCTCTGCAGCATGACCTACTACTGTTTCGGCGCGGCGGGTGACATGTACAGCACGAAGGGGTTGAGCAAGCTTCAGAACGACATCGACAAGGACACGTTCCTCGCCGTGCTGCGGGGACAACGGAGCGGCTGCGGATGAACCGCGGCTTCCAAGTAAAGGAATCGTTGACGTACATTCAGGAGCGCGCGGCGTTGAGATACTTATACGCCAAGCGACGCGTGCTCGACGGAGCCCCTACTCGTATAACTCCTCTACCCTACCCTACCCTAACACTCGTTTATCTCCTACCCTACCTAGGGGCACCCCCTCCCTAGGGGTAGGGTATGTATGTATGTATGTCCGTATGTAGGTAGGGACTAATAAAAATACCACCGAGTTTTTTCATCTTCTTTTTATTTACTACTAAGCGATACATTCAATGCGGTTTTAGCCACCCTATGTGGGTCGAATAGGAGCTTGCAACTACTAAGCGATACATTCAAAATCGGTTTTAGCCAGTCACATACGAGACAGTCGTTAGCCACCCTATTGGTGCCGAATAGGCCCGTGAAAACACTTAACGGCATGCCGCGGCATCGGAGGAGTAGGTAGGTAACACAATATTGTCCGCATCCGTTAGACGCCGCGCTCTGCAGTCTCTTGTCGTTATACGTCCACGAGTCGCAATTACGGCGCAGGAAGGTACGGAAGTCGGCGTGCAGCGGCGGCAGTCCGTACGAATCGAAGTATTCGCCTTGCCGGTTCGCATCCACGTAGACGTTGATCCAGTGTTCTCCGCTCGAGAACGGTCTTCATGTCGCCGTCTAGGCTATTCATTACACGCGACTTGGTCGTGGTCGGTTGGGAAAGTAACGGGAGTAGACGCTCCACCAACCTGGGGTCTACCAATGCCATCTTCTTCGCGTGCTGCATGAACGTATAGCCTGTCTGAGTAGCGGAAGAAAGGTTCTCGCCAACGGGGCTAGCAGCGCCGTCAGAAACCCGCCCGCCCCCTTTTTCAGGATGGCCCGCTTCTGTTTGACGGGTACTTTTTTCGTCGCTAGCTTGTGGAGATGGTTCCTGTATTTTGACAGTACTTTATTCTGCTTCTTTGATAATTTCACGTTCCCTCTCAGAATGTTGTACGCGCAATCGCACAGACTACACATGAGGTCGGAATCTGCGTGTGCGAGTACGGCTTTTCTAATATCTGTATTCTTCTTGTATCTACGCAACATCTGCAGGGCTAGGGTATGCCTCTTGACGCGATCTGTCATCCTGACACAAGTGTCTTCCGGTGCAAAGCGTTCCCCCTTTTATACTCTTGGCACGTAGACGTACTGAACGTTGTCGTCAGGAAATATATCAGTGTGCAGGCGCGCGATTTCCAACGTCTCCTGTTTCAGATCCACCAGGAGATATCCGTAGGCTTTTGACGTGGCGTCTTCGAAGGCTTCCATCATGTATTTAATTCTACCCGGGTACATCTGCCTTGCCAGGTGACCCACTTGTCCGGCATCCAGGGGGCTCTTGAACAGCACTATATATTATGCATTTAGGCTGATGGTGCGGCTTTCTTTCCCTTTTGGAAAGAGGTTCTGCAGAAGCTGCACGACTGACGCATTGTAGTGGTGACTTTTTTAGTGAACAAGGTCGTGACCCGACAGTCCGTTTCTTCTATAAGGTCATCGAGTACGATGAGCATCCTAGTTTTGGTGTCTGGGGTCTTCGGATCCGGCAAACCGTCTACGAACTCTACGTCGGTCGTCATATAGTCGTAGGCGGTTTGCCACTGTCCGTAACACCAAAGGATTTTCTCCGGAGTCGGTTCGATCATTGACGAGGCGAAACGCAGGAGACGAGTGAAGAAAGTTATGTTACCACACCCCATAGGTCCGGCTACTTTACACGTAAAAGGGTGCTTCAACGACGTGTCCATAGCGACGACTGGTGCCCGGCCAACGAGTGAAGTATTTTAAATCGTTTCTTCTATATACGTCACGCACCTCCATCAACAGCTTTCCCAGCATGTTTTGACCTTCTTGACCCCCGTAACCACAACAACAAAACCCCTCTTTCGACGGTACCCACTCCACCAGTTCGACATTTCCGCTAGCCAACAGGCAGTCTCTCAACTTTTTTGACGCCCCGAACTTGGCTATTAACAGAGCCTTCATACATTCGACCGTAACTGCGTCCCATTCGTCCCCCGTTCTTGTTTTCCTGATGAGGTAGCTTCTTCGCTTTGCTATATAAGCCGACCACGCCTCTTTGATATACTCCGCACCTTCTTCGTCTTCATTAAACATTGCCTTTCTAAACTAATAGGCGTGCTCGACCGACCTGAACACCCGACCGTACGCCGCGACTCGACACGGGTAAAAATTCGACATGATCGAGGCCGCCCCACGGAAACGTATAGCCGTATCCTCGTTTCCGGCTTCATACACGCGTCTGTCCATTTCGTACATATGTCTTTCCATCGTCTGTCACTTTTCTTTAAACGAGAATACCGCTACCAATGGTATATATACCACTAGACCTACGCCGGCTACACATAGGTACTCTTTCTTACACTAGAGCCCTTATTATAACATCATACATAGCCACAAGAGGTCAGCACTATACGAGATACATATACTTCACTAGGGTCGCCACTGTTTACATTATTATAGCATTATAAACAACCACAAGAGGTCAGCACTATACATACATGACAGATCATTAATCATACTTGTTTTTACAAGTAGGAATCCAAATGTACGACTGATCCACAGTCCTTTGATGTATGGATAGTGAGGAGCACACACATACTACTAAGACTAGCGTTTGGAAAGAGTTCGACCCGAGTGACCGACATGAGTGAAGTGAGATAGTAGGCCCTTATACGTCGATAGCACATTATTACAACAAACCAGACATTGCTCCCTGGCTCTCGTAATTGGTGTTGGCAAATTGAAATAGGGCTGTCACGTAGGTCTTGAAGTGAGCCACCGTTGCACTGACTGTTTATTCGTGCCTGATGGCCCTGCTATAATAGATACGATGTGGTAACTATATACGTTTACTGACGGTTTGCGTGCATGCGCAGTTAGAGCAAGCCTGAACATTGCATCTTCATTTCTTTCAAAGACATATTAACTGTACTGTTAAAACAAAATGTATGGTCTTTCAATTCATAAAAAGTTAATAAATGTGAACGTGTATTTATGCAATTGTACAATTTACCAAGTATTTATAAAAGTCCATGTCCGCTTCCATTTTCTTGCGATTATTCACACTTCTAATAAAAATTATTAAACAATCAGTGTATTTGGCATTATGTGCTTCCTCGAAACTAAGATATAAAGTTCAGCTTCTTCTTGCGAACAACTCTTCGTGCGCGAACTACTACTGAAACACATATAAAGTTAAATAGACTATAGGGTAGACTATCTGCAGTCTTGAACTAAACAACTAAGGGTCACTCGGAGATTATTCTACCCTGGTGGGACTGGAATGTCTCACTCGCGTCGTTGTCCTTCGGTTAACCTGACCATAGTTCACAAGTCCAGGCGTCTTGGTGGCTTTCTCACACGACCACTACGGGTCACAATTCCCGTGGGAGGCGATGGGCAATTAACGGGCGCACTGCGAACGCTAGACGCGGTTTGTGATTCTTCAGAGCTCGGACGCGCGGTCACTCTCTCTGGTGTTTGTTGACATACAGAGCTGTCCGGCCGCTGGTCAGTCGGTGTGTTGTTGTCTGTTCTTGCGTTCAGTAACGGGCGCTGTCCCGACGGGGTGAATGCTGCTGTTTGAGTGAATCCCAGATTAGCAGTTGTTGATCAGGCTCGCTCACGGCATATTCCGGCCTGGCTATGGGGTATACCCATTCTGCTCAGAACGTTGACAGTCGCAGGTGTCTTCTGTAGCGCCAGTGCTTTTTCCCGTTCCAATCAACGACATACGATCGAGGAGCTTGGTGTTGGCTTACAACTTTGGCGTGTAGCTATTTCCGATTTCCTGGCAGAAGTACACGGAGATCCCCGTCGACTTTCCGGTCGTGATATTAACGCTGGTTCTCTTTGTCCCGGTTCAGACTGCGTCTTACTTTTGTCACGTCGTAGGCAGTTAGCTTTATAAGCTCTCTGGCGATCGGCAATTTGTTTCTAGGCCTGCGACTCATGCATAGCTGGACTTGTGACACATTACATCTCTCCAGCGGCGTAATGCGGTAATCTAGCAAGGCCAAGTGTTTGTCTGTACACTTTCGCCAAAGTCGTTTCACAATCTGTACCGCTCTTTCTGCCTCACCGTTCGACTGTGAGAAGGCAGGAGATGACGTGCAATGTTCGATCTGGTAGTCTTTGCAGAATAGCGCAAATTCGCGAGACGAGAACTGAGTCGCATTGTCAGATCTCAATTTTTCTGCAATACCGTGTAGACTCATCTGTGACTTGAGGGCATGAAGTGTTGCTGCGCTGCTCAAATTCTCGAGTTTGTCGACATATATGTACTTAATATAGTAATCCACAGTGACCAAGTAGTTATTTCGCTCCCACTCGAAAATGTCCGCAGCTACCTCAATCCAAGGCAGATCAGGTGTTTTCATTGGCGTGAGCGTTTCGGTTTTTGCTTATTAACAAGATTTAACAAGATTTAACAAGATTGCCATCCAGAAAATTACTCTGGATGGCATTTGGACAAGGAAGCCTTTTGGCTTATCGAGAGTCCAATACTTTGTATCTACATGTATCCCGCCTTTTTAAGGTGTGTGTCGATTTTATTTTTAAACATATTCACGCTACTAGCACCAACACAATCAGGAGATAATCTGTTCCATTCATTTACAGTCCTTTGTGAGAATGAGAACTTTCTTATATCTAATCTACACTGCTCCTTTACTAATGTAGCTTCATGTCCTCTGGTCCTTCTATCTTTTTTAACTGAGAAAAAAATGTTTCTATCAATATTTTCATAACCATTCAATATTTTAAACACTTCTATGTGATCTCCTCTCAATCTCCTGGTCTCTAGTGTTGTTAAACCACATTCTTTTAGGCGTATTTCGTAACTAAGATCCCTCAGATTTGGTATCATTTTAGTCGCTCTCCTCTGTAATCTTTCTAGCATATCTATGTCCTTCTTGCGATATGGCCTCCATGCTTGTATACAATATTCTAAATGAGGCCTCACTATTGTTTTGTACAGCGGTACTATTAATTCTTTTTTCTTATACGCTATATTTCGCCTAATTAATCCAAGGATTTGATTTCCCTTTGACGCTGCAATTCCGCACTGCTCTGAAACCTTCATATCAGCACTAATGGTTAACCCTAAGTCCTTTTCTTTTACAGTAGTACTTAGAACAGTACCCCCATTTTATATTTTACCTCTTCATTCCCATGACCTGTGTGGAGGCATTTACATTTCCCAAAATTGAACAGCATTTGCCACTTTTCAGACCATTTGATCAACCTATCAAGATCATCTTGTAAATGCTGTCTGTCTCCATCACTTTTAATCCTTCTAAACACTTTTGTATCATCCGCAAATTTTAACACCTTGCTTGTTATATCATCGTCCAAATCGTTGATATATATTAAGAATAATATAGGTCCTAGTACTGATCCCTGTGGTACACCACTCAATACCGATTTCCAGTTTGAAGCCTTCCCATCAACTACTACACATTGTCTTCTGTCATTCAGCCATTTTTCTATCCAGTTTATTATACCATTTCCTATGCCATGGGCCTTTAGCTTAAGGAGTAATCTTTGATGTGGTACTTTGTCGAAAGCTTTTTGAAAATCTAAATATATGATATCTACTGGTGATCCCTCATCTACCCACCTAGTGATGTCTTCCAAAAAACATAACATATTTGTTAAGCATGACCTCGCTTTTAAAAACCCATGTTGAGATGGGTTTATCAAGTTATGTTTAACAAGAAAATCCACCATGTGATCTTTAATTAGTCTTTCTAATAATTTGCAAATCACTGATGTTAAACTCATTGGTCTATAGTTCTCTGACTTGTTTCTCGAACCTTTTTTAAATAACGGTATAATGTTTGCCTCTTTCCATTCTAAAGGAACCACTCCCTCTTCTAATGACAAATTGAAAACTGTTGCAAGCGGTGCGCTAATTTGTTCTACAATTTCCAATAGTAGTTTGGGCGGAATCCCGTCCACTCCAGGTGATTTATTATCCTTCATAGCCCTTATTTTCTTAGCTACCATTTCCGAGGTTACAACTAACTGTCCTAAATAGTCTGAATCTGCCCCCTTGAACTTAGCCTCTGGTACTGGCAGTGAACTAATATCTTCCCTGGTAAACAATGAACTAAAATACTCATTCAGCTCTCGTCTAATGGCTTTGTTGAGGTCTTTGAGATCGGAGCAGATCCTCAACTTTTCATTGCGGATGATAGTGACCATGGAATTAACCCAGTCAGTGGGTTCTGTCACTTTAGTAATGTGGCCATATATAATATAATAGGGTCGATCTTGAGGGAATACGTACCTGTTGTTTGCTTCAGGTACTTGTCAAGCTCGTTGGCGACAGTGTGTGTTCTCTCGACATTTCACGCGGACCGCGGCGATGATCTCAGGATAATTGCATCTCTGAGCATGCGGTCGTCTTCAGCATAGACACAGTCTTTCCAAGAATTCGGAGATCCGTGACAAAGTTGTCAAACTTTTCAACTGGATCTTGTTTACGTCGGTTGAAAGTGACAGTTGCGCGGATTTGGTTTGTCATCGGTGCGACATAGACCCGGGTCTACTGCGCATATTTGTTGTACACGCCTTGCAAAGTGGCGTTTTCTGCCGGATCGTCACCCGTCGCTGGCATCCAGGTAAAGGTCTCATATATCTCGCGTCCTTTGTCGCCGATGTACGTCATGAGGTAGTTTACCTTCTGACCTTCAGGTTTCGTTGAAAGGGGGGCCTTTAATCGTAAACTCGCAGTGCTGTTTGAAGCGCCGCAATTCCTTGTTTAGATTAGCCGCTTGCCAATTCGTGCAGGGTTTTTCACCGGCATTTGCCATGTGGACAGCCCGTTTCACAATTTATCGTTCTCCGGTAACCAAACACTCACTGCGTGTCAATGCCGTGCACCGTCGCGGAGTCGGCGGTAATTCTAGTCGCCCTGGTCATCCCAGTCAACTGCGGTCAAGGTTGCTGGAGTCGCGCGACGTAGAATAGGGTGATCACCGAGCGATGCCTTGTTGCGAATTTCCAAAGTCATCTTTCGGCAAATGGTCCGCTGGTTTTCGTCGTCTTTCACGCCCGACGGTGCCTGGAGTTAACTTACACATTATAGTCCGTAGTTTCAGTCTCTAAAACTACTTTTTACTATATTTTAGAGCAACTTCTAAACACCACGTAACATATCGTGACTCGACTATGGAATGGCAGTGTGGTAACTATATACGTTTATTGACGGCTTGCCGCTAATCGCGTGCATGCGCAGTTAGTGCAAGCCTGAATATTACAGTGATTAAACTACTGCGCACTATAGTTTATTTTCAGTTGAACAGTTTGTGTGGCACTTGGGCTGATAAGCACCTGTTTCATGCCAACAAATCAAGCATTTGTAGATCTATTATGGCAGGATAAACTACTATTGGAATTATGGTTGTTAAGATCGAAACGTGACAATGCTGTGCCATGTCGTTAGTTGTAGGCCTATGTTGTCTTAGCAGGTGATTCAGTTTTAATGTATCTTAATTAATTAATACAGTAATAATATGCACTGGCGCGGGAACGAAATTAATATTGGGTGAGCGGAGCTTCAGCACCACTCCGTTCGATCCGCTGTCGGATCTTGACATCGGAAGACGGTGAGGGGGTGATGTTGAAATGTTTTCGCCGCCGCACCGCCGTAATTTCAGCTTCTCCGCTGTCTCAGCTCTCGACTGATGGCATCAGAAGAGAGGGGGGGGGGGGTCAGATTGGTTGTGCTGTTGTATATTTTATATGGCGACGTTCAACATTTTGAAGCTCACCACAAACCTCCAATTGCACCCCTTGAGGCTCCCCAAAAACACACATATTGACTCGGGGTGGGGCATTCCAGGTTGGGCAGTTGCTCCTTCCCCCTGTTTCCGCCCCTACGATAATATATATGCCATAATGTTCATTGCGCAGGAAGTTGCCAACATTTTGCTATGTTAATTCATAAATGGTACTGTAGATTAACAGCCTTTTCTTGTTCATAATGCATAACTACGATTAGCATTCGTTGGTTCAATATCTGATTCGTAGCTAAATTAGTCATTATTGGTTGCTAAGTTAAAGCGTTAATGTTCTTCGCGTTCTCACTGGTTGCTCAGTTAACGCGTTAAATTCTTCGCGTTCTCATTGGTTGCTAAGTTAATGCGTTAACTTCTTATTCAACGCGTTGAGTGTGCCGCGTTTATGACCCTATTGCCCAGCCATAATACGCCGTGTGGCGTCGTTGATGTGGTACGTGTATGGCAGGCCGATAGGGCCATAAAAGCGGACTAAGTAACTCATAAATGAGCCCTAGCGCGAAAAACACATTCAAAGAGGTGATCTTAAAAAAATTGTTTTTCAAACTTTTTTAATGTTAGCACTATTTTCAAAATATCATATTTCCGTTTGCGCGCGTTGAAAACAACGGAAACGGCGGCATGCATAAACGAAATGTATATGCTCTGATGTGTGTGTATTAGATTTTAAAAGCATGGAGAGCTTGTACTCAAATTGATAATCAACCCGAGGCCGTGAAATGCGCCCAAACGGGCCACTAAGTTGTCCACTATGCTAACAGGGGTTCGCTATGGTTCGTTGCTACAATGCACACACGTCTATTTGTAATGTATTACGGTATTACATTATTTTATATATATAGGGTAATTACATATTACTGATTCCAAGACTGTTAAGGGGGGTGGGTGTGAAGATAAGCTCTCACTACATATTAAGGGCGCCTCTCTTAACTGCCTCTGACAGCAGAATCCAACTCCCGGCCTTCTTGTTGAATTGTTCTTTACTGACAGAAGAAAGGGCAAAAGCCGATATATGGCGCCTTAAAACCAGACGCTTCGGGCAGTTGAGGCTCGTTAACCTTGACTGGTCGCATTTCTAGGAGAAGGTAAACTCTTATTCCAAACCTCCGTTATCTTGCGGCTATACTCTCACACGGGAAATGCTAAGGGAGAAAACGCTGCAACAAATCCGGAGTCGGAGTCCCTAAGGCAGTCCGATGTTGTGTTCAACGTCCTTCTGGCAGCTCCTGCGACGGCACTGGTGCCAAACTGTATCATGTTGCTTTGGGTCCACCAGTGACGTGGAGAGGGGGACTTGCTGCATGGGCAATAACTGGCCCTCCATATCAACTTGCCCAGACTTATGCCTAGAAAGGACACTCCAGCTTCACCTCACGGTATAGATCAAACACGGGAAGCAGCAGTTTACCGGTTATAAGCTTCCTGCTCGATTGGCGTAGAGTGTGGCGCCAGGGGTTGCTTTCGATGGTGGGAGAGATCTACAGATCTCACAGGATAGCTACCGCGCGCCTCAAGCTGGGCAGCCCTCAGCCAGTAAGGTGTTGTCTAGCCACGGTTCACTCGCCTCACTGGGTGCGTGGGGCTTAGGGTTTTGTAACCTGTAGAGTGAACTGAAATTCCTGCACCAAGCAACACAAGACAGAGCACAAAACATACAATAAAAAGGAAAACGGACCGGAACCGGAAAAGGAAATCGATTATGAAGTTGGGATGCTGGAACATTCGTATCATGACGACCGGCATCTCACACGACCTCCAAGACATCAGTGACGCCCGAAAAACTGCAATAATTAACAACGAGCTCAAAAGGCGTGATGTCGACATCGCCAAACTCCAAGAAACACGCCTGGCCGAATCAGGGTCTTTGAGGGAAAAGGACCACACGTTCTATTGGCTAGGCAAGGGACTCGACAATACAAGAGAGCACGGCGTAGGCTTTACAGTCAAGAACAAACTGCTAGGGATGATAGAGCTTGACGGAAACGGATCTGAAAGACTCCTCTCGCTCCGTCTTCAAACGTCCGACCGCCCTGTCAACATCATCAGTGTGTATGTGCCAACCTTGTACTCAACATTAGAAGCCAATGATGAGTTTTATGGAAACCTAGAATCCATCATCAGCCAGATACCGCCACAGGAACATCTGCTGCTGTTGGGTGACTTCAACGCAAGGGTGGGAGCCGATCATGTCGCCTGGCCAGTCTGCCTGGGACATCACGGAGTCGGCAATATAAATGAGTATGGACAGCGACTTCTTGAGTTGGGCTCCTACTTCGACCTCTGCATCACCAACTCCTTCTTTCAGACGAAGCCCCAACACAATACATCATGGAGACACCCCCGATTAAAGCACTGGCATCAGCTGGACTTGACCATCACTAGACGCTCTGGCCTCCAGAATGTTCTCATCACCCGATCCTACCACAGCCCTGACTGTGACACAGACCACTCCTTGGTGTACTGCAGGATTAGGTTGCAGCCGAAGAAGACACTTCGCTCTAAACGCGAAGGAAAACCTCTCATTGATGTGAGCAAGACAACACATCCCGAAAAAGCATCACTGTTTAGAGAGGTATTGGAGGATGCACTGAACCACAGTCTATCACTTGACGCTGCCTCTCAGACATGGGACCATGTGCGCGACACAGTACAAAATGCTGCCATCACAGTCTTTGGAAAGAAGAAGTCAAGGAAGACAAATTATTGGTTCGAGGTTAACTGCAGTGTGATGACTCCAGTTATCGAGGCCAGGCGTGCAGCCCTTGAAGAACACAAACGCTCACCCAGCCATGCAACCCTCCAGGTACTCCGAACAGCCAGAAGCAAAGTCCAGCAGACTGCTAGGCGCTGTGCGAACGAATGCTGGTACCAGATATGCAAGGACACGCAGAGGTCAGTAGATACAGGTATCACTGGGGCCCTGTGTGACGGCATCAAGAAAGCCATAGGCCCAACTCAGAGCAAGACAGCTCCCTTGAGGTCCTCCACAGGGGAGCCCATCTATGACGGGAAAAAGCTAATGGAGCGGTGGGTAGAGTACTACTAAGAACTATTCTCCAGAGAGAATGCTGTCACCAGCTCAGCCATGGATGGCATATAATGTCTGCCCATTCTATCAGAGTTGGACGAGGAACCAACCATCGACGAACTCAGCAAGGCTATTGACAACCTATCCAGTGGAAAAGCACATGGAGGCGATGGAATTCCACCCGAAATCATCAAATGCGGCAAGAGCACTCTATTCAAATCCGTACACGTACTTCTTTGTCAGTGCTGGAATGAAGGGGCCATACCGCAAGGCATGAAGGATGCCAACATCGTCACGCTATACAAGAACAAAGGAGACAGGAGTGATTGTAACAATTACAGAGGCATCTCACTCCTGGGCGTAGTTGGCAAATTGTTTACTCGTGTCATCCTGAACAGACTACACATACTCGCTGACATATTCTGCCCGAATTCCAATGTGGCTTCAGAGCAAATAGATCAACTAGTGACATGATCTTTTCACTTCCACAGTTACAGGAGAAATGCAGGGAACAGAAGAAGCCGCTGTATATTGTCTTGATCGAACTTACCAAAGCTTTCGACCTTGTGAGCAGGGATGGTCTGTTCAAGATCCTGCGGAAGATAATATGCCCCCCATGCTCTGCAGCGTAATCAGGTCATTCCACGATGATATGAGAGGTACAATCCTGTATGACTGTTCTACTACTGAGACTTTTAACGTTACCAGTGACGCCAAACAGGGCTGCGTCTTCGCCCCAACCGTTTTTTGGATATTCTTTGCTCTTATGTTGAAGCACGCCTTTGGATCTTCGACAGAGGGAGTGTACATGCACACGAGATCTGACCGAAAAGTATTCAACTTGTCTCGCCTAAATGCGAAGACCAAGATGCGCCTGGCCCTCGTCAGAGACTTTCTGTTTACGGATGATGCAGTAGTCATCACGCATACTGAGGACGAGCTTTGAACCGCTTTGCAAAGGCATTCATGGATTTCGGACTGACAGTCAGCTTGAGAAAGATTAACATAATGGGGCAGGATGTGATTACTCCCCCAGCCATCACCATAAACAATTATGAGCTAGAGGTCGTCCACCTCTTCACCTACCTCGGGTCCACCGTTGCTGACAACCTGTCCTTAGAAGCAGAAAGCAGCAGAAGGATTGGGCGAGCGGCCTCAACACTTGCCCGGCTTACAAAGAGAGTGTGGAATAACAAAATCCTGACAGAGCACACAAAGGTGACAGTGTACAACGCCTGCGCGCTGAGTACACTTCTGTACGGCAGTGAGTCCTGGACGCTGTACTATACTCAGGAGAATCGACTGAACTAATTTCACTTGCGCTGCCTGCGGCGCATCCTCGGGATCTCCTGGAAGGACCGAGTCCCCAATACAGAGGTCCTGTCACGTGCCAAGTCTGTGAGCCTGGTGACCATGCTCAGGCAACACCGCCTCCGCTGGCTCGGCCATGTGCATCGGATGGAAGATGGGAGACTTCCAAAAGACACCCTCTACGGAGAGCTGGCCTCTCGAAAGAGAGTTGCAGGACATCCCCATCTGCTCTTCAAGGACGTATGTATGCGAGACTTGAAGGCACTAGACATAGATTTTGACAACTGGGAGGATCTTGCTGGAGACCGATCCACATGGAGGCAGAAACTACACACGGGTCTCAAAAGAGGAGAGGAGAGGATACTCTCCGCAGGCTAGCAGAATAAAAACGCAACCGCAGAAAAACACCCAGGCTGAGAACAGAGCCGAGAGCGCCTTCAAGTGCAGCATAAGCAATAAAGACAGCCACTCAAGAATTGGCCTCTACAGCCACAACAGACTCTGCCCAGCCAACAACTGATCTTCGACACCAGGGCACAGATCCATAGTCCTACGAGACTGCAAGATGCCTACTACTACATATTACCTGGTTATACAATAATAAGAATAAAAATACAATTCGTAAGCAAAACAAAAATATTAATCATTTACTTATATATTCTTTAAATGAGAGCTTTATAGATACGTCTTATATTATCAACTAGTGTAATGTATCAGTATATTGTTAAACTGCATGTACAGCTGTATCACTAAACCATGGTAATAAACCTCGTAGACCGTGTATCACCTATACTGAAAGGCGATCAACCAACAACGCGAAAGTCGTGTAACAAAGAAAAACATCTCTCACCATGCTCGGTCCATACAAACTTCAACTTCGATTGAGAACAAGATCTAACAAAAAAACTACGAGTGGAACTACACGGGGAAGGAAAGGATCGTTCGCCGCGCCACTGCGATGTCTCGTAGCTTCGAAAACAAACGAGACAACTGGGTGCAAAAACAATTATGCACCAATTTTGTTTGGACAATAAGGACGGAGAAGCCTGGATGAAATGTGATTAATGCGCGGCGTGGGCACACCAAGACTTGCTAGGATCCGAGTGTGCACAACGTTTTTGCGAAATGTGTGATGACGGCTAAACAATATACAAGTGGGTGTACAGGGGGCCCGTTTTGGAAAAACCCATCAAAAATCGGGTGGTGTTCTGAAACACGCCGTAGATACTGTGATGTTATTAGGAATACACTGGGTGTTAGCAATTACGTAGTCAAATATAAGTGGAGAAGATGATGACATATCAACTTTATGAGAAATCTCTCTTAATTATAACTAACTCTTATATATGGGAAGTGATCGCATATCTTACGTTGCATGGGTTCAGTTGGTGTATTATTATATAAAGGCAACTATGCACGTACTGCAGGAAAACGACATTGTAGCATTTTGAACATTACAAATAATTATGTATAACCATGAATCACAACACACTGTGAACCCCCTTCTCTGTAACAAATGGCTTTGAGTAGTATGGTAGGTTGTCAAGCGGGGATGTATCCGTTTTTCCGTTGTGCAAGTGCAAAAGTACCCGGATGTAGGTCAAGGTCAAGTACTAGGATGTAGGTCAAGATCAAAGGTCAAGTGGCGCCACATGGCGGATATGTCACGAACTAAAAATGTACTGCCCAAACAGCGCCACCTAGCGGACATTTTATTGACTACATATATGGACCAAAGTTCAGTACTGCCAAAATTCGTGCGTCTTGGTTTGATCAGTAGTGCCCCCTGGCGGGCTCTTCGTGCACTAAATTGGCCTTATCGGGTATGTCGTGAACTACAAGTGGTGCCACCTTGTGGATAAGTTGTGAACTAAATGTTCGAGTACTGCAAATATTCGTCTCTTGTTTTTGTCGAGTGCTTACTTCTGGTGGATATATCATAATCAACTGAAAGCACCCCTGTTAGATAAGTGGTGAACTAAATAACTACTCTGCAGTCCGCGCTTGTGTACATTCTACTCTGCAGTCCGTGCTTTTGAATTTTCTACTCTACAATCCGTGATCTTTCGGCACGCCCACGTGACTTTTCGGCACATTTACTAATTATATAAGCGCGGTGTTTTACCAATCGGACCGACGACAGCACGGCTACCATCATCATCATGTTGAAGACTACTACCGACCTCGCAATGCGGCAGGCTCGAGCGACGAGGAGGAGTCGACGAGCCGACCCATCATGCCGGTGACCAACCGACCTTCCGGGTCGTCGGAACCAGACGTCGTGGACATCTCAGCTCTAGAAACAATCGTAAGCGCCGACGCCGTTTTCAACCCGGACCAACAGCCAACAACCAATTCAACGACCAATTCGTCTATAAGTTCGACGACCAAACCAATTTCGTTTCTGTCATCAGCTCCATCAACCAACCCAACCATCAATCTGACATCGGCACCTCCGACGAAGCGTCTGAAGCTTTTGTAGCGTTATGCCGGCCGCATGTGTGGCATCTGTGGCAGTACCTTCAGCTGTAAAGGGAGTTGGCACGTTCATGTGCAGCAGGGCTACTGTCAAAGGAAGCGAGATAAGCAGCGGCGGCGTAAAGAACAACTTGAAGAGATAACAGTAAGCTTCAATTTCTCATAGTGTTCAAATGCTATTCATGTCATTTTGTTAGTACATTTTCAAAAGCCTGATGCAAAGAACATAATATTATATTTCTCTTATACATACCAGTTGACCTTTCATTTTTATGCTCTTCTCGTCACTATTTCAGCGGCAAGAAAAGGAGCGCATTGATGCAGCCAGTCCGACGACCAGTTTGACGACCAAACCAATTCCGTCTCTGTCATCAACTTCGTCAGTCAATCTAACCGTTAACCCAACGTCGTCACCTCCGACGAAACATCGAAAATTCCTGCTTCGTTTTGCCTGCCATGTGTGTGGCATTACCTTCAGCAGTCAGGGTAGTTGGCGTAACCATGTGTATCGTTGGCCCGGTTGCTACCAACTGGGATTCCGTTCACCTGCCTACTATGCAAGACTCATTTCACTCTTATAATTATGGAGTGTGACATGTAAATACGTTTGTGTTGTACATGAATAAAAGGTGCAAACCTCATCTTGTGTCTTTTTGTTCATAGTATAAGTAGTATAAGTACCGTGCATCCCAGTTCCTTTCATCAGTTGCGTAAAGTATGGACACGAGGTTAGTTCAGCTTTTTACTTGTATCGTTGCTGGGCCGACTGGCTGTGGTAAAACGACGTTTGTTGTCTCTTTACTACGTCATTCTGCTACACTCGTAAACTCACCGCCCGAAAAGATCACGTGGTGTTACGGTGAATGACAGGCGTTGTATTTCACGCTCTCTACGTTACATCCGAACATAGAATTTGTCGAGGGTCTTCCCGATGTATAGTCTTTCGATCCTAAAACGAGAAACTTGGTAGTTATCGACGATCTCATGTCGGAAACGGACGAGAGGGTCACCAAACACAGTTATGTATATGTGTATTTCAGTAGAGACGTTAGCCAATTATGTATATGTGTATTTCAGTAGAGACGTTAGCCTGTTATGCATCTGTGTAGTTCAGTACAGATATGTTAACCACTTATGACTGTGTGTAGTTCAGTACAGAGACGTTAACCACTTATGTATATGTGTATTTCAGTAGAGACGTTAACCACTTATGTATCTGTGCATTTCAGTACAGATATGTTAACCACTTATGTATGTGTGTAATTCAGTACAGAGATGATATCCAGTTATGTATCTGTGTAGTTCAGTACAGAGATGTTAATGTACTCAGACCAACTAGTCGGACAAACGAAATACTAAACTTTGACCAATACGCTGCACGAATTGAACTCAGGCCAACTAGTTGTACAAACGAAACACTAAACTTAGCCGAACACGTGGTATGAATTGAACTCACGGACAAACTAAACACTACACTTTGACCAACAGGTTACACAAATTGAACTTAGACCAACTAGTCGGACAAACGAAACACTACACTTTGACCAACAGGTTACACAAATTGAACTTAGACCAACTAGTCGGACAAACGAAACACTAAACTTAACGGGTTACCACGTCAAATTCCCTCAAAAGGTAGCAAAAAGACGGGTTACTGCGTGAGATTCCATCAATTTGACGGAATTCCATCAGAATAGACGGGTTACTGCGTGAGATTCCATAAATTTGACGGAATTCCATCAGAATAGACGGGATACCGCGTGAGATTCCATCAATTTGACGGAATTCCATCAGAATAGACGGTTTATCGTGTGAGATTCCATCAATTTGATGGAATTCCATCAGTATAGACGATTTATTGCGTGAGATTCCATCAATTTGACGGAATTTCATCAGAATAGACGGGTTACCACGTGAAATTCCATCAATTTGATGGAATTCCATCAGAATAGACGGGTTATCGAGTGAGATTCCATCAGAGTATTGCCATCTACTGGCCATGACAGATCTCTATTTGTCGATACACTTCCGGAAATGGTGAAACCGTAGAGGTCGCCATGACAGGTCGTCATGACATTCAAGTAACTTCCGGTTCGACGTTACTTCCGACGTAAAGACCCCTAGTAGAGACTGCCATGGCAATCAAGTAACTTCCGGTATGACATCACATCTGGCGTAGCGTCCCCTAATGGATAATCGGAGTACTACCCCACACGATGGCGTCCATCTACCGACCACGATATATCTCTATTTGTTGACACACTTCCGTGAATATGGGAAGCATAGAGGCCGCCGTGACAGTCAAGTAACTTCCGGTGTGACGCCACTTCCGACGTAGCGTCCCTAGTAGAGGCTGCCATAACAAGCAAATTTAAAAACTGCTATGATTGAAAACGACTATGTCGATAACATGTAAGGACAACCACCTGACAGGACTTCATTCAAAGAGGTGACCATCATGGTTCTCGACGCCACTCAACGGACACCAATGTAATTAGTCAGAGTATTGCCATCTACTGTCCATGATAGATTTCTATTGGTTGACACACTTCTGGGAATATCGAAAGCACAGAGGCCGTCATGACAGTCAAGTAACTTCCGGTACGACGTAACTTCCGACGTAGCGTCCCTAGTAGAGGCTGCCATGACAGTCAAGTAACTTCCGGTACGACGTCACTTCCGGCGTAGCGCCCCCTAGTGGATAATCGGAGTACTACTTTACATGATAAAAAATAAAAATATATAATTAGGTTAGATAGAGAAAACAGTTGGGGTTAATCGCGCGAAAATTTAATGTTTTTGTCCCAGTCACACCCGAGTACTTGACCTTGACCTACATCCGGGTACTTTTGCACTTGCACAACGGAAAAACTGATACATCCCCGCTGGACCACCTACCATACTACTGCTTTGTTTACCGACACAAGACGTCAAACGAGCTATTCACGAAGAATCGGTAACACACCTGGGCAAACGATTCACGTGTCGTGCGCACATGCTACGCCGTTCAAAGAGCACCACCTACATCGTTCTTCCCAGTATTAATTCGTGGATTATGCATGGATTTAATTCCTCCAAGCATTAATTAATGGTACTTAGCCCATTTCACATAGCCAAACATTTGAAAAATGGCATGGCTATTACGCAATTGTTCCGAGCCAAACATACCACACGAGGAATGTACAGACTGCACACTCTAATGATATGGACGGTTGTCTCCGAATTTCAAAGACTTTATTGGGTAAGTCGCGCTAACGAATTTCTGCATGTTGTATATCCGGATTCATGACGCGATGTAACTATTTTTAACATACTAACAATAAAAATAAATAAGAAAATATATATAACATCACACTACATATATTCAAACGTACTTAATTATAGAACAAAACGGTAGTGTGTGTGTGTGTGTGTGTGCGTGCGTGCGTGTTCGCGTGAGCGTGTCCGCGTTTCTGCGCGTGTCTGCGTGCCTGTGCGTGCCTGTGCGTGCCTGTGCGTGCTTGTGCGTGCCTATGCAAGCCTGTTCGTGCGTGTGTACATGTTTTGGTGTGAACATGCAGTTTACTTAAAAATAGCACTTAAGCTTAAAATGGCAGAGGGAATGTTTCTTTCTTTAAAAAAGACTTGTTGATGGTACAAATGTCTACGTGATAGAAGTTTTTGGAAAGCTGCGTTAAGAGGATCGTTGGGGTAAGGTCCCTGCTAACAAAATACTACGGTTTACTAAAGTAAATTTACGATAGTTTTCTATAGTAAACACTATAATAAACTACAGTGTTTTTGCGGAAAATGTTACGATGTTTTACCATAGTAAATACTATGGTTTACTATAGTAAATACTTCATTTTACTATGATGAATATCACGTTTTACCATGGGTTATTTCAGTGAATACCATATTTTACTATGATTTACTATGGTGAAAGCATGGTAAAATGCAATATACTATGGTTTACTATAATTCACCATGGTTTACTATGGATGTATCATGGTTTACTATAATAAACTGAAGTACATTTTTAGCAGGGGTTGGCCTCGATATTGAGCATTTTGAAAAGCTTCTTAAATTTAACAAGGATTCCGTTTAGTGATGGATTTCCCCGATAAGCTCTTTACCATAGTGAAACAGTCCCTGGTGTCATGGACAGTTGTTCTCTCTGTTGCAGCCTGCGCCGGGGGCTGTGACAAGCCAGGGACAACAACACAAGCAAGACGCCCAGACCGAGAGGATCCTGAAGCTGATGATGAGGCAGCTCTCCATCCCACTGATGGGTGAGACACAGGCCCTTGGCCAGAAAAAAAATTTGCCAGTCTTGAATTAATCAAAAGTATGGGGAGAGAGTAGTCATTCCAGCAGTGTTCAGAAAACAGATACTACGAGAACTGCATGTGATACATCCGGGCATGGTCAGAATAAAGTCGATCGCTAGAAGCTTCGTCTGGTGGCCTGGCCTTGATGCAGATATCGAGGACTGTGTCCCAAACTGTCGGGAATGCAGCCAGGTAGCGAGCACGCCGAAGGTATAGCACCACTGGTTCCATGGCCGTGGGCTACGGGACCATGAGAACGTATCCATGTGGTTTTTGCAGAAAAATACGGACAGAACTTCCTTGTCGGGGTGGATAGTCATTCAAAGTGGCTGGAAGTGCATGGTCTCAATGTCTCCCACTACTGCCAGCAAGTCGATAGTGCAACTGAGAAGAATCATTTGGGTTACCACGCGAGACAACGGACCTCCGTTCGCTTGCGAGGAATTTGGTCGTTTCTTGAGGTTGAATGGCGTCAAGCATATATTGTGTCCAGCTCACCTCTCCGCGACGAACGGCCTCGCGGAGAGGAATGTCCAGACGTTCAAGAAGATGCTTGCAAAATCGAACAGCCAGCTACCATTGCAGCAACATCTGTCGGACATACTGTTCCAGTACCAAAACACACCGCATTCGCTTACAATAAAACGCCGTCGGAGTTGTTCCTGAACCGAGCGCCACGCACCAGACTTGCGATGTGGAAACTCAGTCTCGAAGCAATAGTGCAAGATCGGCAATTAAAGCAGAAACAACAGCATGTTGGAGCTCATTCACGCCTTCGCAAGTTCGACGTCTACTAGAGAGTGAGAATCAGAAATATGAGATGAGGAATGGGGAAGTGGACACTGGAAGGGTGGTCAGAGTTTTAGGGCCACTAACAGTATTTGGTCAGACTGCCAGGAAACAGGTCGCGAATGGTGACCACCCAGCTACACCAGAAGGTTAGAGCGATGTCGCGACTGCACCTCCCATTGTCGTGACATCCGAGATAGAGCCTGTGGTGGTCGATCCAGTCGATCCGGTCGATCCAGTAGGTCATGGAGGGCAAACAGAACAAGTACACAATGCTAAGGCACCTAACGTGTTGGGGTCACCAACACCGACTGTCATTCAGTCGCCAGCTGCTATAAGGCGTTCATCACGAGCTATCAAACTTGTTGTTAAGTTGAATTTGTGATTATTCACCCAGTTACTCTTAGTATAAGCTTGCTATATTAGTCGCAGATGGTTCTTTAGAAGAGTTTTATTTTAAGGTAGGGGAAATGTTGTATATTGATGTAACGGGTACCCAGTAGACGTTGCTAGCAGTAAGTGTCCGTCCGTGTGTTGTACCGTTTCTGCAATGCACACAAGAGATACTCTGGGATACCGCCAACCCGTGTAGTTGATTACTAATCGTAATATGTGTCCTTAAACATGCAAACTCCACAATACATAACACCGAGCGCTGGAAACACGTGTGTGCGTTTGTGCGTGTGTGCGTGTGCGTGCGCGTGCAGACTATTGCTGAAGACCGAATCATCTAGCTAGCCGTCTGACTGTTGCTTCGGTTAAATACATGGAAGTATACATAACGAACTGGGACAGCAAGTGTGCAACACGACCTGCCACAAATCCAAGTCAACCGACATGATTGCAGCTATAACAAGCATTGTCTATCGAAACAAATGCTGGCCTCCACTACATTTTTGGTAAAGATTTTGAAGCGAAAGTTCGAACTAATGTCATAACATGAATACACATAATCAATCATTATATGCAATTTCACAGTAACAACACAAACAATTCATAATATAAAAACAATGCATAAATTATGTTAAATGTGTTGTTAAATATACGGAAATATGTGTTTGCTGTATGAAACTGATTGTTATAGTGTTAAGCTGCTGTGTAATCATGTGTGTATTACTGATGAGATAATATCTGGCTAGTGCTTATGAATTTATATATATATATATATATATAATGATATATATATCATTTTATATATATATATATTATTGTTGTTGAAAAAGTTAAGATCTGATGTGATTTGTGATTACATTGTTGCTTTGTTATCGTTGTGTTGTTATACAATAATAATGGAGCCGAGATTATCAGATTATCAATTTTGTAAAGTTAACCGCTCAATTAATGTGTGTGTGTGTGTGTGTCTGTGCGCGCGCGCGTGCGAAAGAGTGTGTGCGTGTGCATGCGTGCTACGTGTTTTGTATGTGTGCTTCACAGTGTGTTTGTATGAGCGTGCAAATACGTGCATGTCCGCGTGACTATGCGTAATTTCCGCCTATTCTTATATAGGTACAAACCGACATAGCGTTACGGATCTAATGGCGGCACTACTTCCTGGATAAACTCGGTCAAAGACTGCGTGGGGCACTGGGCAGCAGAGGAAAACGGACAAGCCATTTGGAACGACCAATGCAAGTATTATCTTGGTAGGTTGGCCGTTTATACAAGTTTTGTTCACGACGATGTGTAATGTTAGTATCTAGCATCCTTGGACTCACTGTCAGACAAACATACTACGCATACAACACGGACATACCAAACTTGACAGTGCGCGGATATTATTTTCATTTATTCTAGTCCTGATCGATGTAGAACCGAAAAAAACATTAATTAGTCCAATCTCACTTATGTAAAACAAATATACACCTCAAATGACTGAATTAATTTGCCGTGTAAAATATAAAGTGGTGCAATGTCTCAAGTAACCTTAAAGAGGAACTAAACCTAAACTAAAAAATACATATACTATTTAAGTACACATTGATCGTGACAGAAACCTGCTCATTTGTAAGACACACTGAAAAACGTATTTTGCTCGACGCCTAAATCGTCAAAAATAAAACACAGCGTATGGGCATCTTTCTTCTACGCAAGTTCCAAACGAGTGGTTTGAGTCGTGCCAATCTAATCAATGTAAAATTTAAAAAAAATTGACCTTTCTGCGGGAGAACAAAAAATAAGTAGAAAGGTAAGTTCTTATATAGCGCAGTATCCAGTCCTCAGGACTGCTCAAAGCGCTTTACACTTTACTCCCTGGCAGACCTGTTCAATCGAACACCATCTCGACTTTTCTTGGAATAATTCAGCCACTTTCCAATTAATGTGCGAAGACTATTCGTACACAAATATCCACCACTGTCTATAGCCATGTAATCATTCATACAGCTAAGTGAACTGAAGCAATGTAGAGTAAACGAATTTGCCCAAGGTGCGTTCCAATTCTTTTGTTGCATCCCGCATCAGCATGATGTTTCCTTGCATATGCTAGCTTTAGGCTTAACAAAGTGACGCCACATGCAGACAGCTATCTATCCGGTCAACTTAGGTGGGGCTCAGTGGCGCCACATGGGTGATGATGACGGAATCACTGTACACAGCACAATACGAATTTATTGTCCAATAATAATATATACATCGGATAATTTTCATCTGCTTGCTGAGCATAAAGAGAATACAAGGTATTGTTGGTAACATAGTTAAACGTAGTGCATACAAAAAATAAGTTTATAATAGTAATACAAACGTGAGAGTAGTTAGTGCATAATTTCTATATTATTTTTAACGGTCGGCTTGCATAAGGTAGTTTGTTAACTCAAAGTTTGTTTAGGTGAATTATGGCATGGGAAACGAACCTGGTTTTGAACCTGTTTTTTGTAGATCTTGTTTGGTTGTTTACGTGCTTGTGTGTATGCGCTCTAACGAAATGTCGATGGTGTTGTATTTGGTTCGTTTTGACATATCTTACACCTACTATAATGATGGATGACTGGATGATCATTAGGTCGTATATTCAAGTGCTTCATTCTCATGGTCACGAATGCTTGGGCTTAAACTTTTATGTTGGGTGGGGGGGGGGCAAATTTAAACGCTTTCGTGACCATGTTGGTAGCATGCACACACACACACACACACACACACACACACACACACACACACACACACACACACACACACACACACACACACACACACACACACACACACACACACACACACACATCGTATGCCCTACTCATATGCCCAGCATCATATCGGATCAGACATAAATATGTAGTCAATTGGGTGGGGTTGCAGAGTGTGACATCGAATGGGGGTAACATTTCCGTTATATGTATTACAATATTGATCCGATATCCAACCAAAGAAATCAAGTTGTCTTCTTTATAATGTGTAACAAATAAAAGATAAAGTGATGAGACTCGGCACATTTTAATTATGTCACAACCACACGCGATCACGCTGTTGGGTGTAGCTCTCAGTTGGTGACGATGGGGACTGATCACTCATGGCCCTTTTTTTTCTTTTTCTTGTCACGTCTTTTGTCAATAATCCGTAAAAAACATGTTCATACCTAGTAGCTCTGCGGTGATGCTTTGCCGTTGACGCGATAATACAGACACCGTGAGGTGGCGCCACCGTTTGTTGAATAAATTCCACATGGATGATTCTTGCGAGGAATTGGTCGCAAATAACACTGGATATCTGGAATATTGTTTATTGACATCGGAAATCTGCTATGCCTGTCAAGTAAGTAATACAATATACGTAAACCAGTTTAGAAACTACACGTGAAATGTAACTAATTAATGTAGTATTCGTGAAACAAAATTGCACAACATGCTTATTAGGATATTGACGAGCAACGGGGATCCGGTGTGGCGAGCCCAGATTCTCCTCCTACACTCGGCCCGTGACGGTAGGGGGCCATAGCAGCCCTCTAAGTTAACTTTTTTGTGTAGGAGCCAACTGGCTCCTACCTACATTTTTTAGGAGCCAAATTAAAAAAGTAGGAGCCAAGTAATTGTGTGCGTATGTATGCAACTGTGTTTTCAGTACCAATTTAATCCAAATTAACCACTGATGTCCGTTTGAAATATAAATAAATTTAAAACGTATGAATATGTGGCCAGACACTAACTTTATGCATTATAACACGGTACACTGGCAAATTAGTAACAGTCATATGTGGAATCCCTGATATTACCAATAATTAACAGTAAATAAACGTGATGCATGTATACGGACACTGATTTTCCGTTTCAAGATTCTGTTTCAGAAAAAGACAATGTCAAATGACGCATTTTCCATGTCAAATGACGCATTTCCTGTTTAAGGTGGAAAAGAAGCCCATTTCTGTTCAGAAAAGTTATATTTTATTTCAAAGTTAACTTTGAGAAATAATACATTCTGTCAAATATTAAAAATATCACAATGTTATGATCTGTGCATCTGTATAATACTGTTTTACTGTGTAGTTAACTTTTCTAACAACATTTATTTGTGCAATATTTGCAACACAATAACAGCCATACATAATCAATTTACATAATAAAATAATTCCTCTCACACAATAACATAAATGACTAGTTGTTTGTAATGCAGCTGTGCTTAATATATAAGATAATACACAAGCAGTCATATCAACAGATATGAATGTATAAATCACTGATGCTGTTTCACTGAACATTTTTCGGTACTCAAGTACTCAAGTACATTATTGAAGTACTCGTATTCATAAAACTTATGGGTCATGGACTCGTACTCGTACTCATTGTACTCATATTTTACGAGTACATCTGAGTACTTTCTCAATATATACTGAGGAAAATATATTTATTTGTAGTTGTAAAATGAAACTTTCCTGAAATATTTAAATGTTCAACTATTTTTTAAATACTGTGTTATTTCTGATATAATATCACCTTACCATCCCTACACATAGTACACCCTCATTCTCTGATAACCATGACTATGATACCCAAACATGGCAACAGGAAGCATCTTTTTCCAGTCAGAAACACCCTGTTAAGCAAACAATAATTGTAGGCTATCTGTTTGTTTGTTTGTTTGTTTGTTTGTTTGTTTGTTTGTTTAACTAAGCCACCAGGATATCCATAAAGAGCCAGTTAGCAGTTAACCCACCAGTTAGACAGGAAATGCCTTTGATGTAGTCAGGAGGGTAGCCAGACATTTTGGTAAAACATATACTTTGGCCATGGACAATTGGGCAACAGACATTTTGGTAACAGGACATTTTGGTAATCAGACATTTCGGTAATTGGATATTTTGATAATCGGACATTTTGGTAAAACTATTGAAAATAATCAGAATTAATGGTCATTTTTAAAGATCTGGTAACCACACATTTTGTAATAGGACATTTCAGTAAGACCAACAAAATTAATAATCTTTACAGTGATTATCTCTTTTTACAAAACTATTTAGAAAACTTAGTGGCTAATAATAATTGTTTAATGTGAATGAATGTGAACTACGGTTGTATTAAGTAACAATTTATTGAATCCAAAGTAACAGAAATATTCAGTATAAAACTTCTGATGCTGCATATTACACATGCAATTGTCCACCAAGGTTTACTGTCCAGCTGTGTTTTTATGGATAATGGAGACCATGCCTCTTGGCTGACAGTGCTAACTGCTAAGAACAAGAACTGTCTTCCTTTGTAGAGGTAAGGTGGCTCAAGTCAGACTGGCTCCTACACTAGTATAATGCGGTGCTTGCAGCCTGGCTAAAAAGTCCAAAGGGGATTTTGAGCCTGTTATATGGACATGTGCTAACCCTCTCTAAAACCAGTAATCTATGAACAGAAAATATAAATTGCAAAGTTCTAATATCAACAAAAAATCTATCATCTGCCATTGCATATTCACTTGTGCTGAGTTATATCAATTAGATTAATTAATAAAATGTGTTAATATTTTTTTTTTTAATGTATTTACTTTTACTTGTACTCGTGAGAATGTACTTGTACTCATACTCAGCAATGTATTCGTACTCAACCATCATCAAAGTACTCATACTCATGAAAATGTACTCAGCCCCAGGTCTGGTCTCTTGAGTGTTATGCTATCTTACAGTTCATGCAATCAGCAAACTAAGTCCTAATCATAAAAACATCAATTATTACTAAATATATCATCCAAGTGTGAGAGAAATTGCAAAATATAAATCCTACAATGCACAGGGCACATGCAAATCGGCGCATATGATTGGAAGAGAAGACAAGGTCGTGTCGGATTTTCAGCCAGGGGTACCAAAAACGGACCTTGTGCACGTTTGTGCAACCAGTCAATGTGTCAAAACTAGAATCAAGTTATCCCAGACATAGTTCTTTATCCTTCTGCCTATTTATGCCATAGATATGTAGAATAGCCTGGATTTGAAGCTGTGCACAGTCAAACCTCTCTTTATGGTCAACTCAGTATGTTATGATGTATGATGTGGAATTAGCTAAGATGTTGCTCACTTCAGTCACTTGACTTCTCAACTTTCAAGTGTCAATATGTATGACTAGAATCAACCAAAATAAAAACTCATGCATGTCTTAGCTCCTGTTGTATACATGCATACTTTTAAATTTATAAGCATGTTTCTCGACATAACTATGTGTCATTTTATGACTCTGTGAGGTGGATTACAACCATTTCCCACATGAACACATATTTGGGATGAAAACGGTTGTCAAAGAACTAATTGTAACAAACAATAATAGTATGTTTACTTGTGTGATTTATTAAAACAACTGTAGCTGTATACTGAGTAAAATCGTTTTGTTTATTGTGGATGTTTTTTTTATTTGTAGTCATTTGCAATGTAGTAAATGTACCATAATATATCTGGGTTAAACAAGACTGCTCATAGGCAATAACAAGATAAAATTAAGTTTGTTATACAATTAGTGATGTTAAAAATAAAATGTGTCTAAAAGATAATTAAACACATTAAATTAGTAAGTTAAATAAATAATTGAGATATCTTTTCTACTATAATTATAACAACATGAAACAAAATCACTATATTAAATTGTCATTAATATTATAATGTTAGCGGTAGTTTATTGTATTATTACATGGCAGTGTTTTTGCTAAGTGTGCTGAAAACAGGGAACATGACCCCCAAAGCAGGGACCATGACCCCCAAAGCAGGGACTGCACAACAAGTGACACTGTGACAGCGCGTCACGGACCACTATGGATACAACTGGACATGTAACACTATTAAATCATAACATGCTCTGACCAAGTCACAGCAGACCACTACAGACACAACAGAACGTGTAACACTATTAAATCATAACATGCCCTGACCAAGTCACAGCAGACCACTACAGACACAACAGAACGTGTAACACTATTAAATCATAACATGCCCTGACCAAGTCACAGCAGACCACTACAGACACAACAGAACGTGTAACACTATTAAATCATAACATGCCCTGACCAAGTCACAGCAGACCACTACAGACACAACAGAACGTGTAACACTATTAAATCATAACATGCCCTGACCAGGTCACAGCAGACCACTACAGACACAACAGAACGTGTAACACTATTAAATCATAACATGTCCTGACCAGGTCACAGCAGACCACTACAGACACAACAGAACGTGTAACACTATTAAATCATAACATGCCCTGACCAGGTCACAGCAGACCACTACAGACACAACAGAACGTGTAACACTATTAAATCGTAACATGCCCTGACCAGGTCACAGCAGACCACTACAGACACAACAGAACGTGTAACACTATTAAATCGTAACATGCCCTGACCAAGTCACAGCAGACCACTACAGACACAACAGAACGTGTAACACTATTAAATCGTAACATGCCCTGACCAAGTCACAGCAGACCACTACAGACACAACAGAACGTGTAACACTATTAAATCGTAACATGCCCTGACCAAGTCACAGCAGACCACTACAGACACAACAGAACGTGTAACACTATTAAATCGTAACATGCCCTGACCAAGTCACAGCAGACCACTACAGACACAACAGAACGTGTAACACTATTAAATCGTAACATGCCCTGACCAAGTCACAGCAGACCACTACAGACACAACAGAACGTGTAACACTATTAAATCGTAACATGCCCTGACCAAGTCACAGCAGACCACTACAGACACAACAGAACGTGTAACACTATTAAATCATAACATGCCCTGACCAAGTCACAGCAGACCACTACAGACACAACAGAACGTGTAACACTATTAAATCATAACATGCCCTGACCAAGTCACAGCAGACCACTACAGACACAACAGAACGTGTAACACTATTAAATCATAACATGCCCTGACCAAGTCACAGCAGACAACTACAGACACAACAGAATGTGTAACACTATGAAATCAACTGTGCTGTAAAGACACATGTTGTGTGTGTACTGTGCTGTACAAACATCTGTTGTATGTGTACTGTGCTGTACAAACATGTGTTGTGTGTGAACTGTGCTGTACAGATGTGTTTATTTGTCACAGACAACAAACAGCTGGTGAGGGCAATCATCTGTGCTGGACCCTACTCTAATGTAGCAAACATCTACAAGGTGAAGAAGTCTATAAGAGGGTAAATCTGTGAGAGAGGACATCAGTGAGAGAGGAAGTCTGTGAGAGGGTAAGTCTGTGAGAGGGTGAGTCTGCGAGAAGGTAAGTCTGAGAGAGTATGTCAGAGTGAGTTTAAGTCTGACAGAGGGTAAGTCTGAGAGAGAGTATGTGAGTGAGTAAGTTTGAGAGAGGGTAAGTGTGAAAGAGAGTAAGTTTGAGAGACAATATGTGAGAGGGTAAGTCTGGGAGAGGGTAAGTCTAAGAGAGAGTATGTGAGAGGTTAAGTCTGTGAGAGGATAAGTAAGTTGAAAGGATAAATGTATGAGAGGGTAAGACTGTGAGATGATAAGTCTGTGAGAGGGTGTGTCTGTGAGAGGGTAAGACTGTGAGATGGTAAGTCTGTCAGTGGCCAGAGTGTGTGAGAGGGTAAGTTTGTCCGAAGGTTCGTCCTGTGGCCGAATTATTGGGCTCAATCTGAAGAGACCCTTGGAACTTGGGGGTGTAGACCCTAATGTGCATGTTGCCCTTGGGGTGGGGATGGATACCAGCTTCGATGGTTGTATTGGAGAGGTAGGTGGCAAGACTACAAAGAGGGTGAATGGCAGAGCTATGTTCCGTCCATGCATGTAACACTGTTGTAGTTGCAGACTGATAGCCACATCAACATGTTAACACTATACAATCTAATATTAACAGATTGATTGTTGATAGACAGTTAGTATTTTTATTAACCTTCTTACATTGCCACAGGGGGTTGTGGTGTGCTGTAAACATGACATTTTCATATATGGTGTGCTGTAAACATGACATTGTCATGATGGATGTGCTGTAAACATTACATTGCCATGATCGGTGTTCTGTAAACATTACATTACCACAAGGGGTCATATGAACAGTGCATTGTTGTGAGGGGTGTACTGTAAACATTACATTACCATAAAGGCTTTGCTGTAAACATTACATTGTTATGATGGGTTTGTTGTAAACAATACATTGCTATGAGGATGGTGATATAAACATTACATTGCAACAAAGGATGTGCTGTAAACATAAAATTGTCACGAGGAACTGCTGTAAACATTTCCTTGCCATGAGAGTTGTCTTGCTGTAGGTGATTCTGAAGGGTCACACATTTAACGTGGTGGATGACGCGATTGCCAGCAGTAACATTGTCAACTGTGATGATGTGACACCCTGTGTCAAGCGACCCTGAACTATTGATGGACAGTGTATTGAAGTGAGCAGCCAGAATATAGGTGTAACTGTCCAGCGCAATACACAGGTATGTGTTTAGTTTGCAGGTCTGCAATTATCCTAGGAAGATGCCTTGTGTGGATGTTGGTAACTCGGTCATATTTAACTTAGACAAGTATAATATATACATCCTCGCGTGCCAGGGGTCGCTGTTGCTGATTACGTCAGTGCCAACCAGCAGTATCCCCTGGCTGATCGCTTTGCAATACTCTAAATTTAAACTCGGCCTCTGAAATCGCTCACTATATCAGTGGTTGGTGGCAGGTCAGGTGGTCATAATAAAACTAATTTCAACCAACCGTGGCTCATGTTACATGCAATGTTTAGGAAATAGAAGCAACTATTAAAATACACAATATTGGGATTCCCAAAAGTCGTTTATCCATCATCAAATTGGGGTGGGTATTTGCGCTGTTCTCACGGGTGATGCAGTCATGAATGGCGAAGTCAATTACTAGTTTGACTCATCTTACTTCCAGATTTCGCATAAGAGATCTGCCAGGGCAAGTTCTGCAAGGCAAACAGCCCTGGCTTGCGAGGATGAATATATCTATATATATATATAACAAATAACATTTTCTATAATTCTGATACAGTTTTAGATAACTTGAAATCTGCTTTATTCTTAGATCATGCAGACGCAGTTTTACATAATTTATACTGTCTCAGACATTGTTTAGTACATTACGAATGCATGCATGGTAATGATATAGACACGTGAATATTTGTAAATAAAATTTCACATTAGATGTAGAGAGAGAGATAGTAGCAATGTAGGTGTAAATTAATGTATTACCCGGTACCCGTCAGTCTGAAATTGTAGCTCACAGTCAAACTGTATCTTGCATTACAATTTTGCAACTTGTATCTCATATCTAATAGTGATATATAATATCTCTAGTTGGTTACCACTGGTTTACCACTGCCTAGTGTAACAGGAATATTGAGCAACTAAAATCAAGTCAACAAATAGAGGGAGAATGGAAACAGTAAGTTATAAGGCCTTTTGATTATTCCTCTTTACAGGTTCGTCCCATGGCTGAACTATTGGGCTCAATCTGAAGAGACCCTTGGAACTTGGGGGTGTTGACCCTAATGTGAGGGTTGCCCCTGGGGTGGGGATGGATACCACCTTCCATGGTTGTATTGGAGAGGTAGGTGGCAATCTTGTATACAATATTCTAAATGAAGCCACACTATTGTTTTATACAGCAGTATTATTAGTTCTTTTTCCTTATATGCTATATTTCGCCTAATTAATCCAAGGATTTTATTTCCCTTTGAAGCTGCAACTCCGCACTGCTCTGAAACCTTCATATCAGCACTAATCGTTAACCCTAAGTCCTTTTCTTTTACAGTAGTATTTAGTACAGACCCCCATTGTATATTCTACATCTTCGTTCCCATGTCCTGTGTGGAGGCATTTACATTTCCCAAAATTGAATGGCATTTGTCACTTTTCAGACCATTTGATCAACCTGTCAAGATCATCTTCTTCTGTCCATACATGTAAAACTGTTGTAGTTGCAGACTGATAGCCACATCGACATGTTAACACTATACACTCTAATATTAACAGATTGATTGTTGATAGATAGTTATCCTTTTTATCAACATTTTATCTTACATTGCTACAGGGGGTAGTGGTGTGCTGTACACATGACATTGTCATATATATGGTGTGCTGTAAACATTACATTATCATGATGGGTGTGCTGTAAACATTACATTGCCACAAACGGGTGACGTAAACATTACATTACCACAAGGGGTGATGTGAACAGTGCATTGCTGTGAGGAGTGTACTGTAAACATTACATTACCATGAAGGCTTTGCTGTAAACATTACATTGTTATGATGGGTTTGTTGTAAACAACACATTGCTATGAGGATGGTGATATAAACATTACATTGCCACAAAGGATGAGCTGTAAACATTAAATTGCCACGAGGAACTGCTGTAAACGTTTCCTTGCTATGAGAGTTGTCTTGCTGTAGGTGATTCTGAAGGGTCACACACTTAACGTGGTGGATGACGCGATTGCCAGCAGTAACATTGTCGACTGTGGTGACGTGATGCCCTGTGTCAAGCGACCCTGCACTATTGATGGACAGTGTATTGAAGTGAGCAGCACAGAACATAGGTGTAACTGTCCAGCGCAATACACAGGTATGTGTTTAGTTTGCAGGTAGGCAATTATCCTAGGCATATCCCTTGTGTGGATGTATGTTTAAGCAGTATGTATAAGGAGGTTTTGCTAGGCAACAGGTCTCGTGATGGATAGATTACTTGTCAGTGAATACTGAAAACTTCTTAGGCAGTTGACTGATTTGAGTATAAGTGAAAAAAAATTTAGGCTATTGTCAGTATCATTACTTCTCATCATTTATTGCGTTTTCCCACATTTCGATTCCAGTGATGTGTCACTTACTTCAATCAAACAAAATAGGTTTAAATATCTGTTATGTGTAAAATGGTGGCAACTTTCTGGAGACTCCAAAATGGTGGCAACTGAAGACATTTCGTCAAATATTTTACAACTGAAGACTCCAGTTAGAAAATGGTGATGCAAGATTCCCAACATTTATACATACTGATTTTACATCATATTAATAGCTAATTATTGATCACACTTTAACCAATATGAATTTAAAGCAATTTTTTCCATTTAAAAATAAAACCCGGGTATTTGTGGTATTAGCTGTGGTATCAGTACATTAATATGGACAATGTTGTTGACTTCAGGACTGTGAGGAAAGGAACTCTTGAGATCAATGGATTCAGCTTTGTAGAGGGATAATCTGGAGGACTAGTATCCATGCTGAACACACGGCAACATGTATATTGGTAAGTCTTACACATATCTCAAAGTGAACACACACGGCAACATGTATATTAGTAAGTGTTACACATATCTCATACTGAACACACACAGCAACATGTATATTGGTAAGTCTTACACATATCTCATACTGAACACACACGGCAACATGTATATTGGTAAGTCTTACACATATCTCAAAGTGAACACACACAGCAACATGTATATTGGTAAGTCTTACACATATCTCATACTGAACACACACAGCAACATGTATATTGGTAAGTCTTATACATATCTCATACTGAACACACACGGCAACATGTATATTGGTAAGTCTTACACATATCTCATACTGAACACACACAGCAACATGTATATTGGTAAGTCTTATACATATCTCATATTGAACACACACGTCTTGCACATATCTCATACTGACCACACACAGCAACATGTATATTGGTAAGTCTTACACATATCTCATACTGACCACACACGGCAACATGTATATTGGTAAGCCTTACACATATCTCATACTGAACACACACGGCAACATGTATATTGGTAAGTCTTACACATATCTCATACTGAACACACACAGCAACATGTGTATTGGTAAGTCTTACACATATCTCATACTGAACACACACGGCAACATGTATATTGTTAAGTCTTACACATATCTCATACTGAACACACACAGCAACATGTATATTGGTAAGTCTTACACATATCTCATACTGACCACACACAGCAACATGTATATTGGTAAGTCTTATACATATCTCATATTGAACACACACGTCTTACACATATCTCATACTGACCACACACAGCAACATGTGTATTGGTAAGTCTTCCACATATCTCATACTGACCACACACAGCAACATGTATATTGGTAAGTCTTCCACATATCTCATACTGACCACACACAGCAACATGTATATTGGTAAGTCTTACACATGATACTGAACACACACAGCAACATGTATATTGGTAAGTCTTACACATATCTCATACTGACCACACACAGCAACATGTATATTGGTAAGTCTTACACATATCTCATACTGACCTCACACGGCAACATATATATATTGGTAAGTCTTACACATATCTCATACTGAACATACACAGCAACATGTATATTGGTAAGTCTTACACATATCTCATACTGACCACACACAGCAACATGTATATTGGTAAGTCTTACACATATCTCATACTGACCTCACACGGCAACATGTATATTGGTAAGTCTTACACATATCTCATACTGAACACACACAGCAACATGTATATTGGTAAGTCTTACACATATCTCATACTGACCACACACAGCAACATGCATATTGGTAAGTCTTACACATATCTCATACTGAACACACACAGCAACATGTATATTGGTAAGTCTTACACATATCTCATACTGACCACACACAGCAACATGTATATTGGTAAGTCTTACACATATCTCATACTGACCTCACACGGCAACATATATATATTGGTAAGTCTTACACATATCTCATACTGAACATACACAGCAACATGTATATTGGTAAGTCTTACACATATCTCATACTGAACACACACAGCAACATGTATATTGGTAAGTCTTACACATATCTCATACTGACCACACACAGCAACATGTATATTGGTAAGTCTTACACATATCTCATACTGACCTCACACGGCAACATGTATATTGGTAAGTCTTACACATATCTCATACTGACCACACACAGCAACATGTATATTGGTAAGTCTTGCACATATCTCATACTGACCACACACGGCAACATGTGTATTGGTAAGTCTTACACATATCTCATACTGACCACACACAGCAACATGTATATTGGTAAGTCTTACACATATCTCATACTGAACACACACGTCTTACACATATCTCATACTGAACACACACAGCAACAAGTATATTGGTAAGTCTTATACATATCTCATATTGAACACACACGTCTTACACATATCTCGTACTGACCACACACAGCAACATGCATATTGGTAAGTCTTACACATATCTCATACTGAACACACACACACCAACATGTATATTGGTAAGTCTTACACATATCTCATACTGACCACACACAGCAACATGCATATTGGTAAGTCTTACACATATCTCATACTGAACACACACAGCAACATGTATATTGGTAAGTCTTACACATATCTCATACTGAACACACACACCAACATGCATATTGGTAAGTCTTACACATATCTCATACTGAACACACACAGCAACATGTATATTGGTAAGTCTTACACATATCTCATACTGACCACACACGGCAACATGTGTATTGGTAAGTCTTACACATATCTCATACTGACCACACACAGCAACATGTATATTGGTAAGTCTTACACATATCTCATACTGAACACACACAGCAACATGTATATTGGTAAGTCTTATACATATCTCATACTGAACACACACACCAACATGTATATTGGTAAGTCTTAAACATATCTCATACTGACCACACACAGCAACATGCATATTGGTAAGTCTTACACATATCTCATACTGACCACACACAGCAACATGCATATTGGTAAGTCTTACACATATCTCATATTGAACACACACGTCTTACACATATCTCGTACTGACCACACACAGCAACATGCATATTGGTAAGTCTTATACATATCTCATATTGAACACACACGTCTTACACATATCTCGTACTGACCACACACAGCAACATGCATATTGGTAAGTCTTATACATATCTCATATTGAACACACACGTCTTACACATATCTCGTACTGACCACACACAGCAACATGCATATTGGTAAGTCTTACACATATCTCATACTGAACACACACAGCAACATGTATATTGGTAAGTCTTATACATATCTCATACTGAACACACACACCAACATGTATATTGGTAAGTCTTAAACATATCTCATACTGACCACACACAGCAACATGCATATTGGTAAGTCTTACACATATCTCATACTGAACACACACAGCAACATGTATATTGGTAAGTCTTACACATATCTCATACTGAACACACACAGCAACATGTATATTGGTAAGTCTTACACATATCTCATACTGACCACACACGGCAACATGTGTATTGGTAAGTCTTACACATATATCATACTGACCACACACAGCAACATGCATATTGGTAAGTCTTACACATATCTCATACTGACCACACACGGCAACATGTATATTGGTAAGTCTTACACATATCTCATACTGACCACACACAGCAACATGCATATTGGTAAGTCTTACACATATCTCATACTGAACACACACAGCAACATGTATATTGGTAAGTCTTATACATATCTCATACTGAACACACACGTCTTACGCATATCTCATACTGACCACACACAGCAACATGTATATTGGTAAGTCTTCCACATATCTCATACTGAACACACACAGCAACATGTATATTGGTAAGTCTTACACATATCTCATACTGAACACACACCAACATGTATATTGGTAAGTCTTCCACATATCTCATACTGAACACACACGGCAACATGTATATTGGTAAGTCTTACACATATCTCATACTGACCACACACGGCAACATGTATATTAGTAAGTCTTACATATATCTCATACTGACCACACACAGGAACATTTGTATTGGTAAGTCTTACACATATCTCGTACTGAACACACACGACGATAGGTATATACTAATTACCAAGTTATCCATTCTGGTGGACTAGTATTTTTGTTAGTTTGTGTAATAATTGATGTATCCACTATGTCGCGGTTTTGCTTATGTCACAGTTCAATTTTGCACGTAACCTCCGTCAAGGTTTGCTTTGTCAACAGTGTTGTTGATGGTTATATATATATATGTGAATGACATTACTATTGCTGCATGACATCTCATAAATCAATCATTCCCGCATACAGTTGTAACTTTAAAAAAAATCGCCTTATGTTTTGTCTTAAAGAAAGACCAGAATTTCAACAAGATATTCGACAGAATGACCGAACCCACCACATGTTTTCTGATGACTTGGCTGAGGTTTTGCTAGGCAACAGATCACGTACGTTATGAATAGGGTAATTGAAGCGTGTTCAGCCAGTGTTGACAGTGGTTGTTATGCTTCAGGCGGCATGCCTAACCTGGACCGCATGACATTTGGCCAGCACGAGAAGATGCTGGAGGGTTGTGTCAGCAACCTGTACATCCAGGGCAAGGGACCTGTTGACCTCATCACGGACGCTGTCGGGGTGTCAATGTCTTGCCCTGCTCGACGTGAACTGCCCTAGATGTGGCACCCTGACACTCCTCATTGATGTGGCCGTCCAGTTGCTACAGTGTATCTTTGGGCTATGCAGAACCAACAAACTCAAACTCCTACATTGTATATATCTCTGAATTGTTCTTGTTTCTTTAGGTTTTTGAGACAGTGTTGTAGACAGTTCTTTCTTAAACAAAATGTATTATTTTGTCAGCTTTATTACTTTTGTTAACAGAAATGTAATCAATTATATATCTCAGCTGGTTGATACTTGATTTGAAACTTATTAACAGAACAAGTAAAACAAGAACAAGAAAGTTTATTTATAATATTTTTATTATTGATACTTGATTTGAAACAAAAGTACAGTTTTGTTGTCATATGGCTGGAAAATGTGTATGATAAATAATCTATTATATCACTGATGAAATTATAGAAGTATCGGAAATCGTGAAAAGTGCCAAAGAAAATGTCATGAAAGTTGATGCCTATGCAGCAGGAGGGGACATGTTGGAATATTGGTTGGTTGGTTCTGCTGGGCCTGATGCTGTCATAGGAAATGCTGAAGAGTAGATATTGACTTAGGCAGCGGAGACAAGTCAACCAAAGGAAAACAAACGATGTATTTTCAATGTTGCCAACAGAATCTAGACACTGTAAACTTGTGTGTAGCTACAGTGATATGAAATGTGTAGATTAGGTATATGCGAAATAGAAGGTTAACTATTGTCTCAATGAATTGTACCACTAGCCTGTAGATATGAATTCTTTGTAATTTTACTTTATTTGTTCACATTTTCTATTAGTAAAATGTCTTTGAATGTTGAAGGGCAGATTCACAAAGAGATGTTATTATGATGGAGAGAAGGTAATTATGTGCAATCATACCACTAGATCGTGCCAACAGAAGTCATGGTCAGATACAAAGTATTTATTGAGCGCAACTGCCAAATATGCCAAATACTTACTGAATATTTTCGACACAGAAACAGATTTGTAGAGGAAAGAAATCTTGTGATGCATTTCATTAGAATGTTCAACATTTCACGTGTCCCATGCCTGCTTTTGTAGTTTTGTAGAGTTTTATGAACCATGTGTGGTTTAATGATATCTATGTTCAAAATACAACAATGTTGCCTTATATTTTACATGCCAGTATGTTATAATGAAAATGTTAGGTTTTTGTAGTAAATTATTGACATGCTCGTCTAGCTGTGTATATCTGACCTGGTGAAAACTGGATGCTCATTGGTTCCAAAATGAACACAGTTTATGGTGTGTAGATCTACATTTAGCTGGGTAATGTTGGGTTTTTGTTAATATTGGGGGTAATAAGCAAACTTCACACGATTCAAGTATGTATACTATCAATAGTAACTTGTGTATTATTTATTTTTGTATAAAGGAACACAAGAAGAACATTATTTTGTTATTGCCTAACTTGAACGTCTTTGAAATATTTGACATTCATTAACACTGTTTCTTCAAACTTATTTAAATAGTTATGGTCGCAATAACAGTGCAGACGTTACTAATCATGTATAGTTGAATATAATACACCTTTATGATGAACACATCAAGAACTGGCATTACGCTAGTTAAGCAAAAAGCAAGCCGATTCATACTTTAAAATAAATCCAGATAAGTGAAAACAAAAACACTACTCGCTCATTACTTCTGATCATGAGACAAAGAAAGAGACTTGCCTGTTTTAATAGACGTTTGTCTGAAAATATTGTTGTCATACTGATTACCAATGCCTTGTATTATTCAGCATGTGTGTACATAGTCACAGATGTGTCAATAAATTTGTTACAAAAATGTTATCTTGTTATGGCAAGTGTTCATATGATATTATGGAAGCCTAATAATCTAGAAACCATAACACCAGGACAAAATATACCTTGCAATATGCACGATTAATTTCTGTCAAAATCCTGAAAAATACATTAGTGATTAACGTCTATACTGTATGAAGCATGTCAGTTAAAATTGCACACAAAATAAAAGTACCTGGTAAAAACTACGGTATTATCCAAAGTTTGCAAACGCTACATTTAAAATTGGCAAAATTAACTATTGCATTACAGCAGCACCCATCCTTGGCAAACACCCCAGAAAATATATTTATCAGCAGTATAGCCGCTCATACTAGAGAACGGTTTTAGTTGTCGAACATTAGCATGTGGTCGCCTACTGATGTCTGTAGAAACCATGCAAGTTGGCTCCTTTCCTCCAGCCATCTGTTTACTGCATAGCACATAGGCAACATTTGCATCACATGTTGGTGTGCTATGATATATATACAACTGGGTGATGTTCGGGGTGAAGGTAGAAGTACTTCCTTGTTGATGTGTTTTCTCTGTGAATTAAAAAAACTATAAATTCCAAAATTATTATTCCACTTGGGTTGTTTGTCTTCCACCCTTGTTTCCACGACTGATTTATTGCTTAGCCTTCTGAAGTTTCTTCCTACCTAGCTGCCATTGCCATGTTATATGTGGCATGCTAATTTGCTATGCTATTTCCAATAGTTTGTAAGTGGAATTAACTTACTTTAGGTGGAATTATTGTAAATGGCGTTATTGAATAGAATAAGTGTGTGTGCACAACCAGTAGTGTATGGTTTATGTACATCAGCAGGGATCGAACCTGCCACACACAACACTGAAACACTTGTCATAAACAACACAGTTCAACAGGCTTAAACAATCAAATGACATAGTATGTCTGCATTTACAACACAATACTCTAGCAGCATTCAGTCACAACTATGTTGTTACTATTGATGCACTTTTAGACGGTTAAGTCCACAAAACAGCGCTCAACCTTGTTCGTCATCACCACATTCAGTGTGACCCTGTGTGACTGGCCGCGAACACTGTATAAATGCTTGTCAACTCTCTGTCTTCTTTTCTGTGACACAATTTCCTATATTAAACAGTCTGACCTCTGGCCATTTCAAACTGGCCGATGGGTAGCTCTCATAATCCCAACACTACTCAACCATAGCTTCTGAAATTACACAATGTGTGTGTGTGTGTGTGTGTGTGTGTGTGTGTGTGTGTGTGTGTGTGTGTGTGTGTGTGTGTGTGTGTGTGTGTGTGTGTGTGCATGCGTGTGCATGATTGTGACATGTGTCCCTGTCAACTATGCATATCAGTCAACTTTCTATATCCCCAGGAGAGGCATACCTAAGGCAATGTTATCAGACCACCCTTTATGTTATCTGCTGAGGGGGTGGAACGATGTCACATTGTGCAGGTGACTAATGAAAGAAACTGCATTGTCATCTCCTCCTTAGGACTGACAAGTGCCTTCCTGTGAGAGAGAGCCAAGACACTTGTCGATGTCAGCAGGAGAGCTAAGCACAATAAACATGCCTCTGCAATCAAATATAGAAATAGGAGCAGAGTAGGTCTGGAGACAACAAATAAGGAAGAAGTCATTCTAAGCATACTGCTAGACACCAACTTCGGTAATGTCTAGGAAGGGGATATTCATGTAATAATTGTATGCCTAACTGGATAACATCTCAGGATTTCAGTTAGGTTGGAAGTACGTTATTATTTAAACAGACACTCCGGATTTCGACATACATATTTTGAAACGGTGTACACAATGTTGATGGTCGGCAGTTACAATGGTAAAATATAGCCCAAACGCATTAGAATCTACATCCAGACATGTCGTAAATAGTTACAGTTGAACCTCGGTTAACGGTCACATCATTATTATAGCCACATTGCAATTAAGGTCACCCTAGGACAGTCCAAAATTGGTTCCATATATATTGTACAATATGGGAAATTAGTCCAACTAATACGGTCACCTCGCTATTCAGGTTATTTTATCCAGTCCCAATGGCGACCTTAATAGTGTAGTTCCATATATATATATACATACATATATATAATTATATATATATATATACACAGGGGACCGTTTATGCATATTTCACGGCGTACATGAGACCGCTGTTTTAAGGAGACAGCATCCGGTCTCGTTAAAGTTTATGCATAAAGGAAATAAATTCGATCATTATTAAGAATTTTATTTTACATTTTTTTTTATTTTGAGCATGCTTATTCTAGAGCTTTACGTATATTGAAGTATAGAAAAACATAAAAACTATCCACAGACTGGAAACAAGCTAGCTTATCTGCACAGAACTACCGACCAGTCAGTTTATCGGACGCAGATGGGAAAATATTGGAAGGAAAAATCAGGGACACCATACATACATACATACATACATACATCCTCTTCGGTCTTCAGGCAAATTTGCCTATGTACCGCTCTTTAACCAATGTAGCTCTATAATCAAATTTGACTGGCTGATGCATCCATAATACATCGAGTCGGTTCTTCAGTGCATTGACAGTTGGAGCTGTGACAATGGCTTCGGGTAATGTGTTCCATACATCAATTACTCTCTCGCTAAAGAAGTGTCTCCTTATTTCTCGTTTACTCCTGTTTTTGTGCAGCTTTAAAGAATGTCCCCGCGTTCCTTCATACAGGTCCAGGTTAAACATAGTGTGCGTGCAGGTAAATATGCCATTCAAGTATTTGAAAACATTTATAACGTCCCCTCGTAATCTACGATATGTTAACGTTGGTAAGTTTAGGACCTTTAGACTCGTTTCATAATCATAATATTTTAATTCTGGCACCATTCGTGTCGCTCTTCTTTGGACAGCCTCCACAGCATCAATATCGTACTGATAATGTGGAGACCAGACTGCTACGCCATACTCCAGAGATGGTCGGACAAGTCCCTTATAGAGATGGAGAAAGGTTGTCTTGTCTAGGTATTGATACGTACGACGAATTATACCCAGCAACTTGTTTGTATTAGATACAGCCTTTTGGATATGTTGTGTGAATCTCAGCTGATCATCGACATGGATGCCTAGGTCTTTCTCGACATGGCTACACTCCGGAGGATTTGTACCTGCTGCTGTAGTCAAGGTGTAGTTAAATTCTGGGTGCCCATGTCCAATTCTCATTACTTTGCATTTGTCCGGGTGAAAGTTTAATTGCCACTTTTCGGACCATTCCTGTAATTTGTCTAGGTCTTTCTGCAGATCTAAGCAATCTTTTCTTGTTGAAATTTCATGGTATATTTTTGTATCATCCGCAAAAATCTTCATGCCACATCCGACTACATTTGTTATATCATCAATATACAATATAAAAAGAATGGGACCAAGAACACTTCCCTGGGGTATCCCACTTATAACATCTGACCAGGGGGATGATACACCATTGACTAAGACCCTTTGCATGCGGCATGTGAGGAAAGCTTCTATCCATTTCAGCAGTTTTCCTTTGATTCCATATCCATTTAACTTTAAAAGTAGTCTCAGATGCGGTACTGAGTCAAATGCCTTCTTGAAGTCCATGTATATAGCGTCTACACATTTTCCTTCATCTAATGTTCTTGTCCAGTCATCCAGCGTTGACCATCACTGAATATATGAAACAAAATGACTTGCTGAGCGATAAGCAATTTGGATTAATCAAGGGCCGTTCTACAGTATTTCAACTATTCAAAATTACTCGATTCATGGAAAGAAACACTGGATAATGGAAGATGCATAGACATAATATATTGTGATTTTTTGAAAGATTTCGACAAGGTTCAAAATATTCGACTTACTGAGAAACTCCAGAGATATGTTATAAAATGGAACATTCTTAACTGGGTAAAAGCTCTGCTGGCCCACAGAAGACAACAAGTAAGAGTAAATAACATATTTTCTAATTGGCAGGAGGTAATCTTTCGATCACATGGATTAAACATTCACACCTTGAATACGCTGATCAGATATGGAGTCCTTTCTTAATTAAACATATTACACGTCTTTAAAATGTTCAGTACAGAGCAAGCAAATTAATTCCTAGTTTCAAAGACCTCGAATACAACGAACGTTTACAAAGACTGAAATGTCTAACTCTATCATAACGTCGCCTCAAAGGAGACATGATTGAAATGTATAAGATACTAACAGGGAAATATGCAGCAGTTTCATCCAATTTTGTTACATACAGGGATAACGACGCTTCACCGGTTCAGTCGTTTGACGCCAAAATAGTTAAGTTATGGCAAAACCACCCTATGAAAACTGAATACACTGCCCCACTCCTATCTTGGATTGTGCCAGACTCAGACGCACGGGCACAGTCCGAGCAGATTTCAAAAGCGAGAGCTGACATATAAGAAGCAGAGGCAGTAATGTCTAGTCAAGCTAGAACACGATATGTGAGGACCTCTAAAATGTTATTCACTTTATTTTCAGGTCTTAAAAATGACCCTGCAACATTGAATTTCATTTTTGCAAGACAAAAAGAGAGAATCGGGAAGTGGGAGACACTTGAGCCGTTACTGCCTATGATACAGAGCTAACTGCACCAATGATCGGCTCGGGACATCATTCGGGAGCTCCTTACAACCCTACCCTGGAGGGTAGTGTCACAATCCTGATCTCTCACAGTTGACCCACCCCGTGTGGTCGTGCCCTGCAGGGGAGGGAAATATCGGCACCCAAGCCTTCCCGGCGTTCCCATAACCGGTGTGGTCATCCATGCCACGTGATATAACCCTATATATTGAGCACGTCAAGCTGCAATTAACATAGACAATTTACCTGCTTTTATAACCAGCCAAACACAGGCAGCCGGAATTGTGGTGTGTGAACTTCAACATTAATTAATCTTGCATATCTACACCTAGTGAAGTTATTTATTTGTTAGAATGGTATTAAAACTTTGCTCATATGTTATGTTACATGATGTGATGCAGTAAACGTATGTATATGCGGCATAAATAATATTAGTAATCTATTATATGTAGTCTGATGTATGCAAGGTAATGGACAGTTTGGGTTGACGACGATAGGGGGCGAATCCAATATGGCCGCACACAGTGGGGAAACTTCCAAAAGTCAAATCATATTTATTGTCTATGTATTATACCAACAACGGTTCAAGTGCAATACACAGTGCAGTATTAATGGTGAATTGAAACGAGGAGAAATGATGTCAGAACCTATGTTTACTCCGCCGTGGTGCGTTGCATTATAAATGTGTCAACTAGAGCATTGATATTGTGTCCTTTAAGTGACGATACATTTGTTTTTAGTACTTTGATCACAGCCAAATAATCTAATTATTATTTGCCAAGCACAAGAGTGTGCGTATTTGCATTGCGATTGTCAGGATGCATTATGGCCACACCACGCCAGTGCGTATGTACATGTCTGTCTATATGTGTGTCTACATTACCATACAATACAACAGTAAAGTTTAAAGACAATAACCATATTCTTTTCTTGCACGCGCATGCCTGCTGCCAGGAATAGACAAGTCAACAACAATGAATTGTCTTGTTGTACCCAAAAGCAATATAAACAACAGTCTACAACTATTTGCCGTTCTAAACATCCAAAGTCCCTACCTTCCTTCGGGTGGCGCTGTTGCAGTCATCTTGAAATGGCTACTCCTTCATGCTATCCTTTCCGGCATTTGTTTTCATGTCCTATACCCTGTTCCACAGTTGAAATCACATGTTACACGAAGCACCATATGGAGCGTCAAGCGAATATTATTTGTTGCATACATAGAATGTCAGCTGGACCAACGCAAGTCAACCATCCACCAGTTATGTCGGTGTTGTACTGAAACCCGTTGTGTCATCTATAGTTTAACCACTGTATTCCTATTGGTCGTTTTACGCTTCTCAGTCACAAATTAAAGCCAAGTTAAATCCTCTCGGCAAGTGACTAAGAAAGCACCATTGTTCGGCTCCCACGTGATGCCTAGAATGTTCACCGGTAGTTGAATCAATGCATTGTCTCTGAGGTAATGCACCATGACATTGTTTGTGCGCAGACGAATAACAGTTGGCATGTATATAATAACAACATTGTCATTCGTGCTAAATGTGCAAAGATCCATGACCGTACCCAATTACCAGTCAATGCGAGAGAGAGAGAGAGAGAGAGAGAGAGAGAGAGAGAGAGAGAGAGAGAGAGAGAGAGAGAGAGAGAGAGAGAGAGAGAGAGAGAGAGAGAGAGAGAGAGAGAGAGAGAGAGAGAGAGAGAGAGAGAGAGAGAGAGAGAGAGAGAGAGAGAGAGAAGAAAAACATACATATAAAGGCCTATATATGGGCAGGGACACAGAGTGACAGCGTGCTAGTTGCGACCATAACATCGCAACACGGTAGTCAAGCAACCAATGCTACATTACTACGTTGTGTCGGCTGTTCTAATTTTAGACGTGTTAATTCAACCGAATGTAATAATCAGTCACCCTATAGATATTTGTCTGAACTTGAACAGACAAAGAGTCGAAGAAACTTGTTTTAGCTAAGTACTTCTTTTAATGAGTAACTATCACATTATCTAAAGTCAAACGTATGCATACGATATACCTATATATCACAATAATTAGTTAGGATGCTTGCTAGATATGTAAGTCGTCTGTTTACACAATTTTACATTATACAACACAACACTGCTACATTCGTCATACTATAGCTGGCATGCCCGAAGTGACGGGTAATGGGGCAACAAGAAACAATTTAAGTTACGCATTATTCTAATAATATCACTATTATATATAACATATAAAAATGAAAAACAAATAACTCACCAGGCCGTGTATATTGATACCCGTAATACGGAGCCAAAGAACTATACGTATATCTTTGTGGACACGTCCATGATCCCAGCAAACTGCGATTGGGTGTGGCTCCAACTACCCTACCCGCGTCTAGCGACTGACATAACAATAGCCTATGCAACCGCTTGCACGAAACAATTCCGCCAGGGTTACATAATATATTATACTTGTAGTGTTACAGATTCTATATGGGGTCGTACGTGTCAACCGGCCCAAAACACGAGCTAATTGTATGCCCACAAACATTATTATTTGTAAGTTTACAACTTCATATTTACTCTTTTCCAAACACATTTTTTTTCGTTTTATTATGCCATTACATACAATTACCACCTTCGTGAATTGCACGCATGACTTGATTTTAACTAATGACTTGTTTTGATTTGTTTGCTCTATAATATATTTTAACCAACATTCAATAAATATTAAATTACATTAATGCCGAATATAAAAAAAATGTCAGATGTCATCATATAAAGAATACTCCGATAATTTGGACACGTGTGTCGAATGCCAAACGAAAAACCCCGGAACGTAGCTTTCAAACAAGCTTTTTGTGTATTAGAAGGTTTTGTTTTATATATTTATAAATGCAGAACTTTAATAAGTTACATAAAATTAGTAATATTAAATTACTTTAAATAAATGACAATATATACACAAATTAAAAAGAATAAGTTACCGCTAAACGTGATCGTTACAATTAAAGGTATATTGATAATAAATCAGTCAAAATTAGTTTTAAAACATGTACAAGATAACGAATAATATAAACAAATAAACTGACTGGTGGCGCTTACGTTGCTTAAGCAACCCGGAAAAGATGGGTTTTCGAAAGTTTTTTGAAAGTCACAAAGCAACAGGTTGCCTTCATCTCGCATGGAAGTGAATTTCATAGTCGTGGAGTAGATACCGAGAAAGTTCTGACGCCGTTTCGGCTGCGAGATAATGGCACGTACAAGTCATTGTTTGTAGTTGAACGTAACACTCGAGTAGCTCTTTGTTCGTGGAGTAGGTCGGTGACGTAAGCTGGTACCAGTCCGCGTGTTGAGCACGAAACGTCAGTTGCAGAATTGCGTATTGAATGCGTTGCTTTACGGGAAGCCAGTGCAGTTTCTTGAGTACAGGTGTGATGTGGTCCCATCTGTGGCAGCGGACCACCAGCCGAGCAGCAGCATTTTGCACTATTTGCAGTCGGGGATGTCATATAGCAGACAGTTCGCATAGTCAATTTTCGATATAAAAAGAGAGTACATAAGGCGGACTGCGGCTTCGAAGAGAACGCACTCACCCAGTCACGCAACCACCCAGTCACTCACTCATTCACTCACTCACCCATCTACCCACTGACTCATTCACTCACTCACTCACTTACCCACCCATCTACCCACTCACTCACTCACTCACTCACTCACTCACTCACTCACTCACTCACTCACTCACTCACTCACTCACTCACTCACTCACTCACTCACTCACTCACTCACTCACTCACTCACTCACTCACTCACTCACTCACTCACTCACTCACTCACTCACTCACTCACTCACTCACTCACTCACTCACTCACTCACTCACTCACTCACTCACTCACTCACTCACTCACTCACTCACTCACTCACTCACTCACTCACTCACTCACTCACTCACTCACTCACTCACTCACTCACTCACTCACTCACTCACTCACTCACTCACTCACTCACTCACTCACTCACTCACTCACTCACTCACTCACTCACTCACTCACTCACTCACTCACTCACTCACTCACTCACTCACTCACTCACTCACTCACTCACTCACTCACTCACTCACTCACTCACTCACTCACTCACTCATTCACACACTCACTCACTCACTCACTCATTCACCCACTCACTCACTCACTCATTCACTCACCCAATCAATCAATCAATCAATCAATCAATCAATCAATCAATCAATCAATCAATCAATCAATCAATCAATCAATCAATCAATCAATCACTCACTCACTCACTCACTCAATCAATCAATCAATCAATCAATCAATCAATCACTCACTCACTCATTCACTCACTCACTCACTCACTCACTCACTCACTCACTCAGTCACACACACATTCACTCAAACTCACAGGTAGGCACACAGACACAAGTGACCGCCATTTGACCGCATGTACGCGCCAGCTCCGAGTAGTTCACACCTGCAGGACAGGTAAGACAAACCCATACGATCCGAAAACGAACCCGCATGGTGATCTGTGTCCGCTATGGTTTACCGAGCTAAAACATTGGAGCAAGTTCGATGTTTTTTGAACTGACGATCTGTTATTAGCCAATTGACAAGTGGCAGAACCTGGAATAAAGAAACACCTGCAAATGAAACTTGTTGTGAACGGACAGAGACGGCAGGACGTAGACAGAGAACGCATGGGGACATATTGACATAGAGAGCAATGAAAAACAGACGAGACTTGTAGAAGGAAAAGAGAAAGACCGACATTAAGACACAGAGCATCGGACTCTTGATCGAGAGAACCTATGTTCGAATCACGTGCTGCCGTCTCAAACCTTGGACAAGTTCGTTCACTCTATGTTGCTCCAGTTCACTCGGGGGTATGAATGAGTACTGGCTATAGGCAGTGGTGGTTATATGTGTACGGATAGTCCTCGCGCATTAATTGCATTGCAACGTGGCTGAATGCTTCCCAGATAAGTCGTGATGTTGTTCGTGTGAACAGGTCTGCAAGGGAGTAGAGTCTAAAGCACTTTGAGCAGTCCTAACGATTGCATACTGCGCAATATATAAGAACTTACCTTTACTTGTTAACTTTTAGAGACACTGTCAACACGCATTTCGAAAAGGCGGGGATGACTAGCCAGGAGGGGAGGACACTTGTAGGCAATCGGGACTCCTAGAGAAGTCAAGCGGTAATGTAACCTCCACCCCGCAAGGGACCAAGGGGACGAGAAGGTGCTAGCGTACCTGCAGAGGAGCACGGGCTCCCCGAACATGGTCCTCGGGAGGGAAGGCTTCCTCGACCAGCTGCGTCTGGTGGTCAGCCAACTGTCGTCCCAGTCCAGCGGTGTCCAGCCCTCTGTGTTGCCCGTCCGGTTAATTCCCCCGGTCGCTATCTCGTGACCTCGCACGTATAGCCGGTGGGTGGCGCAGTAGTCGCTGTGGGTCACGTGATTGCTGTTAGTATTGATATTGGCTGTGTTTTTGGAGTGTACGAATAAGTGAACACGAGTGGTGAATGCTGGTCATATACTGTATAATTCTTTTAATTAACGGAATGCTTGTTCTTGTTTACAATGAAGCGAAAGGGAAAACGCTACGCTGGTGTGGCAAGTAGGGCCTACTACACTGCCAAACGTCAAAACAATTTCTAAATCGACTACCGTAGGTAACGCTGGACACACGCGTGGAGTGTGAGTGCGCGTGCGTGTGCGTGTGCGTGTGCGTGTGCGTGTGCGTGTGCGTGTGTGTATTATATGGGTGTGCGGGAGAATATGTATGCGTGTGCGTGTGCGTGTGCGTGTGCGTGTGCGTGTGCGTTTGCGTGTGCGTGTGCGTGTGCCTGTGCGTGTATATATGTGGAAGTTGTAGGTATGTTGTTGCAACAATAGCATGTCACATATTCAACTGTATCCGATTAGCTAGTGTCTGTGTCGATTAAAGGGAATGTACAACTATATACGTAATTGGTTAATCGAACGACTGTTTACGACACATTTAAACATTGTCCAGTCAATATGTTGTTCAACAAATTGCAATAGTAAGTTTGCTAGCATTTTAGTTTCTATTATATGCTTATGTTACCACAAAAAGTCCACAAAATGCACTTGGTGGAACACTAAAATGTTTCACGTATTGACAAGTGATCAAATGTTACATCGAAATTTAAGGCGTGGGCTTAATTCGTGTGGTATAAATTATACTAATTCATATTGTATAACTATATTATGTTATAACGGTGGTGCTGTATAGCAAGG
>OZ023214.1:35583012-35585512 GCA_963995525.1 Escarpia spicata | reverse complement strand
AAGATGTACATGTTAGATGTGTATATACGTATGTAAAGTATAAATATAATCAAAGCAGAGCACAGTTATCAATATCACTGGTTCAACATTCTGATTGCCATAGGCACAAAGCTCTTGTTCTACCAAACTTTCTTGCATTTCAAGCACCGATACCTCCGACCAGATGGAAGACTATCAAAGTAAAAGTGGAGCGGGCGGTCCGAGTCAGCTGCGACAACACGAGCTTTTCGCAAAGTTGCACGGTCAATCATTTCGGATAGCACTGGAGTAGGTACACCAATGATCTTGGCAGCAGTACCTGAGACTTTTAGGAGCCTGTTTCGGTTGCTCGCCGAAAGAGCAGGGTAATAACAAATGCTGCAATAAGTTAAGAGAGGCTCAATTATACTGCAGTAGAGAAGGAGAAGAAGTTTTTGGTCAACGTTGAAAGCGCGCAACCTGCGAAGAACATGCGGTCGCTGTTGAGACTTCTTTTGCACGGCTGTAACGTGCTCTGTGAAGAACAACTTATCCAACACAACACCAAGGTACCTAAATGAATTGACCTGTTCCACAGGCTCGCCATTAATGACAATGGGACTAACGGCAGTAGCGTTACAAAGGAAGTCAATGCACATTTCTTTCGTTTTGGAGACGTTACGATGCAGAAAGTTGGCACTGCACCAACTAGAGAAATGTACCACTGCAGACAGATATGCTTGGTATGGGGCTGGATCACTCAAGAGCGAGTATGGCTGGACAAATAAACCAGTCGAGTCGAGTTTTTTCCGAAAGGCAGTTATAGTTTAAAATGATTTCAATGTGATAGGGGGATTGATGAACCCTTTCGATTGTGTCAACTAAGACGTAGTTGTGGGAACGTTAACAGTTTCAGCGGACTTAGAAGAGAGCATAACGTACCAGATGAAGGATCTAAACCTGGTGTGCTATCCAGTATTGCACAGACAACAGCAGCGCTGACAAGCTTGAAAGCCGTCTGGGACGACAACAACATCTCACTCAGCTCCAGAATCAGACTGGTGAGCTCCCTTGTGATGTCAATCGTCCTTTTTGTTTGCAAGACGTGGACCATTACAGCAGATCTGTAAAGAAGAATCGAAGCCATGGAGATGAGATGTTACCGCAAGAACCTGCGCATCTCATACAAGGAACATATCACCAACGAAGAAGTCGACAACAGAATCAAGCAAGCCACTGATCCCTTTTGAAGACCTCCTGACGACGGTCAAGAAACGGAAGCTGGAGTGGTATGGTCATGTTACTAGATCAATATGCCTTGCAAAGACCATATCATGCTAGACACTGTGCCAGTAAGAAGAAAGAGAGGCAGACAGACGAAGAGATGGGAAGACTGCATCAAGAATGGACTGGTTTGGTTCCAGAGAATCAACAGAGATGGCGAGAGCTGGTCAGGAAATCATCAGTGGTGACCCAACGACCGCATGGTTATGGGATAGAATACCAATAATAACAAAACTACTCGTTGTGGCAAAAAGACTAACACAGACATTAAAAAGAATTTTTTTTCTCATTTTAAGTAGTCACATTACATTTGCTCTAAGCTAAATTTGACTCGAGTGTGAGTGTGCGTGCGTGCGTGTGCGTGCGTGTGTGTGCGCGCGTGTATACACAAATGGATACACGTGTGTATATGCGCGCGCGTGTGTGACTGTGTATGCATGCGACGTGCGTGATGCGTGCGTAATTATGTGATCACTTCTATTAAAATAATTACATAATATTGTGTGTGTGTGTGTGTGTGTGTGTGTGTGTGTGTGTGTGTGTGTGTGTGTGTGTGTGTGTGTGTGTGTGTGTGTGTGTGTGTGTGTGTGTTTGTGTTTGTGTCTGTCTGTCTGTCTGTCTGTCTGTCAAATGAGCGATAAATACGCGGTTGCGCCTTCGTACGTAAACACCTTACAGTATGCAGAAACAATTAATATCACGACGAAACACCTTTACGAACACTATTGTTGAGTGCTTCCACTTGAAAGGTAGAAGAAAACAACAGTTGTTATTGTGAAGACGGTTGTTTTGTTAACGAGATGGTTCGTCGCGTTGTTGGATTGTTCTTTAAGTGGCTTAGAGTCTGAGTCATCTTAAAAAGGTAAGTTCCTGAGTTCTTATATTGCGCGGTATCCAGACCTTAGAACTGTTCAGAGCGCGCTAGATATTACTCCCTGGCAGATCTCTTCAATCGAACACCGTCTCGACTTGTATGGGAAGCATTCAGCTACGCTGTAATTACTACGCGTAGAATATTCGCAAACAACTATCTATCACTGTCTACAGCCAGGTACTCATTCTTACAACTGAGTGAACTTGAGCAACATAGAGTAAATTAACTTACCCAACGTTCGTAGCTATAGCAAGATGATTCACTCCTGGGATCCCTCAATAGAAAGTCCGACGCTCTAAGCGTCACACTACTGCGCTCAACCTTTCCTTTTTAATTTGTTATATCTTAACACAGAGTATTTTAACATAGGCAGTGTTTAACACA
>OZ023214.1:35450757-35582812 GCA_963995525.1 Escarpia spicata | reverse complement strand
GGAAAAGGGGAGACGGGGAAAAAAACGGACATATACAGGCCTATATATGGGTAGGGACACAAAGAGACAGCGACAGAGACAGTTGCGACCATAACATCGCAACACTGTAACACTGTAATCAAGCAGCCAATGCCACATTACTACATTGCGTCGGCTGTTCCAATATTAGACGTGTTAATTCAACCGAATGTAATAATCAGTCCCCATATAGATTTTTGTCTGAACTTGAACACACAAAGTGTCGGAGAAACTTGTTTTAGCTAAGTACTTCTTTTAACGAGTAACTATCACATTATCTAAAGTCAAACGTATGCATACGATATACCTATATATCACAATAATTAGTTAGGATGCTTGCTAGATATGTAAGTCGTCTGTAAACACAACTGAACATTATACGACACAACACTGCTACACTCGTCATACTATAGCTGGCATGCCCGAAGTGACGGGTAATGGGGCAACAAGAAACAATTTAAGTTACGCATTATTCTAATAATACCACTATTATATATAACATATAAAATGAAAAACAAATAACTCACCAGGCCTTGTATATTGATACCCGTAATACGGAGACAAAGAACTGTACGCATATCTTTGTGGACACGTCCATGATCCCTAGCAAACTGCGATTGGGTGTGGCTCCAACTACCCTACCCGCGTCTAGCGACTGACATAACAATAGCCTATGCAACCGCTAGCACGAAACAATTCCGCCAGGGTTACATAATATATTATACTTGCAGTGTTACAAATTCATTGTGTGGTCGTACATGTCAACCGGCCCAAAACACGAGCGGATTATATGGCCACGAACATTATTATTTGTAAGTTTACAACTTCATATTTACTCTTTTCCAAACACTTTTTTTTCGTTTTATTATGCCATTACATACAATTACCTCCAACGTGAATTGCACGCATGACTTGATTTTAACTAATGACTTGTTTTGATTTGTTTGCTCTATAATATGTTTCAACTAACATTCAATAAATATTAAATTAAATTATTGCCGAATATACCAAAAATCTCAGATATCATCATACATAGAGTACTCCGATAATTTGGACATGTATGTCGAATTCCAAACGAAAACCCCCTTAACGTATCTTTCATACAAGCTTGTTGTGTATTAGAAGGTTTGTTTTATATATTTATCAATGCAGAACTTTAATAAGTTACATAAAATTAATAATATTAAATTAGTTAAAATAAATGACAATATATACACAAATTAAAAAGAATAAGTTACCGCTAAACATGATCGTTACAATTAAAGGTATATTGATAATAAATCAGTAAAGATTGTATAAAATTTGTTTTAAAACACGTACAAGATAACGAATAATATAAACAAATAAAAGTGTTTTGAAAGTCACAAAGCAACAGGTTGCCTTCATCTCGCTTGGAAGTGAATTCCATAGTCATGAAGCAGATACCGAGAAAGTTCTGACGCCGTTTCGGCTGCGAGATAGTGGCACGTACAAGTCATTGTTTGTAGTTGAACGTAACACTCGAGTAGCTCTTTGTTCGTGGAGTAGGTCGGTCACGTAAGCTGGTACCAGTCTGTGCGTAGAACACGAAACGCCAGTAGCAGAATTGCGTAATGAATGCGTTGCTTTACGGGAAGCCAGTGCAGTTTCTTGAGTACCGGTGTGATGTGGTCCCATCTGTGGCAGCGGACCACCAGCCGAGCAGCAGCATTTTGCACTCTTTGCAGTCAGGGATGTGATACAGCAGGCAGTTCGCATAGTCATTTATCGATATAACAAGAGAGTACATAAGACTGACTGCGGCTTCCTGTGTTAGGCACGATTGGATCAACGCAATGTTCCTCAGATGATAGTACACTACGCAGGACATGTTCTTTACATGACGACCATCGACATTTCCGAGTCGAATACAACGCCGATGTTTTTGGCAGTAGGCTTGACATTATGTCGCAGTCGCCAATTGTGATCAAGGTGATATCAATTGTGTTTCGCTTAATTGTTTCGTGATGCTAACACAAGTGCGACCGTTTTGTTATCATTCTCACGCGGACGTCGTTGATGCAGTACTCAATTCGGCGTAGAGACAACATTATGTTGGTTTCGGTCATCTCAAATTTGACGTATAGCCGGGTATCGTGCGCGCAGAGATGGGAGCCCAGGTTGTGTCTTCTGATGATATCAACAATAGGTGCTGAGTACGCATAGAACAACAGAGGCCCCAGCACCGATCATCGAGGGACGCCACAAGCGACGCTAATTTAGATGGAAGCGCCTCGTGGTATATTTACTGACTGCGACCGGTCGGTTAGATATGATCGCATCCATGCCAGCACGGGGTCAGCCATTCCGAAGCGTTGTTCTAATCGGCTGAGCAGAATTTCATGGTCAACTGTGTCGAAGGCGGCCGATATGTCAAGTAGAACCAGGATGACTCCATACCGCCGGTCTAGCGCCTCGAGGATGTCATGATGTACCAGAACTAGCGCAGTGTCCGTGGAGTGATGCGATTTGTAGGCTGATTGGTATCGTTCAAGAATATTGTTATCAGTCAAGTGGTCGACCAGACAGCGTGCAACACACCTTTCGAACAGCTTTGACACAAACGGCAGGTTTGATATCTGTCTATAACGGTCCATATTTTAAATAGCTAATTAGATTATTATTATTAAATAAATTCTGATATGGCGCCTTGCAAGCGGCAAGTCAAGGCAAAGAGACACTTGGTGTGCGACGACTGCCACAGTTGGGTAGATTTTGCCTTATCCGGCTGTACGAAGTCATGGACAGAAACCAAGGAAGAGGGATTCACCTTTCAGTGCGTGGGGTGTTGGAAGGTGAAATGTCTGGAGAAAGAGGTAGCTAGGTTGGTAGATATTGTGAAGGGGATGGAGATGAGAATCAGCAAGGAGACAGACGGAATGGAGAGAGACGACAAGGAAATGTGACAGGTGTGAAGGTGGCAGGAGAGAAAGTGACCGTAGAGAAAGAGGTAGGAGGGAAAAAGATACGGGAGAGGAGAGAAGGAAATGCAATGGGAGGAAAGATGACGGGAAGAAAGGAAGTGAGAGTACATGTGACAGAAGAGAAGTCGGGAGGGACGATGACAGGAAGAAAGGTGACAAGAGAAACAGCGTCAGGAAAGAATGGAACGGACGAGATTGTGACGGGAGAGCATAAGACAGGGGAACAAGATTACAACCAGACAGATGCAAACCGTAGAAAGAGCTACACTGAGGCAGTGATTGAGGGGGCAATGAGGAAAGAGAGGGTGTTTATGGGCGATTCGATTATGAGAAAGACAGATAAGACTCTAAGCGAGGGGGAGGACGTCGTTGTTTGTCTACCGGGGGCTAGGATAGAACATGTAACTGAAAGGGTAGAGAAGGTACTGGGGCATGGCAAGGGAGGGTCTATACTAGTACATGTAGGGACAAATAACGCAGAGAGGGAGGGAACAACTGGGATAGTTCAGAAGTACAGACAGTTAGTGAAGAAGTTAAAGAAGACAAGAGTAGAACAGATTATCCTCTCAGGAATTTTGCCAGTAATGGGAGGAAGGGGGCCGACATATAGAAACTGCAAGAGGATGGCGATCAACGCACTAGTTGAGCAGATGTGTAAAGAAGAGGGGGTGGGATTCGTAGATTTATGGGGACACTTTGTTGGGAGGGAAGATATGTACATGAGAGATGGCCTACATCTAAGTGGAAAGGGGGCAGCAGTTTTCTCAGAAAACTTGCTGCAATCTGTTGACAGTGGGACAGGCTGCATCTATTTAAACTAGATTCGCAGGGGGGATTCACAGAGAAGCCTGAAACTGGAGGCATAGATAAAGACAGCAGAAATAAATCGGCAAAGAACAGCCAGGAAAACTGTTCTGAATCAGGATATAAATGCATTTGTTTAAATGCAAGGAGCATAGTAAACAAAAGAAGTGAACTAAACATTATGGTAGAAGATATTGACCCTCACATAATAGGTATAACCGAATCGTGGGCCACCACTGATATATCAGATGCCGAATTGGGACTAACAGGATATGTAATGTTTAGGAAAGATAGAATAGGAAGAAAGGGAGGTGGAGTTATTTTATATATTAAAGAATCTATCCAGGCTTATGAAATAAAATTAGAAAGAGAAGCAGATTGCGAAGAAGCTGTTTGGTGTAACATAGTTACAGGAAACTCAACGTTAACAGTTGGGTTAGTTTATCGAAGTCCAAACATAAGCATAGAAGAGAATGAAAAAATACAAAACGCTATAAGGGAAGTAAGCAAACGGAACTGTATTATTATGGGGGACTTTAACCATGGGCATATACAATGGAAATCTCTACAGAGTATGGGGAGTGAGGACCACAAGTTTTTAGTTTTAGTACAAGTTAGTTTCCTTTCTCAACATGTGATAGAACCAACCAGGGGAGAGAACGTGTTAGACTTAGTTTTGTCCTCACAGAAAGAATTAGTTGACAATGTCAAGATATGTGAGCCACTGGGGAGTAGTGATCACAACCAGATACATTTTACCATCAAAGTAAAATCAGAAAGGAATAGTAAAAAGCAGTATAGGAGAAATTTCCACAAAGGAAGGTATAAGGACATGAGGAAATATTTAGCAAAGATAGACTGGAATAACACACTGAAGAATAAGACAGCAACCGAATGCTGGAATATCTTAAATAGTGAAATTAAGTGCATAGTCGATAAATTTGTATCTTTCAAAAAACAAGGGAAACGGTCTAAAAAGAAACACTTATCGAAAGAAGCCATTAGAAAAATTAAGTATAAACAAATGATGTGGAAGTCATATAGATGTACTGGAAATGATGAAGACTACAACATTTATAAAGAAGCACTTAATCAAGCTACAGCTGAAATTAGAAATTCAAAGAGAAGCTATAAAACAAAATTAGCTAGTAATATAAAACATGACAGTAAGAGTTTTTATGCGTATATTCGAAGCAAACAGAAAGTTCAGGATAAGGTCGGTCCTCTAGAAGATAGTGCTGGAAATACAATATCAGAGGGATTCTTAATGGCAGAAGACCTGAATGAGTATTTTAGTTCAGTGTTTACCAGGGAAGATATTAGTTCACTGCCAGTACCAGAGGCTAAGTTCAAGGGGGCAGATTCAGACTATTTAGGACAGTTAGTTGTAACCTCGGAAATGGTAGCTAAGAAAATAAGGGCTATGAAGGATAATAAATCACCTGGAGTGGACGGGATTCCGCCCAAACTACTATTGGAAATTGTAGAACAAATTAGCGCACCGCTTGCAATAGTTTTCAATTTGTCATTAGAAGAGGGAGTGGTTCCTTTAGAATGGAAAGAGGCAAACATTATACCGTTATTTAAAAAAGGTTCGAGAAACAAGTCAGAGAACTATAGACCAATGAGTTTAACATCAGTGATTTGCAAATTATTAGAAAGACTAATTAAAGATCACATGGTGGATTTTCTTGTTAAACATAACTTGATAAACCCATCTCAACATGGGTTTTTAAAAGCGAGGTCATGCTTAACAAATATGTTATGTTTTTTGGAAGACATCACTAGGTGGGTAGATGAGGGATCACCAGTAGATATCATCTATTTAGATTTTCAAAAAGCTTTCAACAAAGTACCACATCAAAGATTACTCCTTAAGCTAAAGGCCCATGGCATAGGAAATGGTATAATAAACTGGATAGAAAAATGGCTGAATGACAGAAGACAACGTGTAGTAGTTGATGGGGAGGCTTCAAACTGGAAATCGGTATTGAGTGGGGTACCACAGGGATCAGTACTAGGACCTATATTATTCTTAATATATATCAACGATTTGGACGATGATATAACAAGCAAGGTGTTAAAATTTGCGGATGATACAAAAGTGTTTAGAAGGATTAAAAGTGATGGAGACAGACAGCATTTACAAGATGATCTTGATAGGTTGATCAAATGGTCTGAAAAGTGGCAAATGCTGTTCAATTTTGGGAAATGTAAATGCCTCCACACAGGTCATGGGAATGAAGAGGTAAAATATAAAATGGGGGGTACTGTTCTAAGTACTACTTAAAAGAAAAGGACTTAGGGTTAACCATTAGTGCTGATATGAAGGTTTCAGAGCAGTGCGGAATTGCAGCGTCAAAGGGAAATCAAATCCTTGGATTAATTAGGCGAAATATAGCGTATAAGAAAAAAGAATTAATAGTACCGCTGTACAAAACAATAGTGAGGCCTCATTTAGAATATTGTATACAAGCATGGAGGCCATATCGCAAGAAGGACATAGATATGCTAGAAAGAGTACAGAGGAGAGCGACTAAAATGATACCAAATCTGAGGGATCTTAGTTACGAAATACGCCTAAAAGAATGTGGTTTAACAACACTAGAGACCAGGAGATTGAGAGGAGATCACATAGAAGTGTTTAAAATATTGAATGGTTATGAAAATATTGATAGAAACATTTTTTTCTCAGTTAAGAAAGATAGAAGGACCAGAGGACATGAAGCTACATTAGTAAAGGAGCAGTGTAGATTAGATATAAGAAAGTTCTCATTCTCACAAAGGACTGTAAATGAATGGAACAGATTATCTCCTGATTGTGTTGGTGCTAGTAGCGTGAATATGTTTAAAAATAAAATCGACACACACCTTAAAAAGGCGGGATACATGTAGATAAAAAGTATTGGACTCTCGATAAGCCAAAAGGCTTCCTTGTCCAACTGCCATCCAGAGTAATTTTCTGGATGGCAATCTTGTTAAATCTTGTTAAATATTGTCCTGGTTGAGATTTGCCTTCATAAGCAATGTTTTGTTCTTTCGGTAAGTGATCGGTTTCCGCAGAATGACCGGTTTCTCCATATCGACGACACATTCCACCCACAGGTGATTAGACAGCAGCAACGATGTTTTCGTTGAAGTTATGTCGTGATTTCCGGATAGAGTGAGGATCAAATCAATGGTGTGACCGTCGTTGTGTGTTGAAACTTGAACATGTTGAATGATGGTGAGTGACTCAAGCAGGTCGGCGAAACGTTTCGCACTGTTGTCAGATGGCTCGTCACAGTGGATGTTGAAATCACCGACAATCGCAAAACGGGAGGTCATCAGGGAGTAGTGTTCAACGAAACTACAAATTCAGAGAAAGTCAGCGTATGAATGTTTATTCTTTTTTAATGGAGGTGGAGGTAAATGATTACAAGTTTCATGGAGTTTCCCGATGATGAAACATCAACATCTATGAACTCGAAAGATTTTATAAGATCACGTCGGTTAACAACCACCTTGAAACTCGATTGGTAAACAAGGCCGATATCACCACAGTGGCGATTTTTCCGAGGAAGATGTACAAACTTGTATTCGGCGGGCGTCAGGTCTTTTATAGAGTTATCGTCTTTTTCTCCAGTGTTTAGCCACGGTGTCGCGCTTACATTTATCCGGGCGTTAAATTTTATCCGGGTGATGTTTACGTGCATATGTAAGGCATAATATTTGGCACAAGTAGATCACGTAGTGATAAATAATATCCAGTAGCTAAATATGTTTCTTTGTTGTTATAATACGAGCATTATAGTTAGAGTACATCATTATAATGTGCTGTTTCAGATATGTGACCAAGCATAAGAGTAAGTCACGTGACGTGTGCGTGGAGAGGAAACTGTTTTACGACAGAAATTGTTGATGTCTGTGGGAAGCAAACATTTTATAATTTATGTATATAGATATACATATATATATATATAAATATATATATGTATATATATATATATATATATATATATACGCGCTTTCGTTTATCCGGGCGTTATGTATGTTTATATATATACAGCGCGACAGTCGTAGCTGGTGCTAAATACATTCCCCTAGATACACGCACGCGCAGAAACGTCACCCGGATATTATTTAACGCCCGGTAAAAGTAAGCACGACAACGTCTCTGTGATGGCTATCAGATTATATTCACCTCGGTCACGTAATCCGTGAATACATCGGTCTTGTTGCGAATCTTAGCGTTAAGAACGTTCTTAGCCGCTTCATGAAACCGGCCCCTGTTATGCATGCATGCGTGCGTACGTCTGTGTGTGTGCGTGCGTCAACAGCTTGATGGTCGTGGTTTGATGTGTATGTTTCTGTGTATTGGGCATGGGTGGTGTGTATATGTGGGAATGTGTGAGGGTGTGTGCGCGCGCGCGCTCGCGTTTGTGTGTGTGTGTGTGTGTGTGTGTGTGTGTGTGTGTGTGTGTGTGTGTGTGTGTGTGTGTGTGTGTGTGTGTGTGTGTGTGCGTGCGTGTATGCGTGTGTGTGCGTGTATGCGTGTGTGTGTGTATGCGTGTGTGTGTGTACAGTTAGGCATATGGTGTCTCGAATTTACGTAGTTTTAGCTAACTTTTTGTGTGAAGTATCAATAGGCTTTATTGCTGCTACAATATACATTTTTCCGACAAGACGCGTCACTGTTCTGAACACAAATTTGTCTGTTCTTTCTTTGAAGTAATTATTTACTTAGGCCTGTTTTCTCGCTGAGGGCAATATGCCATCGACCATGGTCCCCCACTCTAGTCCGTTTGATGCCATTTGATCGAGTTCTCTGCCGATGTATCCCATCTGCTATCTTTCGCTTTCCGTGTCTTTCTTTCGGGTGTTTCTTGGCCTTCCTCTTTTTCTCGTCCCTGGTGTGTTCCATGTAATTGCTTGACGTGTGATGTTTGTTATATGTTTCCTGCGTGTATGTCCTATCCACGTCCATGTCAAAAAGGTAAAAGTAAGTTCTTATATAGCGCAGTATCCATTACCCGGGACTGCTCAAAGTGCTTTAATTTTGCACTTTACTACCTCCACCATCTCGACTTCTCTGGGGAGCATTTAGCGACACTGCAATTAATGCGCGAAGACAATTGGTACACAAATATCCACATCACTGTCTATAGCCAGGTACTCATTCATACAGCTGAGTGAACTGAAGCAATGTTGAGTAAACGGACTTGCCCAAGGTTCAACACCGCCGCACTGGATTCGAACACGCATGGTCTCAGTCGAGGGTCCGGAGCTCTTATCGCTGCGTTATTGCGCTCCACTGATGTCATCTTCTTTATTTCGTCTTCTATTGGTAGTTGTCTGGTCCATTCCCATAGTGTAGTATTGGACATCTTGTCTGGCCACTTTAGATGTAGGGTTCTGCGCAGGCATTTGTTGATGAAAGTCTTTTTTAGTATTTTCTGTGTAATTCACCGTGTCTCCGAGCCATAGAGTAATAGTGACTTGAGATTTGAGTTATATATCTTCAGTTTGGTGTTAAGCTTTATTTGTTTTGTCTTCCAAATGTTTCTCAACATGACCCGTGCGTTCGTGATGCGTGGTGCGTGGTGCGTGGTGCGTGGTGCGTGGTGCGTGGTGCGTGGTGCGTGGTGAGTGGTGCGTGGTGCGTGGTGCGTGGTGCGTGGTGCGTGGTGCGTGGTGCGTGGTGCGTGGTGCGTGGTGCGTGGTGCGTGGTGCGTGGTGCGTGCGTGTTTGCGTGTACGTATGTGTTTGGTATGTGTGTGTGTGTGTGTGTGTGTGTGTGTTTGTGTGTGTGTATGTGTGTGTGTGTGTGTGTGCGTGTGCGTGTGCGTGTGCGTGTGCGTGTGCGTGTGCGTGTGCGTGTGTGTGTATGTGCGTGCGTGCCTACGTGTATGCGTGCGTGTGATACATGTAGGCATATGGTGTCTTTCGAATTGATGTCGTTTTAGCTAACGTTGTGTTTTTAGTGAAGTAACTGTAGGCGTTGTTGCTAGTACAATATATTTTGTCGACGAGATGCATCACTGTTCTGGGAACAAAGATGTTATTTATTTCTTAGAGGTACCCGCATTATAATTAGAAAACACCCTGCCTACAATATCTTACTAAATGCAACTATAACTGAGATGACGTATACATGAGTGTGCATGTGTATGGGTACTCGGTATGTTAAACTTTTCCTCCTAGACGATTTACATAGCAGACACAAAAAGTATGGATTCATGTTTTAAAACAACGTTAACATACCTATAAGTAGTGTAGACTATATTGAATAATGGACGCCTTTCTAACCGTATTTACGCAGACGTATAGCTGTAGGCGCAATACTTATGGAGAGCACTTGACAGACGGAACTAACGATACGTAGGGCAGCCTCAGGCGCCTCCCCCAAGTATTCATCAAGTTCTGACACCCGTAGGCCCCTTCATGTAGGCTATATGAATCAACTAATTTATTTAAATGGTATGAGAATGGAAACTATATCGTTAAAGTTTTTTGGAAACACCTTTAGTTATAAATTTCGTCGATGCTGTGCGTTCTGCAAGGGATGCATCGATATGACAGTTTCTAGACGATCACAACTGACCACCCGGCTACTTAGTATAATCTACGTTTTTCTTAGCGAAGTTGCGGTTAAGCAAAGTATGAAAATTACCGATGTTGTTCTTTGTCTACAGTCCATAGTCTACAATAAAGTCCGCCTGGTTTTGTAGTTCCTTGCATTTCAATTGGTGCAAAAGACGAAACATTATATCTGCGGGCTCAGACGCGGATTAAGATATATTGGGGCCCTGGGGCAAGTTTGAATTGTGAGACCCCACCATAAAACAAGGAGCTCTGGGCCCTGGAATAAACGTTGTTCTAACCTGATTACCCTGGATCCTGGGACCCTGGAATGATTTTATTCTTGCGACCCATAAGCTCGGAGTCAAGGAATTTTTTCTCATTTCAGTGAGCCCCCGGGAGCTCTGGTCCTTGGTTTTTTCATCGGCGCTCCGGGAGCTCCTGATCGTGACGCACGTGACCCAGTCAGGGACGGACCCATAGAGAATAGTCTAGGGGAGTTTCCAAATGTACCCCCTTGAGGATCGCCATAAAACCTCCACTGAACCAAATTCGTATTGGATAGGCTGAGCCGGGGCTTCAGCATGACTCCGCTGTCGAGTTATCGCGCTATCGCGATGTCGCCACTCCGCCGTCGCGCTGTCGGATCTTGACATTGGAAGAGCTAGCGTGGGTTTTTTTTTTTAATAATATGTTTGCCAAAGCTTCAACACCACGCTGTCGGATCATGACATCGGATTACGATAGGGGGGTGTTGTTGAACATTTATTTACAATTTCGGAAGCTCACCAAAACATCCAATTGCACCCCCTTGAGACTAACCTAAGCGGGGCCACATTCCAAAGTCTAGGGGGCACATAACGGAGGCACATTACAAAGATGTATGAGGCACCCCACTCTAGCGCAGGCATCGCGAGACCAAAAGAGTAGGGAGCACGTGCCCTCAGGCCTCCCCTGGATCCGCCTATGCCAGTTATGGTAATTCGCAACCGGCGTCCCAAGGCGCGCGAGGATGGACGCTTGTCGTGAATGTGCAACATAGAATTGGCGCATGCTTATCACCTAAATCACGCGTGCTTATCCCCTAAATCACCAAGCTCAGAGGCTCATAAAAACAAAAGGATTGGTCAATCTCAAAATCCATTAACATTCCAGTTGTCAACAGATGGGTCAAGGCGCTAGGGAGCTATAGTGGATACGCAAGTTTGTAAAGATAAGTTTTTAAAAGACGACGGTATTTTGTAATATGTTCAACTGATCTGACACTAAGAGGGAGCATATTCCAAAGAGTTGGTGCAGCAGTAGAAAAAGCTCTAGTTCCAATGTTAATGTTGACTCTAGGAATAAAAAGTAGGTCAGAACTAGATGATCGAAGCTGGATAGGTTTTCTAAAAGGAGTAAACAGAGAATGCAAATAAGATGGTTGCTGACTGGACAACGCCTGGTATGTAATGGTACAGATCTTAAATATTATTCGATATCGTACAGGAATCCAATGCAAAGACTTCAAAATTGGTACAGGAAAACGAGGAGATTTTGTAACTACAGATGTTTTCTTCGTCTTTGTTTTCTTCTTATTATTATTATTACATCGCTTTCTTGTTGTTGCAGTAAACGGCCACGACGCCTTCGACATGTGGACTACACAAGTTCTACAGTGCGTGCGATACGGCAACAGGACCATGCAAGTTCACGAAGCGGCTGCAAAGCTTTAGGCTTAGACACATTTCGAACATATGGACTCATCGTTTACCGTCCGCCTCCCTCTAAACGATACGGTTTTAAGAACAGTGTGTTTTTTGACGAGTGGTGTTTGTACTTCGACCGCCTTGCTGTTATAACCAACGATGTAATCATAACAGGTGACCTTAATTTCCACATCGACAACATTAACGATGTAGATGCGGTGCGCTTCAATGGCACGTCGGAAGCTCACGGATTGGTACAACACGTGGTGGGACCTACACACAAGATGGGCCATACCTTGGACGTAGTCATCACCCGAGACACTAGTACCTTGTTGATCAGGATGCCAACAGTTTCTGGGCCTTGTCTTGGTGACACAAAGGGTAACCTTTCCGGCGACAATCTGGCTGTGCGTTTTAGAATTAACTGCTGGTCACGGCTGGTATGGCGGCGAACCAAACTCACCCGTCATCGGCAGCTGTTCATGGAGCAATGCAATGCAGTTAACAAACTGATGATCAGTGCAAAGAAAACATTCTTTTCTACAAAGATCAGAGACTGCGGCAAGGATCAGAAAAACTGTTCAAATTAACAACACATTTGATGGGTAACACGGGACACGTAACATCGATACCGGCAACCCAAATGATATCTACGAAACAGCATTGGACGATGACGTCATGTTTGACGGAATCCCGCTTCAAAGGTTACTGCCAGCCACCCATGATGAGGTGAAGCGAATAATCACAAACTCGCCCAACAAGTCATGTGATATAGACCCGATTCCTGCGTAGCTTTTATTACAGTGTCTGGATCATTTCGTGCCGTTGATTACAGCCATTATGAACAAATCGTTGGCAACGTCAGTGGTACCCGTGTGTTTCAAACGTGCAACTGTGAGACCATTGCTTAAAAAGCCGGGCCTCGATAAGGAAGTTCTGAATAACTATTGGCCTGTGTAAAACCCACCATACGTGTCGAAACTTTTCGAGAAAATGGTTGAACACCGATTAAAAAAATCACCTAGACATCAACAATCTACACGATATTCACCAATCGGCGTACCGCAATGATTACTCAACCGAGACAGCTCTAGTGAAAGTCCAGAACGATATCGCAGAAGCTCTTGATCAAAAACGTGTAGTCATCTTGGTCATGCTGGATCTGTCCAGTGCGTTTGACGTCATCGACCATGGCATCATAATATGTATCGGGTCGGCCTCGCAACTTCGTTTAACGCACGTCTATGTTGCGGCGTGCCACAAGGATCTGTGTTGGGACCGAAACTGTATTGCATGTACATTAAATCAGTTGGAGATATAGTGAATATCGATAATCTTCGTTAGCACTGTTATGCATACGATACACAAATATATGTATCCATCAAGCACGACGAGAACTGTGCCAGTGAAAGGTCAGTCATTGAAGCCTGTGTGGCGGATGTTGGCAGATAGATGAATAGAAATATGTTAAAATTGAGAAGAAAAAAAACGAACTGATTGTGTTTTCGTCCAAACACCGAATTCATCAGGTGAATGACTTGTCCCTCGTGATCGGGGGCAGACTGCTACACGCTGTGCAATTCGTGAGAAATCTTGGAGTTAGTATTGACAGCGGCTTGACAATGGAGAAACAGATGAATGCGATCTCCAAGTCCTGTTTCTACCACATCCGAAATATTTGTAAAGTCAGACAATACATCGCAAATGACGCCTGTAAGATTCCAGTCCAGGCACTGGTAACATCTCGCCTGGACTATGGTAACGCGCTGCTGTAAAGTATGCCTCAGGTATACAGAAATGCGCTGCTCGCCTAATCACCAGGACACGCAAGAGCGAACTACATTGGCTGCCAGTGAAATACCGGCTTAGCTTTAAGGTCAACACTTGTACCAAGTAGCAGAGGGGTAGTATGACTACACAATACCATTTTACCGAGATATATGGCTCAGAAAGGCATTTTCAAAAAAGGCGTATTTAGTTATATTTCCTGTTCCGTAACTAGATGCCAGTTTACAATTTTCATGTTAGATGGTGAGGTTTACATTCGACGTGAAACAAGGCGTTTTTAACTTACAAAGCCATTTTTGTTCCAAAGGGCAATGTGTCTACAAAAGACCAATTTACTGATATGGATATGAGGTGTTCCTTGTCATGCATTCGCCAGAAAAGAGCGGGGCCCCTGGAATACTTGAAGCGGTGGACAAAGCTCTGGATCTTATAGGATGTAAAGACACGAAGCTGGTTGGTGTCACCACTGACGGCGAGGCGGCAAACACCGGCAGACAAGGTGGACTATGGCGTCTGCTTGCTGACCAAATGCAGAGAGGTTTGGCAACATTCTGGTGTGCTGCGCACCGGTCTGATTTAGCCATTGAGTCCGTCGTCACACCGTACCTGAGTTGGGAATCTGGAAATCCAATCTACTGGGACTCGTACGATTCTTCCGGACGCTAATACGGATGAAGATGTTGTCAGCGCAGGCCGGGAATGTCAAACAGTTCCCCCGGCACCACGATGTCAGGTTTGCCCAACACGAGCTGCAGCTGGTTGATGCTGTGCTGAACAACCTACCAGCTTGCATTACGGTGTGGGAGCAGATGCATGCGCCAGAAAGTAGTACCAGCGACAGAAAGGAGAAGGCTGAAGCCAAATGGTTCCTGAGAACCTGGAACCACCATCAAACGTGAATCACCGCACTGATGGGCGACATCCTGGAGATATTTGAAACACTCCAGAAGAAGTTGCAAAGGAGTGATTTGTTCATCAGCGATCTTCCCCTGTGACTGATGCGGCAATCAAGAAGTTGAACCTAATGAGGGATGGACCATTCCCGGGAAGAAGGGAGGAGAAAGTAAGTTGTCCAACCGGTAACACAAAAGAGGACGTGACACAACGAAAGTGTAATCACCAGTTCGTTTGTACAAACCGCCGCTATAGACGAGGAATCAGGTTGGAGGTTGTGCAAGCATCGCACGAATACCTGTCTGAACGCATGCATCCGGAGCAGGAGGACGTCATCAAAGACATGAAGGTGTTAGTGATGTCACGCAGTCTGAGGTCATTCGTTGAGCATGGTGTGCGCGTCGTCAGGCGCCTTTTCCCGGATGAGGCATCTGACTTTGCGGACGGGGCAGCCGAGCAGTGGGAAAACGTGATGAATGTGCCATTCTTGCCTGATGACTGTGATATAGGCTGGAAGTTGACTGTCAGACTGCACCAACTTCTGCCAGTCACAACAGGTTCCGTTCAGAAGGTGGTGGCATCTCTGGCGTGCAGGAGCCCTTACTCTATGCAGACCGAAAGGATCGTGAGTCACTACAACCTCGTGGTCGATAATCACCGCACCAGTATGAGTGAGGACACGAGAAATGCCCGAATCACGGTGGCACTGAATGGTGTGGGCACCGCCTACTATGACCCTCGAGCCGCTCTCATAAAATTCTTGGAGAAGACTAGAAGATGCGGGGCTCCAGACTGGGACGTCTTCAGACAGCGTGAATACGTTAGGAAATTCACGTGCGAAGCGGGACTCGTCTGGTCAAATTGAGATAGCTATCAAAATCTATCAAACGTTCTGACTTGCAGGATACGTATCATGTTTCAATGACTACTGCATGTATTGGTTGTAATAAAACATGTTTCTAGGATATACGTGTAACATTTATTTTTATACCAAAATGCAGTTGTCACTAGCTGTAGGCGCCACAAGTGTTTCCTTAGTTCTCGTTTACTCCTGTTTTATACAACTTTAAGGAATGCCCCCGTGTTCCTTCCTACAATTCCATGTTACACGACTTTGTCCACTTATGAAAGTCCTTGGCACTAACTGTCCAAATACATGGATACAAAGATAACGACACGTTATATTAAGCTTTCGTACATGCCTAAGGGTTATGTACATATTCATTAATGCATGCTTAAACTGCCCTTTTTACCCATTAGACGTGCCCTTTTAGGACTTTGCCCCCCCCCCTTCCCCAATGACCATTCAATAAAAACGCCCTGATGCAGAAACATCAACCTACTCGTACCTTAAGATCAACCGAAGTCATTTCTCGTCGTATCTGTGCTGCGGACAGTAACTTATGGTGAACGTTGTTTCAGGAGACACGCGGCCAAACTGTTGAACGACTTGCCTGAGACCATTAAACAACTGAACACTTTCTTTCAAGCTCTTTCAAGATATATTTAAAAACGTCTCTTTAAACTGGCGTACGTGCGACTGACGTGATCGAGTCACGCTCTCGTTTTAATGACATTGATATACTAATTATTTATTCGTAATATTTTATTCATGTGTGTGTAGTATACATGTACTTTCTATGTATTTACTTGTTATGTTTAAACCAATTCTTTTACACTATTTATTTTCTAAATAATCTATATTTTATAGTTTATTTAATTTATGCTGCATTTTGTAAAGTGTCAAGTGGATTCGGGCGCTATATAAATTCCGATATTATTATTATTATTAAATGACTGGTTGATTGCCTACGGTGCCTTTTCGCCAGTTGATGCACCATTTCGTAATAAAAAAACTGGGAACCAAGGAAGTGTCGCATTGTTTGTTTCACACAGTTGTGCAGCCAGTTGATAAACAACGAACAAACGCTAATTTTCAATACCTATAACTTAAAGTCATAATCTCACTCGCTAGATGCAATGCAGTAGGATATTTGCGTGGGACATGAATTAAATTAGGCTTTTGCGGGACACGTGGGACGCGGTGGCGGCACTCAGAGCATCGCACTCTCAATCGAATCGTTTTGATGCCGTTTCGAACTTTGTGCAAGTTCGTTCACTCCACGCTGTCTCAGTTCATTCAGCTGCATGAGTGAGTATAATGCTATATATAGACATCGGAAGGTATTTGTGAACGAATAGTATTCTCGCACCAATTGCAGTGTATCCGACGGCGTCCCAGATAAGCCGAGATGGTCTTCAATTGAACATTTTTTTGCCAGGGGGTGAATTGTAAAGCGCTTTGAGCAGGACTGCATGCCATGTTATAAAAGAACATATATTTTACATAGAGTACAGTGAATGTTGTTTTTGGACATAAAATAAAGCGAACGCTGTGGTATGCTGTGCCAAACAGATTGCAATGTGCGCTTGGCTTGTTTGTACAGACGAGGGTACAGTTCCGTCGGCAAATGCATGCGACAGATCGAACTCCTTGGAGGTCGTCCTGAGTTTCACGGAGTCGCATGGCAATTCGATAAGCTAGCTCATTGCATACATAGCTAACGACGAGTCGTCGATATCCTAATGGAAGATATGAACAATTATATTTCTGTTGCGAGCCCTGAGTAGTAGGCCTGTACATATGTGTCCGGATTTCCAGGGTTTATTCTGGGGTACTGATACGTGTCCGTTGTTGGCGTTCGGCAGTAGCATCGTGATATCGAAAGAGGAGACGAATTGTAAAATCTCATTGATGTGTGTGTGTGTGTGTGTGTGTGTGTGTGTGTGTGTGTGTGTGTGTGTGTGTGTGTGCGTGTGTGTGTGTGTGTAGGCATGTGTGTGTATATATAAAAGTAAGATGTGCAGTAAAATGTCCCCAAATGAAATGAAATGTTAAAAATGTCAGCAGCATTGGGCTTTGAACATGTGCGTCTTTAGTGTCTTTCTGAACGCCGACGGAGTTCTGCTGCATTTGATAGCAATGGGCAGTGCATTCCATAGTCGAGGTCCAATCACACGAAAGGACCTGTCTTCTAAACTGACCGGGACAGTGTCTGGTTAACAGGTTGGCATGATACAGCGGCGCCGTCCCGTTCAGACATCTGAACATATTAAGGAGTATTTTAAAGTCGATTCGGCATTTGATTGGCAGCCAGTGTAGTTCTTTTAGAACTGGAGTTATGTGGTCACGGCGAGGTGTGGACGTGATGATTCTGGCTGCCATGTTTTTGATTCGCTGGAGTTTGTGAATATGTAAATTTTTTTGTTTGTTTATATTTATGGGGTGGCTCCTGTGCTAGCGATATTATATATCTTAACGGGAGTCTCCCGGCCTTATCTATTACTAGCGTTATTCGTTGTATATGTATCGTATTTATACATCAAATAATTCAAAGGTCACGTGGTAGTCCAGCCAGTAGTGCGTTCTACAAGTGACTTAGTCGCATATGTTGTGAGGTATCGCCTGATACGACTGATGTTGTGGAGGTGCATATACGCTGTTCGGCAAATGGCACTTATGTGGTTAGTCATGTTGAGGGATTGATCAAATACAACGCCCAGGTTGCGCGCACAAAAATGAATCTCCTTTAGCAGTGGCAACTTCTGCTTAGTACCAAGCACCATGACATCCGTCTTCTGATCATTTAATTTCAGTAAATTGGTCCGAGACCATTCGCCAATTTCTTCTAGGCAACAGCACAAGCGACCCATTGGTTTCAGTTGCCCATCTCCACCAGGACAAAACGAAATATAAAGTTGCGTGTCGTCGGCATAAGGGTAATAAACCTAGCCGAATTTCTTAATATAACGTCGCCAAGTGGTGTGATATATGCAGTGAACAGCAATGGCCAGAGTATGGAGCCTTGCGGTACACCAAACGGCACAGCAGTTGGGGAGGATTTGACACTTTCAATACGAACGATTTGCTGCCGACCGGACAAGTAAGATCTGAACCACTCAAACGCAGCGCCAGTGACACCGAATCTGTGATTGAGTCTGCTCAATAGAATGCCGTGGTCAATGGTGTCGAAAGCGGCGGTTAAGTCAAGCATAACCAACACAACAACACAGCCACGGTCTACTGCAGACAGAATGTCATTGTGTACTTTAGGCAGAACCGTTTCAGTTGAGTGATCTTGTCGATATGCCAATTGAAACTGGTCGTGCAAGTTATTCTCTTGCATTTGGATATTCAGTTGTTTTGCTACAACGCGCTCGATTACTTTAGAGAGAAATGTCAGATTCGATACAGGTCGATATTTGTGTATTGGTTCTGGATTTAGTCCAGCCTTCTTGATTAATGGCGAGATGCAAACAGTGTTGTATTTATCTGCCTGCAACAACGGACGCGTGCGAATTAATTAAGCTGACCAGCATATGATCGTATTGATCAACCAGTTCTTCTACGTTCAGCAAGTCAAGATCATCCCAACGGAACAGTGGAATGTCATGTCGAAAAGACATTGCATCAATGGTGCGTAACTTGCGATATTTGATTTTCATCAAACCAGTGCGATGTTGAACAATGTCTTTGTTGAAACTCATCGCAAAGTAGTCAGAACGTCCCATATCCGTAACGATAACATTTCGAACAAGGTGTTCGTCCGTGCTGCGGGTCATGAGTACATCCAAAGTGTGTCCTTTCCTGTGGGTTGGCCCGCGAACATGCAACACCATTCCTGTGGCATTCACAGAATTGACCAGTCGCCGTGCATCAACATTTGCAGCGTTGTCAATATGAACATTCAAATCTTCCATGATAATCAGAGGTCAAGGTTTTATGGCATGCTGGTCGATGAAATGGTCCCATTCTTTAAAAAACACAGTTGTTGATAAGCCATTTTTCATTGATGGCGGCGGGTGGTAAATAACAACGATTCTGATGGATGACGTAGGTGTTTTCAGCCGGCACTCTATGTGTTCAAACGATCGAAACACATCGGTATCCTGTTTGTGTAAGACGATTTCGGATTTATGGATAATAGTGACACCGCCCCCTTTGCCGGTAGCGCGAGACGTGTGCTTGATGGAATATCCATTTGGTACATTGTCTGTAATCAAACTGGCATCGCTCGAAGGCTTTAACCACGTTTCGTATATCGCCATCACATCGATATGGTTTTCAAGTATACAATCCGCAATGGCGAGTGTTTTTTCCGACACGATTGTGCGTTAACGTAGCATACTCGTACGCCGTGATCGCGCTGTACCTGCTTATACAATGGTACAGTTATTAAAGTATTACAATTCGGCTTGGTTGTGGCAACGACGGTACTCTTGCGTAGTGAATTGTTGTCCGGAGATCTGGTATACCTGATTGCATTGGCGGCAGTTGAACACAACTGCGTCCTAGAACAACGCACCACTGATGCCATTGTTGATACAACGCATGCTGAATTGCGTCTTTCGTCACTGCGTATCATCGGCGGTTGCACAAAAGTTGTTCGTGGTCCGGTGTTATCCAAGAATAGACCACAGCGTCCTGCTTGACAAGTTTGCAACCGGTTCTCAAAGCAAGTGTAGACAAATGTCGATTAAAAACCATAACAGTCCGACAGCATTAATAATTTTCAAGTATAATGTAAACGTCCAAAGTAATGTCTGTACCTCTATACACGCACCTGAGAAATATGAAAAACGTTCCTGAATTGAAATACGCCAAACTTGTAACAATAAAACAGCTGTGATGGAATCTACTGCCAAGCACAACACCTCAACACCATGTTATGCCATGAATATATAAAAATAAAATCGACACATACCTCGACACAGGACGGAATACTTATAGATAAAAAAAGGGTTGAACTCTCGATAAGCCAAAAGGCTTCCTTGTCAACCTGCCATCTAAAGTTAATTATATGCGTGGCAATCTTGTAAAAAAAAACACGCACACACGCACACACGCACACACGCACACTCGCACACACGCACACACCGTGACGTATGGCCCCTCGTTCACATTTTACAACATTTACGTATTTTCGAACAGGGCGTATTTATTCTGAGACCCCTTCTATTCCCGGAATTAATGGCCTACAGCCACCCTGAAAACATTGACATTGTGACCAGAGGAGGAACAATTATTATACCGAATTTATAAAGCGTTCTTTTCATACATAAAAGCCTGCTCAAAAACGCTGTACACAATCAATAGAATTAATCATGGACAGTAAAAACAAAGCATAAAAACGATAGCATAATAACAAATGAAAACTTTTAGAAGGTTGGATATAATAAGATGAATATATATATACTGTTTTAAAATGTAATAAAAACTGACTAGAAAGAGTTAAACACCAAAATGGGCCAGGAACAAATGTGTTTTAGCAGCCTCTTGAGAGTGTTCAATGTTTTTGCTTAACGAAAGTGAGCCAGTAACGCATTCCACAACTTGGCTGCTGAACACTGACATTGTCAGTCTCCGTAAGTAACTGTTCTAGCCCTTGGAAATTCTAATGTCACTGAATCCATGGATCGTAGCGTTCTTCTTGATTGGTACACATTCAGCATGTCCGATATACATCCTGGAACCTGTCCATGTAGGGATTTATATGTGTGCATCAGGATTTTAAATTGCATATGATATGATTGCATAGTACGATAGTATTAGGAGAAGGTCGAATATATTAAGTACGTCGGGCACTTGATCCATCTTTGCAACTAAATATATCCAGATCATGAAGGCATTAACATGAAAACGAACTAAGAACACGTGTTTTGAAATATTGGCCTATACTTTCATGCAAGATCATGCAACAGCGTTTCATTGTAACGGTGGAGTCTGTGCTGCTGTTCGGATGCGAGTTTTGGACATTCACAAAGACACCCAGAACGCAACAGATGGGTGTTTTTTACAAGTATGTTGCAAGCAATATTCAGCATTAATGGGGGGAAAACACGTGTCACTTGTATAGAGATATAAACGGAATTACTCAGAAGATCCAATAAATAAGGGTGAGATTTGCTGGACACTGTTGAGACATAAATATGAAATAATGATTGCATCCAAGACCATCCCGTTGCAACAAACACATGGAAGAACAAGTCAGACCAGATTATACATTTATCGACTCGCTAAAGGGAATGTGGGGTTGGAACCACGGGAACAAAGGACAGCGTGGGGACATGAAGAAGACTAGTGTTTTGAAAGAGAGTTCGACCCGAGTGACCGACATGAGTGAAATGAGATAGTAGGCCCCTATATGTAGATAACATACTATTACAACAAACCAGACATTGCTCCCTGGTTCTCGTAGTTGGTGTTGGTAAATTGAAATTGGGCTGTCACGTACGTCTTGAAGTGAGCCAACTTTGCACGGACTGTTTATTCGTGACTGCTGGCCCGGCTGTAATAGATGCACTTGTGTCTGACAATAATTATTGCCACACTCAACGGCTGTAATTGAGTTTCCGCCAGGAACAAACAGCTATAGACGTGAATAACCGCACCGTTTTCACAGGAAATGGCGCCGTTGGCCTAAGTTGTCATTAGTTGGTTAATTCTCAGTTCGCTGACAAAGGCCGAACACACAAAATGTGACGTGATTGTAACATATCGTGACTCGACTATGTAATGGCAGTGTGGTAACTCTATACGTTTATTGACGGCTTGCCGCTAATCGCGTGCATGCGCAGTTAGAGCAAGCCTGAACACAACATCTCCCTTTCTTTCAAAGACATATTAACTGTACAAAATGTATGGTCTTTCAATTCATAAATAGTTAATAAATGTGAATGTGTACTTATGCAATTGTACAATTTACCAAGCAAGTACGTATTTATAAAGGTCCACGTCTGCTTCCATTTTCTTTCCATTATTCACACTTCTAATTAAAGCTCAAATTACTGAAATTATTAAATAATCAGTGTCTTTGGCATTATGTGCTTCCTCGAAAATAAGATATAAAGTTCAGCTTCTTCTTGCGAACAACTCTTCGTGCGCGAACTACTACTGAAACACATCTAAAGTTAAATATAATGTAGGGTAGACTATATATGCAGTCTTGAACTAAACAACTACGGGTCACTCAGGGATAATTCTGCCCTGGTGGGACTGGAACGTCTCAGTCGTGACGTTTGCCCTTCGGTTAATCTGGCCATAGTTCACACAAGTCCAGGCGTCTTGGTGGCTTGCTCACACGACCACTACGGGTCACAATTCCCGTGTGAGGCGATGAGCAATTAACGGGCGCACTGCGAACGATAGACGCGGCTTGTGATTCTTCAGGGCTCGGACGCACGGTCACCCTCTCTGGTGTTTGTTGACCTACAGAACTGTCCGGCCGCTGGTCAGTCGGCGTGCTATGGGCTGTACGTTCTTGCGTTCAGTAGTGGGCGCTGTCCCGACGGGGTGACTGCTGCTGTTTGAGTGACTCCCAGATTAGCATTTGTTGATCAGGCTCGCTCACGGCATATTTCTGTCGTGACTCTGGGGTATACCCGTTCCGCTCCGACCGTTGACAGTCGCAGGTGTCTTCTGTTGCGCCTGTACTTTTCCCCGTTCCATTCAACGACATGCGATCGAGGAGCTTGATGTTGGCTTACAACTTTGGCGTGTAGCTATTTCTTGGAGCTCGGAAATGGAGCCATCCTTATTGGATTTCCTGGAAGAAGTACAAGAAGATCCCCGTCGACTTTCCGGTCGTGATAGTATCGCTGGTTCTCTTTGTCCCGGTTCAGGCTGCGTCTTACTTTTGTCACGTCGTAGGCAGTTAGCTTTAGAAGCTCTCTGGCGATCGGCAATTTGTTTCTAGGCCTGCGACTCATGCACAGCTGGGCTGGTGACATATTACAGCTTTCCAGCGGCGTAATGCGATAATCCAACAAGGCCAAGTGTTTGTCTGTACACTTTCGCCAAAGTCGTTTCACAATCTGTACCGCTGTTTCTGCCCCACCGTTCGACTCTGAGAAGGCAGGCGATGACGTGCAATGTTCGATCTAGTAGTCTTTGCAGAATAGCGCAAATTCGCGAGAGGAGAACTAAGTCGCATTGTCAGATCTCAATTTTTCTGCAATACCGTGTCGACTCATCTGTGACTTGAGGGAATCACTTGTTGTTGCGCTGTTCAAATTCTCGAGTTTGTCGACTTCTATGTACTATATAGTAATCCACAGTGATCAAGTAGTTATTTTGTTCCCACTCGAAAATATCCGCAGCTACCTCAATCCAAGGCAGATCGGGAGTTTTCGTTGGCCTGAGCGTTTCGGTTCGTTGCTTATTCTGGTGCGTATTACACGCAGCGCAACCACTCACAAGATTTTCGATTTGTTGCGTCATCCCTATCCATTATAGTGCTTCCCGTGCTCGTTGCTTGCATTTCGTTATGCCCATGTGCGACTCGTATATTTGTGCAAGCATGTTTGGCCTCATGCTTGGCGGCACCACGATTCTCATACCTTTGTACACTACTCATTCAGATACGGAGAGTTCGTCACGTATTGTCTAATACATTCTGATTGTGTGCGGTGATTCAAGCTTTGTATCTGGCCAGCCCTTGAGGATCATAGTGTGTAGCTCGTTCAGTTTATTGGCTATACATTCCTGGAACTGCTTGTGTCGTGTATGTGTTACGGCGATTAAGTTGATCATATTGACCATGACAGGCTCAATATCAGGTACTGTATCATGCAGGTGTGCACGACTCAGTGCATCTCCCATAGGGATTTCCTTACTTGACTTGTACGTCACGTTCATGCCGTACTGTTGCAGTGTTAGCAACATTGCTTGTAACCTCATGGGCGCTGGTAGCAGTGGCTTTGCGCATATAGCCTGAAGTGGTTTGTGATCGCTTTCAACCGTTGTAGTTTTTCCAAAGATGTGGTAATGGAATTTCTTGCAGCTATGCACGATAGCTAACAGTTCCTTTTCCAGTTGAGCATACCTCATCTCTGTTGGTGTGAGCGCTCTCGATGTGTAGGCTACTTGACGACCGTCTTGTAGGAGGACTCTTCCTAGTCCGTTGCTACTCGCATCACACTGTATTGTGACATATTTTGTCACATCGTAATACGCCAACACTCGCGCACTGCAACAAAGTTCCTTCAGCTCTTCGAAGCTTCTCTGTTGTGGCTTGTCCCAGAGAAAATCGACGTCTCGTTTCATCACATCCCGAAGTGGAGCGTCCGCTGTACTCATGTTTGGGATGAATTTCGACAGATATTGGACAAATCCAAGAAATATGCGCACGTCTTCCTTGCTTTGGGGAACTGGCATTTTGTGTACTGCACGTACGTTCTCTGGATCTGGTTGCAAGCCCTGGTCTGTCACCAAGTGTCCAACGTAATTCACATGTGACTGTTTTACTTGACACTTGTCAAAGCTTTTGGAGAACACTTTAGCACCTGGTATTGATGCTATCACTTCTTCCACTGTCGGAATGAGGTATTGTTCTCGTCTAATGGCCTTGTTGAGGTATTTGAGATCGGAGCAGATACTCAACTTTTTATTGCAGATCACAGTTACCATGGAATTAATCCAGTCAGTGGGTTCTGCCACTTTAGTAATGTGGCCATCAGTTTCCATTTCTTTCAGTTTCGTACGTAGCTTTGCAGACGCCTTGGTCCGTGTACAACTGGCGGTACAATAGGGTCGATCTTGAGGGAATACGTCCCTGTGAGCGTACTTGTAGTTTGCTTCAGGTACATGTCAAGCTCGTTGGCGACAGTGTGTATTCTCTCGATCAAGCCTAGCTGCATGCTAGCATGCCCTGATAACAATGGTTTCTGGTCTTCCTGTACAATGTAGTACTGTACCTGAACGCATTTGTTTTGTACCAGTTGTATCCATAGTGGTCCGCCACTCCGCGACGCGCTGTCACACTGTCACTTGTTGTGCAGTCCCTGCTTTGAGGGTCATGGTCCCTGCTTTGGGGGTCATGGTCCCTGTTATCAGCACACTTAGCAAAAACCCTGCCATGTAATAATACAATAAACTACCACTAACATTATAATATTAATGACATTTTAATATAGTGATTTTGTTTCATGTTGTTATAATTATAGTAGAAATTGCATTTCAATTATGTGGCTTAAATTTAATTAATTATTTATTTAACTTATTAATTTAATGTGTTTAATTATCTTTTAGACACATTTTATTTTTAACATCACTAATTGTATAAAAAATACTAAAATTTTTCTTGTTATTGCCTATGAGCAGTCTTGTTTAATCCAGATATATTATGATACATTTACTACATTGCAAATGACTACAAAATAAAAAAAAACATTCACAATAAACAAAATGATTTTACTCCTTATACAGCCACAGTTGTTTTAATAAATCATACAAGTAAACATACCATTATTCTTCGTTACAGTTAGTTCTTTGACAACCATTTTCATCAATAATATGTATTAATGTGGGAAATGCTTGTAATCCACTTGAAACATGTTCACGGAAAAGGGTGCAGAAGTCTGATAGAGTCAACAAATGACACATAGTTATGTCGGGAAACATGCTTATTAATTTAAAAGTATGCATCTACACAACAGGAGCTAAGGCATGCATGGGTTGAAGCTGAAATGCAATTGCACATTTTTTATTTTGGTCGATTCTAGTCATCCATAATGATATTGACACTTGAAAGTTGAGAAGTCAAGTGACTGAAGTGAGCAACATCTTTTTGTTTGAATGTGCACGGCTTCAAATCCAGGCTATTCTACATATCTATGACATATATATGCCGAAGGATAAAGAACTATGTCTGGGATAAATTGATTCTAGTTTTGACATATTGACTGGTTGCACAAACGTGCAAAAGATCCGTTTTTGGTACCCCTGTCTGAAAATCCGACGCCACCTGTCTTCTCCTCCATAACACTCAAGAGACCAGACCTGGGGGTGAGTACATTTTCATGTGTATGAGTACTTTGATGATGGTTGAGTACGAATACTTTGCTGAGTACGAGTACAAGTACATTCTCATGAGTACGAATAAAAGTACGAATACATTAGAAAATATAAATATTAACGTATTTTACCTTTTTATTAATTAATCTAATTTAATTAACTCAGCACAAGTGAATATGCAATGGCAGTTGATTGATTTTTTGTTGATATTAGAAGTTTGCAATTTATAATTTCTGATGATAGATTACTGGTTTTAGAGATATCCATACAACAGGCTCAAAATCCCCTTTGGACTTTTTAGCCAGGCTGCAGGCACCGGATTATACTAGTGTGGGAGGCAGTCTGACTTGAACCACCTTACTTCTACAGAGGACGACTGGCAGTTCTTGTTCTTAGCAGTTAGCACTGGCAGCCAAGAGGCATGGTCTCCATTTTTATTTATTTAAAAAATACTATTTCGATCCGGTACTATTTAATTCGTAATTTCATTTCGTTATCGAAAACATAATAATATATCAACGTTCTGGGGGGTAGACGTGCTAACTGTGAGCAGTCAAAACGCGATTCTGAGCCAGCTATATAGACTATATCTTCCGGGAGAAGTCACGCGTTGAGCTCCGTTGTCACTGAGACGTTTTTTAGGAATCCCAAAATCGCAAAACATCTTCTGTAGATGCCCGATCACTCTACTGCTTCTCGTGTCAGGTAGTTTGACGACATTTGGCAACTTGCTGTAACTGTCGACCACCAGGAAATACGAGTGTCCGTCAAGCTCAATCGAACAATTAAGTCACTCGATCACTGTATATACACTTGATATGGGAAAGTTGACACCTCGACTTAATAACTCCACATATTGTTAAATTAACATATCATACTGTTCTACTTCCTTTACCACATGTTATTAAGTTATCGTTAACTAAAGGTATTATTCCAGACGACATGAAAAGAGCAAAAGTGATCCCGATATACAAAGGCGGTGACAAGACACTCGTAAACAATTACCGTCCGATATAGAAAAAAATATGTACAACATATGAACATCTTTCATAAACAAACGTAACATCTTATATGATTACCAGTTTGGATTTAGGAAGAAGCATTCTGCAAACATGGCTCTTGTGCAACTAGTAGACAACATTTCCACAGCTATAAATGATGGTGACTACGTACTTCAGTAAAGCTTTCGATACAGTTGACCATTAAATATTACTTAATAAACTAGAACATTATTGTATTAGAGGAAGAGCACTTGCCTGGCTGAAAAGTTATTTGTCTAATAGAACGCAATATGTTTTATTTGATAGAATAAAATCGAACATTCAGTCTATATGCTGTGGTGTCCCACGTGGATCAATATTAGGATCACTGTTATTCATAATCTATATTATCTGTAAAACATATTTTATTGTCTTCAAGTCAGTAAATAAAAAGGCATTCAATCCAATTGTCATCCTTATTGATGGAATACAAATTACTCAAGTAGAAAAAAACAAAATTCTTAGGAATTTTAATCGATGCTAATTTGTCCTTGTCTTTTTATATACAGTATATAAAATAGCCAAATCCTTTGGAATTATAAGTAAAGCTAGCAAAACCCTGAGTAAATCATCCCTTGTAACATTATACTGTACATTTTTATATCCATATCTAACCTAATGTGTCGAAGTGTGGGGAGGAGCATATAATACACATCTTAGTTCTCTATTCAAATTGCAAAAGTAAAAGTTAATAATGTCAGCTCCACACGGAGTGCACCCAGACCAACTCTTCAAGAAGGTGTCCATTTTCCAATACGAAAAATCTACGAATACACGGTTGTGCTGTTTATGTACAACGGACACGCCGATTTCAAAAAGTAATGTATTATATAAAACCATTATATATCGAGGTGTTTAATTATGGAACTATACGGCGACAACAGTGGATTGTAATTGTAATTATGCATTAGCAACGTTTAAACGTCAACTCAAGAATTTTTTGCTAGTAAATAATATTAATGACTTATATAAATAGCATTCTTTGTTGCAATTGTAAGTGAAATATTCATGAAAATAGTACTGCTGTGATTCATGTGGCTGTTTCTTCTTTCTTCGATCACACAAATTGTTATTTTGCACCATGAAATTTACATATATATCACATGTATTGTGAGGGCTAATCAGCCACTCGTAGCTTTGTATCCTCATTACAGAAACCATGGATATCTATGTATGTATATTGATTGGAATGTATCATAGTTTCTGTAATAGAATAATTATTATTATTATACTTTCAAAACATTACCGTAGTGTTTTGAGCGTACCCTACTGGGGTTATTTGTGGTTAGGGTTAAACTCCCAACTATTACACCGACGATGGCCCTGTGTAAGCTAAACGTATGACTCAATATGTCGAGAAATATGTTTAGTTTTACTAATCTAGATATATCCAGCCAGTAATTACACTAACATCATCATTATTGTATATACTTAAGCCTACTAAGATGTATTTAGGATCTGCGGGGAACAAATTGATACATAAGCATCAAGTCCATCTCCATAGCTATTAACTTCGCCCACCCCCACAATATTTGGAATATATGTATATTATGCACATCCCCGGACGTTCCCCCGCCGACGATAAAACAATTAAAAATAGAATGACGCTACCGACACTCGTGTACTCCATGAACTTACTGTCGACACGATGAGGTTTATTAACAACATCAATCTGGTATCAATAGCTTCGACTTCATTTTAATCGTTACGTAACCCTTATAACCATATTCCACACCCCATGTCAAGCTTCATCGCTTCCTCGGAGACCCACGACCTCCCATTAAGTGATACGTACTTTATGGATGGCCCCAAACACATAGAAATTGAAAAATCGGGAAAGAATTGTAAGGTTAGTGTTTTGAACTTAACAGTAGTGTTTTGAGCGTACGCTTACTTACTACACTGTGGCGACTTAGCACTGTTAAATGGGAAATGAAACGCAGCTGTTTCGAGCTTGTCTACTCCAGGGCTTTATATGGCTTTTGTTGCTACTGATTTTTCAGTACTAATGTCGTAGTAATCCCAATATTCTGGAGGGACTCCTTTGTTATCTCCTACATACGACGCCGAAGTGCTTGAGCGTGTGTTATCGCGCCTTTCAGATGTGGCCAACGTACATTTCCACCTGGAACCTCCTGTCCCCACTGTACGAAGATCAGCAGAACACGAATTGCAATGTATCCTGGGTCGCCTGACGACACCCGATCGACGTTGGCCGACGTCATCCTCGTTCCGAGGTACCGCCGCTGATGACGACAGGGCTGTCTGCAGAAAGGATTGTTCGCGAACTCCGACGAAAAGAGACGAGACGTCTGATATGTTGAAGTTGACGAACCTTACGGAGATTGTGATATCAGTTATAAGTATTGGACGTTAATAATTAAGGTCTGAGTTGGTGCAATTTATTTTAGGTAATCGTGGTGGGGAAGAGAGTAAACTCATTTCGTTTTTCGTAGCATTTAATTGACAATTGTCATATTGATCACCTCCTTCCCATAATAGGATTTTGAGGTTGGGAGGCCAGATTGTGAAGTCGTTGTTTAGTTATCACAAAAACAACATTGTTGTTACCTGGGGTGACACAACGTTGCTTTGGTAAAACAAGAGAGCTGAGGGAGCCGTTTTACACCGTCGTGATATCGTACTGAATGACCCCGCTTGTACGAAGTTGGGTATATCTATTGTAACTTTTAATGACTTCCAACATTTCATGATGGCTGACGAAGTTGCGACATTCACGTAAATTAAGGCCGGGATACACTGGCACTTTCGTCCGACCAGACCAAACCAGACCAGACTAGACTCACTCCGACTGCAGTGTACACACTACACCGATTGTCATGTAATTATGGAAACTTACGAATACGTCGGACAGACACTGACTAGCCAGACGTAGTCGAAAGTTTTTTCTTCGAGTATAGCGCAGTCAGTGTCAGTCAGTGTAGCGTATATGCTGCAGTCGGGGTGGGTCTGGTCTGGTTTGTTCTGATCTGATTTCATCTGGTCGGGTCGTGCAAAAAGTCTCAGAGTATCCCGGCATTGATATCAGCATGGAGTAAAACCGATATTTCCAACAAGTACACATCGCCGTATGTGAAATGTCACATTGCATGTGACCTAGCTAGACCAAGGTCGGAATCGTAGCAGCTGATCGCCAAAACGCGACAGCACTTTACGTCCGAGTTGTTTAAGGGGAGGCCATCTTAGGCGGTGGACCGTCTTACCCCACCTTCCTCGCTACCAATCCAGAACAATCAACCGGTGAGTCGCACTTTGCACAAATAGTAACGACATGTACTATTTATTGCTAACTTGGAAGTTTCAAATTGATGGATGCTAAATAGTATTAAAACATATTCAGTAATGTGACTGCACTCAGCCAGCATTCAAAGACTCAGCCGAAACATAGTATTACTGACCCGTTCCGAGCGGTGCAGTTAACTGTACCAAAATTTAATCAGTGGGGCGTTGGAGACTACAAGCATCTATGACTATTTACCTTTCATTGCGTCAATTTTGCGGGTGCAACTGGCAATGTGCGCCAAATCGAATCCCACCATCGTCACCGTTTGTAAAGTTTATAATAATAAAACGACAGACACGCTGGTTTTAATCTCCAACTTGTAATAAAACGAACAAACATGTAACTATTAGGCCTATTGATAAGACACTTGCGACATTTTCAGCAAGATAAAATAAGCTATATCTCGACTGGTAGCGATTACTGGGCCTAATGTCTCGGTTAATGATGACTACCGTACAATGGGAAGAAGAACTTAATACCGATCTTTGGGCATTTAAGCTGCCCACTTTGCCACCTTAGGCTGTTCCTGCAGGTTCAGCGCCCGTTTCTTTAATTTTACACACAACCTGTCCTTCCCTTGTAATGCCATATTTGGTCGAGAGGTCGTAATGAATTGCCACATCAGAAACGCTGCTAAGGTAGGTCGGCCGTAGCTGTCCTTCCAATTGGGAGGCATTGGTATCTCCTTCTTGGGTTCAGTGTGGACGGGCGCGGACCTGCCGCGTTCCTGTGTGATGGGCATGTTCACGAGACCGCGGCGGGGCGGCGCTGTGAAGGGACGGTGCCTCAACCACTCGGGATCTCGGCCCTTCTCCGCCTCACCACTCCTCTCCGTCTTGTCGACGTCTGGAAGTGGTGAAGGAGGTTTCTGGTTCTTCACCAACTCGAGGAAACACATCTCGAATTTCGGGTTAGTTTCGCCTAACCGACTGGCGCCCCGGGTGCGGTAGTAGGGAAAGCCGTGGCTGTCGTAGTTTGGAGTTGCCTGACGGTGTCTGCGCGGCTGTCGGTGATCACGCAACATCCGCTGCTCGGCCAGCTCCGCGGTCAGTTGGTCCATGTACTTGTCGCACTTGTCGAACGAATGCATGAACACCGGATGTAGAACGGAGTCTTTCTGTGACACTTTCGGCTTCGGCCACGGTACGTTTGTCAGCTGACGAAGCATGGCTTCTTGTTTAGCGTTGTTGCTCAGTACCTGCTCGACAAAGTCGCGATGGATCATTGGATCTCCCGACGAAAACACCATGGGGGCTGTAGCAGGTCGCGAAGGTTTTGAGCTCGCCGGTCGGAGCGCGCCGCCATCAAATTGCCCCGGTCTTCGTCTCTGTGAGGCGTACGCTGTGACCCTTTGGTGCATCTCGTTATGCACCTTCGGTTGCAAACATGGTGCCGAGGCTGGGCACTGTTTCATCGCCGTTTTGTCTTTTTGTGTGACCGTGGCAGTCACCGGACGTCCACTAGGCATTGTATTCATCTGCTGCCGGAGCCAAACCTTTCTCTTTTTCTCCGTCGCCATCATCTGTATACGAGACTGTGGACATAATACTTCCGGGTCTCTGCGTGTAGTATGACGCCTGGCTGCTTTCGATGCAGCGCCAAGCGCGCGGTGGTGCGATGTACATACCCGTTCCGCCGACGTTAGTTTCAGTGTGCTCCCACACCATGCACTTTTTGGATCCATCTGTTCGATTCAGTGCGGGCCTCGGTTATTGGTTGTTTGCTGTTGATTAGCGGTTGTGTATATACAAGTCGTCGCCTTATGATTGCTTTAAGTAATATTAATAGGCCTGCGTGCATAGGCGTCCGTTCTAAGGAAACGTTTAACTCTACGAACAATCCCAGTGGTTTGGATGGATGATGCACTTCTTCAAATCCCGGAGAAATACCGTTTCATGTCACGTGTATAAATCAATTTTTACAGACGTTGACAATTCAAAAAAGTGTTTTCAATATGCACACAATTAACAATTCAGATGATTGTGGAACGTTCATGAAAAAGTGTTTTTTCTCGAACGCGCCGAGACAATAGCAGGAAACGTAAACCTATCGCGGTATGTTCATTAAAACACGTCACAGTATCGCTAGCACACGCGACATGGCGGTCACGGCCAAAGCCCGTGTATCAATACATGACGGTCCAACGTGCGCTGTTCGCCCTGTTCGAAAAAGTACGTCCATGGAGCCGTTAGCCCGCCAGTCTGGAGGTGCTCCAAGCCAGAACATATATGAACTGATGGTCCCACAGGCTCATGCTCAGCCTCCAAAATGGCTGACAAAAACGTCCATTGTAGACGCCATATCCTCGCTAGGTGACGCTTCCTGTCTAAATATAGGCTCCTTGGTCACTGCCAACTGCCGCACGTAAATGCCGGGACACACTGGCTCTTTTCGCCCGACCAGACCAGACTAGACCGCATCAGACCCCACCAGACCCCACCAGACTCCCTCTATTGCAATGTATCCACTACACCTATATACATATACAGATAGATACACCTACCGACACTCACCGAGCTATACTCGAAGCCGCCGTGACGTAATAATCACGTAAACTTGAAAATTTTCCACTAAGTCAATAATAGTCGGGGGCTAGTCGGTGTCGGTCGGACATAGTTTAGTCTTGTCTGCTCTAGTCGGACGCCTTAACGTACGACACCCATTGATCTTTGTAAAGAATTCGTCTCATGTCCAATTAGCTAATAATAACAGCCTAACGACCCTACACACAGGTGCCAATTTGTCGGGATAAAAATTTACAAAAACGCAATAATCCACAATAATGAGATCGCTTTTCTGGATCACAAGGTGATCAGTGAAGGCCTCAAGATTGATCTTGAGAACGAACGTTGACGCAATCTTGTGTGGTATTGCGTGGTGCTAGAATACACAGGAACGACAAAAGACAACTATAGTTAACACATGTTATCTCAACGGAGTCAGTGAACTTTCCCTTTGCTTAGACTGAGAGAAGAGACTGACAATGTCATGTGTGTGGTGTGTGTGGTGTGTGTGGTGTGTGTGGTGTGTGTGGTGTGTGTGGTGTGTGTGGTGTGTGTGGTGTGTGTGGTGTGTGTGGTGTGTGTGGTGTGTGTGGTGTGTGTGGTGTGTGTGTGGTGTGTGTGGTGTGTGTGGTGTGTGTGGTGTGTGTGGTGTGTGGTGTGTGTGTGTGTGTGTGTGTGTGTGTGTGTGTGTGTGTGTGTGTGTGTGTGTGTGTGTGTGTGTGTGTGTGTGTGTGTGTGTGTGTGTGTGTGTGTGTGTGTGTGTGTGTGTGTGTGTGTGTCCTCACTCACCGATCAAACTGGTACCTCCTGTCCCCACTGCACGAAGATCAGCAGAACACGAATTGCATGATATCCTGGGACGCCTGACGATACACGATCGATCGTTGACCGACGTCATCCTCGTTCCGAGGTACCGCCGATGATGACGACAGGGCTGTCTGCAAAAGAATGGTTCGCGAACTGCTACGAAAAGAGACGAGACGTCTGATATGTTGAAGTTGACGAACCTTACGGAGATTGTGATATCAGTTATAATTATTGGACGTTAATAATTAAGGTATGGGTTGGTGCAATTTATGTTAGGTAATCGTAGTGGGGAAGAGAGTAAACTCATTTCGTTTTTCGTAGCATTTAATTGGCAATTGTCGCATTGATCACCTTCTTCCCTGATAGGATTTTGAGGTTGGGAGGCCAGATTGTGAACTCGTTGTTTAGTTATCACAAGAACGACATTGTTGTTACCTGGGGTGACACAACGTTGTCTTGGTAAAACAAGGGAGCTGAGGGAGCCGTTTTACACCGTCGTGATATCGTACTGAATGACCCCGCTTGTACGAAGTTGGGTATATATATTGTAACTTTTAATGACTTCCAACATTTCATGATGGCTGACGAAGTTGCGACATTCACATAAATTAAGGCCGGGATACACTGGCACTTTCGTCCGACCCGACCCGACCTGACCAAACCAGACCAGACTAGACTCACTCCGGCTGCAGTGTATACGCTACACCGATTGTCATGTAATCATGGAAACTTACGAATACGTCGGACAGACACTGACTAGCCAGACGTAGTCGAAAGTTTTTTCTTCGAGTAAGCGCAGTCAGTGTCAGTCGGTGTAGCGTATATGCTGCAGTCGGGGTGGGTCTGGTCTGGTTTGTTCTGATGTGATTTCATCTGGTCGGGTCGTGTAAAACGTCTCAGAGTATCCCGGCATTTACATCAGCAAGGAGTAAAACCGATATTTCCACCAAGTACACATCGCCGCATGTGAAATGTCACATTGCATGTGACCTAGCTAGACCAAGGTCGGAATCGTAGCAGCTGATCGCCAAAACGCGACAGCATTTTACGTCCGAGTTGTTTAAGGGGAGGCCATCTTAGGCGGTGGACCGTCTTAACCCACCTTCCTCGCTACCAATCCAGAACAATTATCCGATGAGTCGCACTTTGCACAGATAGTAACGAAATGTACTATTTATTGCTAACTTGGAAGTTTCAAATTGATGGATGCTAAAAAGTATTAAAACATATTCAGTAATGTGACTGCACTCAGCCAGCATTCAAAGACTCAGCCGAACCATAATATTACTCACTCGTTCCAAGCGGTGCAGTTAACTGAACCAAAATTTAATCAGTGGGGCGTTGGGGGCTACAAGTGTGGGCATCTATGACTATTTACCTTTCATTGCGTCAATTTTGCGGGTGCAACTGGTAACGTGCGCCAAATCGGATCCCACCATCGTCACCGTTTGTAAAGTTTATTATAATAAAACGACAGACACGCTGGTTTTAATCTCCAACTTGTAATAAAACGAACAAACATGTAACTATTAGGCCTATTGATAAGACTCTTGCGACATTTTCAGCAAGATAAAATAAGCTATATCTCGACTGGTAGCGATTACTGGGCTTAATGTCTCGGTTAATGATGACTACCGTACAATGGGAAGAAGAACTTAATACAGATCTTTGGGCAATTAAGCTGCCCACTTTGCCACCTTAGGCTGTTCCTGCAGGTTCAGCGCCCGTTTCTTTAATTCTACACACAACCTGTCCTTTCCTTGTAATACCATATTTGGTCGAGAGGTCGCTATGAATTGCCACCTCAGAAACGCTGCTAAGTTCGGTCGGCCGTAGCTGTCCTTCCAATTGGGAGGCATTGGTATCTCCTTCTTGGGTTCAGTGTGGACGGGCGAGGACCTGCCGCGTTGCTGTGTGATGGGCATGTTCACGAGAGCGCGGCGGGGCGGCGCTGTGAAGGGACGGGGCCTCAACCACTCGGGATCTCGGCCCTTCTCCGCCTCACCACGCCTCTCGGTCGTGTCGACGTCTGGACGTGGTGAAGGAAGTTTCTGGTTCTTCACCAACTCGAGGAAACACATCTCGAATTTCGGGTTAGTTTCGCCTAACCGACTGGCGCCCCGGGTGCGGTGGTAGGGAAAGCCGTGGCTGTCGTAGTTTGGAGTGGCCAGACGGTGTCTGCGCGGCTGTCGGTGATCACGCAACATCCGCTGCTCGGCCAGCTCCGCGGTCAGTTGGTCCATGTACTTGTCGCACTTGTCGAACGAATGCATGAACACCGGATGTCGAACGGAGTCTTTCTGTGACACTTTTGGCTTCGGCCACGGTACGTTTGTCAGCTGACGAAGCATGGCTTCTTGTTTAGCATTGTTGCTCAGTACCTGCTCAACGAAGTCGCGATGTATCATTGGATCTCCCGACGAAAACACCATGGGGGCTGTAGCAGGTCGCGAAGGTTTTGAGCTCGCCGGTCGGAGCGCGCCGCCATCAAATTGCCCCGGTCTTCGTCTCTGTGAGGCGTACGCTGTGACCCTTTGGTGCATCTCGTTATGCACCTTCGATTGCAAACATGGTGCCGAGGCTGGGCACTGTTTCATCGCCATCTTGTCTTTTCGTTTGACCGGGGCAGTCACCGGACGTCCATTGGGCATCGTCTTCATCTGCTGCCGGAGCCAATCCCTTCTCTTTTTCTCCGTCGCCATCATCTGTATACGAGACTGTGGACATAATACTTCCGGGTCTTTGCATTTAGTATGACGCCTGGCTGCTTTCGATGCAGCGCCAAGCGTGCTGTGGTGCGATGTACATACCCGTTCCGCCGACGTTAGTTTCAGTGTGCTCCCACACCATGCACTTTTTGGATCCATCTATTCGATTCAGTGCGGGCCTCTTTAGGTGCGTTGGTTGTTTGCTGTTGATTAGCGGTTGTGTATATACAAGTCGTCGCCTTATGATTGCTTTAAGTAATATTAATAGGCCTGCGTGCATAGGCGTCCGTTCTAAGGAAACGTTTAACTCTACGAACAGTCCCAGTGGTTTGGATGGATGATGCACTTCTTCAAATCCCGGAGAAATACCGTTTCATGTCACGTGTATAAAATCAATTTTTACAGACGTTGTCAATTCAAAAAAGTGTTTTCAATATGCACACAATTAACAATTAAGTTGATTATGGAACGTTCATGAAAATGTTTTTTTTCTCGAACGCGCCGAGACAATAGCAGGAAACGTAAACCTGTCGCGGTATGTTCATTAAAACACGTCACAGTATCGCTAGCACACGCGACATGGCGGTCACGGCCAAAGCCCGTGTATCAATACATGACGGTCCAACGTGCGCTGTTCGCCCTGTTCGAAAAAGTACGTCCATGGAGCCGTTAGCCCGCCAGTCTGGAGGTGCTCCAAGCCAGAACATATATGAACTGATGGTCCCACAGGCTCATGCTCAGCCTCCAAAATGGCTGACAAAAACGCCCATTGTAGACGCCATTTCCTCGCTAGGTGACGCTTCCTATCTAAATATAGGCTCCTTGGTCACTGCCGACTGCCGCACGTAAATGCCGGGACACACTGGCTCTTTTCGCCCGACCAGACCAGACTAGACCGCATCAGACCCCACCAGACCCCACCAGACTCCCTCTATTGCAATGTATCCACTACACCTATATACATATACAGATAGATACACCTACCGACACTCACCGAGCTATACTCGAAGCCGCCGTGACGTAATAATCACGTAAACTTGACAATTTTCCACTAAGTCAATAGTAGTCGGGGGCTAGTCGGTGTCGGTCGGACATAGTTTAGTCTGGTCTGCTCTAGTCGGACGCCTTAACGTACGACACCCATAGATCTTTGTAAAGAATTCGTCTCATGTCCAATTAACTAATAATAACAACCTAACGAGCCTGCACACAGGTGCCAATTTGTCGGGATGAAAATTAACAAAAACGCAGTAATCCACAATAATGAGATCACTTTTCTGGATCACAAGGTGATCAGTGAAGGCCTCAAGCTTGATCTTGAGAACGAACGTTGACGCAATCTTGTGTGGTGTTGCGTGGTGCTAGAATACACAGGAACGACAAACGGCAACTATAGTTAACACATGTATTCGCCAGCACACTACAATAATAACCCGTTTCGATCCAAATAGACGGAAAAGTGAGCACGTTAAACGGGTAGCTGGAATCGGGAATACACTACAGCTCCATTTTGTTTTACTTCAAAGAGTCATTGTTCGCACATTGTCTCTTAAACTGTTTAACGATTAGTACTTTTGCACTCTCCTAGCCAGTGGGGTTTATTATGCCCATTGATCTGGCAGGTGCAAACACACCAACAGTCTATTTCTTCACATAGTCTTTCATCCGCGCTGGTTCCACCCTGGCAGCCACTGGGCACGCGGACAGCCCAGTAGGCGTGTCCTGCATCACCGGCGCGTCTGGCTTCGCTCCCTCTGTCATCACATCTTCCTCATTTCCGACATCCGAGTCGACGACAACAGGCGCCACTGTACGTTCCCCGTCCATCGCCGGGCTGCTATTCAGCTTCTTCATATGTGCAGTGTTTCTCATCTTTCGCAGCTCGTCTCCTCTCTGGATAGTCACGTTATTGCCCTCACGGTCGACGGCTTCATACGGCTCTGCCTCAAACGGTGTGGTTAGCTTGTTTTTCTTGGTTTGCTTGAATATCACTTGGTCGCCAACCTCGATGTCGCTAACTTTAGCACCTCTCTTCTTGTTAGCATACCATTTCTCGTGTCTTTTCCTCCACGCATCTCTCTCTCTCTCTCTCTCTCACTCGAACTTGCACCTGCCACTGCTTTAATGAAACGTTTAGATAACAAAAACTTATTGAAGCCGAAAAACATTCAATAATGAAACCATTTTGTTTGCACCATAAATCTAGCTGCTATTTCCATTAGCAGTATAAATACAACATTATACATCACGTGAAGTAATGTACAATATTAAAGTAGCATAGGTGGTGATGTACTTTTCTATCTACATAAGGTTTAGTTTTAGTTTGAAAAATGTAGATCTATAAAGAGCATGATAACATTATTTTCGACAAAATATAAAAATATATTGCATCAGTGTAACAACATGTTTTATTTTGTACTGGAAATGCAATAATTATTTGTTCTGCCCATCATTTAGAGTATAATATATTGAATTTGTTTCTGCCGTACTTTCTTTTCGATGACAAATAAAATGGCCATTGTATGATGGAAATAAAGTTATAAAATTACAATTGTTTTTAAGTAGCGCATATTTTAAAACGCTGTTTTCAGTCATCATTGATGTACTTAACTCAAGAAGATCCCTAAAACATGTTGAAGGTTGTGGAACATTTATAGTTTATGAATTTTCAAAATTATTGTAAAAGCAACTTTGTTAGCACCTTTTTATTCACTACTCCAAGTATAGTTCAATTAACACAAACTTGTTTCAACTGTTTTTGAAGAATATGCTGTAGGACACAATCCAAACATGATGAGCATAAGAAAGCATAACTTTTATTATGTACTCCCTATTTTGCAACATAATGACAGGATGTTGTGCATTTGGATGCATAAATCGATCGATTGCACAAATCCATTTGAAACATGTAGTGATGTACATATTCCCAACAGAAGCCACACGGAACTAAGTCAGACATCGTCTTCACCACTGTGTCAGTTAACACATGCAATTGAAACACGATGTGGTGTACAGCTTCCCAGTAGATGCCACACAGAACAGAATTGGGCAGAACAAAGTCAGGCACCATCTTATGTCAGGTGACCCATTGTCAAATTATTGGCATTGTTGAATAGAGCTCTTCAATTTCCTCTTTCCATCAGAGGTGCCCACGTACCCAAGAATAGATCCCCCGTTGCCATTACCCATGACCTGGCCTACTCTTTCTGTGACATCCTCTATCTTTGCCCCTGGTAGACATACAGTGATATCTTCCCCTTGTTTATTGTCTTGTCCAACTTCCTGATAACAGAATCCCCCATGGCCACTCGCAGTTTCCTCTCTTTCCCTTAACTACTGCATTTCCATAACTCTTGCGTTCCTTCTGTAGCAGCTCCTCAACACCGATCTGTTTACCTTTCTTACCTAAGACACCGGAACCGGCACGGTTGTAGGTCCTTAATTTTTTATTTGAGAAATTAATATCAAGAAACCACGTACATATTTGAATAGCTGAAAGCGTAAGCTTTCAAACAATATCAAGATTGTTGGGATCGGACTTTTTGAACGATTGCTACTACAGCGATCGTTCAAAAAGACGTTTTTGGGAAGTGTTTGGAGTTGTTAATTTGTCGCTCGCTTATCTATTTTTGATAATACTAGTAAATAGCTGGTAATTAACTAACTATCGCCCCATCTCGAACATATCGTTTGTAGCAAAGACAGCAGAGCGCTTCATTGCACGACAACTACAACACTTCCTAAGAGGGAACCGGTGTATATCCAGTCTACCAGGTGCCGCCACGTCATAGCGCGGATACAGCGCTTCTGCGCATCCACAACGATGTGGCGCAGTTGACTGATGCACGTCGAGGTGTACTTCTGGTGCTACTTGACCTTTCTGCTGCGTCCGACACACTTGACCACGCTATTCTGTTGCGACGCCTACACAGCTACGGCATCTGTGGTGCAGCACATATTCTTCGCTAGCGCTTCCTACCTGTATGGCCGAACGTCTGTCGTACGCGTCAAAAAAGAAACATATGAGATCAGTGTCATGAAGACCGGTGTTCCACAAGGGTCGGTCCTTGGACCGATACTATTTAATGTTTACATTGCGCCACTAGCGAAGATTCTCCTACAACATGGTATACAACATCATCTATACGTTGACGACACTCAACTGTACGTCGACTTTCTACAACCGATCACGCAGAAGCACTCTCGCGTATGGAGGCCTGCCTTCGGGATGTTAACGTCTGGCTCTGCGACAGTGGGCTAATACTCAACCGGTCTAAAACGCAGGCCATTGTCATCAAATCCTACATGCACCCTCTGCGCGCCAAAAACACATGTCGATGTCTGCGGTTAGCTAGTGCCAACATCTGCTGTCGTCAGAGATCTCGGTTTTACTACTGATGCCGACCTCTCGATGGCGGCACAAGTAGCAAATGCGTGCCGGAATGCATATTACCTACCACCTGCACCGAATCTCACGTATACGCGACACACTAACGACCGGAACAACCAAGTGTCTCGTACATGCTCTTGTTACTTCAAGAGTAGACTACAGTAACGCTATTTTGTACGGAATATCTGACCGGTTACTCCACCGCCTTGAGATGGTACAACACTCCGCGGCCAGAGTCGTATTACGTATTAGGCGGGGCGATCGACAGAGCATCACGGCAGCACTGAATAGCCTGCACTGGCTGCCGGTGAAGTGGCGCATCCAGGGTAAGTTACTCGAGCTTGTGTTCACCGCCCTTCACAACAAGACGCCGGCCTACCTCGCGTCATTGATTACACCATACGTGCCGCGCCGCGCACTTCGGTCAACTGACCGTGGACTATTGACTGCACCGCGGCATAAATCAAATCAAATCAAATCAAATTTATTTATACACCACATATCTCTACAAAGCAGATTCAGGGGTGTTTACAGACTAAAACATGATGTAAGAATTCATTACGTTGTCGTTATAATATTACAATACATGGGTTACATATGCTAACACAACTACACATTTCGATTATTATGTGGGCCATATATAACATTAAGATGTATATGTATGTATTTAAAAATACAATAAATTACAAAAAAGCCTGATTAAAGAGAAATGTTTTCAGGTCGTCAAAACGTCCAGAGTCACGTTGGCTTCTTAGCTCTAGTGGAAGAGAGTTCCAGAGAGTGGGACCTCCACATGAAAATGCGCGTCGGCCGTACCGTTCCAGGTTAACTCTAGGAACAACCATGAGAAACTGGTCGGCCGAGCGAAGAGTACGACAGGGAACATATGCACACATACGGTCGGTCGGCAAGGTACTGTGGAGTGTTGTCAACAGTTTAAATTGAATTCGCTGCGCCACAGGTAGCCAATGCAGCTGTCGTAGTGCCGCCGTCATGCTGTGTTGGTTACGCCGACGTAAGCAGAGGACGACACGCGCAGCTGATCGCTGGACCATCTCTAGTCGGTGCAAGAAGGTTCCAGTAATGCCGTACAGGGCCGCCTTTTCCGAAGTCAAGTCGCGACGTCACTAGCGCATGTACAAGCGACTTGCACGCTGGAAGCGGGAGAGATAATCGTATTCGCGCTATGCCACGTAGTTGGGCGTAGGCAGCCCGACAGGTACGGCTAATGTGTGCGGCCATCGACATCGTGGAGTCGAGCTGTACTCCAAGGTCACGTATGTTGGCGAAAGTGCTGACGTTGCAATCGCAGTGGCTGTGGAACACGGTTGTCTGGTGTTGCAAACAGTATCGCCTCTGTCTTCGTCTCGTTCAAAAGCAGGTAGCGCGACGCTAGCCATGCTTTCACGTCAGTCACACAACGGGATATCCGGTCGGCGGCAGACGCAGAATCGTTTCGCGGAAAATCGACATAGAGTTGGGTGTCATCAGCGTAGACATGGTAGCGAACACCGTGCTTCTCGAATACGTCGGAAAGACCAGCACAGCATATAGAAATAACAGAGGGCCCAAAACACTGCCCTGTGGAACTCCATGTCGTAGTCGGCTATCGCAAGAAAGATGACCGTCAACGCTGACACACTGTGTTCGGTCGGCTAGGTATAGAGGCGAGCCAGCAAAGTGCGTTGCCTCGCACGCCGATTCGGTCTAGTTCAGCAACAAGAATGTCATGGTCGATCGTATCGAACGCAGCGCTGAGGTCAAGTAGAACAAGTACTACATGTCTGCGAGCATCCAGTGATCTTAACTCGTCGTCTTGGATACACAAAATCGCTGTCTCAACGTTGTGGTAGGCGCTCTGAAAAGGATTTCCGGTGCCGTTGTGTTGCATATGCAAACGCAGTTGGGCAGAGACGTGGCGTTCAAGTAACTTGGATGCGTTCGGAAGGTTCGAGATAGATCGATAGCTGGCGTAGTCGTCGGGGGAAAGACCGAACGTTTAAGAAGATGCGTGATGACTGCGTGCTTCAGCTGGGCTGGAACAGTGGAAGATTCGTAGGACAGGTTGATCAATTTCACGAGAATCGGCGCCAAGATGGATGTATTCGCCTTCATAATAACAGAGGGCAGTGGATCAAGCTTGGACGACTTTGTCTTGCCACTTGAGTGTCGTTACTTCTTCGAGAGTAGCCGATTGAATTGCTAGCAACGGCGAAAAAACCATACATGGCTGTGTCAACATCAGCTGACGGAACCATGATTCGGCTGCGGATCGAGTTGATCTTGTCAGCGAAGTGGTAAGCGAAACGCTCGGCAACAACGGCGGGGCCACCAATGTCGGTGGGAAGATGGTTCACACACTTACGGCCAAGAAGATGGTTCGCAACACGAAACATTGCCCTGTTGTCGTTCGAGGTGGATTCAATTTCTTTACTGTCGAACGCAGCATTCATAGAGGCCAGTGTCCGGCCATGAGCGATACGGCCGTCGCTCGTTCTCGGGCGCAGGACCGACCCTTTGGAATGCGTTGCTGGAAGATCTACGACTGATACAGTGCGTGGACACATTTAAAGCTCGTCTTAAAACACACTACTTTAAACTTGCTTTTAATGTTTAGTCATCATAATTTGATACTTTAGGCGTCATATCCATATTTATTTCATTATTTGACATTTCAATTGAAACTAATAATGTATTATTGTAGTTATTTATTATTATTATAACTAAAATATATTTATAATATATTTCTCTCGCAGAGAGAGAGGGAGGGAGGGAGGGAGGGAGGGAGGGAGGGAGGGAGGGAGGGAGGGAGGGAGGGAGGGAGGGAGGGAGGGAGGGAGGGAGGGAGGGAGGGAGGGAGGGAGGGAGGGAGGGAGGGAGGGAGGGAGGGAGGGAGGGAGGGAGGGAGGGAGGGAGGGAGGGAGGGAGGGAGGGAGGGAGGGAGGGAGGGAGGGAGGGAGGGAGGGAGGGAGAGAGAGAGAGAGAGAGCGTGAGCGTGTGTGTGTCCTCGTTCAGCCACTATGAACTTTAAAAGGTGTTCTTATATAACGGGATATCTACTGGTTAGTGCAGTTTGAAGTGCAATGCACTTCATCCGAGATGTTTGCACAGTGCATGGACTTTGGGTAGTTTGCACTCTACGCGACCATGGTACGCAGTAACCAAGCCCTCTCCACGTGTGCGCAAAGCGTACGCGATTGCTGTTACCACTACACGTCTTTCTGTAGGTACATCTGCAGACGGCCTCTGTGGTGATTCGAAACATGTTTCTCTCGATTGGCAACGCAAGTCCTACCTCGGATAGAAGATTTGGACTGTTATATATTCTGCTTGAAAAGATTATAATATATTCCAAGTAAATACAACAAGACGCATTATAAAGGGAAATCGTATTTATTAAGCAACACAGTGTAGCAACTGCTGTTCGATACCAAGTGTTTTCTTTATAAAAAAAAGATTATTCCGGCGATGTGGAACGTACGCATTAAATGTTATACTCCACTATATAACTACAACAATACACACGTTCACACATCTCGACGCACTGTAAATTGCTTTATAATTCTACGCTCCACGAATCCACATGCTGAGTTACTCTAGGCAAATACTCTATGTCCAACGCCATTGGAACCAACGTTTGACAATAAACACAGTTCCACTGTGAGTAATGTCTTTGTTGCCTTTCAACGCAGTCGTGAACAATACACTGTGATTGTTAAATTTGAAGATACTGTACAATTCGACATTCCCGCTGTAAATTCAGTGCAGTGGAGCAAACCATCGGCGACGTCTGTGTGTGCTTGCAAACTAGTTACTAGTGTACAAAGACAGAGAACCGAATACAATCCGTGTGCTTGCAAACTTGTCACGAATGTACAAAGACACAAAACTGATTAGGTGCAATCCGTGTGCTGGTTAACTTCTCAGAAGTACTCCCCGGAACAGTATGTTGTCCTACACACGCCCAGACAGTTGTAATAACGTACCATACACTGAACCTGTTTCTTGCTTTTGATATCTTTGTTTTGGGTTTGAATGAATCGTTTACATATAGCCGACTCTTTTTTACATTTCTCGATGCAGGCTTTGTGACGAGGGTCAGTGATTGCCATTATCGTCGGGGCAACCACCAGCAGTAGCACGAGCAGGTGCTGAAAAGCAAATCATTCAATTAAGAAGAAAACGGAGACGACGACGTTAATATTACCCCATGTACATAATTCAGTTGTGTTGCATCTCACATATATGTGTATAAATGTGCACTATTTACATACGTTTACAAACTAACTATATCAGTGTAAGACATATATACGCCTATAAATTATACTTAACCAATAAATTACATTTAAACTACTGCCGAGGTATCCGATGACTCCTACTAAGACAACCTTGTCGATATCATAAGGGCCACCCCGGTTTTAATAAAATTCTTTCATTGCTCATTAGTCATGTATCTGTTTCGTATATATTGTGAGCTATATGTGCGAGTATGTGGTTTATGCGTACTGTCGATTTTCATATACGAATATATGGGTGTCTTATGCTAATCTATTGTTAAGTAACTCATTTAAATAACATATTTACAACATAAACACACTATTTACAACAATTTGGGTGCCGTCAAAACATTTAAAAGCTGCGAAGAGACAGAGAAACGTTGGTAGGCTACATGCAACTTACCATGATCGTCATCTCTGGAGCTCCGACGTCGTATCGTCTTAATCTAGAAAAGATGCAGAGTAACGATACACTACAGGACACGCACATTTAAACATGTTACTGATTTAGTGCAAGCCGACAGTAGTTGAGCTACCCGTTCGTTGTTGGCTCTTCTTAATTGCTAAACATAAAACAAACTCTTGAGTACATTTTATTAAACATTATGTCCACCGCTAAGTTATGTCTGCAAAGTGACTCGGAGACTGATGCGTTTCTTTGTCAATATAACAGCCATTATTTGCCATAAACGTAAATAAACTACTTTAAACATGAAGAAAGAAACAAACATTAGTATAAGTACCACTCAAAGTCCAAAACTAAATTCTTGTAATATTTGCTATAGTAGTTATGTAAATATACCCATCAATCAAAAGTCCGGGGTGACAGATCTCGTGATTAAATTATAAGCACTCTGTATGTTTCCCTCTCTCTTATTCTCTCTGTGTCTCTGTCTGTCTATCTGTCTTTCTCTCGCTCGCGCTCTCTTTCTATATCTCCCTCCCTCCCTCCCTCCCTCCCTCCCTCCCTCCCTCCCTCCCTCCCTCCCTCCCTCCCTCCCTCCCTCCCTCCCTCCCTCCCTCACTCACTCACTCCCTCCCTCCCTCACTCCCTCCATCCCTCCCTCCCTCCCTCCCTTCCTCCCTCTCTCCCTTCCTCCCTCCCTCCCTCCCTCCCTCCATCCTCCCTCTCCCTTCCTCGCTCCATATCTATCTACCTATCTATATATATATACATATATATATATATATATATATATATATATATATATATGTATGTACGTATATTGTGTATACTTTATCACTGATCTGACATTGTTTAACAGTTTGTGTAAGTATAATAAATAATAAGTCTGTCGTTTTACACTTGAAATCATGGATTATTTCTTCTCCAACCGGTCAACCCAACGCCACCTTCTAACTATACGCTGCGTATGTTGTTACGAAATCAGTTCACTGCTTACCTGACGTTTTTCGTCTTTATTCATATCCACCCAAGACGCCTTTTAATCCGTCGTTCACCAGCGCCGCCATATCTATTGATAGCGACGTAGACGTGACTCATGACCACTGGGAAGAGTCCAGTTGTGGCGTTGGATTTATATCTGTCTCATGTGCGTGTGCGGGTGAGTGTGCAGTCGTGGTGCTACAGTTATATTGGACACGGTGATACTAAACACTAGTAAGCGATACACATTGCCGTGTGTATTTTCATTGTAAGCAGTGTTTACTATCTGACACTCACGTAGTTACGGTAATATTTAGTTATATGCACAAGCACATTAGTCCATATGTCTTTCCTAACGCAGAGCGCTGTAAGAGTGTATTTGGTCGATGTCCGCAAAAAGAATTCAAATAATGTAAATACAGACGAGTGGTCATATTCAAACAAGACATCTCACTACACCATTACACAGTATTGTGGCAATCTCTCTATCTATCTGTCTGTCTTCTGTCTGTCTGTCTGTCTGTCTGTCTGTCTGTCTGTCTGTCTGTCTGTCTATCTGTCTGTCTGTCTGTCTGTCTATGTTTATCTATAAATATCTTCTTCTTTCGCTGTCAGTCGCGGTTGCGATTACGACTGTTCGCTTGGTGCCATGCGTAGGAGTCCTCTGCAGGTCGGTCGGTCCTGGGCAAGGAAAAATCAAATCAAATCAAATCAAATTTATTGTAACATTTCATCATCTTGAATAAAAAGTAACGCCTTTATTTTGTTCCGAAATTCTCCTAAATTGTTGTTGCAACTATTTCGATTTTTAATCATTCTTTTAGTGGCAAAGACTCAAAAAGATTACTTTTGGTTCCCTTTAAGGAATCTCACGTAATTGTGCCCTGTAATTCCAGGGAGGCGAGTTAGTGATCTATCATTCCACCTAGTGTATGTCATCCACCCAGACACACAATGTTTTGACCATCATCAAATCAATCAGAAGTGAATAATTGCTGTGTAAACGCGATAGAACATTGAAACGTGTTCATTTATAACTCATAAATAATCCAAATATGCCAGCAAATTATTTACGTTGACTGAAGCGGTACTTGATTCAATGGAAAGAAACATTCAATATTTACTGGATATATAATTATTATAACCCCACGCCGGTGTGCCGCATATCTCGGTTGTCCAGGCAGTGACAGTCACTTGTCAAGTATGCCTAGTTTGTCGACCATTAATAGGGAATGCTAATGCTTCATGCAAACACATGCACGTATTATACGCGAATATTTCAAAGAGTGAACCATAGCGGAGCTGTGCCCGAGTATAATGGCGTTCCCCGCATCAATCTCGTGTCGGCAGACATTAACACCCGCCGCGCTCGGTGACGATGCAGGATGTCACTTTTTTATTCGCCGTCTGTGCCGAGCCTCTGCTGCCGTGTATTGCGGGCGTGCCGTTCTGTCGGTTCATGTTGATTTAGCTATGAATCTCATCGACTCGAAGACCACAGTAAGGGCGATATGAAGTCCGCGCACGCCCGTTGTGACGGCGGTGGGTAGGAGGTTCTGCTAAAGGAAGTCTGCTACGTTTTCTTTGCGACACTGAACATAAAGTATGTCAAGTGACACCACCACGTCCAGTGATGACGACACGCTCAACAATGGGACACCCGATATAAGTACAGACAACAGTGAAGAAGACGAGGACACCGAAGAAGAACGGAAGAAGAAAGCCTTGGAAGAAGACGACGACACAGAAAAGGTAAGGCATTCATTACTACTAGCAAAAATAGATAAGCGAGCGAAAAATGAACAACTCAGAACACGTATAAAACATGAAATTCTACGGTCGTTAGCACCCTCACGGCTCGTCCTGTCCCGACGACCTTGGTATCATTTGAAAGGATGCACTTTTTGTTATTCTAGCGACATCTAGATTTCCCGGTAACCGTTCAAAGAACACCGATAAATGGACCTACAATCATGCCGTTTTCGGTGTTCTGTACGGTTCCGAACGATGTTGGCGGCGGGTACTCGGTACACTAACCTTCCGATTGCGGCGCTGTTTTCCTCATTTGCATAGGTTCAGACATGCGCACTTCACCATTTCTTGATTTCATGTTATAAGCTCCACCCACTTTTAAACCGCGGCGAAACTAATGTGCTTTGATCGCAGCGAAACCGATATATCTCTACGTCGGCGTGACGTCACAATAAAGTACGCCACACAATTCGTTGCGTTGGTTGGTTGATATACGTGATTGTGACGTCACGCCTACTTCACGTATGTCATTTTAGCAGCCGTTTGAAAGTGGGTTAACTTATACCATGAAATCAGATAGTGGTGCCTCAATCGGTAGATTGGTGAACTGTGTCGACGAAACAACATGGTTCGCAGTGTCTAAGACACCGGAACGGGCCCGGTTGTAGGTCCGTTTTCGGTTAATTTTAGGAATGATTATCAGGAAACCATTTATATGTTTGAATAGCAGAACGCTTAAACTTTCAAATGGCATCAATATTGTTGGGATCCGACGAACCGTATTGGTACTAGCAATCATTAAAAAGGCATTTTTGGAACGTGTTTGACAGTTGTTCATTTTTCGCTCGCTTATCTATTTTTGCTACTAGTAATTCTACCGTTGTCGGTGCCACTGCTTCTGAGTTATGTACATTCTGTTGCAATAGCAGTGATGTATACTCGATTTATTACTTGTGTTGATGGCAAAACGTCCGGCAAATAGCGGTTAGTAAGCCAATAGCATTTCTATCGATTTTTTTTTTCGCCCGCGAAAAAACACCAAACTCCGGTAGGCGTTTCTAATTACACTACGCAAAGACAGAGAGAAATGGCGTGTGCAGCAGCACAATCTAAAACAAAGTTAATTTCACATACACAGTGAGAATGTGTGATACAACATACCTCTGATAACGAACGATCACATTCCATTCCATACAACCCATGTAATTCTAACAATAATGTTGCTTTTTGTTTAAAGGTTTTTTTTTGTTTACATCGAGAAAAAACATCACATCTTTAAGGTGTATACAGTTCTTAGGGTCAGACCACAATGGCGATGTGTCTGGCCGTAGGAGGAGTTCCCATCTAAACCGCTTGACCAGAAGTTGATCAGGGAGTCTTTGTCCGTCCTCGCAAGAATTGGCTCGGGTTTGGCGCATGCGTACGTGCGACTGGACGTTCGCGACAGGTACGTAGCTGAGACAAACGTCCACAGGTAATACAGACGGTGACAACCACACTGACTATTGTTATCTTGTTGTTGTTGTTGCTGCTGCTGCTGCTGCTGCTGCTGCTGCTGCTGCTGCTGCTGCTGCTGCTGCTGCTGCTGCTGCTGCTGCTGCTGCTGCTGCTGCTGCTGCTGCTGCTGTAATAAGGGTGTGACAGTTGTACGTAATATGAACTGGATGCGTTCGGGCGGTGGGCCTCTACAATAGAGCCACTGAATACTATTAGTGTATTAAAACGACAATAATAATTATTAACAATGTGTAACAATAATATAATGGCGCACTCTCTGGCCCCCACTGCAGACAGCTAACTGACATCTCCCTCGTGGCCGGCTACATCCACCTGCGCTTCCTCGACCTCTCCGAGAACAACCTGAAGGACGTGTCCCCGCTGTCCTCGCTCGCCGCCCTCCTCTGGCTCGCTGTCGACCACAACGCGCTGTCGGCCGTCGACATCGACGAGCTGCCCCACCTACAGACGGCCTCCTTCAAAGACAACCGCCTCACGTCACTTGCCGACATCTCTCACCCCACCCTCGACACACTCAGTCTCGCTGGTCAGTCTTTCACCCCACCCTCGACACATTCAGTCTCACACCCACCTCAACACACTCAGTCACACCCCCACCCTCAACACACTCAGGCTCACACCCCACCCTCGACACACTTAGTCTCACACCCCACTCTCGACACATTCAGTCTCACACCCACACTCGACGCTCTCAGTCTCACACCCCACCTTCGACACACTCAGTATCACACCCCACCCTCAACACACTCAGTCTTACACCCCACCCTCGACACACTCAGTCTCACACCCCACCATCGACACACTGAGTCGCACACCCCACCCTCGACACACTCAGTCTCACACCCCACCCTCGACGCACTCAGTCTCACACCCACCCTCGACACATTCAGTCTCACACCCCACCCTCGACACACTCAGTCTCACACCCCACCCTCGATACACTCAGTCTCACACCCTACCCTCAACACACTCAGCCTCACACCCCTCCCTCGACACACTCAGTCTCACACCCTACCCTCGATACACTCAGTCTCACACCCCACCCTCGATACACTCAGTCTCACACCCTACCCTCGACACACTCAGCCTCACACCCCTCCCTCGACACCTCGACACACTCAGTCTCACACACCACCATCTACATACTCAGTCTCACACCCCACCCTCAACACACTCAGGCTCACACCCCACCCTCAACACACTCAGGCTCACACCCCACCCTCGACACACTCAGTCTCACACCCCACCCTCGACACACTCAGTCTCACACCCCACCCTCGATACACTCAGTCTCACACCCTACCCTCGACACACTCAGCCTCACACCCCTCCCTCGATACACTCAGTCTCACACACCACCATCTACATACTCAGTCTCACACCCCTCCCTCAACACACTCAGCCTCACACCCCTCCCTCGACACACTCAGTCTCACACCCCACCCTCGATACACTCAGTCTCACACCCTACCCTCGACACACTCAGTCTCACACCCCACCCTCGATACACTCAGCCTCACACCCCTCCCTCGACACACTCAGTCTCACACACCACCATCTACATACTCAGTCTCACACCCCACCTGATCGTTTCTATGTTTTCGCGTCTGTAGTGAACGTGCACGTTGAAATGTGCATCATTTGTTAAATAAATGTCATCTATTATAGTCACAGAATAATAATTCGAAATACATTGATGCCGCTAGTTAATTTGCCTACAGCCAATCAGATCGAGCGGCTGGACTGGGCGGATGTGAGCCGTCTACAGGCGCTCAGGGTACTCGACTTGAAGGACAATAGACTGACCAGTACGGACGGGCTACTTCCGCCAAACCTTGAAGAATTATACCTGGTCAGTGTCTATGCAACCGCCAACCGTTTAGCATGAGAGCCAAATTATGATCTGTTCACTCGCAGTATTTATCGATAGGAATAGTAAATGGCCTATTAGCAAACACAAACAAACGGCGATCCTAATATTATAGATCTTCTCGAGAAATTATATATCACTTTTATTGATTTTGATGTTCCTGAGTTGTGACTTGATCGATGTCTTGTAATGGTGTTAAGTGCACTGATTCATCATATATGCATTATGAATTAATGTACTCTAGGGAACGCGTGGGATAATTAGTTAGCAAAACGTTTTTATAATACATAATTCCTGTAGCTATTTAATTTTGTTATAGATTTATTATTTATTACACCAATAATTATTTGTCAATGTAGTTGTTTCTACCGATTAAGATGCCCTTCTGTGAAAATTACAAAAAAAATTGTAATTGATCTGACGTGATTTGTGTTATTTACGTTGACTTTATTTGTTTTTAGTATATCGTATTAAATAATTAAATGCTAAGAACATTATGAAAAAAGTTAATATTATGTTTGCAGGCTGGGAATGGCTTGACCAGCGTCGTTGGGCTGGAGACGCTCTCCAAACTTCGGATCGTACATCTGCGGGGTAACCACATCACGTGTCTTGAAGGATTCCCGAAACTACAAGCTCTCGAATATCTCAATCTGAGGTGAGTGTGTCAACGCACCTATGTGCATGTCTCACTGATAGAACGCAGTTCGTGTCAGTGTCACAGGATTATTGTCTGTATCTTTTGCAGGGCTAACGACATCTCGGATATCAATCAACTTAGTCATCTGGGTCATCTGCAGAGATTGCGAGTGCTTGTTCTGAAAGGTAGTTGTGTTGTCTTTGTTGTGTAGCAGTTGATGGTAGTACGACTACGCCTAAATGTATCATGGTTTACATTATATTTAAAATGTTTCATCAATGGAATACTAGTTAGCCTATGCACGCACGCACGCCAAGACACACACGCACGCACACACACATACACACACACGCACGCACGCACGCCCAGACACACGCACGCACACATACACACACATACACACACATACAGACACACACACACACGCACACACGCACACACGCACGCACGCACGCACACACGCACACACGCACACACGCACACACGCACACACGCACACGCACACACACACACAATCAGCATTATTGCTTTTGCCAATCTCGAGGCTAAATCCGTTGTTTGTGACACGTGAAGTGTTGCCGGCCGATGAAGCCAACAGTAGCATCTGTTGTACAGAAAACACACTCGCCAAGCTCGACGACTACCGCGTCCAGGTGATAGCGCAACTTATCGACATCGCCCTCCTGCGGCGACTTGACAAGGACACGTGCACGAACGTGGAGAGACGTGACGCACGCGCCTGGCTGCAGGAGATGGCGGACGACGCAGCGGAAGAGGAAGAGGAGGAAGAGGAGGTTGAAGATGAGCAGGTACGGCCGTCATATATTTACTCAACAATAGCGTAGCCACGCATGTGCACACAGTATTGCGCTCATCAGTGCAACCTTGTCCAAGTCGAGAACTTCGGAAACAAGTTGGACACTATGCACCTGAATGGCTCTCGTGAATGTAGTTGTTTTAGATCATCACCACTTGTTCATCAAAGAAGCGTAGTCCTACTTCACGAGCTAAACCAGGTTAGTTACATGTACGGAATTCACCAGTATATGTAGCGCCACGTGGAAGCTCCACATGGTAACTTCACACGTTAACTCTACATGATAACTCCACATGGTAGCTCTACAGGGTAGCTCTTCAAAACGGCAGCCCCATGTAGTAATCATATGGTATCTCCACTCGGCAGCTCCACATGGTAGCTCTACTTGGTAGACCAATATGGTAGCTTCATACGGCTGTATCATCAGCTGTTGATTTACTCATTCTGTTCCACTTACAACACATAATATTATTGTTAACTATTTAGATGTTTCTAAACTTTTAATTCAGTATGCATCGCCATGACTACCTGTCGTCTCCGTTTCCTCGCTAATCAGTGGTATTGTTTTGCTACCTGGTGAAAACGTTAAATCACGTCACATATTTTAAAAGACCGGGAATATATATATATATATTCTTATCTTCTTCTACGTTCTTCGAATCCTCTTGTTGCAGTTTCAACCTTTTGAACACGTTCGCTTAATCCACATTGTTCTAGTTCACTCAGCTGTTACAATGAGTACCTGGCTATAGACAGTGGTGGATATCTGAGTACGAATAGTCTTCGCGCGGTAAAGGGAGTAGAGCGCTTTGAGCATTCTAAGGACTGGATATTACGGTATATAGGAACTCACCTTTACCTTTACATGAAGCTAGAGTTATATCATGCTTGGTCTCATAATATATTTGACTTGCTAAGTTGGCCTTAGCAAGTCATCGTTGATTCAAATAATGCCGACGATGCTTGTTTTCAGGAATTGGTGTTTGACTCTACGGCAGACACGGATGAGACGGAAGAAGACACATAGCGGCCGCAAACACGTATGGTTGTATATGCATCTTCGCTGTAGTCCAGGAAACACATTGTTAAACTGTTCACAGAATATTAAAAGAGAACATACAAAACCATCGCCACGCGTTTATTACACAAAACAGAACAATAACACGCGATTTCGTACACATGAATATATTAAGTATATATATTAACACAATATGTCAATAGTATACATTATATAATACGTGGAAAATGACAACTGGACAGAAATGAGGGCGAACGTGAATAGTTGACCAACAAACCGTGCATTCGCATCACAACATTCCGTCGTTGTTTCAACACCGCAAATACAAATCAACTCGGTGGGAGAATACACGTTTAACAAGGTACAGGCGCTTGTAATGAGAGAGAACTCACAGCTTAATCATGGGTGCAAACAATCGGAAAAGGCACGGATATTGCCTAACGTCAATTGACGAAACACATGCGTGTAGAGAATGGGTAACGGCAAGCAAGATTAATTTAAACTATATATTCCTTTTTGGGTTTAGTTATTTGTTATCTATTTTCATTCAGATATACTTTATGTGACAATTTTCCAATGAGATGGATTTTAACTATGCATTAACTAGTTCACAGTGTGATATTTCGTTGGCACTTAGGACTATAACTGTACATGAAATAGGAAGTAGCATGATTCGAAACATATCGTCGTATGAAGGTAAGTATTAATATACAAATAACACTACACCAGTCATGCATTGGCACTTTGTAATATAGTTAGTCCTCAATCAGTGTAAACAACGAACAGTAAACACCATACACGTGCAGTACGTGACACAAACGTTACATCGCACTGTTCGTATCTTAATCAGTGTAAACAACGAACAGTAAACACCATACACGTGCAGTACGTGACACAAACGTTATATCGCACTGTTCGTATCTTAATCAGTGTAAACAACGAACAGTAAACACCATACACGTGCAGTACGTGACACAAACGTTATATCGCACTGTTCGTATCTTAATCAGTGTAAACAACGAACAGTAAACACCATACACGTGCAGTACGTGACACAAACGTTATATCGCACTGTTCGTATATCGTAGTGTCATCGTCACTGACGCGGTCGTTCTTGTCGAAGGTCAAGGTACGTTTTCGACATCCGCGCTGAGAACCTACTCACTGAAAAAATACGTATGCATATAAAATAAACCACAATTGTTAAGTTGCAATTAACAGTCATATCATTTAAATTCTCAGTTTTAGAGATGCACAGTGTACATTCAAAATGTTTCTCAACGAGCGTGTCAGCGTGATTAATTGTCATATTTACCGGTACTCGTAAATGTGCACCTACACTCATCAACGCGCTCGGCATACACACTCATGCACGCACAAACACTCACATGCACGCACGCACGGACTCACCTACCCACACATACACACACACACACTCGCACGCGCATCCACACGCATGCACACACACACGCGCGCGCGCCTTTCTCTCTATGGTCAATAGGATCACCATATAAAAGTACCTTCTTCACTGGTTTGTCGTCGTCGTCTTCCGATGATGATTCTTCTGATTCCTGCAATTATAAGTTTATTCAATGTCATATGTCGAGTTGTTGTCGACATAACAATTTAAGGCCGATTTATACGAGCGATGTGTATCCCGTTTTACTGGGCAATATAGCATCGCATGATAAAGCGCAGTTAAATTACGAGTGATGGAATACGAGAATTATGTCTCGATACTGCAACCTAGATATTGACTGGCGCCTCTCTCGATTTAAGTTTTGTCGACATTTCACGAAAGGCGTCCCTATTGTTAATCGCTGAGTGGCCACTTGGTCAAAATCGTGGCAACTATTGGCGGACTAACACCAATGCTATCTCCGACACTATCGCACAAATTGGCTAAATTAATCAAGTCGTATTTACGGAGAGCGAAGAGAATGGGGGAGAACAGCTAGCAAAGAAAGCAGATGGCAGAAAGTGGAGGGGAAAAGGAGGCGAGGAAGACCTAGACTACGATGGGAGGACTGCGTAAAGAGAGACTTGGAAGGATTGGGAGAGGAGTGGAGAATGAGAACAAAAGATAGAGTGGAATGGAGACAGTTGGTAGAGAAAGTAGTGCAAGATAAATGAGGAAAAAGGAGAGGAAAAAATAAAACTGAAATCGAGGAACGGAACCAAGGCCAGCATCACCCTAACGACCGGGAACGAAGGCCAGCCTCACCCTGACGACAGAAAACCAAGGCCAGCCTCACCCTGACGACAGGGAACCAAGGCCAGCCTCACCCTGACGACAGGGAATCAGGAGGAAAACAACAACATTTACACGAGCGATTCTTCCATCGAAATGTCAACGCGACAACGCGTCAACACGGTAGCGGACAAATTGTACAATTAATTGCTTGTGTATACATGTCTTTTCTTTACGCTTGTAAAACTGCTTTACGACGTCATTAGTTCAACTGCCCTGGGCAACTTAAAACATGATATTGACAATACAGTCTTTGGAGAAGCGACGTATTATAAAAGCAAATATTCGATGAACAAGCACATTTATTCATATTACTTTGATTTACTTACGGAATCAGATTCTTCTTCTGACGATTCCTCTTCTGATGAAGATTCATCTTTGGATTGTTCCTTAAATGAAATAAATTGACGTTTGTGAAGTGACACTATATTCCAAACCTTCTTAGAGAAATATTATGAATACATCCGGGAAATCAAAGTGCGGCGACGTCAAAAGATGACGTAAGAAATAGCTATCGAGGAGAAGAGAAGAGTCAACAACAGCTCATCAGGCAAGATACTGAAAATATGAGCTGGATTTGGTTAAAGGACACCGCACCGCAACAAGACAATGCGAATGTTACACCTGGGAGTTCAATCCAAATCCTGCGAAATCAACAGCGTGAACGAATGACGTCACCACACAAGCCACACAGTTAACACAATAAATGTAGTGTTTGGTCATTTATACAGTGTACTTGACTTTATACAAAACGTTCACATAGTTCCGTTGCGATAATACTAAAGCATGTACAAGACATCACAGGTCTTTATGTTTACATTATAGTTCATAATAAAAACAATTATTTCGTATTGGTATTATATAATATTTATACTCACGTCTAAATATCAGTATATTTATTGTAACAAAATCATATAATTGCACCTTCTTTACTTCCTTGTCGTCCGTCTTCTTTGCCTCTTTAGATTCATCTTCTGACTCCGAATCTGATTCCTCTTCTGATGACGATTCTGACTCAGACTCTGACTTTTTGGCTGCGTTCCCTTTGTCGTCCTTCTTAACTGCAGTTTTTGTATCCGCCTGAATATCACATCAACATATCAATCGTTATTTTCACTTCGGAATTATATCTGGTAAAGACAGCAGTAGACTCAACGCCGCAAAGAATCAAAGAAATAAAACATCGACAAATGATTAACATCAGACAGATACACAATGCACAACTGCACGAATTAGAATATGACACGGTTTGAATAACAGCACCGCTGCAGCAACATATGTTTTGTTTTAACATGTGTTCATGGGTGTGTTGCAGAATGAACATATAGTTCGCTGAAGATAGATCCCCTCTCCGCGGAAACATACAGGGTACATGTGGTTGAAATAACTTAAAGCTCGAAATTGAAAAGCCATTGTCATCATAAAAGCTTATGAAACGTTGACTAAAACATAACACTAGTTAGACTACTTTCTTTAAAGGTCATCTCCAATACATTAATGTAAATTGCCTCTTTACATTTAACAACATAACTTGATAGCGCACGGCTACTCTTCGCGTTCTTCAAACCCAAACCACTTGCCAGTGTCCAACCGAGTGATATAACGAGTGGCGAAACAACATTACACACATTTTGAAACAAATCAAATGTCGTGATCGATTTTTGCTTGGAGTACAAGAAGTTTACCTTTCAACGAAAATTATCGCTTATTTTGATAAACCCAGCTAAGACCAGTCGCACCAACAGGACAGTCTGAATGGTCGAGGATAATCCCGGAACAAACTGCCCTGCATGGCATTTCGGGAAATAATAACTCTCTTGGCACTTTGCGCCAGCATTTGTAGCATACAGCAGTGAATTCCAACATTCGACTATGTTCTTCAATCATAAGTATTCCATTTACGGACATTAGCTGTGTTACTGTTTACTGTTTACTAGGAACTAAATCAAGCATGCTAGTGGTTGTAGGAATGAATAGCAACGGTCACGTGCATAGGCCTTCATACCGAAAATAATACACATTTATGCGAACTGAGTTAGGTAGCTGGATTGCAAGAAATACTCTAGAACCTTCTTCGTGTCTTCCTCTTCGCTGCTGTCGGATTCCTCTTCTGACGAAGATTCGTCTTCCGATTCTGACTCTGAACTTGACTTTTCCTTTTTGCTAGAATCAACCTACGTTATCGAAAAGGAACGCGACGAAAGGGTCATGCGAAGGTAATATCAGAGCATACAAGCATGGTCTTAACACTAATGTGCATCATATAAAAATATGTGTTTAAAATACAGAATTGTCTATAGCAGTTCCCTTAAAGGGAAACAAAAGGTAATTGTTTGGGTTTTGGGCATTTAAAAGTGTTAATAAAAACTAACCATTTGCAATTACAAGTAAAAATACTATACCAGTAGTTTACTTGAAAAGACACACAAAGTGAGTTGTATTAACACGGTCATTTTCTAAGAAAGGCTAACGTCACGAGTTTCTACTGTTCCAAATCACTGACCTGGGAATGCTAGTCTAGATTATGACGCACAATAAACACAAATATTGTGGGAAAACGTTTGTTTGCATTTGTAATGAAATGTTCTCAGCTGATTATGCCACTTTCAATCATGTAAGTTGTTATTATGTATATTGTAAGCTGTTAACATCCACATTTCCATAGTCATTACAGAAGTTTACAACGTTAGTAATCGCCAAATTTGCATTTTCGCTATAACTTGTAAAAACGGTTACGTCCGCACGGTGCACCGTATGACGTTATAATTGTCGTTTATGCATACACAAGGGTAACTCAGCGTTTGAATAGAGGGGAATACGAGAAACCAATAAATGAGTCCAACTATTCGTATACATGTTCAGCAAAACTAGGAACTTGGCGCGTCATAACCGACGTCACAGCTCGGCGTTTATTGGTCAATTTACTGCGCCCTGGGCAAGATGTCAGTCTCCATGATATCGGACATTTTATTACGATCTTCCACTTTGAGACTGCATTCTGAGTTAATCACTACCGTGACAATGTTGATTGTATTTGCAAATGGTTAGTTTGTGTTAGATGCATAACACCAACATGTTGTCTTCTGTTTCCATATAAGTTTAAGTCTACTATAATGGTCGCGTATAGGAAATAGGTGGCACTATAGACAAAACATATTCACACGACATCTAAGTACGTATGGCGAGGTTGTCATGCATAAGAAGGAACAACACAATAACACAATATTTAAACACGGACAAATATAAGCCTATATCCTATTTTCGAAATAATGACGCCAACTTCTTTTGGATTTTCCTTGGCATCTTCTACCTTAGCGGTTGTGTCCCCTGACTTAGTAGTTTTGTCTTCCTCTGATCCATTTGAATCATCCTCGGACGAAGAATCCTCTTCGGATTCAGACTCTTTCTTTTCGCTAGATGTACCCTGGGTTAGCAAGAAAGCGTGCAACATGAAGGCTGGAGGCATGCTGCCACGGTAAGCGGTCGCCACGCGAGCTCTACTAACAACGTATCATTTACGTCTAATGTATCTACAGAAGACAACAAATCCAGTATACTGATTTTCATGGTGAAATAGTGTGTGCTTATAGTGAATTGGTGCGAAACAAAACTATTTACGACACGATTAGAGGGGATAGTATATTAACATGCGCTAGTTAATCTTAATAATAGTGGTTAGTCAATATTACATAGGTCAACTAACCTAAATAATATTTAGTACAGCAGTATCTAAGTTAGCATGTCATTTCGGGAAAGACGACTAGTCTACAACACATGGACATAGAGTGACTACTCCCACGATAAAAATGAAAAAAATAAACATTACATTGCAGCATATAACAGACGGATACACTGAAAGTAATAAATATCACAGTATCAGTGGTTTCTGGAAAGAATCAGCCGCGCGCAGGCATAGGCAGCTGTACCTTCGTTTTGTCTTCTTTTTTCTCGTCTTCCTCTGATGACGATTCCTCTTCGGATTCGGACTCGGATTCGGACTCGGACTCCTCCTTGGTTTCCTTCTTTGCTTCAGACTGAAACATTAACTTCAAGTTACTCAGCCATTACTCATTAAGTTTACAACAACTACAACTTTGTGTTCATAAAACTAAACTTAACATTGCAAACGTGCCTTTTCTGTAGCTGCTCCAAAAATCTGGAATCAACTCCCCGTCACTATAGCTACCTTTTGTAAAAATCTCAAGACTTTTGAAATCGCATTCCCACCCTAACCTTCGGCAGCTCCTTGATCTAACGATGACTCTTGCTTGTTTCTGTTAACGATTTTGCCCAATGGTAGTAGCGCCTATGATATCAGATTCCTGGGGATATTGGCGCTATAGAAGTTTGTCATTATTATTATTATTATTACTGCTCAGGGCTTAGGGATCATATCAGAACGTCGATGTCCAATATCAGACGAAAGTACTTTCATCTGGCCTCAGCCTTCCGCCCCCCGCCCCCGCCCCTCAGACGAAAGTGTACAAACACTGATATGATGACACCAATATACAATTAACAGTATCGGTCAGAAGCGTAAAATATCGATGTCCGACGCCAGACAAAACTGCATCCGACCCCCCCACCCCCAAACGAAAATAATTTCGACTGATATCGGACACCGACGTTCTGAGATGATCGGGTTCAGGGGGGCTGGGGACACGTGCCACCCTAGAACTTTGGAATTTTGTTAGAGCGGCGCGACGGCGGAAATTTTTCAATATCACCCCCTCCTCCCGTCTTCCAATGTCACGAACGATCCGGCAACGCGCGGAGTCGTGCTGAAGGTTCGCCTCAGATCACCGAATTTGAATTTGCGTTGGCCGCCAGTGGAGATTTTTGCCCCCCCCCCCCAGACTATCCTTTCTGGATCCGCCCCTCTTCGGATATGATGTGTTATTACCTTCTCGGCCGTCTTAGCTGGTGTTTTCTTCTCTTCCTCTTCCTCTTCCTCTTCCTCTGATGAAGACTCTTCGGAGGATGAGGATTCAGAGTCTTCCTTCTTTTTGTCGTCTTCTTTTTTTGATTCCGCCTAACAGCAGACGATATTTGTATAAACGGGTAATTTCATCAACTAAGACAAGTCTTACTGAGCTGATTACCGAAAACATAGCAACTCTCGATTGGAGTTCCATTGCCATAGTAACCACTACAACACGGCCTGTATCTGTAGGGATTTACACATACTGCCAAGTAAAACATTCGAATTTTAACAAAAAATTGCATATATGTAAACTATGTTTATTCAGTATAGTAGCATGTGTCAACAATGTCGAAATACCAATCTCGTGGACCATTGGTCTAATTTTGATTCAACTGCATTCTATGAGTTACGAAAACTAGTACAGATTATGAACTAGCCGTATGTATATGTTATCTTAGGTTACCTTCGTGTCTTTCTTTGTTTCCTTCTCCGACTCCTCTTCAGAAGAACTCTCTTCTTCTGACGAGGATTCCTCAGATTCAGATTCTTCCGCCTTCTTCTTCACCTCGTCCTGTAAACAATCTACCACCAGTCACTCGACTTGTCATCAAATCTCTCATTCCCCTACTTTATCGACATCGTCAGTTCATAATAATAATAATAATAATAATAATAATAATACACTAGCATATACCCACAAACAATTCGTTTACATTGATGACATCAAGTGAATTGATTACTAACAACTCGGTTCTCTCGGTTACGAGACAAACCCTCCACAAAAAGCAGAGAAAACGTATAAAAAACGTGTAAGTAAATACTGTAACTCTGAACAAATATTGGTGTGTTGTTTGGAATACATCGCCAATTGGTACATCAGTCGTCAAAGGTCCACGAAAGCGACTGGATGTAGAAAAAGGCGTGTGAACCTTGTTGTCCCGGAGGTGATGCACTTAGCTTATTAATGCATACATACACACACATGCACCACACACACATACGCACGCACGCACGCACGCACGCACGCACTCTCTCTCTCTCTCTCTCTCTCTCACACACACACACACACACACACACACACACACACACACACACACACACACACACACACACACACACACACACACACACACACACACAAACACACACACACACACACACACACACACACACACACACATACATGCAGTGATTTTCACCTCTTCGTAATCCAGGACGTCCCTTTATAAGCTTTTTCTTTTTTTGTATTGCCAAAAAAGTAACAGCAACTTTTACGTCATCCAAATAAGCGGTCGAACAATAACATTCCACAGACACGTACGAATTAAGTCTTTTCTCTAAAATACATTTAATATTACTGTAATGTCATTGGCATCATTCAAGGAAAATAATACTGTTATCGTAGCACATTAACACGTGCCTTTTTGTCAACTTCTTTTTTCTTTTTGTCGTCTTCCTCTGACGAAGATTCTTCTTCCGACGAAGATTCTTCTTCCGAAGAAGATTCTTTCTTTGTATCATCTTTCTTCTCTTCCTTCTGTTCACAGAAAAAAGGAAAACATACTGAAATGTTTAACTATTGCCTGGCATGTACGATCTCAAGTATGCGCAATGAGTATTTAATTATAAATCACTCACTAATTAATACACGTTTATTTATAACATAACAACACATACATGAATGCAAATATATATCAATAATAACAGTAATAATAATAGCAATAATAACGTTATTATACTCGAGCTTGCGGTAAGTAAATGAGGGTAAATCAGTTCGTTCCTTAACGGTTCTGAAATTAAAATGTAGTGTGCATGTAATACGTAATACGTAACCTAACAATTGACCTATCCATCACGTGACCTGTTGTCTAGCAAAACCTCCGTCAAGCCATCAGAAAACACGTGGTTGGTTTGGACATTCCGTCATATATATTGTTGAAATTCTGTTCACAAAAGTGTTTCTGTATGACAAAAACACGAGGCAAAGTTTTAACAGTGACAGTTCTGTAGGAATGTTTGATTTAGGCAAAGGCAGAGCTTGACGGAGGTCACGGGCAAAAATTCGATTGTGACGTAGGCAAACCGCGTTGTACTGGTTACAGCAATTGCAGGATCCACGTGCGCGCGGCAAAAACTGGGCAAAAAGGGGAAATGGCTCCTGCGTCACAGACTTGGCATCATGGAGTAGACGCAAACACTATAATGCTTATGTCTATCCTCATGCTAGTAGTATAGCAATATGAATATATTTGACAATTCTACACTATTCACGACGGCCTATCGATTGACGTAAACACATTCTCTCCGACCTTCGTTATTTTGAACAAACAACGAGTATACGCGAACGCGTTATATCTTGTTTATTGTACGATGCTCAGTGTTTTCTAACATTTTGTAAATATTACTTTCACGACTGTCTTATATCCCTTTCACATAGTGAAGGTAATTTTTGCTAGTAATGCTAATAATAATAATAATAATAATGTATTCAACAAAATAGAAACGGTGTCAGTAATGAGGGCTATTTATGGTGTTAAGTCATTGTTTGTTATGCTAATTACCCGACATGTACAGTTTACAATAATTACAAAAAGTATTTGGGCTCTGTAGCGAAGTCAATACATAGAACGCCTAAATAATTACCATATCAATATCATTAAACAAATACATAATAATGTATGATTAAATAACTACAACACGATGCAGTATCAAACTGGATTTGCAACGTTCAAAAAGTATTAAACTACGATTAACACTTAACAACCACCTGTTTGGCGTCTTCCTTTTTCGTGTCTTCCTTTATCGTTTCTTTCTTTTCCTCCTCGCCTCCGAAGATTCCTCTCGCTGCTTTCTTCCGAGGAAGATTCTTCTTCCGATGAAGATTCTTCTTTTTTTATCTGACAGATTAAAAATGACTAAGATTAGTATTACATAAGTGTATTTCTCTTGTAAAAAGATGTTTCAACAATTTACAGGCCGCTGAATTTCGACAGTATAAACTCAAATGTTATCAATGGTATTGTGAAATTATTCTTTTACGTTTTAGTGTCTACTTTTTTCTCCACTTCTTTTGTTTTCTTTGCAGCCTCATCTTCACTTTCTTCTTCCGAAGATCCTCCTCTGACGATTCTTCTTCTGACGATGATTCCTCCTCCTTTTCTTGACCACGTCCTTTTTCGCCTCCACTTTCTTTTCTTCTTTTTTTATTTCCTTCTTCTCGTCTTCCTCGCTTGAAGACTCTTCCTCACTCGATTCCTCCTCCTCGCTACTGGACGCCTCCTGAAAGCCAGTAGCACGTGTTCACGTCATAGCATATTCATTATATATCCGGCAGCAACAGTAACTGATTCTTATAACGTTACCAGTAAAAACTAGTATTGTGTTAGAACATAGCTATCATCTCTAAGTGTGAAATTACGCAAACATTAGCAAACCGATCGGCATCTTAATCAACATAGCAAAATTACCAAAAAATCCAGATTAATTTAATTGCTAACGAATAGAAGCCGGGAAGCTATGAGTGGTGGGAATAGAAGGTACAGCCTAAAGGGAAATGGGGCACAGCAACCCAATGCGGGAGGTGGACACATAATTTGCAGGTTTAGGTGACGGTCCCGTGTCTGAAAAAGGCCTGGTTTCAAACACTTGGGAAACCGCGATACGCCAGCAAATCATCAGGTACACTCAAAGCGGCTGAACACTCCGAGTTGGCGCTGGTGCATGAACAACAGGCAAGGGTCGGCAAAGACAAACCTACCAAGTGTCAACGTTGGTAATCAGAAAATTAAGTCATCTTGCCGCCTGAAACATTGGCTAACGTACACCACAACGTATCACAAATATGAATATATTGATATTAAAAGCGTACACGAACACACATACGCACACACGCACAAACGCGCATTTACACACATACCCGCGAGCACGCGCGCGCACGCACGCACGCACACACGCACGCACAATTGAACATAATAGATTAACGTAACTACATCGACTACATTTAACCGTATTGATAAGTTGACTATATCGATTACATCTAACATCTACTACTACATTGGATTACATCAACTACATTTAACTACATCGACTACATTTAATGATATCAACTAAATTTGGCTACACTGACTACATTTAACAATAGTAGTATCGACTACATTTCACTATGTCAACAATACTTAACTACACCGACTACATTTGACTACATCGCCATGAACCAACTCTTGCATGGTGCATTCAACATCCAACTGCTTGTTCTCGTGGACAGGTATAGCGGCCAATCGCGACCCGTCCAGTTGTCATCGTGGATGTACGTTTGATTAAACGTAGAATTGTAGGTTGCTCAATTGTTGTAGGAATGTGTACGTTCCTACTTACGCACATTCAAGCTGCTACGTACGCCCCAGATTTGTTAGAATGAGCGTGTCTAAAGCAATTCTTAACACCGTTGAAGAATGAGTGTTTACGTAGTAAGGCTTACGCGTGTACACGTCTTACAACTCTGTGTGGACGTGCAGGTGAACTACATACAGCTGAAACATCAAACAAGGCCATACACCATACCTAGTACCTGTCTGACACAAATCACTCAGTGCCACATCAACGTAAACTCACAAGGCCGCAACGTCAAAAGACGTCGGTTCAACTCTATACTATACAATATTAACCGAAAACAACGATGCACCTATTTCATGCAGACAAACTAATATAATCTAATCATGAAACAGATACTGCACAACTCGCTGCAAGCCACTTCCTACGTCCAACTACTATTGCACCTTTATCGTTTTATCTTTGGTCTTCTCCACTTTCTTTTCCCCGTCCTGTTTGGTTTTGTCTTTGTGCGTTATCTTCGTTTTCTTCTTTAAAACAGAGTACAATAAATTTACGTTGTGAAAATCTTACCATAAAGAGTGGGCCTACCCGCGGTTTTCAGAAGCAAATGTGTGTGTTGTGTGTAGCCGATGTCAGACAGTTGCATGCTTCTGACTAAACAATGATATATCTAGGACCACACAGCTCAGATAGTGCAAATCTATTTGTCACAACATAAACTTGATTAATAAAACATAAATATGATATAAAACAAACACCGGTATGAGTTTAATTACTTACAATCTCAGTTTTAGTATGTCGTCTAAAGAACTGTTCTGCTCCGGAAACGTTCTTTAGCCTGTGGATCTACTATAGGCATGTAGATATACTGTTGCCTTCTCAAAATACATTCCTGTTTAAAATCACGTAACTATCTATTGCCATGCTGTTATAACGTTCGAAAACTTGTTTATTTGTGTTTTCGATCGCCTTTCAACGGTATTGGATTGCATCATTAGATTATGCACGTGGCCAACGTAGATAGATCGTCTATCACGGCGTCATACTTGTACAATACGTTGCCATTCGTAGGCCCTACTGTTTTATGAAACTGGACAGTTTAGCAGCTTGTGTGTACTATGGGGTGTATAATGCGAGAGCTTCCGTTAACGTCTACACCTACATGCGCGCAGTTGATTGTACACACGCCGTGGTACACCATCACCCAAATGGCACACGTTCGCAGAGGTACAGCAGACGACAGCTGGAACGAAGACCGAGAACAACAGGGCTGGAGAGTGACATACTTGCTTTATTCCTCTAGTGCTGTCCTTCAATTCATCTGTGCTCCGTACAAAACTTGAATACCATACGAGAAAATCACCGATGTGTCTATCAGACGTTCAGAGGCAACTGTTCAACATTGACGCCAAGCTCATTAACATCGATAAAGATACACTTTCCCGCCATCAGACTTAGGATTTAGAGGTAGCGCATGTCAGGTCAGTACTCACAAAACCGAGCCTGGACAAAACTGTCTTGAGTAACTACAGACCCGTTTCTAATCTGCCCTACTTGTCCAACAACAATATAACGTGTCATTGGCGAGATTGACAGCTCACATGTCACAGCACAATTTCAGCGAGCCCTATCAGTCTGCAGACAAGTTCAAAGACATCGCTGAGATGGCCTTTGTCGGTGTGCAGAACGACATCTTGTTCGCAAAGGACATGTGTTAGTTACCAGCAGATTCGATGTTGGAAATGCGTTGTCCACCAAATCCCGCTGACTTAGATATAACGGCTGTAGAGAGACCAGAGTTGGGCAGCCGCCTTGTCAATGGCGCTACGAAGCATAGCCCGCCCACATCGCTATGGACCTTGCTCCTCGTACAACGAGCACCGAATGGGCATACACCATACTGATCAGACGATGTCAACCGGTTAGATCGTCACGCTCCAGTGACGACACTGAGAATACCGATTGTTGCCACGGCATCTAGCGTCAACAGCACTAGCGGATGCTCTTATTAAAACTAACCTTAAAACTCACTTGGTTTCTAGAACATTCTGTACGGCGCCATGGACATTTGGACTATTGGAATGACACGTTTTACGCGTCGAGTAGTACAGCAATCACAGTCGTAGTGTAGCAATACCGGATAGTTGCGTGATTTAATCAGGACTGTATTTTGGAAAAGTTAATTAGCTAAAAGTACATCCAGAGACCAATGAACCTTTCTTGAAAGGCTCATTAGCCATTTTTAAATTAATTTATCAACAAGACAATACATTCTTGTAAGGTATTTACTATTAAGAGTTATGAGATACCATTACACAACGGTTCCGGAAAGTAGATCTGAATGCACAATAGTTTACCTCCTTTGTCTTTGTCGACTTCTTTTTCTCGTCTTTGCTCTCCTCTTCAGACTCTTCTTCCGATTCGCTCGACTCTTCCTTCTTCGGCTTTTTCTCCTTTTCTTTTTCCTTCTGGCAAACCAAACATATGTATTTGACATTGTCATTTGCTAGCATAACGTACGTCAAAGTGTGCGTTCATGTTCACAAGCGGACACACCAATACACACGCGCGCATATACACTCGCGTAAACATACACACGCACACGACCACTACGCACACATTGGATTACATTTACCTTATCTACTTTCTTTTTCGTCTTATCTGTTTCTTCTTCACTGCTTTCTTCTTCACTTTCACTTTCCGATTCCGACTCTTCTGTTTCTGATTTTGTTTTCTTCTTCTACAAGATAATTTCAATAATGTTGTAAGCGTGGGGCGCGGAGGCACAGTAACTAGAGTATCGGATTCTCAATTGAGAGAACCCGGATTCGAATCCTGTGTGTGTGTGTGTGTGTGTGTGTATGTGTGTGTGTGTGTATGTGTGTGTGTGTGTGTGCGTGTGTGTGTGTATGTGTGTGTGTGTGTGTGTGTGTGTGTGTGTGTGTGTGTGTGTGTGTGTGTGTGTGTGTGTGTGTGTGTGTGTGTGTGTGTGTGTGTGTGTGTGTGTGTATGTATGTATGTATATATGTGTATGTATGTATGTATGTATGTATGTGTATATGTATGCGCATGTGCGTATATGCAATAACTAGGAGTTTGATATCACTGCAACGTCAGTTGGTATGAACGAACCTTTCCAGCTTTGGGCTTTTCTTTCTTTTTTTCTTTTTCATCTTTCTCAGTTTCCTCCTCGCTTTCGCTTTCTTCTTCAGATTCGCTTTCACTTTCTTCAGACTCGTCTGATTCGGTTTTCTTTTTCTATCATTGTAACAGAAAATAATAAATAAAACTGTCATTCAAATTTATTTGCGTGAGTGCGTAAGTATCGTCAAACATTGTATAATGTGTAGTATATAACATACACATATACCTAAAATCTACAACATTTACTCTGCACATTTACTATGCCTTACTATGTCCTGTCATGTCAAATGTTATAATATTAGACTATTGAATAAACATGTTAAATCTATGTAGTTTAACATTTTGGAGAAATTATCTTGTCAAGAATTTAAGAAGAAAGGTTAGACCGTACGTCTGAGTGATACAATCTTGCTTACCACTTGTGTTTTCTTTCCCTTTGTTGTTGAATCCTCGCCCTCGCTTTCCTCGCTCTCTTCTTCAGACTCGCTTTCTGCTTTCTGAAATGGCGTCATCACACGAAATTGACGATGACATAACTTGCGTACGCACGCACACACGCACGCATGCACGCACGCACGCTGGAAGACACGATCGCACACAACATAGAGAGAGAGACACACACACACACACACACACACACACACACACACACACACACACACACACACACACACACACACACACACACACACACACACACACACACACACACACACACACACACACATAAGAACACATACACACATAGACAAACAGACAGACAGACATACAGGCAGGCACGCACGCACGCACACACACAGATATATATATATATACACCATACCTAGTACTACTCTCACTGACATAAACCACTCAGTGCCACATCAACGTAAACTCACAAGACCGCAACGTCAAAAGACGTCGGTTCAACTCTATACTATACAATAGTAACCGAAAACAACGATGCACCTATTTCATGCAGACAAACTAATATAATCTAATCATGAAACAGATACTGCACAACTCGCTGCAAGCCACTTCCTACGTCCAACTACTATTGCACCTTTTTCGTTTTATCTTTGGTCTTCTCCACTTTCTGTTTCCCGTCCTGTTTGGTTTTGTCTTTGTGCGTTATCTTCGTTTTCTTCTTTAAAACAGAGTACGATAAATTTACGTTGTGAAAATCTTACCATAAAGAGTGGGCCTACTACCGATTTTCAGTAGAAAATATGTGTGTTGTGTGTAGCCGATGTCAGACAGTTGCATGTTCCGGACTAAACAATGATATATCTAGGACCACAAAGCTCAGATAGTGCAAATGTATTTGTCACAATATTAACTTGATTAATACAACATATTGTGGATATACTATTGCCTTCTAAAAATACATGTTTAAAATATAACTATCTTTATTGCTATGCTATTACAACTTTCGAAAACTTTTTGACTTGTGTTTCCGACCGCCTTTCACGCGAGAGTCAACAGTATTGGATTGCTTCACTAGATTCTGTACGTGGCCAACATAGACATATCGTCTATCACGGCGCCATACTTGTACACACACACACACACACACACACACACACACACACACACACACACACACACACACACACACACACACACACACACACACACGCACACACATACACACGCACACACACACGCACGCACGCACACGCGCGCGCGCACACACACACACACACACGCACACACACACATACACATACACACGCACACACACGCACGCACGCACACGCGCGCGCGCACACACATGGGGAAACTCAAGTTCTTTGGTGAGTTGCTATACAATACGACGGATAGACAAATTATGGTCACCAACGCATGTTTATTTTAGAGAAAACACAAAGGGTGCATTCTTAACAGTGTGCTGCCTTTTTTAACTTTTGTCGCTTTTTATGTTGGATATATTTAATACTTTAATATTTACCTTCTTTTTTGTTTTATCCTTCATTTTCTTTTCCTTCTTTTCCTTCTTTTCATCTTCGCTCTTGTCTTCACTTTCTTCGCTGCTTTCCTCTTCGCTGCTTTCCTCGCTACTTTCTTCTTCTTCCTCACTTTCTTCATCGGATTCCTTCGCCTTCTTCTGACAACACATTTAGCAAATGTTCGCATAATGTGAAACAAATATTCTTGAAGGCATTTTATGTCAATATATGCTGGCGAGAATTAATGACAATTTCACATCCTTACTAACAGTTCCTACAATAATTGCCTATTTTGCCGTAGAAAGTATTTTTATGTCGATTAATTGTTTCGTGCATACCTTCTTTACAGTTTTGTCCTTCTTCGTTTTCTTTTCCTTCTTAATTTTTTTTTCATCGTCACTCTCTTCCTCACTTTCTTCACTGCTTTCCTCTTCACTGCTTTCCTCGCTACTTTCTTCTTCTTCTTCACTTTCTTCGTCGGATTCCTTCGCCTTCTTCTGGCAACATAACGAGTAACGTTCGTATAATACAAACAACTGCTGTCACCCGCGGACTATTACACTGTCATTGCAATTGACATGCCAACTTCAATTTCAATTACGTAAGTGTACTTGGGACTGCTGTTACGTTTTGCACTGCGATTGGTTAAAATATAATTATAATTGGTGAAAGCATTTCAATTGCGTTTTTGTGTATTTAATAAGTATTTAAAAATATTAAATACTTTTGTTTAACATGTATTCAAACATTGAATGGAAATAACATGTATCTTAAATAAAGCTGCCCTAGAAGATGTTATTTGAGGCATTGTGAATGTATGTGGCTGCTATGTTCACATACTGTTATTTCAACATGGCATTGGTAACTGGAATTCGACATAATTTGTTATGTTGGTTTTGTTTAACTCGTGCCTTTATTGTTTTTTCCTTCTTTTTCTTTTCCTTCTTCTCTTTCTTTTCATCATCTTCACTGTCTTCGCTGCTTTCCTCTTCACTGCTTTCCGCGCTACTTTCTTCCTCCTCACTTTCTTCGTCAGATTCCTTCGCCTTCTTAAAACATAATCAGCAAAACTGTCATTGTTTAGTTCGATACAAAATGGCGACAGTTAATTAGGTGTAACACATCATTCCCGCAGCTTTTCTCCTTTCTTCTTAAATACCTGGATGTCTGTAATAATAATATTATATTAATTTGTAATAGTATTATATTCTATTAAAATAAAAAATAAACCGTTATGATATGTCACAGTAAATGTGGCAAATTTGTCAAATACCAACGTTACCTTTCCTTTCTTCGTCTTTGATTTCTTCACTTTTGTTTTCCCATCCACTTCTTCGTCATCAGACGCCTCCTCCTCCTCGTCACTGCCACTTTTCTCCTTTTCCTCGTCGCTTGCTTCTTCGTCGCTGGATGCCTTCTTGTTCTTCTTCTTATCTTTCTTCGCCTTCGTCTTCGCTTTCTTGCCCTTCTGGAAGTTGGTTGTTGTTAACAGGGCGGTGGATTGTAGCAGTGGGAACGGCGAGGCAGAGGGGAGTAATTATATAAACTGAGGCTTGTCTAGGGAAACGGATAGATTTCAGCTTACCTCGGGACAGAGGTGAATATTAAAATAAGCAGAGCTTGCGGAGGGACAGAGAAGAACCGATGGTTAGGCAAAAAGGACTGGGTGGACAGGCCGCTGTTTAATTGGAAGAAATAAAACCGTGGCGGGCTTTCAGTAACAACTTATTATACGCGTGCATAATTCCGATTCACTTTGGTTTTAATGTTTCGATAACACTCAATTATACCAAGTTCAAAAACATTTCAGCGTTGAATCTGCCTGACGTTGATTTAACGCCAAAACGTTTCAGGTGGCATTTAGAACAATAAATAATTACCATAATAGAAGGAAACGGGTGGTACTATGATGTCATTATTATGTTTTCCCAAAAGAATGTCTGCGTGCAACAAGTTTACTATGCCCGCTTCCTTACTTGTGCAGTAGTTTTCTTGCCAATTTACACACGCTTCTCTATTTTGGAACCGTCTAAGCCAGCCATTGTTTTTTTATCGTGGGTTTGTTCTAACAACATCGGGAATAGGAACGTTCTATGTAAGAATGCCGTCATCTCAAACCACTGACATTCATAAATATGATCGGTGTTTTATACTTAACTGAATGCCAAAACGCAATAACATTATAAGATAGAAACTATAAAATGCCTTCTTTGCATCGACTTCGTCTCCAGACTTTTCCTCTTCGTTTTCGTCGTCTGCCTTTTCTTCCTGCGACGGGAATGCATACTCATCGCAATACAGTCAATAGTGTTATATCGGGGTATATACAAACAATCTTAAAGACAATACTCATTTTAACTCAACGAGATTGTGTTCTTGGTTATGTCAGTGTTGTCGTCGAAAAGCCTAGGCAGCAGGCGACATAAGAACTATGATGTCGTCAACCACGTAATATAAACTTCACATACACGCGCAAGTTCCCACCTACACACACGCACGAATGCAACCACATTTGCGCATGTGCGTGCGTGCGTGCGTATGTGTTGTGTATGCGTGTGTGTGTGTGTGTGTGTGTGTGTGTGTGTGTGTGTGTGTGTGTATGTGTGTGTGTGTGTGCGTGTGTGTATGCGTGTGTATGTGTGTGAGTGTGTGTGTGTATGTGTGTGTATGTGTATGTGTGTATATGCGTGTGTGTGTATGTGTGTATGTGTGTGTGTGCGTGTGTATGCGTGTGTATGCGTGTGCGTGTATGTGTGTGTGTGCGTGTGCGTGTGTGCGTGCGTGCGTGCGTGCGTGTGTGTGTGTGTGTATGTGAGTGTGTGTGTGTGTGTGTGTGTGTGTGTGTGTGCGTGCGTGTGTGTGTGTGTGTGCGTGTGTGTGTGTGTGTTTATGTGAGTGGGTGTGTGTGTGTGGGTGTGTGTGTGTGTGTGTGTGTGTGTGTGTGTGTGTATGTGTGTGTGTGTGTGTGCGTGTGCGTGTGCGCGTGTGTGTGTATCGGCGTACGTGCGTGCACACGTGTGTAGCAAATAAAGAGTTGAGTACATTGACTGGTCGTACCTTTCCCTTCCTCTTCTTTTTCTTCGGTTTCTTTGACTTCAAATTCTCAGTCTTAGCAGCTTTAATCTCCTACAGAAAACATAAGACATTCTGTTGTTAGTAGGTTGCTACCTTTATCGATTAACTCTCGTTATAGTAGTTTAACCACACGAATACAATATTTTTATTCGCGATTGTAGTCGACCAGTCTGGAATGCCCCCCAAGCCCTTAATATGTGCATGCAAAATAGTGGATTATATTTTTTTAATGTGGTATATCATGAGCTATAAGAATGTATTATTATTATTATCCATGGGGGATTCGCCATGATGTACACCGCGCCTTACTCTAGCACATGCACGCGTACGTTTCCTGTGTCATTCGAAATAGTTGGGTACGTCCCTTAAAGTTAACCAGAGACCCTCTTATTTATCAAAAAGCGAAAGATACTCCTATATTCTGACGGTCGACAAGCTCTAAATACTGGAGTACTTGCGATACGACTAAAGCTATAATTTCATATGTGCGGAAACGACTTGCAGAATGAGAAATACCCCAGTAGTGACGTCACTTCTGGGATTTTCCTGTCCGATTCTTGTACGGATACGATTGGAATCGCTACATAGAGCAATACGATTTTCGTATTCGCGTGAAAAAACGCTTCCTCATTTGTACATATGGAATTACTCCTATTAATTCCCACTAGGTACTATATAGAAGTACTTGCGCTACGGCTAAGTACCACGGCGACGACTACACGAGAGAGAAAGAGAGAGGCAGGCACTCAGGGACGGAGGGAGCGCATGCGGGCGGACGACGTACCTCCTCTGCCGGCTGGTACTTGATGGCGTATTCCACCTCGTCCATCGGGATGTCGATCTGCAGGTACTGGAAGAGTTTATCGCTCTCCAGAGCATCGAAAAACGTCTCGTAGTCCTACAACAACACGAACACATCAGGAGAACAGCTCACAGCGAACTACTGGAATCCACGCCAAATGTAGATATAAGAAATATCGGAACTATAGCAGGGAACTGGCCCGTAGCCTAAATATCTTAAATTCGATCAACACTCATTTTAACTGTTTTAATGAGTCATTGTAGCAGATGCACAAAAGTAGAACAAAGAATAAGGGCAATGTATGATATTAACATACGTATACCATATGAAGGCTGTGTATCAGTTTATTTTGGAAGTCATACCATTGTCATATAGGTTTACTTGTCGAAGTATATATTCTCTGAACGCCAATCTGCATATGTGATTTTGGTAAACTCCATAAAATAATGTTTATGTTTGAATAGTCTAACATTTGAACATAAAATCTGTTGAAATTGACAAAGTTTACAATGATAAACCAAATTCATCATAATTAGTCGCAGCATTGATTATGGATTATTAAAATTGTGTATTGTTTGACTGCTAATGGCTGTACCCCGATGTAGTCGGCCTCGTTGAAGATCTGCGGCGGCAGAGTCGCCTTCTTCTTCTTCTTCTCCTCTTGATTCGCGTTAGTGCGCATGAAGACCCTCTCGTCGGCTCGCCGCGGGTCAGAGATGTCGATAGGCTCGTGAGTGATCTTCTTCGACTCGAGGGTCCACAAGATGTGGTCCTGTTGTTTCTTCATCTAACGGAGAAGAACAGTAATTAAGACAGTTGTTGTTGTTGTTGTTGTTGTTGTTGTCTTAGTAGTGGGGATACCGGTAGATGTATGACCTATATAGCGTAGTTTCCAGTTCTTACGACCGCTTACCGTCGTTAATTCTCTGGGAATCATTCAACCACGCTGGAAGTTATGGGGCACACTGGCAGTACCGCCTCCTAAGTACCGCGTTCACTTGCCTGACCGATCGCTTTCTTTGACCATTGACTTCTGATTTGAAAATGTATGTAAAAACATACAAATATCGTTATTTATATGTAGGCCTGTTGATTTACGGGTTTGCCGCTTATCTACATGTGGACGAAACGATTGGTGAACCATTATCTAGAGAGCGCCACTGTGCTTTCACGACCATGGGTCTACATTTTAGCAGTACTGTATAACATGACTTTACAATTAAAATGATCAGACTTTTATACTTTAATACGAACATAGAGTTGTCAAAATCGCAAATGTTGACAGGGAACATTGGTGAAGTCCGGGACGTTTACCTCTGAGAAAACAATCGACAGAGGTCACCGGGTGGGATGCTAATTGACGCCCAGTCGCGCCTGCGTCGGAACACATTTGGAGTAATGGGTGTAAGTCGCTGTGTTTAGATCGAAGCGCTCTAGTAACAAGACAACATACATCATTCTTAAGTTCGGGTTCAACGGAGTTATTATTGACTGAGACAACTTCTTTCACCGCAACACAAGCGGAAGTTCAGCGCGAACATTGGGAATGTCTTAACTCGTGGTCCCGGCGTGTCAGTGCATCGGCGGTTCAAATTGACAAGGTGAACGTTACGGGCAGGGCTGTAACGATTCGTTGAACACGCGATACATTTGACAGCAGCCGCGATGGGTGTAGAATACAAGCAAACATAGTTTCTAAAATGTTGTCGTGCTACAAGAAGTAGAATGCAAGCGTTGAAAACCGTTTCAAATCTACCAAATTGGCACTGCCAAAGTGAAATTTTATCTAAGATGATATTTTTTCTTGATCAAGGCCTCGATGAATATTTTATCTTAGATCTTTTATGTTTTTTGGTATTCGTATTTTGGGAGACATTGTGTTCTCAATAGACCGTATGACTTTACAGAATCCTCCATAGGATTTCTCTACCAAAACTATGCACGATATGTATCGCGATACATATTTTGGAAAGATCCTCATTTACATTCCAACTGGGTTTTTTGTCACAACGATTATTATATATTTTCATTAGGCCCGCCCCTAGCTGCAGGGCGTTTCTAGTTAATTTTCACTGGGGTAATGTCCCAAAAGGGCACTTTCAACAGTTAAAAAGGGCACAGTTTTCATGAAGACAAATACATACACGCACATGCACACATGCACACACACGCACGCACGCACGTACACATACATGCATGCATGCATGCATGCATGCATGCATGCATACATACATACATACATACATACATACATACATACATACATACATACATACATACATACATACATACATACATACATACATACATACATACATACATACATACATACATACGCAAACGCGCACACACATACGCGAGCGCGCACATACTTACGACGGTCTAAATGAATTGTTGAGGAACGTCTATATTATCATTATATTACTGATCGGAATCAATAATGATATTTGCAATGATTTAGAACAAACAATTAAACAAATTCTGCAACAGAGGAGATCCTTTAGAAACCCAAGGGACTTATGTCGAGGACCACCTAGGACTAAACCTATTTTAAAGTCAGTTCCCTTGGATATCAACCAATATGTTGTTCTTTTTACAACACAACTGAAAGAAAATTATTCGTCTTCAACGAATCGATGTGCTATAATGTTCCTTGATTCGTACAGTTTTGACGTAGAGTGGATCAGTTGAACCCTGGTCATCACGTCCATGAGATGTGTCGTGTGTCTGTTCACGAGAAAACCAAATATGGCATTCAGTTCCTGTTCGGTCGAGATACTTTCGCCTCGTACTAGGTATCGCCACACCGTTCTCTGGACGTGAGCTCCTCAGTCCAAGCACCGCTCCTTGTCTTCTCCACAACGGTTTGGCGTCACAATAGGACGCCGTGGAGCAACGTCCCGCATCCCCTGGTTGCAGGTGATTCACAAAGATCCCTGGTATCCTCTCAAGTAACTCAAACATGTCGAAACATTCGTTATTAGCTATGACTGTCTTCACTCTGGCACACCGGGGCCTCCATCGAGTTTCGAACTCCCGCTTAATTGCGGTGGGCCCCGTCAAATTTATAGTGGGCCCTTTCTGCGTTCACATCTCCAATCGCAGAGTTGAACTAGCGGAAAACAGATATAATGCCAATTAAATTTCCGAGAATGTCTCAACAAGTGGCTCCTGACGCTAGCCTGAACACCAGGTAAGTTCAAACTGTGATTGCTACAACTGAAGGCCAGAAGCGAGTACGTTATACAATGTTATCCGATTGGTGGGTAAGATGACCGTCGATTCGGCTTCCCGGAGCCCGGGTGCGAATAAACTCTGCCACTGCCCCCCCCCCCAATACTACGTCGTTGTATTGCACCCCTTACCGCCTTTACCCTTTCGACAACGAAACGCAGCTTATTGGGGCTTGCACGATTTGGTGGAAAAGTGGACTTGTTTAATCATTCAGTTGTACACATGTATTAAATTAAATTGAGTGTCAATCTGTTTGTTCAGATGAACATTTTATTAAGTTAAGGAAGTCATTTTTGTAGTCAATTCAGGTAACGGACTCAACCAGGAGCACGCATTCCTCTTTTCCTGCGAGGTATTACGTCACAATGAATTTTGTTTAATGAACTGGATCGGATCCAACAAATCCTCCCTGTCACGATACCAATAACAACCACCACCACAACAGCAACAACAACAATCACCACCACCACCACTACCAGCACCACCACATCTACCACCACTACCAGCACCACCTCCACCACCACCACCGCCACCACCACCACCACCACCACAACAACATCCACCATTACCACCACCGCCACCTCCACCACCACCACCACAACAACAACAACAACATCAACCATCATCACCACCACCACCACCACCACCACCACCTCCACCACCACCACCACCACCTCTTCCTCCTTCTCCTCCACCACCTCCACCACCTCCACCACCTCTACAACCTCCACCACCTCCACCACCTCCACCACCGCCACCACCGCCACCACCGCCACCACCGTCACCACCGTCACCACCGCCACCACCGCCACCGCCACCACCACCACCACCGCCGCCACCGCCACAACAACAACCACCATCACCACCACCGCCACCGACACCGCCACCACCACCACCACAACAACAACAACAACATCAACAACCACCACCACCACCATCACCTCCTCCTCCGTCTCCTCCTCCACCTCCACCACCTCTACAACCTCCATCACCTCCATCACCTCCATCACCTCCATCACCTCCATCACCTCCATCACCTCCATCACCTCCATCACCTCCACCACCTCTACAACCACCACCACCTCCACCACCTCCACCACCTCCACCACCTCCACCTCCACCACCTCCACCACCCCCACCACCTCTACAACCTCCACCACCTCCACCATATCCACCACATCCACCACAATCACCACCACCATCACTACCACCTCCACCATCATCACCACAACAACAACAATAACAACAACCACCACCACCACCGCCACCACCACAATAACAACAACAACCACCACCACCACTACCACGTCCACCATCACCACCACCGCCGCCGCCCCAATGCTGACCAATATGACGACGTAGATCACAATTGTGGTATAGGCAACAACGATGACGGAGACCATAACTACCACCACGCGTATTGTACATTGTATAAAAAAGTAATGTTTCCAACATATTTGGGCTATTTGGAGATTCAACTACGCGCAAAGTCGTATAATGTTTTACGACCGTATGTGCCGGGATGTGTCTGCAGTGGAACGTCTCTAGAACGCCACACGATATGGCACGCGAACGCACGTCCTGGGACCTTGATCACAGCAATGCTATTTCCCATTGATAGAAAGAAATAAAGAAAAGGGGCTGGAACGAAAGTTGAAAAAGTTTTTTGGCAACTTAAGTCGCTGCCAATGTGTTGTAAACTGCCATTGCACCAACAGTGAATTTGTAGATATCTGATTTCTTTTTATATACATTGCCCTCACCATAACGTATGTAAGCCCTTACATACTTCAATGCATACTTGCTATTAACAATGAACTTTACGTAGCGTTATTTAATATACTCCTGTATACGATTATATGTTAGACATGTATGTCTAATCACTCGCTGTAGGCCTACAACGTATGCTGCGTGGCAATCTTGGCAGCTGCTACCAAGGTTACCACTAGCCAAGAATTGTCGTTATTAGCTAGCCTGTCGAGTAATTTAACCCTGCCCCGTCACCTTAGATAGCCCCGATCACGCGTTACGCCACATATCTTGACCTCATCTTGCCCTGTTATCTAATCACAGCCGCACACGTTCGTAACTCGTCGTTTTCGGTTTATCGCCGTTGCCAGGTAGCGGCGTCTGTAGACCCGTCTCGCCACCACGGTCGCTACAACCGCCAGCTGGACAACCCGCGGACGATAATAACTGGGCACGAGATGCGGGCCAAGTTAACCAGATTTCATATGTTCTCCTTCCACAGCAAGAACCCGAGATGGCAAGTGGACATGGAAACCTGGACTTATTGAAAGTAGACAAACAACGTGTCGTCCGTGTGTAACCCGTTTTTCTTTAATACTTGGTCAATTACGTCCACATTGTTTGCACAGTAAGTAGATAATGCATTTCATTCATTGACTACTCCTCTGTAAGAATGAATACGTTTTAATATGTAATCCACGCCGTTCTTCGCTACTGTTACTTCGTTTCGTTTGCTCGTACTTGTATCGTTCTTTAGTGATAAAATGGCCGTCAATGTTTTCATAATCATTCAATATCATTAACATATTTATATTTTATTTCCTCTTAACCTCTTTTTCTCTAGGGATATTAAACCATTAAACTATTTTACGCGATTTTCGTAATTAATTACATATGTAAAGTGGATTATATTTTCATAACTTCGTGTGCTCCTCGCAGCCCGTGGTCCAGCAACTAAAGGACCGCGGTCGCCGATAGGAAAGAAAGACATTACCGCTACCCCCGTTGACCGGTGTTGCCTCGAACCTTCAGTTCGTTTGCCAGTCGTGAGCTGCCCGAGTCATCTGTATCGATCCAACCACAGCAAAGTGTGTCCTCTCCTACTACATCTTCTTACGTAATATCGCAGGAATGTGCTGCCTATATACTTGTAGTCTACACAGGTGCGTGTGTCGTGTAGTCTCTGTGCTCTCCCATTGTGTCGCTGTGCGTGTAGTCGTGCGTGTTGCACCTGCGCCTCGCCTGTACGAATCACGTTATCTCATAATGGCGGCACAAAAACATTTGCCAAACGGATGCGGAACCCAGGGAAATTACACAGATCACACGGGTCTATTTACGGCAAAATAAAACCATTTCCAGGTCTTGGAACTAAGCATTCTAAATTATAAACCGAGCAGACAACTGTTAGGTACCCCGGTCATCAGTGTCCACAGTATGTAGAGGGGAAAGAGTTTATTTTCATAAATCTACATGCGTACATACGGCCTACAAGACGTGTGACGACCATGTCATTTTTGGCAAGAGGGCCCTTGCGAAGAAACATGGTCTTCCTCCAGTTAACACCGACGTTCCTCACCTCGTACGGCCTCGGAGACGGCAACTAATGGTTGAGCCGACTTTCCGAATAGATGCTGCCCGCGCCGGCTAAGCGACACCCATCAGCGCCGTCTAAGTAGGCAGCTGGAGGTTGTTTATATCTCGGGGTAAAACACCAGCAGAAGGGGCGGTATAGTTACGGTCTTGGACTACTCTTGGTGTGAAACTGACAACGTAATTACTGTTAACGTCAATTTAACTAAAGTCATTAGGGCGTTCCACAAACATTTCGCTACGACAATAATGAAGTTGATTGAGTAGTACGTTCGTCACACCGGAAAGAGATACTTACAATTAATTTTTAAAAGCACGCATATGGCATACTAACGTTTAGGACGACGCATTATTATCGAACATTTTTATTTTATTTATTTATTTATTACTTTTATTTAATTTTCTCAAAGACCACTTATCAATAATTTCGGCGTTTTGAATTATGTTCAAAACGGCCCAAAACCAAAATAGTCCCGATTACGAACAGTTCCAAACCGAACATTCTATAGACTAAAATGTAGTATTGTCTGCCGTAGAACTTAGAAAATATAGTATACATAATGGAGGTTTGACAGTTTAAGCCGCTGGTGGTTGCCTCTTATCATTGCTGGCGTCTTGATCTCCTCTACCTCAAACAGACGGTTGTCTAAGCACCTACTGAAATTAAGCTGGTGACCTAAAACAGACTGCGTTGTGGTGTTATTGTAGCGATTTCAACCATACACATCAGTTTTACTCCCCCAGAAGTGTCTGCACCCTGTCCATTTCACTGGCAGTTTCGGGCTGCATGTGTTCATATTCAAATTTCGAAGTATAGTTGTTAAAACCCGCTATTAGTATATCCAGATAGCCAATTCGATCCCTGCTATTTCCAGGTCGCCCATATATCGTCAATAGTTACCAGGGGCTCGCTGCAAGCTCAAGCGCACACTCACCTCCATATTTCCCGGATTCCGGGAAATATACACCTTGATAACCATGGCGGCTACAGTCGTCGGTCCCGGTGCCAGAAACCACAAACAATCACTAGCGTAGTCCAAACGTCGTACGCTTCTACATCCAGGAAGTCTGCGATCGACGGGGAAGAGAAAACACCTCAAAACAAACTGCTGGAAGACGGCCGGTCGAAGTCAGTCCCACTAAGGTCGGGGGAAAGGCGATAGCGGGGATATAAATAGTTGGTTCCTCGCAGCGCCCGTACGTGTAGCAGCGCGGCATGTCGGTACGTCGTGGGTCCGCCTACACGGTCGGCGACGACCCGCAGTGCAGGGCCTTGGGTGCACACATACGGCGCTCTCATCTCGTTCCCGCGAGGTCGGGGGGGAGCAGGGTGCTCGGAATAAAGGTTTGCTATTAATGCAATGTGTAACTTTTTATTAACTAATACATCTCCCACTGGGGCGCGGTATCCTCGTGTTTAGAACACCGGCTTCCCAATCGAAAGAATCCAGGTTACACTTATCTTGCACCGCTTCAAAACCTGGACAGTTTCGTTCACTCCACGATGCTTCAGTCTACGCAACTGTATAAATGAGTGCCTGGCTAGAGACAGATATGAATGAAGGAATAGTCTTCGCGCAGTTATTACAACGAGGCTGAAAGCTTTCCAGAAAGGTTTCAATGGTTTTTGAATTTTATAAAGCGCAAGCAGTTCCAAGGACTGAATACCGTGCTACACAAGAACTTACCTTGTTTTACCTTTTCCTTCAACATAACTATATTAGCGAACCTTCCCCGATGATTCATGGTACTCTCGTTAACGCTGACAGAACGAATGACAAGAGACAAACACAGATAATGTGACTGTTTTGTCACATTTCTGCTGTGCATTACGTTACTTTTTTTTAGCACTAAAGACGATCAAACAACCTAACAAAATTGGATGGAACTGTGTCTATAACTTCATAAAATGTGACCCAAACTTTCTGTTGATATAGGCCCTACCCTTGAAATAGGTTGTTACTACATTTATATTGGTGGTAGAGCTTTGTAATTAAAATATAGTCCCACACAATGTAAGCGTCTTGACGTGTATGTACACCCGTTGCCAACACTGCCGTGCCACATTCAGAGAATAGTTGATCCTCACAGTAAATTGACCAGGGTGTCAAACAGACCTATGATGGAAATACAAGTACTCGGCACTCGTGAAGTCACGTACGCCTACTCGTACTCGTACTCGTACTCGTGTGCAATGCACTAATGTTGCACGAGTATTTGACCAATGCATATCATCCGAGTACGTTTCTCACTTTTACGTGATCTGTTTAATCGCATGGTGATCGGAAATATGATAAGTAGCAGCAAATTATAAAAGATGCTGAACAATGGAATGCAGCAACCAGTTTGCATGTACTTGCCTACTGGCGACCCACAGGCCCTGACTGATTTACTTTGCATGCTTTAAACATTATGTAGCAGTTCTCGTGAGATAATTCTGTAGGTCAGTGACTTGGCTATATTACAAGAAATTAAACACACATTTAATGCAATAGCCATTGAACCTACACTCTACAGAAAATTGCTAGGGAAAAGAAAGCACTGCAAAGCTGTAATAAAAATATCTTAATATACAAGTGTACTCATATTTTACTCGTACTCGTGGAAATGTATTCGGTCCCAGGTTTGATGTCAAGATCTTATAACGGTATACGTGGGTATACCCTACAGAGAAATGTCCCCTTGTCTTAGCTTCAGTCGATCGAGATTGCACTTTTTTTAAAGTGCATTACGTTGTAACTCTTCATACACAAAGGAAAACTAATTGCACGTTCACCGCCCAAATGTGTTCTAACACACTCACCGCCCAAATGTGTTCTAACACACTCACCGCCCAAATGTGTTCTAACACACTCACCGCCCAAATGTGTTCTAACACACTCACCGCCCAAATGTGTTCTAACACATTCACCGCCCAAATGTGTTCTAACACACTCACCGCCCAAATGTGTTCTAACACACTCACAACCCAAATGTGTTCTAACACACTCACCACCCAAATGTGTTCTAACACACTCACCGCCCAAATGTGTTCAAATCACTCACCACCCAAATGTGTTCTAACACACTCACCACCCAAATGTGTTCTAACACACTCACCGCCTAAATGTGTTCTAACAAAATTCACCGCCCAAACGTGTTCTAAAACACTCACCACTCAAATGTGTTCTAACACACTCACCACTCAAATGTGTTCTAACACAATCACTGCCTAAATGTGTTCTAACACACTCATCGCTCAAATGTGTTCTAACACACTCACCGCCCAAATGTGTTCTAACACACTCACCGCCCAAATGTGTTCTAACACACTCACCGCCCAAATGTGTTCTAACACATTCACCGCCCAAATGTGTTCTAACACACTCACCGCCCAAATGTGTTCTAACACACTCACCGCCCAAATGTGTTCTAACACATTCACCGCCCAAATGTGTTCTAACACACTCACCGCCCAAATGTGTTCTAACACACTCACAACCCAAATGTGTTCTAACACACTCACCACCCAAATGTGTTCTAACACACTCACCGCCCAAATGTGTTCAAATCACTCACCACCCAAATGTGTTCTAACACACTCACCACCCAAATGTGTTCTAACACACTCACCGCCTAAATGTGTTCTAACAAAATTCACCGCCCAAACGTGTTCTAAAACACTCACCACTCAAATGTGTTCTAACACACTCACCACTCAAATGTGTTCTAACACAATCACTGCCTAAATGTGTTCTAACACACTCATCGCTCAAATGTGTTCTAACACACTCACCGGCCAAATGTGTTCAAACACACTTAACACCCAAATGTGTTCTAACACATTCACCACTCAAATGTGTTCTAACACACTCACCGCCCAAATGTGTTCTAAAACACTCACCGCCCAAATGTGTTCTAACACACTCACCGCCCAAATATGTTCTAACACACTCACCCCTCAAATGTGTTCTAACACACTCACCGCCCAAATGTGTTCTAACACACTCACCGCCCAAATGTGTTCTAACACACTCACCGCCCAAATGTGTTCTAACACACTCACAACCCAAATGTGTTCTAACACACTCACCGCCCAAATGTGTTTTAACACACTCACCGCCCAAATGTGTTCAAATCACTCACCACCCAAATGTGTTCTAACACATTCACCACCCAAATGTGTTCTAACACACTCACCGCCTAAATGTGTTCTAACAAAATTCACCGCCCAAACGTGTTCTAACACACTCACCACTCAAATGTGTTCTAACACACTCACCACTCAAATGTGTTCTAACACAATCACTGCCTAAATGTGTTCTAACACACTCATCGCTCAAATGTGTTCTAACACACTCACCGGCCAAATGTGTTCAAACACACTTAACACCCAAATGTGTTCTAACACATTCACCACTCAAATGTGTTCTAACACACTCACCACTCAAATGTGTTCTAACACAATCACTGCCTAAATGTGTTCTAACATACTCATCGCTCAAATGTGTTCTAACACACTCACCGGCCAAATGTGTTCAAACACACTTACCACATAAATGTGTTCTAACACATTCACCGCTCAAATGTGTTCTAACACAACTTTAGACGTCAACAGTTCAACGTATACAAAAATCGCCATGCACTCACTCAAATCACGAATAGTGAGCCCAGGTAATTCCTAGACATTTCGTGACCGACTAGGGGTGACGACGTATCACGTGACGCACACACCCATCTCATTAGTAATCAGACCCGAGGTCAGGCTTTTGGAAACGGCACGCTGTCGTGTAACCAAACTGTCTCCTCCCGTAACACTTAAATGTCAAAAAACAACAACAACAACAGAATAGTTCATTAAACACATTTCGGCGGTTAATATGTTATATTAAATATAGTTTATATTGTATAATATAAGAATATCATAATAGGAACGGACTATATCCGTTCAGTCGTAAATAGATCAAAGCAAATAGATCACACTTGCACTGTCTGCAAGGAATCTACGAGTTATCGTCAAAGAAAATTGACACATCAACAGAAAATATGTTCATTTTAGAGGGAATGGAATTGTCGCAACGGAATTACAGCAATGGAGACCGCAACGGCGGTTGAGACCACAACGGCAGTGGAGACCACAACGACGGTGGAGACCACAACGGCGATGGAGACCACAACGGCAGTGGAGACCACAACGACGGTGGAGACCACAACGGCGATGGAGACCACAACGACGGTGGAGACCACAACGGCGGTGGAGACCACAACGACGGTGGAGACCACAACGGCAGTGGATACCACAACGGCGGTGCGACCACAACGACAGTGGAGACCACAACGACGGTGGAGACCACAACGGCGGTGGAGACCACAACGGCGGTGGAGACCACAACGACGGTTGACACCACAACGACGGTGCGACCACAGCGATGGTGGGACTATCGTTGTTGTCGGTTCCTCGGAAAAGAGGAAGAGTTTGACCAAGGGTCGGTCGTGTATGTTGAGATGATTCAAGAGGCGAGAGGTTCCTGGTGGACGTGAGGCTTAAATGCAACTTGTCCGCCTCATTCAGAAGGCGGTCTGTCTCGAAGTGGACCGTTGTTCGGTGGATGGTGTGGCGCAAAAGTGGATGGTCTAATGTTTCATTATCGGGAGTCTGACATTCTTACTCGGTGACCAGCCCAGCACAGTTGATGTTACGTGATCATTGCCTCGAAGCTGGTTGTTTTGGCTTCAGTGAGAACAATAGTAATTTAAAGGGAATAAAAAACCTATGGCTTGAATTCATATTATATTACATCTTCCTGTACAGTACCATTTCCACCAAGACAATAATATTGTCAGAATTTAATTTATTAATAGTTGCACACAACTGATGTTCTTCGAATAGTATGCATATTTTTGGCGCGCTTTTCGGTATGTCTGGGTGTGACGTCAAAGGCGCGAATGTCGCGCACGTCGCCAGCACTTTCAATAGATTTAACAAGATTTAACAAGATTGCCACCCAGAGAATTAACTCTAGGTAGCAGGTGGACAAGGAAGCCCTTGGCTTTTCGAGAGTCCGACCTTTTTATTTATGTGTATCCCGCCCGTCTGAGGTATGTGTCGATTTTATTTTTAAACATATTCACGCTACTAGCACCCACACAATCAGCAGGTAATCTGTTCCATTCATTTACAGTCCTTTGTGAAAATGAAAACTTTCTTATATCCAATCTACTCTGCTCCTTTGCTAATGCAAGATCATGTCCTCTAGTCCTTCTATCTTTCTTAACTGAGAAAAACATATTTCTATCAATATTTTCATAACCCTTCAATATTTTAAACACTTCTATCTGATCTCCTCTCAATCTCCTGGTCTCTAGTGTTGTTAAACCGCATTTTTTTAGGCGTATTTCATAACTAAGATCCCTCAGATTTTGTATCATTTTAGTTGCTCTCCTCTGCACTCTTTCTAGCATATCTATGTCCTTCCTGCGATATGGCCTCCACGTTTGAATACAATATTCTAAATGAGGCCTAACTATTGTTTTGTACAGCGGTATTATTAGCTCTTTTTCCTTATACGTTATGTTTCGCCTAATTAATCCAAGGATTTGATTTCCCTTTGAAGCTGCAATTCCGCACTGCTCTGAAATCTTCATATCAGCACTAACGGTTAACCCTAAGTCCTTTTCTTTTACAGTAGTACTTAGTACAGTACCCCCCATTGTATATTCTACCTCTTCGTTCCCATGTCCTATGTGGAGGCATTTACATTTCCCAAAATTGAACATCATTTGCCATTTTTCAGACCATTTCATCAACCTGTCAAGATCATCTTGTAAATGCTGTCTATCTCCATCACTTTTAATCCTTCTAAACACTTTTGTATCATCCGCAAATTTCAACACCTTGCTTGTTATTTCATCATCCAAATCGTTGATGTATATTAAGAATAATATAGGACCTAATACTGATCCCTGTGGTATCCCACTCAATACCGATTTCCAGTTTGAAGCCTCCCCATCAACTACTACACGTTGTCTTCTGTCAATCAGCCATTGTTCTATCCAGTTTATTATACCATTTCCTATGCCATGGGCCTTTAGTTTAAGCAGTAATCTTTGATGTGGTACTTTGTCAAAAGCTTTTTGAAAATCTAAGTAGACGATATCTACTGGTGTTCCCTCATCTACCCACTTAGTGATGTCTTCCAAAAAACATAACATATTTGTTAAGCATGACCTCGCTTTAAAAAAACCATGTTGAGATGGGTTTATCAAGTTTTGTTTAACAAGAAAATCCACCATGTGATCTTTAATTAGTCTTTCTAATAATTTACAAATCACTGATGTTAAACTCACTGGTCTATAGTTCTCTGACTTGTTTCTCGAACCTTTTTTGAATAACGGTATAATGTTTGCTTCTTTCCATTCTAAAGGAACCACTCCCTCTTCTAATGACAAGTTGAAAACTGTTGCAAGTGGTATGCTAATTTGTTCTACAATTTCCAATAGTAGTTTGGGTGGAATACCATCCACTCCAGGTGATTTATTTTCCTTCATAGCCCTTATTTTCTTAGCTACCATTTCCGGGGTTACAATTAATTGTCCTAAATAGTCTGAATCTGCCCCCTTGAACTTAGCCTCTGGTATTGGCAGTGAACTAATATCTTCCCTGGTAAACACTGAACTAAAGTACTCATTCAGGTCTTCTGCCATTATGAATCCCTCTGATATCATATTTCCAGCACTATCTTCTAGAGGACCGACCTTATCTTGAACTTTCTGTTTGCTTCGAACATACGCATAAAAACTCTTGCTGTCATGTTTTATATTACTAGCTAATTGTTGTTCATAGCTTCTCTTTGAATTTCTAATTTCAGCTGTAGCTTGGTTAAGTGCTTCTTTATAATTGTTGTAGTCTTCATCATTTCCAGTACATCTATATGACTTCCACATCATTTGTTTATACTTAATTTTTCTAATGGCTTCTTTCGATAAGTGTTTCTTTTTGGACCGTTTTCCTTGTTTTTTGAAGGGTACAAATTTATCGATTATGCACTTAATTTCACTCTTTAATATATTCCAGCATTCTGTTGCCGTCTTATTTTTCAGTGTCTTATTCCAGTCTATCTTTGCTAAATATTTCCTCATGTCCTTATACCTTCCTTTGTGGAAATTTCTCCTATACTGCTTTTTGCTATTCCTTTCTGATTTTACTTTGATGGTAAAATGTATCTGGTTGTGATCGCTACTCCCCAGTGGCTCACATATTTTGACATTGTCAACTAATTCATTCTGTGAGGACAAAACTATGTCTAACACATTCTCACCCCTGGTTGGTTCTAGCACATGTTGAGAAAGGAATGTATCTTGAACTAAAACTAAAAACTTGTGGTCCTCTCTCCCCATACTCTGTAGAGATTTCCATTGTATATGCCCATGGTTAAAATCCCCCATAATAATACAGTCCCGTTTGCTTACTTCCCTTATAGCGTTTTGTATTTTTTCATTCTCTTCTATGCTTATGTTTGGACTTCGATAAACCAACCCAACCGTCAACGTTGAGTTTCCTGTAACTATGTTACACCAAACAGCTTCTTCGCAATCTGCTTCTCTTTCTAATTTTATTTCATAAGCCTGAATAGATTCTTTAATATATAAAATAACTCCACCTCCCTTTCTTCCTATTCTATCTTTTCTAAACATTACATATCCTGTCAGTCCCAATTCAGCATCTGATATATCGGTGGTGGTCCAGGATTCGGTTATACCTATTATATGAGGGTCAATATCTTCTACCATAATGTTTAGTTCATTTCTTTTGTTTACTATACTCCTTGCATTTAAACAAACACATTTATATCCAGCTTCAGAAGAGTTTTCCAGACTGTTATTTGTTGATTTATTTGTGCTGTCTTTATCTATGCCTCCATTTTCAGGCTTTTCTGTGAGTCCCCCCTGCGAATCTAGTTTAAATAGATGCAACCTGTCCCACTGTCAACAGATTGCAGCAGATTCTCTGAGAAAACTGCTGCCCCCTTTCCACTAAGATGGAGGCCATCTCTCATGTACATATCTTCCCTCCCAACAAAGTATCCCCATAAATCTGTGAATCCCACCCCCTCTTCTTCACACATCTGCTCAGCTAGTGCATTGATCGCCATCCTCTTGCAGTTTCTATACGTTGCCCCCCTTCCTCCCATTACTGGCAAAATTCCTGACAAAATAACCTGTTCGACTCTGGTCTTCTTTAGCTTCCTCACTAACTGTCTATACTTCTGTACTATCGCAGTTGTTCCCTCCCTGTCTGCATTATTTGTTCCTACATGTACCAGTATAGACCCCCCCTTGCCATGTCCCAATACCTTCTCTACCCTGTCAGTTACATGTTCAATCCTAGCCCCCGGTAAACAAACAACGATGTCCTCCCCCTCGCTCAGTGTCTTGTCCGTCTTTCTCATAATGGAGTCACCCATAAACACCCTCTCTTTCCTCATTGCCCCCTCAATCACTGCCTTAGAATAGCTCCTTCTTCGGTTTGCATCTGTCTGTTTGTTGTCTTTCCCCCCTGCCGTCTTCTCTCCTGTCACATTCTCTTCCGATCCATTCTTTCCTGTCGCTTTTTCTCTTGTCACCTTTCCTCCTGTCAGCGTCCCTTTTATCGACTTCTCTTCTATCACATTTGCTCTCACTTCCCTTCGTCCCTTCTTCTTTCGTCCCATCTCATTTTCCTCTCTCCTCTCCCGTTCCATCTTCCCTCCCTCCTTCTCTACAGTCACTCTCTTCCCTGTCACCTTCACGCTTGTCACGTTTTCTGTTGTCGATTTTCCAATTTCTTCCCCTCCAATCACCTTCTCTCCTCTCAATCTCCTTTCCTCAGTTTTCTTGCCACTGCTATTCTCCTTCAGTCTTGCAGTATCCTCACCTCTCTCCCTGTCTTCTCTCTCCGTTCGACCTGCCTCCTTGCTAATTCCCATCTCCATTCCCTTCACAATATCTGTCAACCTAACTATCTCCTTCTGCAAACACTCCACCTTCCAACATCCAATGCACTGAAAGGTGAATCCTTCCTCCATGGTTTCTGCCCATGACTTTCCACACCCGGACGATGCAAAATCTACCCAGCTGTAGCAGTGATCGCACACCAAGTGTCGCTTTGCCTTGACTTGCCGCTTGCAATACATTGAAAGCATGTTTACAATGATAGATGTTGGGTCGAAGCAAACGTCTGAATGAGTTATTGAGTGGTAATCCGATGTAATATAAACATTAGCCGTTATAGAGGAACAAGCATTTATTTTACGGATACCAACTTTGTTGAAAAAAATGAAGCTATAGAACCTCCGCCCCAGTCAACCTGACAACGACAAGACAAGCCGACCGCAAAAACCTTCGCTGCTTCAGCTTATTTTGAGAAAAAATGATTTCGATTGCGACCCAGGAAAACTAATCTACATCAGTAAACACATACACACACGAAAATATTGTATCCAACTGCAGAATTTAACGCCATATGATATCATAACATGACATGAAGGACGAGCTGTACAATTTAGCATAACCCTGAATCCGGTTCATTCTTTTTTCCTCAGTCCCTGTCGCCGAGTGGTTAAGTGCGTTAGCGTTACATCTGGTTTTACTACCGACACGGGTTTAAGTCTAACATCACACATTTTTAAAAGTATATTTTTATTTATCTTTTCGCAAAATAATATAAACCAAGCCATTTTTACCATTAAATATAACGAATGTTTTGTAGTGATTATTTAATCGCAAAAAAATAATATATTATCGGGAATGTACAATTTCCGCTGATCTTGTATGTTTTATATTTACATTTATCAGATCAACAAACCACATTTTGTCTTCACATATATAAGTATGATATACTACTATACAGTATAGAGCAAAGGGATTAATTTTCAAATTAATCAGTGCAATAAACCTACAGTACGAATGAAAATAGCGTCAAAGAAAGAATTGTACCAATTGGTAATGTATTTATTGAATTGAATAGGGGGCACATTCCCAAGGGTCTAGGGGGCACGGTCGCGTGGGCCCATTATAAAAGGTTTGCGGGCACGTCAAATTCCTCAAGTCTAGGGGCACGTGCCCCCAGGCCCCCTGGATCCGTCTATGCCTATATGTAAAACTGGAAGTGTTCATCTTAAATTATTAAATGTCCTACGTCTGAACGTGTTCGTCAACAGTTTGACGAATAACAATCAATTTAATATATTATGTAATAAAATATTTTTCTTCTGAAACATCAGTCTTTTATATTGCAAAGGTTTCAGTAGAATGTCATCAACAAAATACCACTACTTCATCGTTTCTAGAGACAACCTGTTTGGTCTACTCTGCAGTCTGCTCTGGTTTTATCGTTTCGTTTGCATGCACTTTACTGATATGATTCGCCAAATGATTCCGACGAATGAAACCTTTACTGCAGAATGTACAAAATACATGCTTTCTCTCTGTGTCAGCTTTGTGTGTCACCATGTGTTGGCCCAGGGTTCCTTTGCTCTTAAATCGCTTCTTGCACGTGTCGCATTCAAACGGCCGCCCTTCTGCCGAATACATAAATTCTTTTCTCCTGTGCATAGCTTCGTGGCGCTTTAGATGCAGAATGCGAGTAAATACCTTAGAACATGTCGCACACTCAAACTTGCTCTGTTTGCTAGCTTTCGTTGACTCGATGTTGTTCGGATTCTGATCGATGTCTCCGTGCAAATGCTGCTTTAGATGTCGCTTCAAGTTGAAAGGTCGGGAAAAGTTGGCGTCACAGTCGGGACATTGGAAGCGCGTGTCGCCCTCCATGTGGTACTTCTCGTGCTGTCGCATGCAGCTACGCTTGGCAAACCGCTTGCCGCAGACGCTGCATTGGAAGGGTCGTTCGTCGGCGGTGTACGTCTCCTGCTCTACCTGCTTCGTGTGCCACTCCTGGTGGCGGTGCAGGTTCGACGACGTCACAAATGACTTGCCGCACAACAGACACTTGTACGGTCTCTCGCCCGTGTGGATTCGCATATGTGAAATCAGATTTGCCTGAACAGCGAAACCTTTCTTGCACACGCGACACACGAACGGTTTCTCTCCGGTGTGAGTGCGCATGTGTGCGGCGAGGTGCGCCTTTGATATGCACCCCGTGCCGCAAACGTCGCATGCGATGGGACGGTCGGTGCGGTGCGTCCACTTGTGATACGCCAAGCTGCTCGAGTGCATGAAGCTGCGCTGACAGACGTCGCATGTGTACGGACACTCGCCCGTATGGATGCGCTGGTGCTTGACGAGCAGGTGACGTTCCGAGAACTGCTTTTGGCAGTGGTCGCACTCGAACACGAGTCTGTGCTCGTTGTGTCCGCGGCGGTGGCGGATCATCGAGCTCTTGCTGCCAAACTTCTGTCCGCAGACGGCACACACGAACGGTGTAGCGTCAAGGTGACGCCTCGTGTGTGCAAGGTAGTTGCTCGAGTGGGCGAACCGCTGGCCGCACGTCTTACACGCATACGGCTTCTCACCCGTGTGGATGCGACTGTGCAGCTGCAGGCCTCGCTGCCACTGGAACCTTTTGCCACACACCAGACACTCGTACAGCACGCCCGTGTGCACACGCATGTGGTCGTCCAAGTAACACCTCTTCTTGAACGTCTTCCCGCACTCACTGCACGAGAAGACGTCCGCTGCACCGTGTGTCGCTGTCGGTGCGTCGCTCTTGGACGTGTAGACCGACATGGACGGTGCAGTAGCTGCCTCCAACTTCACCCCCGTCTCTGTCGGCAGCTCTTCTCTGTTGTCGCTCTTCAACGTCACATACACAGTTTGCTCTGCATCTGAAAACGAAGTTTCCGCGTTACCCTTTGCAACTCAATAAATCAATATCGTAGTTGTGTTTTAACAACTTGCTTCATTGTGCTGCAAACTGTAATGTTAGCCACTCACAACAGATTCATTAAAACACGACATTGTGACTGTAGCACTGATAAATCCTTTTGTTGCAAACTTGGTTAGAGCTTCTCATCTATATAGTAGATCTACACTATTTAGAATAATAATAAGGTCTTATATAGCGCTGTATCCAGTCCTTAGTTCTGTTCAAAGCACTTTACAAAAAAAGTTCACAATTATGTGTCACTCATTTAGGTAGTGAAAGCGATTTTAAAAAGGTGTCTCTTTAGCACCGTCTAGAAAATAGTGCATGCGCATGTATGTGTGCGGATACATTGAGTATTTATTTATTTTTGAATATATGAATGAAAATTTATTCTATAACAGCAACACAATACATGCACAATATCGTGTGCTGTTGCTGCTGAAAGGACATAGCCGAAAGTGAAGTCACAGACTATATATGCAATGCACAATAATCCTTGGGTATAAAATATTGGTTGAAAACTTGAAACCAAGAACAAGCAAAGGATTTGAAATGTCACCTGCATTAAATAAATTTAATTCCTCCTGACCAGTGATCAAATATTGGTCACTAACCTTGGTCATGTTGCAGGCATTCTACTTTCACTTGGACACCGGTCTGTGCTTGTTCCCCATCACCAATCTGAGTCGGTGCACTGTCACCAGTCTGTGTTAGCTCACTCTCACCAGTCTGTGTCAGCACCATATCACCAATTTGTGTCAGCACTATGTCACCACTTTGCATAATCTCCCTGAGATTGGTATGCATCAGCTTTCCATCATCAGCCTGTGCCATCTTTCCATCAATGGGATGAGCCAGCATTCTGTCAGCAGTCTGTGTCAAGGCTTGGTCTGCAGCAGGCTCCAGTGATGAAGTTGTTTCAATTAAAGAAATCTGCTGCTGCTGATGTTGCTGCAACATTTCCCTGTCCATCTTCACAGTCGTCAGCACCAAGTTGCCCTGTGATATCTCCACAGTCTCAGCAGACATAGCCAAACATTGGTCTTCTGCCAGAACATCTGCCTCTTTTGCCAGTTCTACAACCTGCTCGGTGACACCACCTTCACCCTCTGTCCCCATGATGTCACCACAGAAAGCAGCTGACATGTCATCAGACTCACTGTACGAGTATGGCACCAAGTCTTCTGTCGCGCCATCAACAAGATCTGTGACCTCCTGTGACTCGAGCTCTCTCTTAATTTTGCTACACAAACTCTTGAGCTGCTCAATGCCAAGTTGCTCTGCCAAAGCAGTCAGAGCATGGAGCTCTCCGACAGGCAGACACACATGGCCACTGTAGATGAACTGCAACATGTACTCGATGGTCTTTCCTTGCACAGTTTCTATTTGAAGGACGCAGTCTTTCTGCATCTGGGTGAGCAATAGAGTCTGCATATCTGCACTCGAAGCAGCCAGAACCAAGTCATGGGCTTGGAATTCTTGGTCATCACAACCGCGCAGGGTGACATTGCAAAAATTGCCATCATGTCGGAAACCTTCCATGACTGAATTGATGTCCGGGCACCATGTGGCATTCTCAATGACGACAAAGTCTGACGCCATCTTTCTTCTTTTGGAAACAGGTGATGACACTCCTTTTCCTGTCACTGCAAAGCAGATCAACAACACTAAATAAGTTGTTATTACAGAGAAAATAAATGAATATTATTATGTAGCTTATTGTTTTTTTACAATTTAATGTTCACATTTAATTTCAACACAAATTGTCACACAAATAAACTAGAATATTATTACAATTTATATATATAATTTTATATAGGTTGAACCAAGATACCTAAGATCTCTCAAATGGACGGATGTACATTGTATTACACTTATTATCGCCCATATATTGGCATTAACACGAACATAATTTAGTTAAGTAATTTTGACACAATTGTGCTTTGAAGCATGATTATATATGCACAGTGCACAAACAATGTTAAAGTAGTATCCGATAAAAACGTATCACAAAATAGTAATCACCCAGATGTTGTCTATTTTTTGCAACGTTCTGGTTCCAAAATCAACTCTACGCTGACATTTGCAAAGCAACTGGCCGAAATGAGATGTGCAGCAAATAAAGTACTCCGTAGTGATTGGACATAAATTGTTGGCACGTTTGTATGGTAGGACTAGAGAGGTGACTATTTTATTTACCTTTGCTTGTAACAATCTGCACATTAGAAACTTCATTAGTTATTTAGTGAAACTTGGTTGACGGTGTTCAGCTATCTGGTACGAAAGCCAATCAAGAATATGGGTGCATTTATGGAGTCCGACTACGTCTACGCTAGTGAAAGTCAGACATTGAAATTAGTCTGGGACTGGGTCTAAAAATGAGTGAATGAATCATTGAAATTCTGAATGACGCTTTGAGTCTTGAGATGTTGAGCTTTTGATAGAGTTGACTGAGGCCTTCACTGTGATACTGTTAATGATGGTGTTTTAGACGTGGTAGGGCTAGCGCTGCTACCCTTGTACCTACATAATACGTACACGCTGTATGTAATCGAAACAAATTAACAAAAAACGTGGACAAATTATTCCATGAGATATCGTGCATAACTCTAACACATTTCATTTTAATCAAATTTATGCAAAGAAATAGTTAGAAAAGTTGTTTTGACTGTACAAGAGCTGACAGCCAAACATGAAATTGAGCGATGTATGATTTTTAGAGTAGTAATATGTAGGGGCTGTAGACTATACTTTGTTCTGTAAGACTAAATAAGGACAACACAACATATAATATTAAATTATTAGGTTCTGTGTTGGAAACATATAGCTTGCAGTATATTCTGATATGTAATTAAATGAATGTGGTCATTACAGGAGGTGTTTTCTCAACAAGACAGCATGGCTTCCTGCGATGACGTTCAAAAGAGCCATCAAGATGAAGTTGCCTTCGTGGAGAGCACCGACTGGGCTTGTGGAATGCTGGAGATGCTGCAACATTTCAGAGTCAGTGGTGATCTATGCAACGTGACTCTGTACAGTAGTGACGGCCAATGCTACCAGGCTCACTGCTGTGTGTTGGCTGCAGCGAGTCCAAGCATCAAGTCACTGCTGGCGCAACAGGCCACAGACAGCTGTGTGCTGCAGCTTGAGATGATCTCTGGTGACATCATAGACAGTGTGCTCCAGTTTGTCTACACTGGCCGCACATACGTGGCCCTAGCCTCAATCTCGGACATGATTTTAGCGTGCGACCAACTTGGCATCAGCCAGCTCAAGAATATCTGCACCAGCCTGGTGAATGAGACAGTTGAGAAGAAAATTCTACAGGTGGATGAGCCACAGTGTATGACCAGTGAAGAGTCACGTGATGTGTGTCATGTGATCGGTGAGGAGACAGATGTGACATATGTGCTGGTGAATGGCCGCCCAGAGACTGTGGTTGCTGTTGAAATGACCGAATGTGATGCAGAAGAGGTGGGACATGTGAATGACATCATTAAACAAGAACAGGACGTCAACAACGCCATTGAATTTGTTACCAAGGGTAGGTTTTAAAACCTAGATGTTCAATAAATGTTTTGAGTTTGAAATTGTTTCGATAGCAGCCTTAAGTAATTGGATCTTACATAAATTGAATGAAACAGCTGTATCATAACAAATACGATTGTGTTGATGTAGTGTTCAATGCTGTATTATTATCATCTACTGTTATTTATTTGTCAGTTTCAAGCTGACGACATTCTCTCCAAAGAAGACACTTCTGCCTCAAGACAGCCGAGTGAATACAGTATTATAAATAATTAAATGTCTGCCTAATTATGTATATAAATAGTGCTTTATATGGTCCTTTAAAAATAAGAAATTTAATAACATTACTTCACTTAAGCAGCCAAGTTGAGCGACAATTAATTAAATTTTGTACGACATCTTACATTTTCTAGATAAATATGGTGACTTAGGGATCATCTCAGAACATCGGTGTCCGATATGAGAAAAAATTACTTTCATCTAGCCTCAGCCCCCTTCCACCTCCTTCAGATGAAAGTTTGTAAACATTGATATGATGCTCTCAATATCGGTCCGAAGCATAACATATTGATGTCCGATGCCAGGCGAAACTATCTCTAACCCCCTTCCCCAAACAAAGTAATTTAATCTGATATCAGACATCAACATTCTGAGATGATCCCTTAAACATTGTTAAGATCAGTGCTCCACAGTCCAATACCCGGTATCGTTACTGCATGCACAACATACAATGTGTCATGCATCGCATGCCAACATGAGGATCATTAATATTTATTGGCTGTTTTAAATAAATAAGTTTGATCTGCTCCAGATCCACCACCAGCTGGAGGTGATTATGAAGGAATGTCCCAAGTAGATGCGTCAGATGTGCTCTACCACGAGGTGCAAGTACAGATACAAGGGACCGACTCCACAGATGTCCTCAACCAGGAAGCTCCTGATACACCAGAAGACATGTCAGCTACACTGCACCTACTTGGGCCCGACAATGAAAGTGGAGCAGCAGGCATCTATGCCAATTCCGCCTCGAGAGGCAAGGCAAGTCAGAAGCGACTCGCGTGTCCACTGTGTGAGAAAACGTTTCTGAAGAGCTCATGTCTGCTGGAGCATGTACGTGCGCACGGCAACAAGATGTTTTATGTGTGCGACGTGTGCCACAAGACCTTCAGCTGGAAGCACAGTCTACAGCTGCACAGTCGCACACACAGCGGAGTGAAGCCATATGAGTGCAAGACTTGTGGCAAACAATTCTCACACTCCAGCAACTTTGTTGCACACAAGAGAACACATTCACAGGAGAAGACATTCCAGTGTTCAAAGTGTGGAGTGAAGTTCCGTGGCCAGAGTGCGATGATCCGTCATCGACAGAAGCACGACGGCATTAAGAAACACGAGTGTCAGTTCTGTGGAAAACGGTTCTATGAGCGCTACTCGCTGGTTGTGCACAAACGGACACACACAGGCGAGAAGCCTTATGAATGCAGCATTTGCAGGGAGAGGTTTGCACAGCTCAGTAACTTGGAATACCATCAGTGGACGCATGTGGATGAAAGGCCACTCAAGTGCTCAGAATGCGACCGTGGATTTCGTTCGAGCAATCAACTCAAACAACACATGCGCATTCACACCGGAGAGAAACCTCATGAGTGTGGCATCTGTCAGAAGAGGTTCCGAACCAGATCAGACTTAGTTTCTCACCAGATCACACATACGGGAATGCGTCCCCACTCCTGTGTGCGATGTGGGAAGACATTCACGAAAAGATCGAACCTGACGCGACATGAACAATTACACAATAAACCTGTAATAAAGGTTGAATATTCACTCGAGGAGCGCCCCTTTCAGTGTAGTGTCTGTGGCCGTCGTTTTGGTCGCAAAAATGACATGTTGCGTCATGAAGAACGCCACACTAATACTCTGTCCTTAGAATGCCATCTTTGTACACGGACGTTCTCACGCCAGTCAAATTTAAATCGTCATGTGCGGTCGTCACATGGTCAGACTCGCAAGGATGGAACTACTGGTGAATGTCACCATGGTGTAACGCAGGTAACAACAACTACTGCTGTATCCTGAAGACCTGTATTTATTTGTACGAGAGGATGATCACGGGTAATAGTTTGAGGTGTGTTTGTTGAGCAGCTACTTTTTTTAAATAATAATTATCCATATGTAAAATAAATTTCAGTCAGTGGTGAGGTGTATTAGACTCAATAGCTGTAGGTAGTTCCTGTTGACAGTGCACCGCCTACTATCACTTATAAACCAGTTTTATATTTTCATGTTAGCCAATACTAATCATAATATTAACTTTTGCCAAAGGTAATATCAGTTAATGTGACCTAACGGTACTAATTAATGAAGAAACCATGTAGCTGGCAGTGTCCAAGACTACTGTTTGCTCAGAGGGTAGATTAGCACCTGTCATTGTTTAATGGTCAGTATTATTTTATGGATTTCCACGTTTGTTTAATTACATGCAACTGTTGTTATTAACTAAAAAATTCTGGCTGGGAAAGTATGCCCCTTGAATCAAAATCAACATGCATGAATTTACACTTTGTTATATAAAATTTTCTTTGCACCTCACTTATTGACTTCAATTCCAATATGATTTTTTTTCTGAATTTTATTAATTTCATTTAAATTGAGACCATTTGTTTTTCAATTAATTCTACTTCGTGATTGACCCATTCAACCCTACATACCTGTGCCTGCCATTTCATCGATACACTTTTTGGTTGGTCCCATTAATGCATCTGTAATTGTAATTGAAAACTTAATAGTGTAATTGTAATTGGTCTGAAATTTGTAGAAGTATAATTGAAATGAGAAATACAAAATAATAGTAATTGCAATAACCAGGAGAGTGGCAGCGGAATGCTACATCAAGCAGTTTGCTTTAAGTTTATCTAGATATGAGATATTTTCTTGAATGCAACTGTTGGAATAGTTAGTTGAACTTGGTAAAGTATCATAATGATATTGTGTACAACGTTTAAATAGTGTGTTGTTGTGATAAGTGTAATATGTATGGAGTTATGTTCAAGCTCTATTGTGTTTCACAAAATGTTATTAAAATTCTGCTTTATTACAGGTTAGACTGAGTACATTTGTTCTGTTTTAGGCATTCATCAGCATCTGTCACTATGCGTAAACAATTTTGCATGGCTATTTTAATTACTGTACTTGTATTTGGAGCAATTTACTTCACCCTAGACCTAGATGTTAATTGCATTGCCAAATAACTCCTGAAACTACACTTATGCCACGCCCGATACAAGTCACTCTCTAAACCGACTCAACAATTATCTCCAAGATGTTTTCTCATGGATGACCGATAGCAAATTAAAGTTAAATGCAGACAAAACTGAATTCCTCATCATTGGTACTCCAATGCAGCGAGGTAAACGTAATGACTTTTTTCCAACATGCATCCTGAGTCAAAATATCACACCAGCAGCATCAGTACGGAATCTAGGAGTGACCTTGTGACTTCAATTTCAGACAACACATATCCCAAACGTGCCGTTGCTGTTTTTATCATATCCGTGATCTTCGCCACATTCACCGACATATGTCGCTTTCTGTCGCTAAGACTATCGCAACAGCTCTTGTTAGCAGCAGGTTAGATTATTGCAATTCCCTCCTTCATAATATTGCTATCAAGGATATTGCAAAACTACAACGCGTCCAAAATTGTTTAGCAAGGGTAGTCACACAATCTCCTCGATTCTCCCGCTTAGTGCCACTTCTAAAATCACTGCATTGGCTCCCCGTGCGATATCGCATTATGTTTAAGATCTGCACAATCGCCTACCAAGCCCTTTCATCCAAACAACCTAGTTATTTACACTCAATGCTCACACCAGCTAGACAAGCCAGACAACTTCGGTTGTCTAGTTCAAAGTTGCTATCTGTTCCTAGAGTTAAGATAAAGGCTGGAACTCGAGCTTTTTCAGTTGCCGTGCCAACTATATGGAATTCGCTTCCCGTTAATGTTAAATCAGCAGAAAATATTGTTACATTTCGTCGTCACCTCGAAACCTATCTTTTCAATATCGCCTATCCTCCCTAGCTTCCTAGCACATCCATCCATTTGTTGACGACTTTCGCCTATCACACGAGTACGAGAATGCTTAATCCTTTGGTTTTGGTGCGCCACTGAGCTCGGATTGTCTGAGGATATTGGCGCGTAAGAAGTTATTTATTATTATTATACACTGTTTGCAAAGAAAATAACAGAAAACTATACTTTTGAGGGAGGGAGGGTTTAGGGATGGAGGAGGGATTTTGTAGGTGGCTCCCATCATACAAAAGTTTAAAGGGAAGTAAAACTAATATGTACAGGTGGATGTGTGCGTGCATATTTGCGTGATATTGTACATGTATAGCCTAGTGGGTAATTTCACTACACAAATCAATCCTGGTAAGAATACTGTCGAGACATTGCATCAGTCCATACTTTAGAGTTTAAAACTTTTTATTGTGCACATTTTAAGAGTTTATTTACATTAGTTTCCTTCAAAATTGCATACATTCACACATCTCGAAAAGGAATGGCCTAGTTTAGTAACCCGTTTTCCATGCTAAAATGTATAGGCCCTCCAATGCAACAAACTAAAATAATATGTAAGCAAGGTGGACCAAGGAAAAGTTTTAACAAGATTTAATTAGATTGCTTTGGACAAAGAAGCCTTTTGGCTTATCAAGAGCAACCCTTTTTATCTACATGTATCCCGCCCGTCTGAGGTATGTGTCGATTTTATTTTTAAACATGTTCACGCTACTAGCACCCACACAATCAGCACATAATGTGTTCCATTCATTTACAGTCCTTTGTGAAAATGAGAACTTTCTTATATCTAATTTACACTGCTCCTTTACTAATGTAACTTCATGTCCTCTAGTCCTATCTTGGGCCGGTTTCATGAAGCGACTAAGAACATTCTTAATGCTAAGACGATTGTCTTAATAAATGACATGATTTTTTTTAATATAGGCAAACATAGGAGTTTACGCAAACACGTGACACTAAGTAATTGCGTAATTTGAAGTATGCTTCATGAAACCGGCCCTTGGTCTCTAGTGTTATTAAACCACATTCCTTTAAGCGTGTTTTGTACCTAAGATCCTTCAGTTTAGGTATCATTTTAGTCGCTCCCACTCTTTCTAGCATATCTATGTCCTTGCGATATATGGCCTCCACATTTGTATACAATATTCTAAATGAGGCCTAACTATTGTTTTATACAGCAGTATTATTAGGTCTTTTTCCTTATATGCTATATTTCGTCTAATTAATCCAAGGATTTTATTTCCCTTTGAAGTTGCAATTCCACACTGCTCTGAAACCTTCATATCAGCACTAATGGTTAACTCTAAGTCCTTTTCTTTTATAGTAGTACTTAGTACAGTACCCCCATTGTATATTCTACATCTTCGTTCCCATGTCCTGTGTGGAGGCATTTACATTTCCAAAAATTGAACAACATTTGCCACTTTTCAGACCATTTGATCAACCTGTCAAGATTATCTTGTAAATGCTGTCTTTCTAATAATTTGCAAATCACCGATGTTAAACTCACTGTTGTCAGTAGTTTGGGTGGAATCCCATCCACTCCAAATGATTTATTATCCTTCGTAGCCCTTATTTTTGTAGCTACCATTTCCGGGGTTACAATTAACTGTCCAAAATAGTCTGATTCCGCTCCCTTGAACTTAGCCTCTGATACTGGCAGTGAACTAATATCTTCTCTGGTAAACACCGAACTAAAATACTAATTCATGTCTTCTGCCATTAAGTATCCCTGTGATATTATATATCCAGCATTATCTTCTAGAGGATCGACCTTATCCTGAACTTTCAGTTTGCTCCGAACATATGCATAAAAACTCTTGCTGTCATGTTTTATATTACAAAGTAATTTTGTTCACAGCTTTTCTTTGAATTTCTAATTTCAGTTGTAACTTGGTTAAGTGCTTCTGTATAAATTTTGTAATCTTCATCATTTCCAGTACGTCTATATGACTTCCACATCATTTGTTTGTACTTAATTTTTCTAATGGCTTCTTTCGACGAGTGTTTCTTTCTGGACAGTTTCCCTTGTTTTTTAAGGGAATAAATTTAATGACGATGCACTCAATTTCACTCATTTTAAGATATTCCACCATTCTGTTGGTGTCTTATTCTTCACTGTATTATTTCAGTCTATCTTTGCAAAATATTTCTCATGTCCTTATTCGCAATCTGCTTCTCTTTCTAATTTTATTTTATTAGCCTGGATAGATTCTTTAATATATAAAATAACTCCACCTCCCCTTCTTGCAATTCTATCTTTCCTGAACATTACATAGCCTGTCTGTCCCAATTCGTCATCTAATATATCAGTGGTGGCCCATGATTCAGTTATACCTATTATGTGATGGTCAATATTATCTTCTACCATAATGTTTAGTTCATTTCTTTTGTTTATTATGCTCCTTGCATTTATACAAATGTATTTATATCCAGCTTCAGAACAGTTTTCCAGGCTGTTCTTTGCCGATTTATTTGTGCTGTCTTTATCTATGCCTCCAGTTTCAGGCTTCTCTGTGAATCCCCCCGTGCATCTAGTTTAAATAGATGCAACCTGTCCCACTGTCAACAGATCGCAGCAGGTTCTCTGAGAAAACTCCTTACCACTTTCCACTTAGATGGAGGCCATCTCTCATGTACGTATCTTTCCTCCCAACAAAATATCCCCATAAATCTATGAATCCCACCCCCTCTTCTATACATGTTGGCTCCGTTCCTCCCATTACTGGCAAAATTCCTGAGAAAATAATCTGTTCTACTCATCATCTTTAACTTCCTCACTAACTGTCTGTGCTTCTGTACTATCCCAGTTGTTCCCTCCCTGTCTGCATTATTTGTCCCTACATGTACTAGTATAGACCCTCCCTTGCCATGCCCCAGTACCTTATCTACCCTTTCAGTCACATGTTCTATCCTAGCCCCCCGGTAGACAAACAACGACATTCTCCCCCTCGCTTAGTGTCTTATCTGTCTTTCTCAGAATAGAGTCGCCCATGAACACCCTCTCGTTTCTCACTGCCTCCTCGGTCACTGCCTCAGAGTATCACAATCTTCTCTGGTTTGCATATGTTTGGTTGTCTTTTCTCCCTGCCGTCGTCTCTCCTGTCACATTCCCTTCCGTTCTATTCTTTCCTGTCGCTTTTTCTCTTGTCACCTTTCCTCCTGTCATCATCCCTTTCATCGACTTCTCTTCTGTCACATTTACTGTCACTTCCTTTCATCCAATCAATTTTCCACCCATTGCATTTTCTTCTCTCCCATCCCATGCTCTCTCCTACCTCCTCTATGGTCACTTTCTCCTCTGTCGCCTTCACTCTTGTCACATTTCCTGCCGTCGATTCTCCAATTTGTCCCCCTCCAATCACCTTCCTTCCTCTCAGTCTCCTTTCCTCAGTCTTCTTGCCACTACTCTGCTTCTTCAGTATTTTCAACTCTCTCCATGTTGTCTCTCTCCATTCCACCTGTCTCCTTGTTAATTCTCATCTGCATCCCCTTCACAACATCTGTCAACCTAATCTACTAGAAGATTTAGAAACCACGTGTGTACTGGTGGTAGGGGATTATAACTCTGACATCTCTGATGAAACTTCATCATTTGGAAGCACTGAATACAATCTGGTGCTGTCCAGTAAGCAGCATCTACCACCTGACATGTTCAGATACATCAGTGATGCATGGGGTAGCATCTCATAGCTAGACCATTGTATAGCTACACATGACTGTAATGATGTGATAAATAGCATTAGTGTGTGCTATAATCTTGCTACCACAGATCATATCCCTGTAATCATTGATGTCAATGTAGACAGTGTGCCAGGTGTAGTACCCGGTGCTAACAATAACACTCGGCCATGTCTCAACTGGTCAAGACTTGACAAAGACTCCGTTGATAATTACTGTAGACAGACTGATACTGAACTGAAAAACATTGCATTACCTATTGATGCTATTATATGTACTGATGTCAACTACAATGATGAGTCTCATCACAACGCACTTAATAACATGTATGATAATGTAACCAGGTGTTTAACTGATGCTAGTGGCTGTCTGTTTACTCACAAATGAGGAACCTATACATACCGGCCTCAGTGGACTGATTATGTGGCAGACATCCATAAAGCTGCTAATGAAGCTTTCCAACTATGGGACAGTATAGGTAAACCTAAACAAGGTCCTGTTTTTGAATTAAAAAAGAATGCTGATGCTAGATGCAAATATGCAGTAAGGTTTATTAAAAAACATGAAAATTAGTTGAGGCGTGAAGCCCTTGCCAAGAAGATGACTAACCATGCAAATAATACATTTTGGAAGGAGATACAAACTATTAACTATTATCATAAAGTTCCCTTGCCAACTAATATAAATGGTAAGATTGCATGGTGAAGAAGCTATTGTGAATATGTGGATTCAACACTTTCATGACTTGTTTAATTGTGTAAATAACAATAGGCATAGTCCCCAAAACCTAGCATTTGTTAGTTATGAGAGCAGTATTAAAGTGTTAACCTGAAGAAGTCAAAGATGCTATAAGAAACCTTGACTGTAACAAAAGTTGTGGCCTTGATGGTATTTATGCAGAACACCTGAAGTACTGCAGTGAATGCATACTGCCTTTACTGTCAATGTGCTTCACAGGTCTGTTGGTGCATAGCGTACTGCCGAGTTCTATGATTTCTGTGATATTAGTGCCCATAATCAAGGATAAAACCGGCAAGATAAACAGTAAAGACAACTACAGGCCAATAGCACTGGCAAGTGTTATGTCCAAACTAGCTCGGTAGAATGGATGACTTTTTAACAACCAGTGACAACAGTTTTTTTTTTTTTAAAGCATGGCACTGACATGTGCATTTATGCACTAAGACGTTGCTAAATATCAAGCCTTAAATAGCTGTTTGTTTATGTGTTTTCTTGATGCTTCTAGGGCTTTTGACTATGTAAATCATACCATACTTTTCTAAAAGCTAATTGACAGAGGTGCTCCGGGTTACATTGTAAGTGTTTTGGTATGCGAACCAATAAATGTGTGTAAGATGGGGCAGTCATGTGTCTGACAGCATTTTTGTATAAGTAATGGAGTGAGACAAAGAGGTATATTATCCCCCTATTTGTTCAGTGTTTACACGAATGTTTTATCCACTGTACTTAATGGTTGCAATGAAGGATGTTATGTAGGATATAATTGTGTAAATAATATTATGTATGCTGATGATCTCATAGTATTTTGTTCATCCAGCAGGGGATTACAGACCCTTCTCATTGTTTGTGATCAATATGGATTATCAAATGATATAAGGTACAATGCCAAAAAGAGTATGGTCATGATAATTAGAAACAAGAATTGTAAGAATGTTAAATTTCCAAGTTTTATTCTTGGTAACGACAAACTATGTGAGGTAGAATCTGTAAAATATTTGGGTCACATAATTTCAAATAGTATGCTAGATGACAATGATATATCTAGACAATGTCGCCAGTTGTATGCCCAAGGCAACATGATCATAAGAAAATGTCATGTGTTCAAATGATGCAAAGAAAACATTGTTTACTACTTTTTGCTCACCTATGTATACTGCCCATCTATGGTGGAATTTTCATAACTAGGCTATTAGGAAATTGTATGTATCTTACAACAGTATAATAATAATAATTATAATCTGAATGGTGTTAGGTTATGACAGATATGGTAATGATATAGTGAAATATTTGTTTAAATAACTGACCTAACTGTGCTGCTGTTATTCGAAATTTGACATATAAATTTATATGCCAAATGCAGTTCTCAAAGAATACCTTGATCTGTAACATTATTAAGGGTGACGTGAAATACATGTCTAGAATATGGAAGTACTGGTCCAATTCCCTGTATATACATTTTGTTGATGGATGATATTTCATTGTGTACATTGTAACTATTGTCTATAACACAACTATAGAACCATGATAATGTACTTGTATGTTGTATGGAGTCTGCAAATAAACCAATTATTATACCTCCTTCCACAGACATATATTCCACCTTCCAACACCCCACTCACTGAAATTTAACTAGTTTTTAATTATAATTATACTATTATAACCTGTTATACATTTGTATATTTTACACATTTGTTGCCAATCGTGTTTTGGTTTGTGGTCAATAAAACAACTTGGACTTGAACCAACATTCTATAATTCTGTTGCACAATCGCCGCGTTCAGTTGCAATGCTGGTCATTTAACAAAGGCGTTGCTCGGTGCAACACCTCTAAGACAGACATTCTTTGCAAATAACTATCATCTCTGCGAGTTGTAATGTTAAAGACAAAATCCCTTTTTGTAATCTACACAAACCCATATATTTAGCAAAAAAACTTAATTTTGCGAAGATTTGTTGTTTTTGAGCTTTTATGTTAGCCAATGGCAGACCTTCGTCGTCATTGGCTGCAAGCGATATTTGCAGAAACATCGGCGCGGACATTTGCCAGCGGAGAGGAAATTAAACATTTCTTGTACTAGTTTTGCTTATATTTTTAAATATATAATGTTGAAATTAGTAGCTAACTAATGTACTACAAGTGTCAAGAAACACAATAAACTGCATTGGTAAACTTTACAGGTATGTTAACCCACATGTAACACAAATGCCTCTCAGGAAAATTATGGTGGAAACGATAAAATGCCGAAGGTCATTTTTCTTCGAAACTTCTGACGCAGTTTTGTTGTTGGCGAACTTGTGTTTTTGTTTCATCAAAAAATCTTTGACGATTATGCAAACTAATAAAAGTAATAATTTACCACTTGTTGAATTAATGTGATTAGTAAACATACACTACATCCACATAGTGTCAGTTAATTTGAATTAACAAAGATCTTGGGATCCGTATTGGCTCGTGTCTGTAAATTAAACGTGGCAGCGTCTGCAGTGTAGTATAGACTACACCGTTCACATCCCAGCTAGGGCACAGTTGCCGATTACATGTTGTAAATACAAGGTCAAAGCTTCGTTGATGCAAACATTGGGATCCAACATTTGAATAACAATATTTAAATTAGGCGATATCTTACTTTTAAAGAAATGAACTAAACATTATGGTAGAAGATATTGACCCTCACATGATAATTTCATAATAGGTATAACCGAATCATGGGCAACCACCGATATATCAGATGCTGAATTGGGTCTGACAGGATATGTAATGTTTAGGAAAGATAGAATAGGAAGAAGGGGAGGTGGAGTTATTTTATATATTAAAGAATCTATCCAGGCTGATGAAATAAAATTAGAGAAGCAGATTGCGAAGAAGCTGTTTGGTGTAACATTGTTACAGGAAACTCAACGTTAACGGTTGGATTAGTTTATCGAAGTCCAAACATAAGCATAGAAGAGAATGAAAAAATACAAAATGCTATAAGGGAAGTGAGCAAACGGGACTGTTATTATGGGGGATTTTAACCATGGGCATATAAAATGGAAATCTCTACAGAGTATGGGTAGTGAGGACCACAAGTTTTTAGTACAAGATAGTTTCCTTTCTCAACATGTGCTAGAATCAACCAGGGGAGAGAATGTGTTAGACATAGTTTTGTCCTCACAGAATGAATTAGTTGACAATGTCAAGATATGTGAGCCACTGGGGAATAGTGATCACAACCAAATACATTTTACCATCAAAGTAAAATCAGAAAGGAATAGTAAAAAGCAGTACAGGAGAAATTTCCACAAAGGAAAATATAAGGACATAAGGAAATATTTAGCAAAGATAGACTGGAATAACACACTGAAGAATAAGACAGCAACAGAATGCTGAAATATCTTAGAGTGAAATTGAATGCATCATCGTCAAATTTGTTCCCTTAAAAAAACACCGGAAACGGTCCAAAAAGAAACACTTATCGAAAGAAGCCATTAGAAAAATTATGTATAAACAAATGATGTGGAAGTCATATAGACATACTGGAAATGACGAAGACTACAACATTTATAAAGAAGCACTAAACCAAGCTACAGCTGAAATTAGAAATTCAAAGAGAAGCTATGAACATAAATTAGCTTGTAATATAAAACATGACAGCAAGAGTTTTTATGCGTATGTTCGAAGCAAACAGAAAGTTCAGGATAAGGTCGGTCCTCTAGAAGATAGTGCTGGAAATATAATATCGGAAGGATTCTTAATGGCAGAAGACCTGAATGAGTATTTTAGTTCAGTGTTTACCATAGAAAACATTAGTTCACTGCCAGTACCAGAGGCTAAGTTCAAGGGGGCAGAATCAGACTATTTAAGACAGTTAATTGTAACCCCAGAAATGGTAGCTAAGAAAATTAGGGCTATGAAGGATAATAAATCACCTGGAGTGGATGGTATTTCACCCAAACTATTATTGGAAATTGTAGAACAAATTAGCATACCGCTTGCAACAGTTTTCAACTTGACATTAGAAGAGGGAGTGGTTCCTTTAGAATGGAAAGAAGCAAACATACCATTATTTAAAAAAGGTTCGAGAAACAAGTCAAATAATTATAGACCAGTGAGTTTAACATTAAATGCATTACAGTAACAACACTACGTTTTCTATGAACCTCATTTATACGACGCCTGAACACAATATCTATATTATGGCAGCTGCAAGATACATGTAGCTGCCACAGATGTCTAATTTTATTTTCCTTTTTGTGTACAATTTTTTTTACAGTAATGTGTTATTTTTGATAACCGTAGTGTGTGTATAAGATGTGTGAGAAGTTTGGCGGCTCTAGGTGGTTGTTTTCACAGTTAGGTCAGAAAGTAAAAAGATTGCCTTAAATTATGCCAAGATCTCAGCCATTAATTAACTTGATTAAATGAGTAACCAAAAAATCTGTGAAAAGAATGAACACATCTTAAAACCTGATATCCAGGTTTCAAATAGCTACCACATGATTAATCAAATTTGTGCAAACAAATGGTTAGGATGGTTGTTTCGAGTCAAGTACTTAAATTCTAGATTGACCAACATTTTTCGTGTGAAAATACAATATGGCTAGCAGCAGAATTGATGAACATCACTATACAGCTAAGGCGTGTTGAATTGTGGAATTTATTAACTTGCCATACGTGATACTCCAGTTAATGCATGATAATTTAACAATTTCAAAGTGATTGTCCGATTGAAGTTGTGTTGATGCCATGAATAAGACTGTTTCCTGTTCCTCCAGATGCTGTGAGGTTGTCTCCTTGGAGACAGTCGCCATGGCAGTCATAATGGTGCAGAATGAAGGCTGGGGATCCACTGTGTGTGACGAAATGAACAGCTTCCGTCAGAATGGCGAGTTCTGTAATGTGACGTTGCTAAGCAATGATGACAGATCATTTGTGGCTCATGACTGCGTGCTTGCTGCTGCTAGCCCCTACCTCAAGTCACTGCTCACAGACATGGACTTGCCCTCCTGCATGCTCAAGCTGGAGACAATCTCTGGGGAGCTGATTGAGTACATACTGCAGTTCATCTACAGTGGCATGGTTTATCTGCCGCTCACAAAACTGGCCAGCATCGCAACTGCTTCGGAGCAACTTGGAGTCGACCAGCTGAAGATTTTGTGTGATGGGTTGTTGACAGATTTTGACGTAGACGAAGCTAAGCAGGTGGAAAAGGCCACAGACCTTGCTGAGAAGGTTTCTGATACAGTTGATGGTGCAGATGTGGCTGGTTTTACAGCGGGTTCAAATGAGGAAGGGGCAGTTGAAGAGAACAGAACAGAGGATGTCGTCACTGTGAAGTACGAGCAGACAGAGAAGACGTTTGATCACAATGAGTCGGTGGAACATGAGGAGAATGTTGATGCACCAGACAGCGAGATGGCAGCAGATGAGAAAGACTCGAGGGACGATGTTGGTTTGGTGCAAGAAGACACGGAGTGCATTCCTACGATGCAGCTCGAGATAGCTGGGACGACAGTCGACGCGGAAACCGTTGCACGACAGATACTGGAACTGCCACCAGAAGCGAAGGAGATCATGGATGGCATGGTAGTTGTGCACCCCAGTGAAGGGGTGGAAGGAGAGACTGAAGAGGGCGCCAATGAACAGGTCATCTATGTGCAGCCAGTCGGTGACGTGGACCTGAATGAACAGGGTGCAACAAAGAATGATATTATGGAGGGTGTGGCAATACTACAGCAGCTGGAAGACGGCAGCTCAGGCTTCATAATGACTGGTTCGTATCACGACAATGTGCAACAGAGGTGTGTGGTGACTGTTGAGTGTCGGTGAATGTAAAAGTTACATTTCACAAAAAAGATCGATAGTTGTTTTCTAAATTATACCATTTCTGTTTAGTGTTACATTGAAAACAGTGTATTATGTGCAGCACTTGCACTGCAGTCTGAGTGCTTGTTGTACCATAGTTAGTAAGCATGATTTGAGCTGATTAAAAATATTGCCACTAATGGCAGTCAGGTTATTAGACTATTTCTAACAAAGTTCTACAATTTCTCATTGAAGTTATTATAACCAGTATTCGTTTAACTGTGTCATTCTAGTTAATGCTGAATTCAAACAATATTTTATTCTAGAGGAAATGTTGACTGATAATCGTCATGTGCTGCAGGTAACTCTGGCATTATACACGTGACTCTGAGCCAGCAACAAGGCGGAGTGGACGACCCAACACTTCAAGCACTGACTGTGAACACAACAGCTGAAGGCCTAGACCCGGCAGAGCCACACAAACAGTTGGGCAGCACCAATGTGTTGACAGTGATGACACCGGTGCGGCCATTTGCATGCTTCCGCTGTAACAAGACGTTCACGCGGCGTGGCCACCTGACGGAGCATGAACGTGTGCACACGGGGGACATGTACCGATGCGAGGTCTGCTCAAAGACGTTTCAGTGGAAGCGCGGCCTGGAGCTGCACGGTCGGGTCCACAGTGGGGAGAAACCATATGCGTGTGACTTCTGTGGCAAGCAGTTTGCACACGCCAGCAACCTGATGGTGCACCGGAAGCGACACAGCGGTGAGAAGCCGTATGCCTGTCCCATGTGTAGCATGACGTTCTGCAGTCAGAGCTCACTGATTCGACACCGCAAGCGTCACAGCGGCATCAAGGCACACAAGTGCGAACACTGCGGCAAGGAGTTCTTTGAGCGCAACGTGCTCAAGAGACACATGCGTAAACACACTGGCGAGAAGCCGTACGTGTGTGGAGTGTGTGGGGATAGGTTCACCGACATCACGGGTCTGTCCTACCACCGATGGACCCATCGCAAGGACCGGCCACTCAAGTGCCCAACGTGTGGGTTCGGGTGCATATCACAGAGTCAGCTGACGTCACACATGCGCACGCACACGGGCGAGCGGCCGTTCAAGTGTGAAACGTGTGGCAAGGGTTTCAAGATTCGTGCCAACTTGACTGCACACATGCGCATTCATTCGGGCGAGAGGCCTTTCGAATGCTGCATCTGTTCGCGCAAGTTTGTCACGAGCTCGCAGCTGAACAAGCACTCAGCGACTCACGTGAAGCAGGAGGAAGACGATCAGTCGTCAGCGGAACAGAAGCCCTACCAGTGCAGCGTGTGTGGCAAGAGGTTTGGACGCCGAAACAACATGCTGCAGCACGAGCGACTACATCTTGGACTGAAACCATTCAAATGTTCTGCATGCGAATGGTGTTTCACACGGCGAACACACCTCATGAAACACCAGCAGAAGATGCAGCATGGCTGTCCAGACGATCTACTGCTGGAGAGAGAACGCAAGGCCAAGGTTGAGTGTGCATTCGCCTGCGATTTTTGCACTGCTCGCTTCGAAGATGAAAACATCTTGATGCAGCACCAGATTGTATGTAAGGGTGACGACACAGAGACATTGATAGATGTGGATGCCGCTGCCACGCAGTCGGACGACGAAGGCGAACGCAAGTTCCGCTGCAACATCTGCACGCGTACATTCAAACGCAACACTCACTTGAAACAACACAAAAAGTCGCACAAACGGATTGCATTCTTCTTCTCGCCCGAGGGCCGGCCTTACGAGTGTGACGTGTGCAAGAAACGCTTCAAGCGTAAGAATACACTCAACCAGCATAAGTTGACGCACCGTGACGACCAGGAGCGGCGCCATCTGCTGTGCTATTTGTGTGGCAGAGGGTTCCTCCGTACAACGCATCTCAAGAACCACGTCCGCACAATGCACAAAGATGTTCAAATTCCAGATGAGCTCAAAATTAAAAGTGACGATGACGATGAGGAGGAAGGTGATGACTTTGAGTAGAGATAATGAAAGGTTTGGACACAAGACAATGATCTCGTCATATGCACGTCATTTGCTGCTAGGCAACAGAACAATACATGACACAAAAATATTATGAAATACTTTACTAACTATATACATTTCCACAATGATAATAAAAAAATTATTGTATGTACATATTTCTGAATGGTGAACAGGATGACCTACAGTCGAGTAACACAATGCATCAATCTCATTCAAATTGAAGTTGCATTGTTTAGATATGTCGATCTCTTAAGGGTAGCCACTACTCGAAAACGCCCATATAACCAATATGCCATATCTATTTTAATATTGAACATAGCAAAGCCAGATTTGGAGCACTGATTAGAAAAATGAATGGTATATGATGTGTGAAATATGGGCACGTTTGGTTATGTATTACCATGGCAATGAACTTTTCAAGTGAGATGGATTTTCACATCCTTCAAAATTATTCTGAGCTAACAACTGTATGTGTGATCATGCAACTGTCAAGAATCATTAGCTAGAATACTCCTTTGTGCAATAAGGTGGTTTTGGGCAAGGATATCTGACTTCAGTGACTGTTGTTCAGGTTTGAGCATTTTTCAAGACGTCATGAAAAAAGCTCAAACCTAAAGTCCCATCTCACAACAGTCAAACTTCCTTGCCCAAAACGGTATTCTAGCTAATGATTCTTGACAACTGCATGATCACACATACAGTTGTTAGCTCAGAATAATTTTCAAGGATGCATGCCCTTCTATCACACTAGAAATGTTGATTGTCATGGCACTGCACATTCCACATATCATGTACTATTCATTTAACTAATTAGTACTCCAAATTTGGCTAAGATATGTTCAGTACTAACAGAGATATGGCCGTTTTCGAGTAGTGGCTACCCTTAAGACCAGTTATCTTCTATTGTATATTTCTTAATAATGATTATGCACCATTGACACTTGATGCCTTTACCAGAAGTTCTAATTCGAGTCTTTCTTGCACTGTTATGTTGGAGTTATGAATTTCTCTGGGCGCTGCATATATGGGAAATGTCCGGTCTTCAGAGTATTGTTAAATGCTGTGCAAAGTGCATCTGTTGGCACTGATTGACAGTTGTCTCAGCAACTGTGTGTTATGGGGAATATTTAACATGATTTATTCATTAAATGGTTGGCTATTTTTTTGATATACAACATATGTTTTGGTTCCTTGCTTTGCAAGAAAAAAATAATTATTCGAGAGAATCTTTTAAATTACATCTAAACATATTTCTGTATAGTTTATAGTAATTATTTCATCCAGTCGCAGTAATCATAAAATATAACAGAAAATGTTTGCGATAAATTATTTAGACATCACAAGATTTATTGGATGCAATATTACAGAAAACATAAAATATGTACACATATAAACAAACCGTGAAATGTGTATTACACGTATATACGAGTTAGGCTGCAGACAACAGTCCATGCATTTCACTGAAGCAGTCACCTTTCTGCTTAAATAGTCTCCCGACACAGCCGTAGTAAGATGTGACTGTAGCAATGCCATATCTTATCAAAAGATTTGTGCTGTCCCTGCATGCCGCTGAGGCCAAAACAGGAGTCCACTGATCAGCTTCAGTCTTCTCCATAGCTCTGCTATCAGTCGTAGTCACATGGAATGTCATTGTCAATTGTTGATCAACACATCAAACTTTAAAGAAGAGGACAATGGCGATTGTAATGGCAGCAATCATCATAAATGGCAGCCACGTCTTGATGAAACCCACAATGCTGCAACAAAAGAACAACAAGGTTCTAGATAGAATACTCCACTCACAAAGTACAACAGTGACTGAAATTACCAAATATGTAAAACAGGTTCGAGATGAATACTGGTAACAATAGTCATGTGTCATAAAAAGTTTCATACCAGTGAGTGCATGGTACTCGCAAAGTTGGCTTCCTTGTCAAATTTAACTATAATCGAGTTAGTGCATGTGTGATAACGTTTTCCACCTAGACGGTTTGCACCTCGGGTGCCAACTTTCAGAGATTAATATACACCCGTCAGAAGAAAAGGCCTATTTTTAAAATCTACATTTAAGTGTTTTGACTGCTTTTAGAGTTTGAACTGGATACTATCCGTAAATTAATTGTTCGCAATGTAAAACGTAACTTGCAACAGTTGTAGAAATGTGCAGTGAAAACTGTTAAAACACATTCATAACAAACATCTGGTATGAATGCTTCAGGCACCTGTCTTCTGCATCTGTATCAGGCCTCATCTGTATCAGGCCTCAACAATTGCACTGGTCCGCTGGCCCGGTGCCTTTTTTGAGGCTGTCGGGCCAGTTCGGGCTACCAGTTTTAATATTTTACTGGCCAGTTGAGCCACTGGTTTCAATCCGATTGACCACCATCGTGTTTCCGGTAACACGACCCTACCTAGAAAAATAGGACAACTCGAAATCCTAATCTTTTCATTTGATATTTAAAAGTTAGTTTGTTACATTTTTACTAATTAAATAACGGCAAACTCAGTCATATGTATACAATGATGTGTATGCACTGCCAAACTCATTTGTATCTGCCTGCGTAATTGGCGAATGTCAGGGGGGTGTGGGGGGTCATTAATTAGTCACCCAATAAGCCAGCAGTATTTAACCTTGGGGTAATTCAGACATTTCGGGGGGGGGGTAAAACAAGCTGTTTAAAGTATGGATTTTTCAGTAATAATTCGTCATGACTAAGCTCTTGTAGCACGTTACATTGAAGAAATATGTTGTAGAAAGACGTACAAGAAAGTAAGAATGTAGCATAACGAAAGTAAGAAGTCCCTTACAATCGGAGCCATGTCTAGTTTCAACATCGAGACTTGTCCTTGGCAAGGAATAAGGGATACGGATGAACCAGATATCACTTGAGGATACAACTGCAAACACTTAATATCTGAAACCAGCGAGGTCACTTTTGGATCAAGCCGTTTTAGTTGCAGAAGTGTTAGCAAACCTCTCGGTGCTTCGTGCTTCAATTGAATGAATCAACATAATGTTGTCTATTGTGTATAATTGCTTGTACCGGAAAAGTGACAGCAAGAAGAGGAATGTCTGTTTTCTAAACTGTTTACCATACAGTGCCACGAACCTCGGAACTGTCGGTGAATGTGAAGAAGTTGGATCCGATTTCAGTGTTTTTCTCTTCTACACGGAGAATCGATGGTTATCAAGGACACAGCATTTCATTGTGTATTTTAATTAAGAAACATGTTCTTGGAAGGAGGAGAACCATTATGTACAGACCAAAATAAAATTTCAGGTGATGATATCAAACAAAGAGGCTATTCAGTTGTTATATAGCTGGGCTATATTGCACAATGTTCTGGTGAGATCATCCAGCTGAACCTCTCACAAGAAAGAAATATGGTGAGTGTTATCACAGCTCAAAGCAATACGTCACCACAGCTGAAGTCAGAAAAGCAGAACTTGCACATGTCCACAGTGACCTGAGAGCCAATGACTACCCGGGCGCTTGAAGTCCCGCCGCCAAGTGAGAACAGACCACCTACTAATGACAACGGTAAATGCACTCGAACTGGCCCAAACATAGCAGGGCTATCAGAACAACTTGGACGACTTTACAAGTCACACAATGTGCACTTGTACCATAAACCCGCCAACACCCTCCGTTCAGTGGTAGTGTACCCAAAGAACAAACCCCCCAAAGAACACCAGTGTGGAGCTATCTATCACATCACCTGTGATAATAACAGCAGCCGCACTTACATCGGTGAAACCAAAAGATCACTCAGCCAGAGTTTTAAAGAAGACACAAACCTGGATAAGCCTATAGGAGTAGGAGATCATAGCCTGGCCACAGGACACTCAGTGTCCACGGACAACACTCAGGTCTTGGCCCGAGAACAGATCTGGCACAAGAGAAAAGTAAAGGAGGCCATCTACACCAAACAGAGAGCCCCTACAATGAACCGAGATCAGAGATACCACCTGCCCGCCATCTACAACCAGATCATTCTGCCAAAATCCGAGTCACATCACATGTCATCAGTGTGGGATCAAGATCCGCTGTAGACGGATTGAAACGTTGCAAGTTTGAAATACAGCCCCAGTGTAAGTTTAATTTGTGCTATTCAAAAGAGTAGTATCAGTTTGCTGATTATATCATGCCACACATTATTTCCATAGAAGAGGCCATCCTTGGATATTTCCCTGATCTTGACCACTGAGAATGAAGAAGTCGTCAAAGGTGAATTCCTTGGTTCGTTTGTGAGAAGACAGGACGCTGGAGCTGAAAGAAGACTCATGATTCTGACCTGATAACTTTCTGTTAAAAGGCTGGTGGTGAATACCCAATACGCTATGACAGAGCACCTACAGTCCTCATCTGTATTGCTGTAGAGAACTGGCATTTCTACAAGGATCAACATTAAAACTAAGAAATAAAATATATTGGATATTGCTGATAATCTGCGATGTGGTCTAGATATAATAAAGCCTCTCATCTCAATGCTTATCAGGAAGATAAAACTTCAACAATACGCTTTCATCTGTAAAAGTATTGCTTGTCATACGTTTAATCTCACTTTAATGATTTTGAAATCAACGTGTAGCTAATGTTATATTTTACTAATAAATTATTAAATCTATTAATTACTAAACATTCTTACAAAAATGTCCTTTTCTCGAGTTTGGTATTTAAAAATGGTGGGGTAATTATGGTTTTGTTGACCCACTCAAGGGGTAACAAAGCCAAAAAGGTTCAATACTGCTGCAATAAGCCATCTTGTTACATGTTGGCTACGGATGGCAGGCAATCTCAACTGTCTGCATGATAAAACGCTTGTGCATATAATATTCCATAATGAAAACGAATCAAGGAAATTTGTTATACTATCAAACATTTTATAGCATTGCTAAAGAACATGGCTACAGCGGTGGATCTTGTAATATAGCTGTGTTTTGGATGGAACGAGAGCAAGAACTCTGGACAGTGTTCACATTGTCGCACACAGACGCATTGTTTACATCAGCATCGGTCATCGCCAGTCATAATGATAATGTGATACACATGATATCAGCGTTCAGATGCACATTTATCACGATGTAATGTGTCTGATCTTGGCAATACCGGCCTTAGCATTGAGGTTCAGGCACAGCCAAAACCAAGAAATGCTTTTGATGTGCCGAGGACAGCCAGCTAAAGTATTAAGCCACGAGTTGAAAATAGGTAAGTGAAGTCTCAAATTTTGCATTAATAGCAGACTGCAGAGTGACACCACGCTTAAAAATCTTCATTTAACTTTGTGTTATCACTTCTTATAGTCGCTCTATTAATTTTGTAAATGATGTGCACAAATACGAACTTCGGAAAAGTCAGCATGATGTCGCTCCAAGTGAACCTTAGATTTTGTGTACTTTTTCAGTGAAGAGACTGACAGGCAACTTAGTATCAACATATTTTTTTTTACAAAATTGGGGCCAGTGGATACAAAAACTTAATGTCAAGGCTTGTGTATGTAGCGCCATTTGAAGGATATATATTTTTGCTAGTTATATAAACTAAACATAACCAATTAAATTTCTCTCGCTATAATAATTGATCAAATGTAGCTAAAATAAACTTTGTGTGTGTGTGTGTGTGTGTGTGTGTGTGTGTGTGTGTGTGTGTGTGTGTGTGTGTGTGTGTGTGCTAACCTGCATGTGTGTTATGTTCCGATTGTGCCACTGCAATGATAAGGACTTATACACAACTGACCCTGCGGATTTCATTGGGTAAAATAGATTACTTGTCATTTTAATTTATAACATTAAAGGGGCACTGTATAGATTGCGCTATTCCACGGCAGAAGTATTTTGTTGGCCAACGCTTGAAGTCTGCAGCTATTTATAGAACAGTCTGGTGAAGGCGATATGTTTACCATCGTTAGTTCTCGGGAACACAAGACAAGCGTACGTTGAATCTAGTGATTGTGTTGTTGATAAGGATTTATTTATTTAGTGTAGTTAATTTGCAACAGTATATGTCATAGATAAATCCTTATCAAAAACACAATCACCAGATTCAGCATATGCTTGTCTTGTGTACCCGAGAACTATCGACGGCAAACATATCGCCTGCACCAGACTGTTCTATAAATAGCCACAGACGCCAAGCGTCGGCCGACAAAATACTTCTGCCATGGAATAGCGCAATCTATACAGTGCCCCTTTAATAGTTTTCTTCATTCACAGTTTTCTTCATTCATTTTTCTCCACCAATCACGAGGTGACTAGTACTGACTACACTGTACACTGAATTGTTTCTCCTGTTAGTAATCTAAACATGAAGCTCATCACTTACAAGTAATATGGAGCCACAGCAATAATACACTTGAAAGATGGTCATTATTGGATGAAATACATGACTGAGACGAGAGAAGACACTACCCTACCTGACATGTTTGCCATGCACTAGCATAAGGAAGGTGAGCGTGAACATGTTCCAAGACACTGAGTTGTTGTACTTCATTGTGCCGAGTGCGTATGCAACGTGTGAGTGGCAATTGTCACAGCAGAGATTGTGCTGAAACAACAACAATAACGGCAAAGTTCAACTAAACACCACAACACAGTTCATATGAAACAACACCATGATCACGAGACTCATTGCCAGCCAAGATTAAAACTATCTTCATCATCAAAACAGTCATAACCAGTGGCTTCATAACATGGTAAAATAACTGTAGCAATTATGAATTCAAAGTGTACCGGGGAGGTCACAGGTCATCTGATAAATAAGGTAATGATGAGAAAATTACCAAGAGCAGACCAGATTGTTTAACATAATTATTAACATTTCCTTAAAACTGATTACATCTGTCATAATAACGAAATATTAGTTAATCTAGTGGCCAGCTGGTCCCCTCTAAATTCCACCTATCTTATCAGTTAACCGTCTTGGCCAGTCATCTGCCTGTCTTGAAGACGGGCGGACGTGTCTCTGACTAAGCCCCTGCTTACCATTCTGCCCTTGTACTCCTCCGACGCGTCATGCACTGCGCGATCCCACGTCTCCTTCCTGTTGGCGGATGGCACTTTGTCGAGGGACAGCTGCCAATACCTGCGTCACCAAACACAGCTTATGTCACTGCAGCAACAACCACTCCAACACTAGTGTGTAGCAGCTTGTAAACAAGAAAATGGTTTTTATAAGTCACTGAAAATGTGATAAAACAACTTACTTGGTCGGGTTGCCAAAGCCCATGTTGTCCTCCTGAAAAAATTATAATAATAAGCACATGTTCACAGAAAACAATTATTACCGGTAAATAACTATTATGTATCAAACAAATACTATGCACACAATAATTAGTGTGTGACTCAGCCATTCATGACTGGGGTCAGGCACAGTTGATCAAGTACAATTCCATGTTGGCAAGGTACTTTAGGTCAGGTACATGTACAAGTACTTCAAAGCGTAAACTTATCAAGTACAATATGTCAAGTACAATCCAGTTGTAATGATCAATGATAATAAAGTTTGTTTGGCAAGTACCATTGCCCTAGTACAAATACTTATTTTAAAAACCCAAGTACAAATACTGAAACATTTACTTCTGTAAAACTTAAATTACATTTATTTATCAAAGGTCTATTATTTAAAAAATAAACCGATGCATGCATGCACACACAAAGTATTTTGTTATACCGATATATTACAATTCATGTAATGAGTTTTTAAACATTGATGTTATCCTTTATATACAACTTACGGAGACAAAGTATGGTCCAGCAAAATCACGAATCACTCCAGCTGTTGTGCAGATGCCCATGTGACCAATGATAGGAAACAACCACCTACCAACATCACATACCAGGTAGTCAACAAACTCAATTGCCAAATATAAAAACCTGTTAAATTGTAATTTTACAACCAACTGCACTGCACACACACACACAACATTCAAATCTACCTCACGGTTGAACGAGATGAATTAATTGTGGCGGCACTGGCTAAGGTGGAATTGTGTGTTGTGGAAGTGGCTGCATGGTTGACAAAAAAACAGTTACAAACTTAACACAGAGAAATCCGAAGTGATCGTTTTTTCTCCAGCAAGAAAGGCAATAGTCTGTCTGCCAATGTATACATTACAGTAGCCAGCCATCGAATTCACCCATCATCGTGTGTGCGCAGTTTGGGTGTGCTATTTGATAGCAACCTGAAAATGGAACAGCAGATTGCCAACACTGTGAAAAGTTGCTACTATCAGATTAGAAACATTGGGGGAATTCGGCCACATCTGACAGAAGAATCATGCAAGACACTAGTGACATGGGAATGCACTTCTTTATGGTCTCCCACACCGGGTGACGCAATGTCTACAAAGGGTGCAGAACTGTGCCTCTCGCCTAATTACTATCATGAGGAAATACGAATACATTACGCCCATGTTGCAGCATTTACACAGGCCACCCTTTCATTTGAGACCGACCTACAAAGTGCTGATGTTTACGTATTGTGCCTTGAATGGTCTAGCACCGGACTACATAAGTGAGCTAATTAGCTACAGTCCCATCACCAGAACAATTTCAATTGATCGGGCAATGTATAAGTACTTTTATTATTATTTCCCTTTAACTAGTCTAGGATAATATAGCTACACCATTATAATAATATAATTTATTTGATATAGTGCCAGATCCAAATTTATTTGTGGCGCTTCACAATATATTAAAATACATAAAATAGTGTAGAATCGCAAACAAATATATAAATAAATAATGCATGAAAAATAATACTAGTTAAAATACTAATAAGATTAATTTAAAATAAATACAGCAATAAAAGGGTGTAGAAATTCTATATAAGGAAATAACAAAATTATTAAAACATTAATACAGCACACTAATGATATAGCAATAATTAATGCTAATAACTAAATAAATGTATGTATATTTCTGATTCATAATATTAATAATTAATTTAGTAAGTTTTTATAAAAATAGTTTAAGTGATAAAAGTATTGGTAAAATAGCGTTAACTAGATCATTTAACAAGATTTAACGTGCCATCATTTCTTAATTCTTATGATGCCAACAAATTATGAATGTGTGCGTAATTAAAACGGCATCCCGATTAAAAACGATGAATGAATGAATGAATATGCACTCCAAAAGAAATGTGACTTTAGTCGACATTTGAAGCTGGCGAGTGTCACAAGTTTTAATAATCTTAGGCAGTGTTCCAGAGAGATGCAGCAGCCTCTACGAACGAGCAATCCAAGCTTTGATCCGTGAGCGCTCCACTTCCAAAGTGTTACTGCCGGTTGATATTGGCGCATGAGTTCACAAAGTCACTGATGCTGTGTTCCAATCACCTCGTGTATACGACTTCGTAACCTTTACTTGACTCAGATGCATAAATTTACAAGTGGTAAACTTAAGGAGCGCACGAACTTTCAAGTTAGCCAAGTCGTGTTTACAATATAAACGATCCCACTGGAATGCAGCATGACACCCGGTGACGGGTGATTCGTCATGCATCATCATGGCTTTGTCATTGTTACTTACTATGATTGTATCAATTTGGATGAAAGCACTTACACTTACAGTTTAATGGGCTGATTTAAGCCATTGGCCTTTGTTGGTGCCTCTCTGACGTCGGTAATACAATGAGTATAGTTTCAGTTGTTGTAATCGTTGTTCGTATGTGAGCTTTGCTATGCTGGTAACCAGCTTGGTTGCTCTTCGCTGTACCTTTTCGAGGATGTCAATGTCCTTTGCCAGATATGGGCACCATGTTTGTACACAAAATTTGAGGTGTGGACGGACATATGCCCGGTAGAGTGTCACAAATGATTTCTTGGTCATGTGCTTAAAACTCCTCTTTACCATGCCAAGAGCTTGCATGGCTTTCTTTGCTGCTTTCTGGCATTGCACAGTCGGTTTTAGGTTGGTTGTCACCCACACCCCAACGTCCTTTTCTTCGTTTGTTATCTCGAGGTTCACTGTGGCTCCAGTCTTGTGTGTCATAGTGTACGTTTTGTGTGGCGATTTCCCCACTTTCATTAACTTGCATTTCTCGGGGTTGAATTGTAGCAAACATTCTTTACTCCAATCTTCGAGGGTGTCAATGTCAGTTTGCAGTTTAACAAGATTGCCACCCAGAGAATTAACTCTAGGTAGCAGGTGGACAAGGAAGCCCTTGGCTTATCGAGAGTCCGACCCTTTTATCTATGTGTATCCCGCCCGTCTGAGGTATGTGTCGATTTTATTTTTAAACATATTCACGCTACTAGCACCCACACAATCAGCAGGTAATCTGTTCCATTCATTTACAGTCCTTTGTGAAAATGAAAACTTTCTTATATCCAATCTACTCTGCTCCTTTGCTAATGCAAGTTCATGTCCTCTAGTCCTTCTATCTTTCTTAACTGAGAAAAACATATTTCTATCAATATTTTCATAACCCTTCAATATTTTAAACACTTCTATCTGATCTCCTCTCAATCTCCTGGTCTCTAGTGTTGTTAAACCGCATTTTTTAAGGCGTATTTCGTAACTAAGATCCCTCAGATTTGGTATCATTTTAGTTGCTCTCCTCTGCACTCTTTCTAGCATATCTATGTCCTTCCTGCGATATGGCCTCCACGCTTGAATACAAATATTCTAAATGAGGCCTAACTATTGTTTTGTACAGCGGTATTATTAGCTCTTTTTCCTTATACGTTATGTTTCGCCTAATTAATCCAAGGATTTGATTTCCCTTTGAAGCTGCAATTCCGCACTGCTCTGAAATCTTCATATCAGCACTAACGGTTAACCCTAAGTCCTTTTCTTTTACAGTAGTACTTAGTACAGTACCCCCCATTGTATATTCTAATTCTTCGTTCCCATGTCCTATGTGGAGGCATTTACATTTCCCAAAATTGAACATCATTTGCCACTTTTCAGACCATTTGATCAACCTGTCAAGATCATCTTGTAAATGCTGTCTATCTCCATCACTTTTAATCCTTCTAAACACTTTTGTATCATCCGCAAATTTCAATTGCTTGTTATTTCATCATCCAAATCGTTGATGTATATTAAGAATAATATAGGACCTAATACTGATCCCTGTGGTACCCCACTCAATACCGATTTCCAGTTTGAAGCCTCCCCATCAACTACTACACGTTGTCTTCTGTCAATCAGCCATTGTTCTATCCAGTTTATTATACCATTTCCTATGCCATGGGCCTTTAGTTTAAGCAGTAATCTTTGATGTGGTACTTTGTCAAAAGCTTTTTGAAAATCTAAGTAGACGATATCTACTGGTGATCCCTCATCTACCCACTTAGTGATGTCTTCCAAAAAACATAACATATTTGTTAAGCATGACCTCGCTTTAAAAAAACCATGTTGAGATGGGTTTATCAAGTTTTGTTTAACAAGAAAATCCACCATGTGATCTTTAATTAGTCTTTCTAATAATTTACAAATCACTGATGTTAAACTCACTGGTCTATAGTTCTCTGACTTGTTTCTCGAACCTTTTTTGAATAACGGTATAATGTTTGCTTCTTTCCATTCTAAAGGAACCACTCCCTCTTCTAATGACAAGTTGAAAACTGTTGCAAGTGGTGTTGGTCTTCCTGGTTACGGATTGTTGCGTATAGCTTCGTGTCATCGGCAAACATCTTAGACTTAATGCTGCAGTGGACCAGGTCTGGGATGTCATTCACGTAGAGGATAAAGCTTTCTCGTGTGTCAATGTCTTGACCCTTGTTTTGTAAGTTATTTAAATAATTATCAAGACTCAACGCAACACAACTCACAAGTTAATTGTTAATATATTATTATTTGACACCAGATGTCACCCAACGTAAAACCCATATCGCCGGAGTCACCGGGATTGTAATTTGTTTACACTGCACTGTCAACACAAATTTAGCCTCAACAACGGTCAACATGCTAGCCTTAGGCCAAGTCCTAACAAGTAACGCCTAAGTTAACGGCAACGTCAATAATTACTGGATTACTGGCGATACTATTAACTATAGCAAACCTGTCAACTGCAACACATATGTGCTTACGTTATCAGCGGTATTGGCGTCCACACAATACAGCATGGGTAACGATTTCTTCGGCGATCGACCCCGCCTTGGTATATTAAGTCACATTCATGCATCTTTTCAGAGTACGGAGACTCAGACTCAACCTGGCTTCCTACAACGTTAACTCCCGCAAAATCGTCCGCCATTCCGACACTGGATGGCGCTTGATGCGGCTTGAAACGTTAAGCATCACGGGTAATGTTATAAAATAAAATGTTCAGTGTAAACATATCAAAGAAATAACTTATTGAACAAGATGAACATTGTATAAATATAGTTGTCTTTTTATACATGTTCGTATATTACCCGGGTCCGTATATTACATGGCCAGTAACTGACCACTGTGTGGCGGCACTGTTTCGAACAGGACACCATCCCCGAGTTTCGCTTGCCCAATTACTATGTGTATGGACGAATGTCCCCAAAAGTGTACAGATGGGGTTGTAGCAAGTCCAAAAATAAATGTTTTATTCTAACCAATTTAGTTATATTTTCTGATTGTACATATAAAGAGGTATATTTTCCATAAATAGTTCAATGTAATAAATAAGTTAGGCTACTTTTGTAATTGAAGTATACTATAGGGCCTACCCTACTACATTAAATTTGAGCATTTAAAAAAATACATGTAAACGGAAAAAATATGTTTGAATCGTCTAGTATATGCCTGAATATCGTGCATCGTAACACTCTGGCACGAACAGTCAGGGTTAGTGGCAAGGTGGTGGGAAAAAAGCAAACCAGTCTAGAGGATCTATACAGGCAACGGGCAGAGAGAAAGGGAAGAAATGTCTCCTCAGACCCAGAACATCCCCTGTTTCCATACTATAAACTACTTCCTTCTGATTGAATCGCACTCGAAATTCATTTGTTCCCTCGTCAATAAGACTAATGAATGAGTAACTGACCTTTGTTCTCCTCCATCTCTGCCAGTGTTTCCTGCCAGTATGACACTGAGTATGCCTGAGATGATTTGTGAGATAATTTAACTTTTTAAAACTGTTGTAACTTATTTAATATATTTAACTCATTTTAACTTATATATATATATTTATTTATTTATTTAACCGATATAACTTGTATTACTATTTTTATATTTTTACATTTTATATTGCATGTACATTTGTTTTATTTGTTTTAATATGCTGCTACACTCCAAATGAATTTCCCTCCCAAGGGACAACAAAGTATTGTGATTGTGATTGATTGTGAAATTGTAACAGCAGAAATGTTGAAGGCAGAAAAAACACAGACAACAAGGTTACTGACATAGATTTTTAGTAGCATATGGAAAAATTAATCGATACCAGTAGCATGGAAGACAGGACTGATAGTCAAACTGCCCAAGAAAGGAGACTTGTCAAACTGCAACCACTGGAGGGGCATCACCTTGCTGTCCCTCACCAGCAAGGTCTTCAGCAAGATCATTTATAAGAGACTGGCAGAATCACTTGATGAGCACATCCAACAGGAACAGGTGGGCTTTCGATCGGGACGGTCTTGCACTGACCACATTTTCACGCTGAGACAAATTTTAGAGCAAAGTAAAGAGTGGAACGCACCGTTATACGCCAATATTGTAGACATAGAGAAGGCATTCGACAGCATCCATCGCGAATCTCTGTGGAGGATATTGCGCCACTCTGGAGTCCCTCAGAAACTAGTGAACATAGTGAAGATGCTGTACAGCAACTGTTCATCACAAGTGATCTGCAACAATGAATTGACCGATACCTTTAAAGTCAGCACCGGGGTGAAACAGGGATGTATACTCTCCCCCCTTCTCTTCATCCTTGGAATAGACTGGATTATGGAGTGTAGTCAGTGAAGGAAGAAGAGGTTTACGGTGGATCCTTACAAGCCCGTTGGAACACCTGGATTTTGCCAACGATATAGCGCTGCTCTCACATCGAAACAAGTATATGCAAGCCAAGACAGATTGCGTGGCAAGAACAGCAAGACATATTGGACTGAAAATCAACATTATAATTTAAACATAATCAATAACACTGATCAGTTATCTTTGCCATTGTCATATGTGTCCTGGGATTGGGACTAGGCAGAATGTGAGCCAAGAAATGAATTATTATGTATACTGATGACGCTTGACACGCAATATAGCTATTATTAGATAATAGCATTATTCCTCGTCGTAAACAAATAAGTAAGAAAACGCATTAAAACATGTTGTGGAATGCAACTGTAAACATTGGTAGTTTTATTTAACTTCCCTAAATATTTCTTAATTTCATCTTTATTTAGTATGTTGTTTAATAATCTGAATCACAACATGTTTGACGGTTAGTCAATGTACATCAGGCTACTATATCGATACCGGTATATATAAAACATTGACCAATCATTATAATTAATGATACAACATCAACGAATGACAATACAAAATAGGCCATGCAGATCTGACTGCTAAAAATTAATGACGCTGGACATTTCGGGGTGAAGCTGGACATGGGTTGGACATAACTGACTCCTTACAACTGAATAAACAAATGTTGTGGGATGCATCTGTAAAGGGATCTAGGCTTGCACGCGACTAGACAACGTTCGTCAGGTGGAAGTGTAATTGTGTGCGTGTGTGCGTGTGTGTGTTGTTAATGCTCCCAGCGTGCAAACAGGTCTAAGTTAGTAAGCCAGTGAAGGATTTGTAGAGCTACTTTGTTAGAAACTCCTCAAGTACTTGGTGTATGTTTTCTGTACTTGCCACCTGGCAAAACAATGTCCATTCGTCGTTATTGTGGTTGGTTCCAGATTGTTCATGTGATCATCTATAAACTCTTCCTGACATACATGTTTACACAGCACATCCGGATGTGTTAGCATACCAGCCTGTCCGACGGATCTTAGTTCGTACTGATGTATGTTCCATGAGTAGATGTTATTGCTTTTGATGCGCACCATTCACATTTTATGGTTCCGTATTGGCTGACAAAACAAGCAGGATATGATTTTTGTATTTTGAATTTCCTAACACAATTTAGCTTGCAGCTATTGAAGATCAAATGTATTTTCCTTCTTCATATCTTAAGTCATCGCAAACTTCTTCCTGGGAGGAACTGGGATATATCCTGCCTGTTTCTTTAAAATCACCACTTCTAGCTGCAAACGACCGTCCCACGCATTGTGTTTTGTCCCGCGAGATGCTGCTTGCGGCGGTACTGCTGCAACGTTTTAGCGATCATGTTCTAACTCCTTTTCACTGAGTGACATTCGATAAAACAACAGTCCGCTTTGTTTTGATGGGACTGTTTTACACGGTAACAAAATTAGTACATGCAAGAGCGGTGTGGGCCTTTCTCACTTCATGCCTTTAAGGGCTCAGTGCGTCATTCGTCAGAATAACGTCGGAACGGCGTAAGCATAGTAGCATGGGTAGAAAGTCGATTGTGGAAGTCACCTGAACATAGTTTTAAGCCTCCTGCTCTTTCTACCAGATTGCAAGTATTGCACCGTAGATGTTTCTCCAAGTCCCATGCACGTTGCATGTCGCGGCTTTTATATCTCCTTCCTCAAAGCTTGTATGTAGATGACTGTAGGATTTGTTGCGCCGGCTCATAATCCTTGAGCAAATTATATAGATGTATTTGTCCAATTGCACCCCTGTGAAGTTCTTCAAAATCTCCAACTGCACACCTTGAAGCTCTCCAAAAACCTTCAAAAGCTCCCCATTGAGACTCTCCAACAACTTCCTACCCCCCCCCCCCCCGTAAGCTGACTAATTACCCAAAGCTGCATTCGCCTTGAAAATCATCAAAACATCCAAAATGTACCCCTTCCCTAAATATTGGTGGGGAATTAATCCTTTCTCCAGTCCTCTTACCAAACGCCCCCCCCCCTGATCCCGACGCCTTAGAAATTGTATTCACATCTAGTTCAGTATCCACCGATGCAAGTTGCAAAGTTGAAAGTGCCTTCGAAAATTGTTTCGCCACCACGACGCCTATTATTGGGGGGGGGGGGGGCAAAAACAATATGTATACCCAATTGCAATGTCAACACAAATACACATTAATCGTCTCCTAAAATTTACATTTCCACTCGCCATTTATATTCGCCACAAAAAAACAAACATTCACGCTCACATTTAATAGGGGACAGAACCATATGTCTGCCCCCAGGGAAATTCCAGGGGCAGCTGCCCCTTTGCCCCCCCCCCCCCGTTCCCGCGTCTATGGTTGCTGCTGCTGCTGCTGCAGCTACCGCCATCGCTGTTGTTGCAACACGCGACGTTGCATCATCACGGTGTATCAATGAAATTGTATGGTGCAACAAGTCCTTGTGGGGGCACAAATGTTGCATCAGAATGCAGACAATATCACTGCAATCGGTCGACGCAGACACATTCCACCACGCTGGCCCTTTCTTGTAGGCAGCACCCTAGAAATGCCATTGGTATTCAATGCTTCCCACAATGGTTTCCCAGTACTCTGCCAGCCAGCTGGTGGAGTGCCTTAGCTGAATAATGAAAGACAGACGTCATGGTTGACTGGTCACTTAATTATACTGGAAGACGGAGATGGAGTGCTGTTGGAGATTTCTCGCTGGAACAGCGGTTCAGCACGTCTCCCGTGGTGTCGCGCTGTCTTGGGTGATGGCACCTGAAAACGGGGGGTGAGGGGATGCTGTTGGAGGTTTGAAATGAAAATCCGGAAGACTCCCGGAAATTCAGGGAGAGTTGGTAGGTATACTATGATCATGCCGGACACGCGATGACCCTGGACATGCCACCATTTCGTTTTTCTCCTGCATGTCCGGCAGTATGCATGCAATGGTTAGAGTTAACAACTACGATGTTATGAATATACAAAATATTACGATGTTATAATACATAAATCAACAATAAACACTTTGATATTTTATTAAATAACTGTGCTTTCATCTTTAACAGTTTACAGGAAATGCAATATTTTATGGCCTCGTTGCATACCGCTTCCTTGTACGCGCGTTCGCAAATTTATTATATATTTGTGTCATCAAAGTAATAATTAATTCTCATCAACGTGAAGAAAAGAAGAAATAGGTGCGCCGGGGGTAAAATGTAAAGCGCATACAAATGTTGTTAGGACTGGATACTGCACTTCATAAAAAACCTTGTAATACACACACAAAAACTTGTATGAAACCTACGTTCAGGGAGTTTTCGTTTGGTCTACGACACACATACCCACATTACCGGAGTCTTCTATGACTGATAACATCAGAGATATTTGGTATAATCGGCAGTAATTTAATATTTATTGAATGTTGGTTGAAACGTATTCTAGAGCAAACAAATCAAAGAAGTCATTAGTCAAAATCAAGTCATGCGTGCAATTCACGAAGGTGGTAATTGTATGTAATGGCATAATAAAACGAAAAAAACACGTTTGGAAAGGAGTAAATATGAAGTTGTAAACTTACAAATAATAATGTTCGTGGGCATATAGTCCGTTCGTATTTTGGGCCGGTTGACATGTGCGACCCCACAGAGAATCTGTAACACTATACAAGTATAATCTATTATGTAACCCTGGCGGAATTGTTTCGTGCAAGCGTTTGCATAGCCTATTGTTACGTCATGCGCCAGACGGGGGTAGGGTAGCTTGAGCCACACCCAGTCGCAGTTTGCTAGGGATCATGGACGTGTCCACAAACATATACGTACAGTTCTTTGGCTCCGTATTACGGGTATCAATATACACGGCC